>QVRM01003557.1:0-600000 GCA_003439945.1 Dermanyssus gallinae | reverse complement strand
GTCCATCCCAACGGCACTGATGCTGTTCGATCTAAATATTGCTCCAATAGCCGCCTACACCATCGAAATAATCTAGAACGACCTCACCCCAGCCAGCCTTGAGCATCTAAATAGTCTGAAGGCATCTTACCTCAAGCGAGTCCTGGGCCTCCATCGTTCAGCCCGCAATCGACTTGTCTATCTCATCACGGACACCCCCCTATTCGTCGAGGAGCTAAGACGACGTTTCGACTTGCCCTCATCTTCCAACTACGTCAACGTCCTTAAAACGTGAGAGTGCAAGTTTGCGGAAATTGATGCGGATTTCTTTAGCACAGAAGCGATGCAATACCAGGCATGGAAAGGGCCGAGCCGATATAACCGCCATGTGGTGACTAGGTTCGCCGTGCATGGTTTCCACCACGTGCAGTGCGCGACATCCGGGTTCCATGATTCCTCGGACTCTTGTGTGTGTCTACGTTGTAAACTACCTTGCGGTAGATACCATGCTGCCTCCTGCACCCTAGTCCCGTCTCTAGCTAGTCTAGACGACCAACCTCGCGTCGTAGCTTCATAGCTTTTACATATCTATTATTTTATAGGTCCAAATGTGTGTATGTATACATATGCATATATTTTAACTGTACTTTTTCTACACAACATGTGTGATAACAAATCTGACCTATATATATATATATTTTTTTTTGCTTGAGTGCGGTGAAAGCCTGTGCCCCGAGTATGTTCCACCAGGTGAAACTAGCTTATAAAGAGCCTTCCTGCCTTCTCCTGATGTCATAATGTCGCAAACTGGGGTGCAGCAGGGCGACCCATTGGGTCCCCCCTATTCTGTCTGGCTGTCAAGGAGTTGGTCGACTCTCTTGAGTGCCCTCTAAACGTATGGTACTTGGACGACGGTGTTCGGGGTGGCGCCCCCGATGCGGTACTGAGGTACATCCACCGAGTCATTGAGTTTGCTGAGCGGAGTGGTCTACCCCTAAACCCTGCAAATGTGAGGTCCATGCTGTAGGAGGTGCTGCTGACTCCGAAGTGCTAGAGACTCTCCCAGGGTGCAAGACTGTCGGCACGAATTTAGAGTTGCTAGGCGTCCCCCTATTCCCGCAAGGAGTCCCGGATGTGCTCGAGAGGTGGCTGGTCAAGCTAGAAAATGCAATGTCACGCATTCGTTTGGTAGGTTCTCACCGAGGCCTTTTCTTCTGAGATCATAATTTTCGGCCCTTCGTCGCAACCACTTGTTTCGAGGGGCAGACTGTTCGCAAGCTTCAGGAATCCTTGAATGACTCAACGACCGCGTGATGTCTACATTAGGGGCGTTGCTGAACCTCAGCCTATCCGCCCGTGCGCGCCAACAAGCTCTACTCCCCGTTCTTTGGGGTGGCCTAGGGTTACCTGATGCGACTGTCTTATTGGAGACAGCTCTGGCAGCGTCCTTCCATAGGTCTATGCAACAGGCAAGAACCCTCCTCGATTCTGTTGCTCTCACGGACTCAGAAGCTCGATTGGAGACAAGCCACCGCAGAGCAGTTGCCCTGTACGGCCACGAGCCCGCGACACCAGAGAGAATGGTCAGCAAGTCTATATGAGCAGAGTCGAAAGCCTTATTGCGGAATGCGCCATGGACGCCGATACGGCCAGGCTGCACGCCGTCTCCTCCAAGGGGGCGGGCGCATGGCTCCACGCCATACCCTGTGCTCAGATCGGGACCCTGTTGGATAAAGAGTCGGTGAGGATCGCGGTCGGACTTCGGTTAGGGACATACTTTGTGTACACTCATGCCTGCGTCTGCGGAGACGTCGTCCAGCCAGGTGGACGCCATGGGCTGTCCTGTCTTGTCAGCGCAGGCAGGCGAGCAAGACACCAAGCCTTGAACGAAACCTTTAGCAGAGCTCTACGATCTAGTGGCCTACCGTGCGTCCTGGAGCCCGTCGGACTAGACAGGGAGGGCGGCAAGAGACCTGACGGTCTGACTTTAACTCCGTTCGAGCGCGGATGCATGCTGGTTTGGGACGCGACAGTTATTGACTCATTAGCCCCTTTAATGGTCAGTGCTGGCGCGGCTCGGGCTGGTCATGCATCGGCTCTAGCCGAGGCAGGCAAGGTTAGAAAGTACCAGAACCTCGGTTACCCGTACGAGTTTCACCCACTTGCCTTCGAGACCTTGGCGGGCCGGGTCCGTCTACTCGCAGTTTGCTGCAGAAGGTCGGGAAGCGGCTAATTCTAGCCAGCGGAGATAAGCGAGCGGGCGATTTCCTCAGACAGCGTCTGTCGCTGGATGTGCAACGGGGCAATGCGGCCTCGGTTCAAGGAACCCTCCAGAAATGGCTGGTCCCTACACTGGACCCCCGTAATGATGCACACGTACGCAGGGACCCAAATGTCATGGTCCGACTGTGACTAATTGATTACATAAAAAAAAAAATATATATATATATATTGTGATGATTTATTAATCATTTACAATACGTTTGCATACTCGGCAGTGCTCGTCTTAATATTATATATATATATATATATATATATATATATATATAATTAAAGATTTAAGCCGTAGATACATAGAAATCTCAAACGGGCTCCAGTATGTTATCCATTGATGTAAATTATTACACCATTGGTATACTAAATAGATTTTGAATCTAAAGATTCGTATTATTTTGCTCGTAGTATAAAGGCTATTGAGGATCGTTGGACTAGATGTTTTGAGCTTAGGGAAGGCTATACTGAACAATAAAAAGGTACGTGGGCTTTGTCCGTCCTGAACCGGGCGTCCCCCGGACGTGTTGACCGAAGCCCTCCTCTCGGTACACGGCTAGGATGCTGCCATGAGATCTATTGGAGGAAGAAAGAAGCAAAACGCTTTGGAATAAGAGATCGGGATCTCGCCATAGCCATAATTGCCGCAATCGCACTCTGTTAGAAGAGATCGGTGCAGATTACACCCGGGGTGGGTGAGCAGGGGGGGGGGGGCTGAATTGAGATTCTGATATCGGACCTCAAAACGTAGTATGCCTGCCGACACGAGGAGTTGACTTACGGTACTAAACCTTTCACCTTCACATCGTAAACGATCTCAATCGAGTTTGAGCAACTGTTCAAAAATGCGAAAGAACAAGAAAGAAAAAGACCGGTCACGGTCAGTTCCAGAGCTACGTGGTTAAGATAATGGTACGCCACCAGTGATACCTGTGTGCTACGCGAGTCTGCGGAGGCAGACGACATGGAGCACACTACATTGCGAGACTCTTTGGGAAGCAAGGTGCACCGTTCGACGCCATTTTGACGCCCAAGACGGCCAGGAAAATCGCTAGGCGGGAGAGATTCATGCAACGGCCTAAGGAGGTTAACCGAGATGAGCAGCCGAGGAAGGTCGAAGAAGAGTGCAGCCAGGCCCTCAACATCTTGACGCACCTCTTCAGGACGGTGTATGCTTCGGCATAAACCCCTATCTGGATGCATGTAAATATGCAGAAAAATAGGTGGAGACATACCTAAACTAAGAAAATTGACAGGAAGATGTATCTTCTGTTTGCTAGGATTTTTGGAGCTCTGGTTCGTCTTGACACACTTTGTTCGGTGAATGCATAAATATTACGTATTCTGCTTGGCGGATGACGCCATATTCCAAAAGCATGGCGCGCTATGTTTCGATATATATATATATATATATATATATATACAGACGAAAGACTGCCTTAATGAAAAGACTTGACTTTTTGTGGAAATTTTCAGAGGATGAATAACAATCGATTTTGCGACAATTTGCGGAAAAACGATTCTTATTCATCCTCTGAAAATGTAGATATATATATATATATATATATATATATATATATATACAGTGGCCTTCACCCACTGAGTTGCCTGAAGAGCGCCGGTAGACCGTCCAGATATGCTGAACTAAACAGTGTGATTATAAGGTCTCTTAGGAAAGCCGGTATACCATCTACATTTGAACCGAGAGGTTTAGTGTCCGCTGGTGAAGAAAGACCTGATGGGGTTACCATTGCATTATGGTCACATGGGGAGTCCTTAGCTTGGGATTTAACAACTTCGTGCACAACCGCGGCTTCCTATTTACATCACAGCTCAGGTCGGGGTGGGTAGCAACAAGATATATTTTTGCGCCATGAAGACACTAGGATCAATCAGCAGAGAAACCGATGTATTTCTCAAAAATGTAAGTAAGCGAATTCAGGAGGTCACGAGTGACTGAAGAGAGGGTCAATTCTTGAGGCAAGCGTTGTCTATATATATATATATATATATATATGGTGCGTTGCAAAAAAAATAGCAACTCATGTTTTTTGGTGATCATTTTGGTTTGATTTATTTGAATGGCTTAACTTTTTAAGTGCATGATGTACATGACGAACACCATACACGAGTATGGTGTTAATTTCGTTGCAATCTCACAATCCGTTCATACAAAAAATAAAAAAGTGAGAAAAAACAGTGTTGCAAAATATTAGCAACAATTACGCCTTACGGCGTATTCAATTCTTAGCAGGGCTGTATGACTTATTTGATACTACATATTCTATTCTAGAAACGGGTTTTTTGTCCCTTCTTCTAAATCAAATCGTAAACTCGGTCTTTCATGGAGTTAATGAGCTGTTGTAAGTACGAAAGTGGAATAGTAGTCTATGCTTGCTGCACAGCTTGTTTGAGGTCCGACAAATGATTATATTGTCGACCATTTGCGTAAATCTGCTTTACCAAATGTCCCCAAAGATTTTCCATGGGATTCAGGTCTGGACTCAATGCCGGCCAGTCATAAAGTGACACTCCTTGTTCTTGAAAAAAGGCTATAGTGCTAGCCGAGGTATGAAACGTGGCGTTGTCTTGTTGAAAACCTGCGTCGGGTCCCCCAATTCTTCTGAAATGAGCTTCTAACTGGGAACCGACGATACGCTAGTACTTGTCGGAATTGTTTCAGTTCACAATCGCGACTAGATCGAACTTCCCACTATATCCAAACGCGCCCCAATATTTCACAGAACCACCACCGGCCACACGTTTCGAGAACCATTTAGGTGCCTTCTGTAAGTCGTGCCAATAGTAAATCGAGATTAAATTTATTTTCATCCGAGAAGACGATGTTTTTCCACTCGTTATCCCAAGTTTGGTATCTATGCGAAAAATCACGCCGTGCAACATTATGCTTCAGTTGCAGTCGCGGCGTAAGCTTCCTTTTCGCGTATCGCACGTTTTTGTCAGAACTTAACACTCGGTACACCACTGGCACTCCCAAAGTAGTCCTGATTCTGGAAGAAGACATTTGGTCATGAGTAGCTAACTGTATGATCCTACGCCGATCTCAAATAGTCAAAACTGGCTTACGCTCACTGTTAGATTTGCACCTTTGGTTCACTCCAGGGTGTAAGAACCTGCTGATGGTGCTCTTATGCCGTTCTAATCTGGTTGCTATAGCAGTTACTGTATGACCGAGCTCAGCATATGCCTCAATTCTTGCCTTTTCGTTATCCGAGAGATCCTCTGTACGACACATGGTTTAAACATACGCTTCGCCGTTAGTTCGGAACAACGACTGAGCTGTAGAATATTTTGCAGTTATAGAACGATTTATTTAGCTAGACAGTGTTCCTGACATTTGATCCCCGGGATCGTATATCAGCTGTAGTATCCACTATTCTTTACAAACAAGAGCTGTGTTTTTAGCATGATATTGTTGCTAATATTTTGCAACACTGTTTTTTCACACTTTTTTTATTTTTTGTATGAACCGATTATGAGATTGCAACGAAATTAACAACATACTCGTGTTGCGTCATGTACAGCATGCCCTTAAAATGTTAAAACGTTCAAATAAATCAAGCCGAAATTATCACCAAAAAACGTGAGTTGCTAATTGTTTGCAACGCACTTTATATATATATATATATACACCCTTGCATTCGTTTTGCAGGCCAGTTAACCATTCCATAAAATAGTCGAAACATCTTTAGTTGAAAGGACAAGCTCCGACGTTTTTGTCTGTACGAGTTCCGCAATGTTGCTAAAGCTGCTGAATTGGACCAGGCTATCGTTATTATTTTTTAAAGGGCAGATAGCTCTAAAAATTCTAAAGTGTGGGGGTATTAGAACATCTTACACTGCAAGCTACAGCAAAACTCACCAAAAAAGCTGGAGGCTAACACTAGAATAATTATTAAAGTGCTCAACGTTTAGAACCAGTCTTGCGCATTCCATATTGATTCTTATAGGCTGAACGAATCCAAAAAATAAATGACTCATCTCGTTTTATCGTTGGCTAAGATATAAACGTTCTGTTTTGTTTGCATCCTTACTAAATACCTTTATTGAGAAAGCAAGCAAAACAGATTTCGTTTGACATAACCAGTCTTAGGCACATTCAACGTGCATAACACGTCAGTGCCGAAATAAAAAAGACAGTAACGCAAAGAAAGTTATACGGAGTCGTTTAAGAAATCATAAGTATACCTTTCTTTGAACTTTTGACAATGGATAATTAATTAATGCGGCAAAATACTAGTTCAGCTCACAAACTCGAATATTACTACTTCAGCTCACGAACTCGAGCGGATGCGTCAAGCCGTTATACGGAGGGCTGGATTGCCATAGCCTCATGGGGGGCACTCTCATCTTGACCACTTTACTTACTGACCACTTACTCGCGAAACAGTTGAGTGCCGGTAGTCTATAAGGCAACTAACGTTTGTATTCATATACTCAATAACTGTATTGGGTAGATTGCTTGAAGCTCTACCCAATAAAGTTATTGAGTATATGAACACAGATGAGCGTACGGGCTTGTGATGAGCCGAGAATACAGCGTAGATGCTCGTCATAATTGTCCAATTCGACTCGTTTTTGTCACAACTGTGAAGTTTTTGCATACCACTGATGTTCGCATTTCTGAGAAAGTGAGGCTAATTGAGCTGTTATGTTATATAAAATGTGTTGTTCTGTAACGCAGCACTTGCCAGTTTTCTGTGCAGCGCAGGTAGAAATGCAGGACCTTTGGAAACGCCTGTATACAACCTGGTGGCAAGGTTTCAGGGTCAACTGGGTCAGTACTTGGTGCCACACGTCCGCATTGTCCAAGCACCGCTCGCTCGAAAGGATACATCAGTGCAGTGGCTGCGAACGAGTTACAAAATCCAACCATCTCGAAGACAGAACTTATCATAGACTTTGACGGTATAAGGTTCCAACAACTCGACATACGATTGCAGGGCCCACACTATGTGAGCCCTGCAATCGTCGAGTTGCTCCAGCAGGAATTTGGTGGGCGCGTTATCTCCTATAAAACAGACGTTCCATGGCCACCTTGTTCATGGCCACCTCTTAGACTTTCTTGTGGGTCTTTTGAAGAGTAAGATGTTCGCCAGCAGGCTCGCTACGATATGCCAAAAAGTCATAGCAAAAATCGTATCTCGAATAGACCCGTGTCGAAAGGTCCCGGCCGGCCACCTTCCTGACATCATGGCCATAACGACATGCTAGGTACTTTCTAATAAAGCAAAACAAAATCTAAAAAATTACCTGTGTCTAGTGTATTTTGTCGTTTTTGTCTACCCTAGGCCCTCAAGTGGGAGTTGACATAAAAGATCGTCCCTCATCCTGTGTATGTGTAGATTTATAGAGTGCTAATAAAAAACGAAAACAAATCACGTTGCTATAAAAGCACAGGCAAAGCATCCAGGAATTACTTTAAGGTATAACAAACGTACTACCGAGGTAGCGCGTGCCACCACCGATGGACGTGCACGGTGGAACCTACTGCAAGTGCCACGTTTCCACCTGATCATGAAATCATGCGTAATGCCTGCACGGCTTACTCGAGTGAACTGATTTACTGGCTACAACTGGAGATTGCAATCTTGTGTAGAGATAACAGGCACCGTAAAGTAAGGGTGTAGAACTCCTATGCTACTTTTAAAAGATATAACATAATATGCCAACATATATGGCAAAATAAACCCATGATTGTAAAATTCGCCGCCTCATTGAATAGAGCATTTCCCCTCGCTACGGACTCACCGCTTGACACTCTGATTTTCTTAATAGAATAGCTTCGTGCCAATTGTCATACATATCGAGAAGATTTAAATCTAAGTTCCGCCTGGAGCGGTACGGGGCGAGGTGAACTCTGCACTGAGCGCAGGCGTATGCAGTCGGTATGCACTTAACGTTACAGAGAAATCTGCATGGTTATTTCCGGCAAATGCATTATGTGCCAATAGGAGAGCAACTGTCCTATGATAAGAAGTGACCTAAAAGATCTCACAATGACATCATTTTCCCGACCTTTCTAGACCACCGAAGATCAGATGAACAACACCAGAAGCCAGGCCACAGGCCATTTTAAGCCATCTAGCAGGCAAAGCCCTAATGGCGTAAAGCCAATTTGAGCGCTGTTTTTGAATTACATTGCCCTCACACAGCGCGTTTTTGGGAATCTAAGAATATCCAAGGTATTATTATATAATAATAAGTCATAAGCCTTCTTAACACCACATCGCCATAACATAGTTTGTCTATCCAATATCACCATTATCATAAATATCATCAAGGTTGTCCTAATACATTGTCTGCACATCGATTCGTGCCTCAAGAACGAATCCGCTAAAAAAGAAAAGCACTAGGATATCTTAAGATTTGATCAATTTGAAGACTTTGCACAAGTTTTGTTTAGTCATTTTAATGAACATGATTCATTTACGCTTCTCACACCAGGTCGCTTTTACAATTTACCCATTGGAACGCCTTGGGACATCTTTGCAAGTGATAATCGCCGCAGTCTTGCTCGCGCAACTTACATCTACATTCCAAAAATATCTTGTATAATATAAATAAACATACCACATTTTATTAAGAATGTAGGTAGAGCGACAATTGTCTCCTAAGAACGTGTGCACTAGGAATATGACTATTTCGTATAGAGTTGATTGAAACCACCTCAAGAGGACGGGAGCCGTGTTCTTGCTTTAACCGTTAAGATCGAGGCGCGGCCTCAAGAAAACCTCTTCGAAAGTTTTCTTATCTCCGATTGCGAGGTTCAGTTGCTCATCGAGTCTGTGGAGTAGTTTGCGGGTGACACCCCGTGGACTGCCCAGGGCCTCGAACGCTAGCGGTTAAAACTAATGCGGGTAATTTATAGAACGCGCTAATGAGTAGGTAACTGTGGCGTCTCAGACAAGCTGAAGTCGGGACAGGATGTTAGACTTATCCCATCCGGGTGCATACCACCATCAGTGGAGAGACCCTGGGACCCTTGACTGCAGGAAAAGCGCATGCAGCCAGGCTCCCGACCCCTTAGCGATGATAACCCGCAGGTGAGCCTTTGCAGAGTCGTCAATACCGCCTACAAGTAAGCCGCGATATACTTACGTCATTGTGCAAGAGTGAGTCTCCAGTCTTGTCGGCTCTACTGCAAACTGTCTTTAGCTTCTCGTACAGGCGTCTCATGAGTTGCTCGTACTGAGCAGTTCCGGCCTCGTCTAAGAGTAAGAGATTGCGTTGCTCTCGGATCAGAGAAAGGAGAAGACGATCGCTGGCCCAGTGGCGACAGGTGGATACAGAATCCCCAGGCCTCCATTCGAGGTACGTAGGTGCGCCTGTTTTTGAGCAGAAGACCCCAGTGGTTGATTAAGGAGATTCTCAATGTTTGTTTAGAGTCAACCTGCTTAGGAGTCGACCAGTCGCTCTGTTAGATAGGCTTCACAGAGAAGGCGACTTTGGTAGCTGAATACGACGATCAAATTAAAAAGGAGTGTGGTGAGCATCGTTAGCTTGTAGTGCCAGTTTTCGATGACAACCTTACATCCTTGGTAACAATGCCGGGAGGTACGGAGGTCGGGGGCCTGTGCACTATTACCTGCGACGTAGATCTCACACTCTTAGGGATTTAGCTCCCGTTCTCACAAAAATCGAGCACGCGCCGGACATCGCCAGTAATCTGGTCTGCGTCGCACTCTCAGTAAAATATCATTAAGGTGCCAAATGTTTAGTAAGCTATTAATTACTACGAAGTAGACTAGCTTTTTGATGTGTCAGGCAAGACGAGCTTGTGGGGGAGGTGCAGAGGATTACCCTGTGGCGTCCCCATGGCCGAGTAAATGAGATCATCTGGGATTACCAGGTAAAACGCATTACATTACGCTTGGTCGATGTGGTGCGTCCGATGAGCTGGGGGCAGTGTATCCCTAACAAAAAATCTATACTATTGTCAGCATATCATTCAAGAGAGGCAGCGCAGCGATCTCTTCATAAGGGCCAGGCAGGCAGACGCATGATACTTCGTACATGCTTGAGAGCACAATCAAGAGATGTACTCTGTGTACTCCTCCTGAAAGTTCGTATTCGAACAGACCATGTCGACAAGGTGATAAACTATGCCTGTCGTATATATGCTTACAAGGCTCGGCTCATACAGAGCTTTAGTCGAAACTTAACGCATTAGGGTTATCAAACTAAAATCTTTAAAGACTATAGCTGAACATATCCTTCGAGCCTAATGTCGCAGTCTAGTTATACCCCAGACGTTTCATAATTTTGCACGTTTTGTAGCAGAGATGTCTTAAATATGAACGGGACAATAATTAAAGAGACAACCCGCTTTATGCTCCAGGGAAGACTGTTCCTGTTATATAACTTGCAAATTATAAAATTTCCCACCTTGTCTAAGTGTGCTATTGTTGGAATGTAGCGTGGAAACGTTTCTCGGGCAGAGATGGCACTCCTGCTGCTAAAGTACGAAAAACAATTGGAGAAGAAACTTTTACCTATGATTCTTACTTACAAAAACCGCACCACCACCACCACCGCCGCCGCCGCTAACAACAACAATAGCAACAAGAATAAAAACAACCTTCTGCAGAAGCTACTGCGTGCACCTTACATAAATAGCACATAAGTACACAGATAACAACGTGCTTACAAAATATCAGAACAACTTACTTGTTTATAACTGCATACATATATAAATGTGTAACGTCCTATATATTTTAGAGGGTTGTTCGCCTTGTAGCGCCTTGTTCGGTCGCTTCTCGTCTTGCTACCAGCCTCTAAGATGTGGTACACAGGCGTGCTCCGACGTGGTGTCTTCGCAAGGTACCGCGGTGTCCGTATTGTTAACGCGACACATCTGTGTACGAGGTTTGTCTTTCTCTAGCCTGTACACCCAGCAACAGAGCGCGTGCGAGGAATTTATCTGTCTCTCAAGATAGCGCGTTTCTCGTGTATGGCCCAATAGATGGAAGAAAGCAGGTTGCTTCTTAGCTTCAATAGGACGAAAGTTTACCTGTAAATTATCGTAGATCATAGTAAGCATCATCATGCCTTGTCAGCGTATTGGTATACCTGCTGACCTGCTAGCGGCTGGCTAGATTTAGATAAAAGGCTTTATTTAGGGGACCTTGAAATATTAGGACGGTCTGCCAGTCATGTGACAATATACAATAATATGCGCCATTTGCGATTTGTGGCTTGTTTATGCAGACGACAGCAGCTGACGCACAGAGCATACACATTTCGCTTTATTAACCAATATTGGTTTACAATATTGCGAGTACAGAGAAAGCACACAGTTACACATACGTATGTTCATCACGGTTCCAAAAGTCGAGTCAACGGAACTGCTCTATTGCATTGTTGGAGGCGATAGAAGTCACACTGTCCCCCGCAGAATTTCCACAGGCACAACGAGGAAATTTCATGAAACTTCTCTCGAATACAGATCTTCATGTGGAAGCCATGTACAGCAAATCGTACGACTAGGTGTATTCTCATAATTGCAGCGCTTCGACGAACTACATGTCAGTGGTTGGGTTTCATAAAATAGCAGGCCTATGTCTGACATCATATCTGTCTTGTTCCTTTGGGAGCATAACAAAGGCTATAGAATAGCGGCAATCATAAAAATAAAATAAAGAGAAGCTAACCGAGAAGATACTAGCAACATTACAATGTGCCAAGTGTATATTTGGCGCACGGGAGAATCTCGCTCGATAGTCTGAGACATTGAGCGACCCTCACTGCATAATGCTTGAGGTTGGAGGACTTCAAAGGCGCAACGTTAGAGCTTTCATCAGAAGACGTTGTCGTTGACGTGCATCGAGACGGTTTATACGATGATATATATATATATATATATATATATACACATATACATCGTGATGTGTGTAAAACTATACTATATATACATATATATATATATATATATATATATATACTGTAAAGAAACAAACGCGTCGGCCAAGAAACCGAACATACGGCTCTGTTTGTACGAAGATTCTTGAGAAAGCAAATAGTTGGGTATGACAAACCGGGACCTAATTGGTAGTGGTACGAATCATGATGTGATTACCGTGAGGTGCTTCCCCCGTCCTTCTATGTTGGACCTCTATAGAGTCAGTGTTAACAGAGAAGGAACGTTAGCGATCGCCAGCCACAGACAGTGCACCAGGTCCCTCTGTTAACGCAAGAGCCTATGGGAATCCGACATCATGGAACGGGGAAAAACGGTAATCATACAACGAATCGTACCACCATATAGATTCTACCGCTCTCCTGAATGTGCTCGATTTTGTGAGGGTCACACGATAAAGTATCACAGTATTGAACGCCAAAGATTAGACATCACAGCATCTCAATTTCAGAGCGGACTTTCCTCAACGGGACTTGTTCGCTTCTATTGGATGTCCTATAAAAAATAATCAGAATTCAGAATCATTTGGTACGTTCAGCTTTTGCTCTGTCAATCTTGTATATTGTCGTTTTAGTTTATAGCACACCTACTAATATCGCTGTTAAACGAATCACTTACTACATTCTATACATTGGGAATGTATTTTAAAACGGCGGTGGTCGGACGCAAGAGTATGTTTTGCTCGTAAGATCATAGTTCGTTAATTACACTCGTTTAACGTAGTCCGAGCAGCTGATTTAGTTTTCTATTTTTACCTCACTGTCGGGCTTCACACTAAATAACTATTGACTTTAAAATTGTAGCTTTGTTAAGCACTTATTGAGATTGCGGTAGCTTGTAATTGTTTATCGGCATCCAAATGGTTGGACCGCTGAGCTCGAAAAGATTATAGAATCTAAAGAAAACGTGCGCCTTTTACGTTTATATGCGGAACTGGCAAACCAAAATTAGCGAGGTAGACATAGGCATTTATGGGACAGCAGCAATGAGGAGCACTGGGTGGAGGGCTAGCGAGGTGAAAGATCGGCATTTAACAACGATCTTTGCAGCCCACGGATTTCATCACGTGGGCTTCCATGAACCACAAGACGAATGTCGATGCAAACAATGCTGGAGTAAATGTGATAAATACCACGTCACTACCACCAGGGGGGATTCAAATAGATTCATATGAGCGTAAATTGACGAATCTGATAAAAGGTGCATTGGTTCCTCGCCAAGAACGAAAAGGAAGGCCCTGGTTCAACGATCGGTGTAGAGCAGCGAAAGATGCCAACAGACTAACTAGAGAATATGTGAAGATGTTTCCTGTATTAAGGCCGTTCGCAAGTATGGTAAAGAAAATGACACAACAGGCATACAAGGAAGAGAGACAAAAATATTGGGAAAGCCAGGAGTGGGCGCTGTTGCAAGAAGCAGAGAAACAACCACACAAGTGGCTAATACAGAAAAGAAAACGGCAGTGCCCAATGGAGACTGGGCGATTGGAATCTTGGAGGGGCATAACACTTAAGAGTTGCCCCTATAAAATTTTCTCGGGAATAATATCAGATAGACTAGAGCATTACCTCGAAACCAGAAACGCAATACCAGAAGAACAACATGGGTTCACAAGGTCGAAGTCGACCCATACGGCCCTGCGCCAGTTGCTGGCAGAAATTTGGGAAACTCTATCAGAACCTAGAAGACCGTTATACGCAATATTTATAGATCTTAAAGCTGCCTTTGACTTAGCGCCACGAAGTAGGATTATAGAAAAGTTAGCCTTGGAGGGAGTTCCGTATCGCTTACTAAAACTTTTAAGTACCATTCTTGGGGAGACTACAGTATACATCGACAACGGTATAGGGATTGTGGGAAGAGTAAAGCAATCTACAGGCGTGGCCCAAGGAGACGGACTTCTCCCGTTGCTTTTTTCGGTACTATTGGGAGGGCTACCTAACCGGGTGAGGCAGGGGTGGACCCGAGAGTGGGCAAATACATTAATGTATGCAGATGACATTGCGATCTATGGCAGGAGTTTATTTAGGGTTCAGCAGGGACTAGAACGGCTAATCGATTATATGGACGAGATGGGACTTAGTATTAACTGGCAGAAGACAGTAGCAGTTAAATTTCAAAGAGGAGGTCAATTAGCGAAAAACGATGTTCTTCGAGCCAGGGGTAATACAGTGAATTTTGTAAATAAACTTACCTATTTAGGGGTCACTATAACGTCAAATGGTAGCAGTTTTCGAAAACACATTGAAAGCAGAATAGGAAGAGCCATTAGAGCGGCAGCAGCAATTAAAAGCCCGCAAGTGTTGTCAATACACACCGCGTCCGCCCTTTTTAAGATTAAAATAGAACCAATAGCAACATTTGGTGTATCACTTATATGGGAGAAATTAGGAGAGGCAGATCTACAGTTACTAGATAGAGTTCGATTTTTCTTCATGAAGCGGGTTTTGGGGTTAGCTAACTCTTGTAGGAATAGAATAGTTCATATATTAGAAGGGGGGGGGGGGCTCTAATGACACAGGAATTACAAAGAAAACGGGGTTTACCTAAGACGACGGCCTTCGTGGCCTACACTATGCAGTGTGGGAAAAATCAAAGGATATAGACATAGGAATATACACGACGATAGCGATGAGGAGTGCAACCTGGCGAGCAGCCGGATATAAGAATAGGAATCTAACTACGGCATTTGCAGCCCACGGGTTCCATCACGTGTTATGCAGCACACAAGAATTCCACAATCCTCAGGAGTGTTGTAGGTGCGCGAGATGCTTAGGCCATTGTGATAGATACCACGCCGCAGCATGTCCAGCAGTGCAATCATTAGCTGAACTCGCAAGATAAGGGAAGATCCGGTGACGCAGAAAAACCACTGATTCAGACTGATGTACTTACTTAAAATTTACCCAACCTGGGTGTTAATAAACCATAATATAATATAAATACCACGCCGCAGTTTGTCCGGCGGCATAGCAGAACTGGCAAAAACGCTAGATTGATTGTTGTGTCGAAACACTGTGATGTAACATAAACACACTTACCCAGCCCGGGTGTTAATAAATAAATCATGTCTGTGCCACTTGGGTTGACCAGTTGGCGCCAAAATCTACACCTTAGATACTTTTATTTTTATTGCTCGATAGAATGTTCTCTTATGTTTAGCAACCAAACTGCGTTGAACTAATCTAGCTACCTAGTTGATGTACGCCCAAATACGAATATGCAGATGCATACATAAAGCTATTTATATGTACACATTGGGTCTACAAAAAGTTTTTTCGATTTTTTTAATGATTCTCTACGAACAAAACCGAAAAAACTTGTTTGTAGTCCCACACATGCATATGCGTTTGTTTTTTACCAACAACGATTAGGCAATTTTTGCTTACCGAGCCTTTGCGCTGCTCACGCCACCGGGTCGATGTATTTATCCGACTTTGAGCCTCTATCTGCTTGGCCGAGAAATCCAACACAAATTGGGACAGGAACGTTTTAAATGTAACTGAGCCATTGTCCCAGTTCATTACATCAAATGGATGAAGCTTTTCATTTGCATAATTCCTCAGCTCGTAGAGGTCGTTACTGAAACCGAAATACGAATGGTACAAACATTTCATTTTTAACCAGCTGTACACTGATTTTTTTTGTTTCTGAAGAAAGTCGTTTATTTATTATATACACATTCACAACGGTATGTTTCATACATTTACAAATATTTGCAAGGAATCTATAGTAATTCTAACCTACTACAGTTACCATTGCGTTGTTAAAAGCTGCAGCCGGAATGAAATTACTTTTGTTTACCTCTATACGAGAGTCAATTTTGGAAGACTAGCGTACCCATCATTGACGGGGTAATAGGTGTGACTTTAAATTCTCCTTGAAGTTGTTTAAGGATTTCAAACAACGCAAGCTAACCAGAAGAGTGTTTCACTCTCTGACAGCTCGAACGCCAAAAGCTTGGCTGCCCTTACTGCTTCGATGCATGCGGATCTTCAGTGTGACCGTGTTAGATGCCCTGGTCTCCCTCGCCCCTCCAAGACCATCAAGTTCTATTATCTTCGGCCCAATCCCATGGATATTCTTAAAAATCATTATCAAAGTTGCACACGTTCTCAGGAAACAATTGTCGCTCCATCAGTATTCTTAATAAATCGTCACCATGAGTCAAGGTTAAATAGCGCATATTATTTTATATATCTAATATATTGTGTTGTTTTCTCTTTCGACTGGCCGATCCATGAAACATACGAAGAAAGCGCCCCTGTGCCACACTCAGTCCAACCCTTACTGCAGGCGGTCCAACATCCCAATCCGATCCGTACGTAAGGTGACTAAAAAAAAAGCGTTGTAGAGCAGCTTGCATGAAGATGCTCCACTTTTGTTCTTGATGTATACTGATGAGTTTGTGATGACAGCAAGTTGACGGATAAGGGTCTCTACATGTGCGCTGCCAGACATTTTTGCATCTACTGTTACACTCAGGACCTTGGCACAGTCGCTGGGTTGTATCAGGTGGCCATTTATGATAACAGGTGGCATTCGAAGAATGGCGTTACCCTTTCCGAAGACCACCACTTGAGTTTACCTTGCATTGATAGCAATACGGTTTGCTGCACACCAAGCGTTGAGGGCAGTGACATCCTGCCCAACATATTTAAAAGTGCTGTCATCAGCATAAATGATAGCCACTCTTCGTGCGATATTTTCCATATCATTTATAAAGCAGAGAAAGGCTAGTGGGCCAATGCACGAGCCCTGAGGTATACCTAGCGACATCAGGAGCAGTTCCGACCGGGTTCCCTTCACGTCCACAAGCTGATAACGCCTGAGGCAGTACGCCGATAGCAGTTTAATGGCATGATCGTCAAAGCCCAGGTGCTTGAATTTGAGTAGGTGAATATCTGAACGAAGGCTGTCAAAGGCGCGTCTAAGATCTAAAAAAAGTGCTGCACAAAATAGTCCCTTCTCTAACTCGAAACGAATGCCCTCCACTAGCTGCATAACGGCATGACCTATACCCCGGTTTTTGCGAAATCCTAATTGGTTGCCCGAGAACATATTGTTGCTCTCGAGATGCCTCGTCATTTGGCTAAGAAGTGTTTTTTTTCAATAATCTTGTTTAAAACGGGCAAATCACTCAATGGGCGGTAGTTTGACGGGTCGCTAATACTACCACCTTTGTGGATCGGTACCACTCTGGCGATCTTAAGCGGCTAGGATACGCTGCGTCTTCTATCATGGCATTAATAATACATGTATGTGTTAGGGGGGTCAGCGATGTGAGATCTTACGTAGTGGATAATGTGAGACTTCAAGCCGTCGTAGCCGGCTGCTGGATCCCCAATACCACTAAGTAGAACTAATACTTGTAGTTTCAACACATTTTTTTAAACTGGTAGATTTTCTTTAATAATACGCTAATTAATGGGATCTTTTGGCAAGGATGAGGCGACACTACGTGTAAAAAAAATGTTGAAGGCCTTTGAGACCTTCGCGGGTTCCGTGATCGCTTTGCCGTCAATATTTAGCTTGGGCACCGGGGACACTCTGTCAACCTGTTTTGCGCGACGCACTACTTTCTAGATCGGTCGGCCATTGGCCGAGTCCCTATCGATCATATCCCGAAGTCGATGGCGCTCCAGTTTGGTCCGTCGATTTTGTACTGTATTTTTCATCTTGTGGTACTCTTCTGGCAGTCTCAGTACGCGTATGCTGTTCGGGGGTCGTTTACGGATGCTCTGCAAGGAGCGCTACAAGCGATCTCTCTCGACGATAAAGTGTTTAAGCTCTTTTAAGATTTTTATGCATTGTGTTTTGTGGCGTCGGTGTGTTCTTGATGAGCATGTATCGATGAGCTCCATTAGACGGTCATGGAACTCATATATTTTGTTTCAGCGTTTTGAGCCAAGTACACTGGGGCCCAGTGTTTCATTTCGAATTATGTGCTCTAATAATCTGGTGTCGGTACGAATTGCCTCCGTTGTGGGACGGCGAATCAAGACAAGCGGTATTCTTCACCAGACAGCGAGATGGTCGCTAATATAGAGGTCGATGGTGCCTAATGCATCTACTTCCAGATCAGTGTAGATGTGATCGAGGGTGCGCGGCGGTGTCAATCTCGTAGGTTCTTGAATTATACTGCAAAAGCCAAATGAATCCAGCGTTGGATTTACTAAGTGCGGGTCGTCGTCCATTGTGTGATGTACGTTCAAATCCCCAAGTACCACATGACGTTTGTGGTTATCTCAGAAGACGTCAAGTTTGAGAAAGTGTGGGCGGTGATCTAGCTCGATTGTTATAAATTCAGCTGTTGTCAGCGAGCTTCGGTGGACCAGAATGAGTTTAAAATTGCTTTTATTATCAGTAATATCCCCCATCTTTTCTCTCTGCAGCACGAAACCATATCATAAACATTAATATGGTAATAAACGACCTCTTCCGGGCGTAGCCAGGTCTCACTGAGTACAATTATATCATGGAGGGGAGCAAGCGTTAATGCAATTTTCTGAAATTTCTGAGTCGACCCAATGCTGCGTGTGTTTAGATAAGGCAAACGGTTTTTGATCGTTCGAGATGACGTGTAAACCTGAATACATTTGTAATACCTCTATATCTGACACCTCCCCAACTCCTAACCGATCACAGACTAATAATTTGATTTTGAGTTCCTCACAAAATGACACTGCATTGTAAATGTCCATCTGGTACTTGCTTAAAGGCTTTTAATTCAAAATCAGGTCTTAATTTACACCGTCGTCATGCCCATCCGGACGAATATAATGAGACCATTTAAGCCCCCCCCTCTAAGAAGGCCAGATAGAGCCCACAAGACCGTGAACTTTTAGCAACATTAGAAGCAGATTTTATATTAGATAATAACAACGAAACACCTAGAGAAATTGACCACCTAGAGAAATTGATCACTACATTTAACTCACGCACACCTGGGGCGATTAGAAGCCAACGTAATTCTCAGGCGCATAAGGATCTGGTAGAGGACCTCTGTAAAAAGAGGTCTCACCTGGATTCCAACCCTAACGGATCTGAGCTTCCTGGGCCTAGTCGGCCATACTCTGAATCAGATGGCCCCTATAATCCATCCCAAAAAGATATTATTATATTCAAAATACAAGCCCTCACAAACACATTTCCCAAACGCAACATAATTTCAACAGACCTTACTCATCTGTTAAATATCATTTGCTCAGGTGAGGACCACACAATTGCCTTAAACGACTTTCTAAACAAACATTTTACACACACTGTCCGACGTCGTGCCTTTAGAAAAACACCTTCCACTGAAGCGCGAATATCTAAAAGGCAACAGCGACGTCAAGACTACGCAACCACTCAAAAACTTTTTAGCCAAAACCGATCCAAATGCGCTCATGAGGTGCTGGACGGCAAACACACCATACACAACATGCAGGCCACCGAAGTTGTAGAACACTGGGCCAACACGATGACACAACCACCCCTTTTTTTTTTTTTTTTTTTTTTTTTTTTATAGAGGTGGAAAATGCTTTACGCACACCCTCCGATGTTAATGAAGGGTAGTGTGGGACTAAACGCCGGGGAAGAGTATAATACTCAATCCAATCCGCTCGTTCTACCCACTAAAAACCACCTCTCCCACCCTCTTCTGGTTCGGAATTGTGAACTATTACATCGAGACCAGAAGAGGGGAGTCCCGTGCTGCGACCCTCTCCTTAGTCTACGACTATGTCCCGAGCAGAGAGTGGGTCCTGCTCGGGAGTGAACACTAGAGACCTAGTGTTGAATCGCGATCTGCGGCGATCTTCCTGGCGACATTTTTCGCGCATAAGCCCGTCTAAGTATTGGGTCCCGGCGTGCCAGTCCGTTGTCGACTTGAGCATGTTGGCCACGATGGTCGTGGTCGGGCTACCTTTGTGGACATAGGAGGAGCCCGTGCGGTAAGCCGCGAGGGCCTCGCAGTCCTCTACGGTGTGCGCCGCGTCGTCGGGTGCGCCTGTGGTGCAGAGAACGCAGATATCTGTATTCGCCTTGCCTATCCGGAAAAGGTATGACTGGAATTGTCCATGCCCTGTGAGCACTTGCACGGAGTGATATGTAAGTGCTCCCTTGAGCTTATACCAGGTTATGAGGTCTGTGATTAGGCTTCTTGTCCAGGCCCCTCTGGTATCCCCAGCTGGTGGGTTGGACCACGTGCCCGCCCATGTGACCAGGGAGTGCTCCCGTGCTTGGGTCCATGAAGTGTCGCCGTCCTTCTTGCGCTTGCTTCTTTCTTCAGCAAGTATGTCCCAAGGGATCTGGCAGGCGAGCGCCAACAGGACGTCCGTCGAGACAGTCCGGTAGGCCCGCGTGACCCTGATGGCCATCGCTCTTTGGGAGCTTCGTATCATGCGCCGTGCCTTTGCGGTCCGCAGCGCCATACCAGCCCATATGGGCGCGGCATACAGAGCGATGGCCTCTGCCACGGCCGCTAGGAGCAGCCGCTTGGCGTGCGTTACGCCCCCCTCGCGAGGAAGGATGCGTGCAAGGTTGGTGGAGACCTTCGCGACCTTCTGGATGATGCTCTGGATGTGTGGCAGGCCGGTGAGACCTGTGTCCAGCGTTACGCCTAAGTATTTTGCCTCCCGTTTGATAGTCAGGCGGTGTCCTGCAAGTTCTAACGATGCTTGCCTAGTACGACGGCGGCCGGTTAGGTAGATAACCTCGGTCTTCTGGGGGGCCAGCTTCAGGTAATTGTCGACCATCCACTTCTCTATTCTGAAAAGAGCCGTGTTCGCTCGCGCCTCGAGCACCGCCTCCGTTTTCGCGGTGACCACCAGCGCCAGATCGTCGGCGTAGGCGATTATGTCCACCCCGTCAGGCAGGTCGTCTAACCGCAGGACTCCGTCGTATGCTATATTCCAGAGAATCGGCCCGAGCACTGAGCCCTGCGGGACGCCCGCCGTGACAGGGTGGACCTCACCGTTGGCCGAAAGTGAACGCGCGTCAAGATACGAGGAAATAATCCGTCGCATGTAGGGGGATATGCCTCTCTGTTCAAGGGTGTCCATTATTACTTGCCAATTCGCTGTATTAAACGCGTTTTGCACGTCCAGCAGGATAAGTAAAACGTAATTGCGTGTCCTAAGTGTCCGTTGTTGTTCTGTGTAAGCTACCTGGAGCACTCGTTCGACGGCATCGAGGGTCGATCGGCTCTTGCGAAAGCCGTATTGGTTGTCCGACAGAGCGGCTTTCTCCTCGATCTCTTTGTTCAGGCGTCTGACCAGCACATTCTCGAAGAGTTTGCTGATTGTGTTGAGTAGACATATGGGGCGGTGGGTCGAAGAAGATCCCGCTGCTGCGTTCGGTTTCGGTATAAGAGTCAGGTGAGCGCGCTTCCACTGGGATGGAAAACGACCGTCCTGAAGTAAGCGTGTAAAAAGCCGAGCGAGAGTTTCTGGATGGTTCTGCGCCAAGATTTTTATGACCCCTGGGGGAACCCCGTCCGGCCCAGGTGCCTTTCCAGTTGCGAGGCGTTCCGCGGCATGTGCCACTTCCTCGGAGTTCACTTCCGGGATCTGGTCAGGGTCTACCTCGATGTTGACGGGGGGGCAGGCTGGCTGCCGGGGGAAGAGGGCGGTGACTAGGTTTCGTACTTGCTCTGTGGGGAGCGGTGGGGGCGGCTTACGGAGCTTTCCCATCACCGTGCGGTACGGAATGCCCCAGACGTCTGACTCCACTGACTCAACCAGCGCTTTGTAGGACTCGGCCTTCGCTCTGCCTATTAGCCGTCGCAGACGCAACCGCTTGGTGCGGTACAGCTGTTGTAGTTGATCAGCGCGGTTGACCGCTTTAGCTAGCTGGCGGTTATCTTGTCCTCGTCGACGGCGTTTCGCCAACCACGACCTCGCCCGAGTCATGATGCGGTTTGCGCGCACGCAGGCTGCGCGGGCGGTCCCGATTTCTGGGCTCCACCAGTGTTTAGCGGAGGCTCTCCTTGGACCTCCTTGTCTGGCCGGACCGCCGGCCGCATGACATGCCATTGTAATGATTGCCGTTAGATCGTTCTCGTCGAGCGGCGTATCGCCGAGGCGAGTGAGCCGTCTCTTAAAAGTGTCTACCAATAGTTCCTTATTGATGTGTCGCATTTGCCAGTATCGGCGGTCCGGCAGGCGCGGGTAATGTCTATTTTGCGGCATTATCTGAAAGGTGATGTAGCGGTGGTCGCTGAGACTCTCCTCCGCCTCCTGTACCTCCCAGTCCTGGATGTTGGCTATCGCAGCCGAGTCCGCTAGCGTCAGATCAAGGAAAGATAGCTGGCCGCGACGCGCAAACGTCGGCACGTCGCTGTTATTGGCAAGTGCCAAGCCCCGGCCCGATAGCCAGTCCAGTAGGATCTGTCCTCGGTCCGTGTTGCGGCGACCGCCCCACGCGACGTGTAGTGCGTTAAAGTCGCCTGCGACTATCAATGAATGGCCAGGGTAGCGATGAGTGTCAATCGATACGCTAATGTCGTCTAAAAACTTGTTAAACTCTTCTACCGTCCTGTTTGGGGAGAAGTAGCAACTGTATATTACACAGTTAAGATCTGGCAGATAAGCCCATGAGAATCCGTTCCCCTGGCCGTGGCCCGTGATGGACAGTGCGGCCTCCTGTCCAGTCCACCAGATAGCAGCGTCGCAGGAATTGTCTGTCCATGCGTTGGTTAAGTTCCTCGAGAGAGCGACATTTGGCTCTGAAATAATGCAGAGGGCGATGCGGTGTTGTACAACGTACGACTCCAGCAGGTCATGCGCGGCTCTGCAGCGGTTAAGATTTATTTGCAGAATCTTGATCATTTTTGTCATGAGAAGACACTGCGCCTACATGGTGCCAGTCGGCGCCGCCGTCATCCGCCGGCTGGGTGACGGTCTTACGACGAGAGCGTCGCTCGCTTAGCGGGGCTGGCGTAGGTAGTGCTTCTGTGGGTTGTGCGGCCTCTGCCGATGCTGGTAGTCCGTCGACTGGAGCTGCGTGTTTTGGCCGGTCTTTATCCGCTCGCCCTCGCAACTCCAGTAGATTTGTCCTGTATGCTGGGCATGCCATACTGTCCGCTCGATGACCCGGGACCTCGCACACTATGCAGTGGGAGGTCTCGGCCGTGCAAGCCGCGACGGCATGTTCCGGTGATCCGCATCGGCGGCAGAATCGTGACACAACCACCCCTGAACCACTCCCTTGCCCCGTATACACTCCCAACTCTGATCTCTTCGAGGTTTCCCTCCCTATCTCCCTAAAGGAAACCCACGTAGCTCTCCGCGGACCTTCTAAAGCACTAGGCTTGGACGGGATTTGTCTTTCGTCCCTCCGTAAACTCCCCTTAGAAGTAGTCTATTTTATTCTTAAAATACTATTAATTCGCAATGCCTCAGCCCATGAAACTGCTCGCTTAGCGTTCATCCCTAAAATTAACAATGCCACATCCCTAAGCGATCTGCGACCCATGTCTATTAGTTCATACTTACAACGAACGCTTAACAAAATCCCCTCTAAACCCTATTAAGCTTATCCCAATCCAGCGAGCGTTTCTTCCTTCGAGAATCTTCTGCAGGACGTGAGCTCAGACTCGCTTCAATCGACCTCCGTAAGGCGTTCGACATGGTGAGTCATGACTCCGTCCTGTGGTCACTCCGGACTCGCGGATACCCGGAGGTATTCATTAATTATATCGAACGCTTGTACCTCTCATCTAAAACTCTCATAGAATGTCGCACATTTCGGCCAACTAGGGGTATTGGGCAGGGAGATCCTCTGTCCCCCTTTTCATTTAATCTAGTTCTTGACGACATTTTTTCAAAATTAGACAAAACTAATATCGGGTACCAACTTACTGATGACTTCTGCCTTATGGGCTTAGCCTTTGCGGGTGATCTCTTCCTCCTAGCCTCCACGAAATCCACTCTCCAACGGCTCCTTTATATTGCGGACCCACTTTTGAAATTACGAGGCCTCGAAACTAATACTAATAAAAGCTTTACTATCTCCCACCTATTTAATAGGAAGGAAGGTAAATGTTTTATTAATACCGTACCAGAATTTAACGTTGGAGATTGGCAATTGCCAGCTAAAGGTATGAGCGATCGATGAAGATATCTTGGAGTCGACTTTGACAGCAATGGCCAAGTTGACTCCACCAAGGATATACTCCTTAATTTACTCAACCGACTCACGATAGCTCCCATTAAACCCCACCAAAAACTCATATTTTTGAAAGAGTTTCTCATTCCCCGCCTCCTATATAAACTGGTCTCCGGTCCCAGACCATCTCACGCACTCCTTAGCGACCTAGATAGAGATCAGAAAGGTTGTTAAGTCGAAATGGCTTAAGCTCGAAAACTCGGTGCCGAACGCCTACCTGTACACGCACACAGCACACGGCGGTCTGGACATCCCCTGCCTCCAAACATTCATCCCCAGACTCCGCCTCTCCCGCCTGACAGCATTACAACACTCCACGCACCTTGGGGTCCAATGGATGCTAACCACCGAGCACTTAAAAAAATACCTTGCGAAAACAAGAGTCAACTTCTTTGCGAGCGCTTGGGAACTTCCATTGAGACTGCTACACAAGAGACCGATTACTGGTCTCAACAACTACACAACACGTTCGATGGGGCACATTTTAAAAAGCACACGAAACGCCCTTTGTACATTACTGGATTAAGGGTATGTTCTACCTATCTGTTAAGGAGTATTTAAACCTACTAAAGCTCAGGATCAACGCACTACCAACGCGTGCCAGATTGGCCAGGGGGTGCCCGGGCTATAACAAACGTTGTAGGCACGGGTGTCATGCGCCTGAGACGTTGGCTCATGTCGCTCAGATGTGCGATACAACGCACAAACAAACTATAAAAAGACATGACGACGTCTGTGATCGCGTGACGCGTCTTCTCCGCGAGAGGGGTCACGAGGTGGTTCGTGAGCGAGTATTCCGTCGACCGGGTGCACCGGGTCTAAAGCCCGACCTCGTCATAACAACACCAACCGAGGTCGTCGGTTTTGGACCATCAGTTTTTATAGCTTCTTTCTTTTGTTGCCCGTTCTTATACACACATTTGTCAATTTGTCATTCTTGTTTACTAGTGTCTTACTTTAATGGATTTTCTCGTTGCAATTGCTGAGGTCTTTCTGGTTACGGATGTACACGGGGTTGTCATTACCGTGAGCACGTACATAGACCTTGTTGCGGTATGTCCAGGTTGCTTTGAGATGCCCAGAAGCTTTTAGTCGTCTAGCTGTTTTCAACGACTTACGGGTTTCCCTCGATGTTTATGTTGACGCCCAGTGCCAGCTCATCGCTGGTTGGCACCGGGTCCTTCCATGATGAGTTCGCCTTCGTGGATATGTCGGAAAATTTCTTGTCGATACAGAGATCGCTGACTTTAAACTTCTTGACTTTAGAAGCCTTGATTGCCCGGCCTTTTGCTGCGTCGTCACGCATAGTAGCCTTGATCAGTGGTTTCTTACCCCCACCATTGTCAACAATAATGCGCGATGCGCTTACAGCGGTTTCTCTTTGTATAGTGGGATCCAAATACGAGAGTACGCAGCGAGCCAGGCTTACTGGCTCTCACTTGAAATCTGAGACTCGTTACAAATAATTACGTCTAGTTCACCGGACGTGTGTTTCTTCTTTACCAGCAGGACCGAGTCCATTTTCGCCACCGAGGTGTCCAACTCTCGCTCTTTCTGATTAAACTGTTTTGACTGCTTTTCCAATTTATTTATCTGTGAATCGAACATCTTGGCTTTTTCTTCGAGTTGTTTATCCCAAAATTCCCCGTTTTCTTGTTGTTCGCGAAAGCGCGTCTCATATTTTCCAATATATGCCTCCAGCCGAAAATCCAGCTGGGTTACTCGTTTTGTCAGCTGAGCGATGATGCTGTTGCTGTCAACTAGCGAGTTGTTATTATGATTGCCTGCGGTAAGGGGACTGCCATCTTGGATTGCGCCAATGTTATTGTTGACGGAGCCGTATTCTACAACTGTTGCTATAAAAACGGATAAACAATTTTCCAAGAGCCGATCAAAACACGACTGCACGTATTAGCGATCAGCTGACTCTGACTGGATTTGATTCCCATTTCAGGTTGGTAATTGTTCTAAATTATTTGTTTACAAAACACGTAAGTAATGGGAAATGTTGTAATTCGTTTCTTCGAATGAGTTGAATATTACTTCCGTTTCGATTGTTTGAAAATAATTCATCTTCCAGCCCTGCCAGAGACATTACACAGAAGCCAGCAAAGCGAGCACGAAGAGAACAAGAAAGCTAATAGACAATGAGTTTAGGATAGCGACTGACATTAACCGCTCAAGCAATCACTCGATGCTAAATGCAACATGTTAGGTACAGGGACAAACAATTGAATTAATTGCACTACATCTACAACATAGAAGACCTATATGATAGATTTCAATCGCACCTCGATGATCCGTCCTATAGAATTGAATCCTTTGCTTTCCTGACGGGAATGTTTGTATATGACCAATTATCGATAATCGTAAATAGACCAAAAAGTGTGGCACCCCCAATAGGGTGTTGCCATCGGCGTCAACGGCAAACTAGAAGCAGCTCCCCTGATGGCCACAGCAAGAATTATTTTGATCGAAACGTTAGAGTAGTTTCGGCTGTGTATTCCCTGTTCGCCTGACCGCCAGGTTGCTGACGTTACTGAAGACATAGCGAGTTGTTGTTCCTACGCAAAACCGATCCTAATCACAGGCGATGACAACTGTGACATTCTCGAAGGAAGATCTGTGTGCGCGAGAAGTTTCATAAGCTCTTGCCGGAGTGCCGTATGTAAACTGTGTGGCCGTCCGTGTGATCTATATCACCTTCAGCGTTGCGAACGAGCAATTCCATTGTTTCAACTCTGGAAGGTGATGCCTATAATGTATATATGTGTAAACCAACCCGTAGTTAATAAAACGGAACTAGGACACTTCGAAGGATTCGAACGGATCAGAGGCATTTTTACTCCACGGCAACTATAGTGTTTAAGTGCTAGTTAGATTAAGCAAAGTCGACGAACAAGAAAAACTGCCCGAAACTGATATAACCGGAACAGTTTGGAAAGTCAACATGCAGAAGCTTCGAGAGGGCTTTGTGGATCGAGATCGAAGACCGGCTCAATCAACGTTTTGAGAAAAACGAAGTTGCGGCAGTCTTCTTAGAAAAGAAAAGCGGCAAAGTAAAGAGTTACGTATTGTACTAGCACATAGTACTCGACTGTGTTATGCGCGAACATTTAAAAGCGGATACCTAAGTCGTTGTCCCAGCACCTATAAGCATTTTCATGTATTTTTTTGTTACATCATCTTTCGTATTATTACACAATTTGATACTACATCACCATTAGGTATTGTTATGTTACCCGGTCCGAAGACACATTTTATAGTGGAACCCTATGGAACGTTTCTGGTGTTGCTTTCATTTTCTGCTGAAAACCCTTACGGAATTCTTGCAGTGAAGGCATAGACGGGGAAATGAAAGCGGTTTATGAGACTTCGATGAAGGGCGTCGTTCTCGGCCAGAATATACAGGAGCCTTCTATGCAGATGCAGTCACACTTACCTGCAATACTTTGGCAACAAAACAGCGTAGTGTTGCAAAGAAAATTCGCCCAGGACATTTTTTATATGAGAGGTCTTTCACCTAGCCAGCTTTCACCCACTACAAAACCTCAATCCTACCCACCCGCCCTAGAGTTCGAAATTGTGTGGCACTACTTTGATACCGTGGGAGGGAAGTCTCGTGCTCCACCGGCTCTTATCGATCTCGTCGTGTCCTTAGCTCACGATCTGGGGATGCGTCGAGCCGTTCTATGAAGGTCTGGGTTGCTTCTGTGCTCACCATACGGTACGCCCGGCAGACCCAAAAGGCCATGCCGCGCTGCGTCGCACGGAGAGTTCGTGTGTTGCGAGCGTGGTGTGTAGGGCTAGATAGATCGGCCCACGCAGGCGCCGCGTACATCGCTGAGAACTTCGCGACAGAGGCTAGCAGCCGGCGGCGCCCGTCCGTAGCCCCTCCTACCCAAGGGAGGATCCTGGCCAGATGCTGAGCGACCATCATCGTCGACTTTGGCGACGATGTGCTTGAAACGCGCGGCACCTGTAACATCGGTATCCAAAATGACGCCTAAGTACCTGGCAGTCTTTTTTGATCAGATTTTCTATGGGGCAAGCTGTAGATGATTAGGCGGTCATCCATGCCTCTATGTCGGCTGGCGCCGCGTTAGCAATTCCCTCCAATGTTGTCTTTCGGCGAGCCGTGACGAGGTCGTCGGCTTACGCGACGCCATTTACCAGCTCCGGCAGAAGCCATACTACTCACCCGACAGAGCGTGAAGGTCCTCAGTCTCTATTTGAGAGCTCTATTATTGCACTTTTAAACAGTTCGCCTACTGTGTCCAGTAGACAAATTGGTCGATAGGATATAGAGCCCAGCTTTGTAATGAGTGCGCTCGCTTCCACTGCGCGGGGTACTTTCCATTTTCCAACAGTCGAGCAGCCATACCCGTCCACTCCTCTGTATGCTGCCGTGTCAGAAGGCGCATAACACCGGGCCGCACGCCATCAGAGCCGGGTGCCTTCCCGGGCGCAAACCTCTTGCCCGCGCGTGAGAGTTCATCGCAGTTAGACGCAGTTAATAAGGACTGCATACAGATGACCTCTGGGTGGCGCCGCTGCTCGCTCGATGTTTGACTGGAGAACGTGGATTGCATCACGGCTGCCTTGGTCTCTCCTAAAACCGAATTGCTTCGCTTGAAGGGCCTGTTCAGCCACGTGCTCCATTCGCCGAATAATCAAGTTGCCCCGTTCAAGAGCCTGCTGCAGTCAGCCTGTAACAAGCCCACACGTCCGCAACTCTCACAAATAATAACATTCAGTTTGTTACATTCAGCATGTGATGGTGATTGCTTTAAACCCAAGACAGCAAGGAGAATTAAGCTAGAATGCCTTTTTAAAAGTCTTAGATGACGTTGTGACTGGCAAAAACCATTAGGCTTGGTTTTGTCGACTATCATTTGCCCGTTTCGTATTGTCCGTGTCTACCAAGCTTTAAGGGTAGCTCGCAATCCTTAGCAGATACCATACGCTCAAACCTCGGGGACTTCGAACTGTCCTATGAGTTTAGCGTCTGGTTTGACCAGTTAGGTCGATCATCAGCAGCGCGACTAGGTTGGCTCGCCCAAGAAACCCACGAAGATGAAAGTATTTAAAAATTCAACCAATGGCAATCTCTGCGCGCACCTATTTACGTAGGGTGGACTGATCCTCCTGCTAAAGCATTCCCTGTGGATAGCTCCCGGTGCCAAAGGCGATATCCATCCGTAAAGTTACCTTCACCGTAAGGCCCTGCAAATAAATTCGCGGAAGAGGAAAGCCATTAAGTTTCAAAACGATTAAAACCGCATAAGGAGAATCCGAGAAACGTTTTTTGGATCGTACTGAAACGCCCTTGTATGGACCCCCAAATTCGCAGGTAAACTGGACTACGCTCCTGAAAGTAATTTATCCAATTAATCTTTTTAATTCAACAGTCGACATTGTAAACAAGATACGTAGCCTTGCAAACGGAGTTTAAGTTGCAGGACGAGCCACGCTGCCCCGAATGGTACCCTAGCCAGTGTCGTAACACCTCCCGACTATATTTGTGTTATCGAACCCGCGGATCTAGACAGACGACTTCTGGGGGCCTGACGCTGACAGTCTTTAAGGAAAGGCACACTGGTCTGGGACACTACTCTTTAGCACCTTCAATAATCAGTCAGGTGGGTGCGATCCAGGCTGGCTAAGCAGGCGGAGGAAAACACGTGTCCTCAGTATAGACTTAATGGATGTTACACCTTCGAGACGTTAGGGTTCTAGGCGAAATAACCGGTGGAAGTTATTAGTAAAATTGTCCAGGCGGTCAACACCAAATCTGCACGTAGAGCTAATATAGTGTCTAGACACATTCACTGGGGAAAAATGGTTTATTTTGAGTTAAGTAAGTATAAATCTGTCATATGCGTATGAAACAAAGATACGAAGATCTTAGCTCAATGATAAGCACGCGACGTACTAAACCTCGCCATGGATGGAGGATGCCAATATAGTTGAGTTGTACTTACTCGGAAATATTCAATTTGTTTATTGTCGTGCGGTATACAGTAAATTCATATGGAGAAGTGTCAAAGAGGTACGCTTCCATCGGCGACACTTGAGGAAGGACAAACTGGCCAACGGTGCCGTGCGTTGTGCGACCAAACACCATTACCCAAGTAAACTGAGCAACCTGAAATGAAATACCGGATTGTGTTCGTGTTGTCAGATCGCGTGCAAATAAGTATTGATCATTAGTACTTTCAAGCATATAATGTTTTTCGCACACTTTCTTATGCGGCTCTTCTTCATGCCTATGTATATGTATATGTATATATATATATATATATATATATATATATATATATATAGATGATAGAAAATACACACTGATGATGCTGATGATGTTGATTGAATGTCCGATTATGGATTGAAAAGCGCCGGTTTCCAGGTAGCAAGAGATGCAGATATTGTCCAGAAAGACTTAACCTGCACACTATCCGTTACGGCATAGATTCACTTTGGAAACACTTACTAATCACTGAAATAGCAACAATTTTACGCAATGTTACGAAAACACGTCAGCGCAGCTTGAACAGCTGACAACAACTATGATAAGGAGGGTGAACCTGATGATAAGGGTTTATTACCGTGCACCGCCATAAAAGATCGCAGGCGCCAAAAATGGTTGTGACCAGGCAAGAGGCAGAGATATTTTCTGCCGGCGGCGAAGAGCTACAGAATAATTTCAACAAGGTCTGTGACTATATTGTGGGCCATATCAAGAGGAAAATCGAAGAACCCCGCTGTACGAAAACTGGATGGCTTGTCATTGTTGTTGATGCTGAAGAGGATAGGTGCACCTTGCTGTCACTGCAAGAGCTAGCGGGTGTTAAAGTATCTGCCAGAATAAGCGGAAAGCGCTCTTCTGTCAAAGGCAAAATATCCGGTGTGCACCCGTCAATTTCAGAAGCTACTATTCTAGCTGCACTAAGATCATCAAGAGTATTCGAGGTGGCTCGAGTTAAAACCAAATATCCGATGAGCAACGTTGTATCAGGACCTGAACACGTAATCTTAACATTTACTGGCAATCACTTCCCATCAGAGATCCGCTTGGGTCTAAAGAGGCATGGGGTTGTGTTATACTGCGACCCAATGCAGTGTTTTAGATGCTACAGCATGGATCACTTTGCCGCAGACTGCAAGGTTCCGAAGCTAAGATGTAAAAGAACTGGAACATCTTAGGAGAGATTGCAAGGCTCAGGCCAAATGTTGCCCCTGCAACGGCGAGCACGAAGCCATCTGGGGTTCGTGCCCCGTTCGATTGAGCCGTATAGAAATGTTGAAGCGGGGCTCTCGGAATTCTATTAAGAGGCAACCTGAGGCCCCAACTCTACCACTTTGCGCCCCCGTAGAATACGTTTAGCCGTCTGATAACTTTTCGAAGCGTAGCTCGTTATCTGTGGTAAAGAATGGTACGAAGGTGAACAACGACGCAATAAACACTCGAGAAGCTGGACAGTCAAAGTCGAAACTTGTGGAAAAAAGCGAAACTTGTGGAAAAATGCGCTGCCTTCAATAGACATAGCTGCAGATCTTGTACAAGGTTTACTAGACAAGGTTGTCCCCTGTATCATCAAAGCGGCTCAAACAGCAGTAACCAGTGTATTTGAAAAGTTGTTTCCCTCTCTGCACTGTAAGGCAACCGGAGGAGAGATAGGTAGTGTCTTGTCTGGGTGTACAAACAGAGGGACCGGGCCGAACAAGTGGGGGAGTTGCAGTGTTGTTTAACGGCAAGCTCGCTGGCGCAAAAACATGCTACAAAGAGAATAATTGCGTAGTCCCAACAGGAACCGCCATCAACGTCATTGCAATATATTCAAGTCTATCAGAAGCTATTTGAACACTGCTGGAGAAATTAGTACTATGTCTCGACATGGTGGACTTACACAAAGAGACTGTACTATGTGGTGATCTCAACTGTCGGCTTTACAAACCAATAAATGGGGAGGGGGGTATGTAAATAATTTTATGATAAAACCCTGTGACGAGTGAGATTCATTCTTTATCTCCAAGCAAAGGCATTAGTGACAACATCCAGCACACCGTCGTATCATCAGCATTATCGTTCAAACTTGTGTTTAGGCCACGTCTAGGCCACGTTACCCCAACAACCAAACAGCGTCCCCGCCATCCTCGCTACGGCAAATCAATTTCTCATTTCATTCATATCACAGAGTGCACTTCGCAGAATTTGCTGGGCGGAACCTACACTGTGCCTCCTCGAGCCAGACAAGCTCTTCAATACGTTTAGTTAGTCACCTGCCTGTTTACACAGCGCTCAAATCGTTTTGAGAGAGAACTAGTCACTGCGAAACGCTAGTAATATTATTTGGGCCGCTCCGTCGTTGCTACTGGAACCTATCGGCGCAACGTTGCTCTCTTAGTGGAGTTTCCTGACTGGGGCAGCTTCTGACGCTCCTGCTCAGGAGGCTAAATCCTAATATTCAGACTCTCCTGTTCAGTTTCCACAGGAGTTTTTTCGTTCGACTATTATATCAGCTCTGTTTCACAGTGGTAGCAATGGCCTGAAGGTATGGGTTAAATTTAAGTAATTTATAAAATGTCGACTCCGGCGCATAGCTCTACGGGAAGCAGGCTCGTTTACAACGTTGATGGATGAACAAACTTGACGATGGGAATCAGAAGCCCGCTCTTAAGATGATTCTTCACAATATATGTTTCAAGTTTATTTACCATAAATTGGTAGTGTATTACAAAAGTTCACATATCATTTTGTAGGCTAATAATATCGTTAACACGTGCTTGTAGTGACGGTGTTTCGATAAACGAGCAAGTGAGTATGTGGTATCGTCCGATATTGCACTCGCCACAATATTTACATACGCATTCGTCAATTTCATAACAATTTCCTCTTAAGCACAAAAGGTGGTGGTAGCCGTGCCATGTTGTTCGGCATATTAGAGATCTGTTTTTCTGTGATGACAGTTTCCACTTATTGCTGCAAAAAGCTGGACCCTCAACATAGAGACCCATTACAAATGCCATGTTGCGGGTTTCTCTAAATTCTCTGTAGGCTTCTAAGATTTGTGTACTGAACGGTATCTTGTCCAGTACTAAATCCTCTACTAGTGTGCGTTCGTGACATAGTTCCAGTGCGAACGTGGCCGATGCGTTCTTTGGCAAGCCTAAAGTGCGCTTTATGAAATAAGATTTTATTTTATCTATATTTCTAAGGTCCGATATTGTGAAATAAGGGGCTATTGCGGGAAGGCAGTATCTTACTATAGGAACAATTTTTACTCTAAATAAATTTAGCGCAATTTTTAGGTCTATGTCAGTAACGTCTCCCACTAAAATCATGGCCGCCGTAGCCTTGCTACGCATTTCCTCTATATGTCTGCTGAATGACAGCCGGGGGGTCACTGTTATCCCTAGATAACAAAAGTGATTAACGAGTTCAACATTTACTCCCCCTATCTTGATGCACCGGTCATCTGCAGCGTACGATCCGCCTTTACTAAATCGTAGTATTTTTGTTTTGGCTATGTTGATTGTCAATTGGTGTTCTTGGCACCAATCTGAGGCTTCCTGGAGATAAAACTGCAAGTGATTTCGTGTTTTTGCAAGCACTACTAAGTCGTCAGCATAAAATGCATGTATTGCTTTTACATTTCTGAGGGCGTCTGCTAAGCCAGCTATATACAATATAAAGAGGAATGGGCTTGCAGAGTCTCCCTGGACAACTCCAGTTTTCTGTGCTACTGGCCTGCTGACATAATGAGCTCCGTTTTTAATAATAATTAAGTTCGCTTGCAGCATGTCACGTATTAGATTATACATAGTTCCCTCTATGGAATATCGGGTTTGAAGTACTTTAAGAAGTTTGTCTCTTCTAACGCAGTCAAATGCAGTCTTAAAATCGATAAAAGCGGCATATGTCATCTCTTTTTGATCTTGGCGGGTCTTTACGTGTTCTAAAATAAAGGCAACGGCATCCGACGTAGATCGCCCTCTTAGAAATCCATGTTGTTCACATGGTAAATCTGGACCTATGGCGTCATATAAGCGTTCTACAACAAGTGAAGTTAAAATTTTATAAACGACGCTAATAAGTGCAATCCCGCGGTAGTTGGATGGGTCGGTTGCTTCACCCTTCTTTTTGTAAATTGGCTGCAGGAAACTTTTTCTCCATTCTTCCGGTATTTTGCCGCTGCGTAGACATCCATTGTACAATCTGGTCAATGGCGGGCACAGAGAACGTATATTTGCTTTAATATGTTCATACACAATTTGGTCGGGACCCGCAGATTTACCATTTTGTTTGGATTTGATTACATTGGCGACCTCTTCTTCTGTAAATGCTCGGTAATCACAGATATTCTCCCTCGGAGGTAGTAGAAGATCACCACTGTATAAACGCGAAAAATGAAGTATCCACTCATTATCATTGATTAATGGATTTGGTGGAGTGGGTCGTTTTGGGAGGAGTATCCATGGTTTTGTAGCGCTTTGTTGCACGCGTGTCACACGCTGAATTATGTCATATGCTTGTTTCTTTGTTTGCTTAATCTTTTTAAAATTCCGTTTCATACCAGCGAGTCGTTGTAATCCCTCCGGACTAAAATCCGTGTGACTGCAAATAGTGTACTTTATGGCTTTGCACTGTTCATCAAACCATGGTTTGTGTGTAGTTGGTCTGTATAACGATTTCCTTACGCATGAAATCTGGATTGCCCACCGGATAGCTCTTTCAGTTACATTGATATCGTCTGTTGGCTGAATGAGTTGTAGTGCTTGCTGTAATTTCTGGGGGTTCAGGGAGCGGCTGAGGGTATGTGCTGAGGGTACACTGGGCTTGTTGGATCGGTGCAAATGGAACGTTATTTTATAGTGTTTTCGATGTGCTGAGGGTGTTGAGTGCATCTTGCTGATTATTGATTGTGGCTGCTGTGCTGAAGTTAAAACTACATCAACGGCACTTTTTCCATTCCAGCTGGCGTACGTAGCCTCATGTTTGTTGTTTTCAATTTGCAATCCAAGCTCATGCATTCCTGATATAAACGCTGCGCTTCGTGCGTTATCTTTTAATAGGTCGCAATTAAAGTCACCCCCTATAACAATGTGCTTATTTGTCTTTTTACAATACCTTATTGCGTCCCCAACATCGTGTATTATATCAGCGGGTTGCCTGTCTGGTGGGCTATATATGCATACCAGGTAATATTCTTCTAGTTCCAGAACTAATTCTCTTGCAGTGCATTTTAGTACGTGTGAGCACTCGGTCGTTCTGACGGCGATAGCCACACCCCATTTAGGTCGGCCTTTTCCTTGAGACTTAATTGCAAGTCCGTGATATATTTTGTGTTGTGTAAACTGAATAAAATTTGCTGGGTTTGTCACAAACGTTTCGGTTAAAAACACAATATCCATGTCAAGAAAATCGTTTTCGCCTGACTTATTATATAATGATTCCAATGATTCAACGTTCCATAACATACATTTAAATTGATTCTGTGTGTGTTTTGCGGGCTGCTTTAACGCCGCTTGTCAATCTCTTGAAGATATCATTGTGATATCGTCCTCTTCTTCAGTTTGCCTGCTGCGCTTAGTCCCAGCGGTCGTCGTTTTCTCTGCGTCATATATTCTAAATGGTTTTAAATGTCCGCGATAGGGACGAAAGTGTATCCCTTCCGACCACATCCCAGGGTCCAATAGTTCTTTAAATTTGTTAGCTGCTATATTTATGTGAAAACTATTATAATATGCCTGGTTTATTCCTGAAAGTTTTGTCACTTTAACGTCCACATCTTTACCCACAATCCTAGCTACATATTGTTGTATATCCTCACATGTATGTGACAAGCTGAGGCGGCTTACAAATAGTGCTTTCATGCGAGGTCTTCACAATATAAAAACATGAATGTTACTACTTGGTGCTAACAAGTGTAGTTTGGTGCGTGTAGCATGGTCTTTTGGACTATGGGTGATATGTTTGCATTCTGTGCTTTTTTTCACCGTATTTGCAGGTTTCTCTACTCGCTGACCCGCTAGCCGCTTTTCTTCGCCCCCCGATGTGGGATCCTGACTTGTATATATATATATAGGTATATATATCTGCGAGTACGCTCTTGGGGCTCGGGGTCTCGAAGAGGAATCTTATGGATCTTACCGTCTTAACGTTGCAAGGAACCTTGAGGATATACCGCTCGCACCGGGTCCATAAGAGCGGGGGCTACCATCAAGCAAGCACACGGACAGCTAATTTTTAACCTCACGTGAAACCTTTTTACCACAATTTTTGTTAGGGCGAGCACTGCCGAGTGCGCAAACGTATTGTAAACACGAACATGGGTTTTTTATGGGAAATCAGGAAAGGATAAGAGTTCGAAAAGTAATTAAGACAACCGCTTTACATAACCATGTCTAAGCGATATAATAATAATACAATATAAGCAATATATAATAATAATAATAATAATAATAATAATAATAATAATAATAATAAATAGTAATAAAAATAATAATTATTATTATTACAATATAAGCAATATTGCAGATGTTATATAAGTAATATGTTAGTAATTGTGATACATTTGTTAGCACTTTGGAGTGCACAATTGTCTCCGCGTTAACGTCGTCTTCTACATGCCGACGCAGGTGGTCGTACGTGTCAAGAGCTCAGTTAAATTGTGACTTTCTGTTATAAAAAGAAGCATTTTATAAGCTCGATCCCAGTGCGGTAACCTCGTGGTGACTTTGTTCCTCGTCCAGAACTTGTTGCAGCGCGCTAACGATTCTACTCGACCTATAGTGGTCGACCTGAAGAAACATTCCAACGATGACCAAGTGTTTCATTTTAAGAGCGCAGGTAAGCCATTAGCTCACCCAGTGACTGCGGAAAGTCATCTAGTGCCAACTGACACGCGGAAATCGTCATCTCAAGGATCTTGTTATCTAAGCAGTTTACGTTCATCAACACACACAGGTGTAGGTGAACACAGGCGTTCGGTTAAGTGTCACACATCTACGAGAAGATCAGCAAAAGCCGTATTTGAAACAAAACAAAGCGAGCGGAGAGAGGACAGGCTCACAAAGCTGATGGAAAGTGCGGCGAATGACGTCGATCACGGAGGTGGTAAGGAGGATATGGAGAAGATCTGCACGGGCACGTCGCACGACTCTCCCCCAGAGAAAGTGACTGCCGAGTCTGAGTCACCTCCAGACGATAGCAGAGCTTAGCAGACTGTCGCTACAAGGAAGGCAAAGACAGTAAAAGCTGCGTTGAAGAAAGTAGCCGAAGAAGCGACAACAGGAACTCCTGTTAGTACAAAGACTAATAGTCGCCTGACTGTCGGCGGTAAGGGCAATGAATGGCGATCGGAAATCATTTTCGAGAGCCCAAATGATCCTAAGGGTCTAAAAAAGTTGAGTTTACTGAAGATTTATACTGGAATAAAAGCAACTATACCTGGCGCGCATGCTCGTTTCACAACACAGGGTAAACTTGCGATTCGGACCGCGCAGCCAGAGGACGAAACTGTGCCTAGGGCACTTACAAGCGTATGCGGAATAACAGTGGCTCCGCTTACCGATACGAGTGCATTCTGGGGACGCATCAGCGGAGTAAACACACAAATCCAAGAAGATGATCTACTAGAGTGCTTGAAAGAGCAAGGCGTAGGTGAAGTAAAACGAGAAAAATACACGGCCGCAGACGCCAGCGACCAAAATAATGTTGTCAAAGTATAGATGAACTCAGAAAAAGTCCGACTTCGATTTAATGGACCTCCTCTGCCGGAGGTGTTTATAGCAGGTGAACGCTTCCAAGTTACGCTATGTGCAGGCTCTCCTTCAATGCCTTTCATGCCACAAGTTTGGTCATAAGGCTGCAGTGTGCACTAAAAAGCTAGTCCGACATGTAGGCGATGCGCGAAACCAGGACACCAAATGTGGCAATGCTAAGAGAAAGCACACTGCGCTAACTGCGGGGATGCCCACTCATCCAACGACAACAGATGCTCAGTAAGGCAAGTCTACAGCGAAGCTCAACGGAAAAAGCTGTACAAGAAAGTTTCTACGCGCCTGCAGGTCTCAACACCGACTAAAGACTTTCCCGCAATGAATACGGAAAGTTCCCCGCCAGCAAACAGCACCGATGGACGTAAGTCGTACGCTGAAGCAACAAGAACTCCCAGCAAGCCTATTATGGGCAAAGATAAGAAGACGGTTGTGTGCCATCTCCCCACGCCTATAAAACCCAAAACGGCCGACAACAAAGCAAAACAGGTTCGTAGAGATGCACCCAGGCGCCAATCTCCTAGAGGTGCTACGCAACAACATACGCCGCGATTAATCAATGGCATCTTAAAGATGCTTGGATTATTTAGGCCACTCATTTCCAAACGGCTAAAGAAGAATCCAGTTGTCAATAACCTACTTCATTTTCTAGAGTTTGAACCAGGAAAAGCGTTTCTGACTTTTGTGTTCGAGGGCTCAGACGTAAACGCCCTTCTTCCTCTTCCAGAAACTAAGTGAACGACTAGTCCATCATCGAAATGACCAGTCAACCTTTACGTCATTTCGAAAGCGTAGAGAATCGGGATATTCAGCAAATTCACATGTGGACACAGCCAACCCATACATGCGATCAATGTGGACAAGTGTTACGAACGTTGCAGGGCCTACGAGCACACACGACGCGGATTCATAATCCAAATCGTTCCGCACTCACCTATAACAGAACAGAGCGACAGACAAACCAGGTTCCGGCGGATCTCCCACGTGACTCGTCATTCAGCCCTGCACTGAACAACGATGTCCTCCTGCAACTCCTGGCCCAAACGCGCAAACACCTTCGGTTGATACGAATAATACCCAGGGGCGTCAGGGAACCATGCGCAGCAGAGTTTGCAAGAGCACCGGGTGACTTCAACCGAAAGAAAGACGTACATCATGGATGTAGCTCTTGTCGATACCAACACTAATATTTGCCCTTCCGAGACATAAAACTGTTGACTCAACGCTATGCCAGCTAATCCGACGTAACATAACAAGCCTAGAAAATACTAACCTTACGATGTACCTCACAGAAGATACATATACAACAACGCACAGAACGAAAAGCAATAAAGACCACCGCGTAGGCCTCGCAGAGCGCAAGCTGGCTGAAGGCGACATACGAGCCGCAGTACGTGCGCTGACGTCTTCTGACGTTATCGACCACAACACAGAGGAGGAACTTAAGCGCAAGCATCCTCCGCTTGATAATATTAGCTGCGATAATAGAGAAGCAATGAATGAGCCTACAGTGGATGACCATAGACCTGTATCAACCCTTCTAGTATTGGAGGCAGTGGGATCTTTCGTCCTAGCTTCAGGAGCAGGGCTGGATGGCTTACGGCCACGGCACCTAAAAGATATGCTAGACCAAACGATTCCATCTTCAACAAGATTGTTGGAGGAGCTCAGAGTTCTTATAGAGAACGCAGTTAATGGTAGACTACCACCGTTCTGCCTCTCGATCTTTTACGGAGCAAACCTTACTGCTCTTCGGAAGAAAACATGCTCTGTACGCCCAGTCGCATGCGGATTGACCTTAAGGAGACTGGCAGCAAAGATAGCTTTGGCCACAAAGAAGAGAGCAATAGTCGCAGCGGTAAAACCGCACCAGGTCGGTTTAGCAGTCAAGGGCGGAGCGGAAGCGGCAGTTCACGCTGCCCGAGCCTACGTTGAAGTAGAAGGACCTGCGCGCGCAATGGTTAAGCTAGACTTTTGCTATGCGTTCAATACAATCCGAAGAGATTTGCTTCTGCGGAAAGTAGAACAGCATGTTCCTACTGTCACTGGTCCGGCAAAGCTACAAAGAACCCTCACTCTTATCCTGGGATACGATGACGCCTATCGTTTCAGAAAATGGAGTTCAACAGGGAGACCCGTTACGACCCGCGCTCTTTAGCCTTGGTACATCAGGCCTGGTCGCCCAAATGCAAAGCCCGTTCAACGTTTGGTACCTAGACGACGGAACACTCGGAGGACCGGCAGATATCGTAGCATCGGACATACGCCAAATTAAATAATTTCAACAACAAGGAGGCCTAACTTTTAATTCAGAAAAATGCGAAGTAACTGCTTTCGGTGGATCCCACGAAGACAAAGCACGCGCAATGACCACAATATAAGAGATTCTACCTTCAGCGAGACAACTAGACAAGACCGATATGGAGCTACTAGGGGCCCCATAAGGCAGGCGAAGAATCCCTCAAGTGCTAAACGACCAAACAGCCTTTATCGAGGGCGTATCACCTTTGCTCAAGCGAATGCATCCACAAGCGGCAATGTGCCTGTAGAGATACAGCCTGGGAGCACCCCGTTTAAACTACATATTTTGTAGTGCATTGACAAATCTCTGCCCAGATGAACTTGAGGCATATGATACCTCCACCAGAGAGATCATGAGCGAGGTGCTAAACGTCAAGCTTAACGACGAGATATGGAAGAGGGCAAGTTTACCTATCAAGTTACAGCAGTAGACTGGCTCCAGTATGTTACGCTGCTTCGCTGAACCAGTTAGAATCTCTGTCAGAATCGTTGGTAAGCTACGATGTGCAACAGCTAATTCACAAACATAAGGTGGAAGCTCAATGAAAAATCAGGGTAAAATTGGACCCTGGCCCGTCTATATCAGCGCAAACTAGACGGATATAGTAGCAGAAAGCTAGCAAAAGACATCCAAGAGTTTTTGTGTACGCGCCGTGAATAAGCGGTTTTCCGAGCCGCCAGAGATATTTCTAGTGGAGGCTGACTTAAAGTCCTGCCATCTCCACATTTAGACACCATGCTGAACCCAACCACTTTCCACATGGCTGCCGCTATCAGGATAGGAGCTCCAATTTGCGAACCTTTTTCTTGTGCAGCATGCGGAAATGAGGTCGATGCCTACGGTCTACACCCACTGAGCTGTCCAAGAAGCTCTGAAAGGATTTCACGGCACATGGAGTTAAATGAAATGATCAAAAGAGCTCTTGGGAAGGCAAGGTTGCCAGCAAAACTAGAACCACGGGTCCTCGGACAAGACAACGACAAGAGATCTGACGGCGTGACTATACCATTATGGGCTCACGGAAAGTGCTTGGCCTGGGATGCTAGTGTCCTGCACAGTAGCTCCATCGTATCTCAGCTATAGCTCTCTGTTAGCAAAGAATGGGTAGCAGAGTACGCCGAACAGAAAAAGAGACGCAATTACGCAGACAGTCTTTACTTCGTACCGGTGGCTATGGAAACATTAGGACTCATCAGCAGTGGAACAGCAGCATTTATTCGGGATCTGGCCAGAAGAATGGTAGCAACAACGGGGGACCAGCGCGAGGGCAAATATCTGAGACAGCTTCTGTCTCTCGCGGTGTGTAGAGGTAATGCCGCTTCTATAATCATGGGATGAGCTGCTAAATACGTGCTTGAATCGACGCGACACGTTCGAACCTCACAACTGTACTCTGATAACACAATTAATAATAATATCAGCTAGTGGAGTCCAACAAGGCTATCCGCTTGGACCTGCTTTATTCAGCCTCGGGGTATCCAGTTTAGTGGCACGCATGAAGAGCCCTCTTAACGTTTGGTACCTAGATGACGCAACGATTGGAGGCCCACTTGATCTAGTTGTGTGTGATATTATCAACGTGCTGAATTTTGCAGAAGAGGGAGGCGTTAGCCACAATGCCTCTAAGTGTGAAGTCATTACATTGGGAGGCAATGCCCAAGAACAGGATGATTTTAGAGCGGTTTCGAATGTCTTGCCAGAATCTAGGCGCGTTGACTTAGACGAGCTGGAGCTTCTAGGAGCCCCAATAAGCTTACAATCGATTTCAAAGACCAAAGCAAATCCGCTCTCGCTTAATGGCGATGCATTCGCAAGCAGCTCTGTGCATCTGGAGGCTTGAGCTCGCCAAAACTTAACTATACTCTGCGCACTTCACCAGCTATTAAATGTCACGAAGATCTTCAAGCTTACGGCGATACCGTAAGAAGCATTTTAGATGAGATATTAAACGTCGACCTGCATCATAACACTTGGAAAAGAGCAACCCTTCCAATTGCCGAAGGAGGACTTGGTATTAGATCAGCGGCGGAGCTGGCTCCCATGTGCTATGCCGCGTCTCTATTGGAATTTGGTAAACTCGCAAAAACGTTGGTCGAACAGGACATCCGCCAAGGAATCACAAGAGCCAAAGACGCTGCAGAGCTAATAGCTAGACAACCAATTGGACCAGGCCCCTGGCAAGAACGTCCCACACAGCATACATTGGACTCCTACAGATGCAGCGCTGCAGCTAGAGAGCTGTTTGACAGCTTCCAATCTCCAGTGGAAAAAGCTGTCTCTCTGGCAGCTCGGGACACATTTAGTGGAGGCTTTCTAGCGTGTCTCCCTTCCCCGCAGCTGGGTACCATGCTGGACAACACCTCATTCCGCATGGTAACAGCTCTTCGAATAGGTGCCCCGGTTTGCAACCCCTACAGTTGCCGCGCATGTGGTACCACAGTAACTGAGGATGGACTTCACCCTCTTAGCTGCATCAAATGCCATGGTAGAGTTTCAAGACACGCTGAAATTAATGCAATTATACCTTACGCAGAGCTGGTATACCAAGCACGCTCGAGTCCAGATTAGGACTTTATGACGACAAAAGACCTGACGATGTAACAATCCCGCTATGGGCTAACGGCAGATGCTTGGTATGGGATGCTACAGTGTCCTGTACAGTGGCTCCCTCGTATATACGCCACAGTTCACTAGAGGCGGGATGGGTTGCCGAGCGCGCAGATAATGGGAAAAAACGCAAGTACCCAGAACTGAAGACAAGTTACATCGTAGTGCCAATATCCATGGAAACAATGGGTCCGGTAAGCAAGGATTCATCAGTGAGCCGGGCCAACGGATTACAGATCTCACAGGGAATCGGCGCGAAGGCGAGTTTCTACGGCAACTGCTGTCGCTTGCAGTGTGCCGAGGAAACGCCGGCTGTATTGTCGGTTCCATGGAATGATATTTAGGAGCTAGGAGAAGACAAGGAGTACACGTTCACACCTCACAATTGTAACATTTAAACAATGTTAATAAATAATAGTAATAATAATAATAATAATAATAATAATAATAATAATAATAATAATAATAATAATAATAATAATAATAGTAATAAAAATAATTATTATTATTACAATATAAGCAATATTGCAGATGTTATATATGTCATATGTTAGTATTGGTGATACATTTGTTAGCACTTTGGAGTGCACAATTGTCTTTGTGTTAACGTGTGGTTGCGGGTTCTCTAACCCGGGATTAGCCCAGTTCGACAATGTGCCCAAACAGATGCTGCGTTTCTTCGTTAGATATCGAGCGACAGCCTCTGATGCAAAAATTCCGATTCTCTCGAAATCCGTGGAGAGGTTAAGGCTTCTACCCACGCGCTGAATCCACTTTAATGTAAGTGCGCCTGGTCCTCCCATGTTCGAAAGCCAACGAACAAAAGTGGTGCGGATAACCAACGCCAAGTATTTTTTACATTTCTTAGTTTCTGCTAACCTAGACGCATGACCTGCCCGGTCCGCACCTGCACCGACCATCGAAGGGGCTAATGAGTCAGTTACAGTTGCGTTCCAAACAAGCATGCGACCACGCTCAAAGGGGGTTAGAGTAAGACCGTCAGGCCTTTTTTCGTCGTCTCTGGATAGACCCGGAGGTTTTAGTACACACGGAAAGCTAGCAGACCTCAGTGCTTGACTAAAAGTGTCTTTTAATGCCGACTGGCGTGCTCTTCGGCCTGCACTTAAGGCGCATAGTAAACCATAATGCGTCAAAGCGTCTATAAAGTAACCACAACGACATCAGTGAGGAACAACTAGGTCGACTCCAAGCCGCAGTCCTGTGCTAATGCACGTCGTCTTGTCACCCGAAAGAGTCCCTCTTCGTAGACAGAGTAGGGCATGTAACCAGGCTCCAGCCCCTTGACTACTAACGGCTCAAAGCCTGGTTTTATCAGCCACGGTGGGGGCTCTATCGATCAGGTCTGCTAATCGCTTTTATTGCCGAGGAGCTGTCCAACTGCTCTGTTTAGTTCTTTTATCGGAAGGGGAGTCAAATAAAGACAACAATCTGTCGGTCAGCTTTTTTAGTAGTTTTACGTTATAAGCTTCCCACCCATCGTTATCCAATAAGGCCCTAACCCTCTCCGAAGCCCGAGTCAATGATGACACGATCGCGGGTCCAGCCATCATGACCGCGCCCGGCATACAGAGAGATCGAAAGCATTACCTGATCCCTTGCCACAGCGGTAAGCTGAAGATTTAGTATCTCCTCTAAAGTGTCTTAGCTAAGATCATTAAAAGGCTGTAGAAGTTCAGGCGATATGGATAAATTGTAACCTCTAACTAGGTGTGTTAACCTCGCGGCTGAAAAAGCAAGATCTAAGGAGAAACAGACCGCAGTGGGCCCCCAATTGGGATAGTCTGCCTGTGGCAAAGTCCAGTTTGTTTTTCCGGCCGGCTTAGCTTTTGGTATCCCATCCGGCAGCAAGGGCACACCTAGCAGCTCCAATTCAGCCTTGTCAGTCTCGCTCTGACCGTTGTGGCGAACGTACGTGTTTTCAGATTAGTGCAACTGATGACAGTAACTTGTGATCTGAGTTTGTGGTGGTTGTGCGGCACGAGACCGCACCTTGGTGCGACCGTCTCTGTCGGAGGTTGGATGGATACTGCCAAAACGTAGTACCTCCGACTGCCACCAGGAGGCGTTGGCGACGCCGCGAGAGAGGCAGCGGGGACGCGGCTTGGCAGCTCTCTCCCCTCCCTCGCCAGGCGCGCGACGTGCAGTAGGACCTGGGGGAATCCATGTTTGCGATAGCATCGCATTATAGGGCATAGCTAGAAGTGATTACTGACCGTACGCCAAATTCGTCTGATGAAACAGTGAGGGAACCCACGACTTGACGGATCGGAGTAGACGGTCTCGTCGAACGCTATTAACTGCGTTTTGAAATCCAGTTTGACCATCACCGTCAGTACTTTGCGCGATTGCAGAAATGCACGGACACAGTGTACTGCTACCTCTGTACCGCCAGGGGTAGCGAATCCTAGCTGGTGATCGCCAAGAGCTGCTGAAACAGCATCTTTATAGTCGTGACAGCCGATTTTGGCTGCCAATTGGCGAACGACTGATGAACAGGCGATCGGGCGATGATTAATCTTTTTTCTTTAGTGCAAACATCCGTGCTCAGAAGATAAATGGTATAAAACAGTATGGGGGCGAGCCCCATCTGAGCACATCAACTACTTTGGCTATGGCGTCAGCTAATCGCTCAGCCGTGCTGCCCAGTGCACCAGACAATAGGTCCTGAAGTAGAGGAAGCCTCATAAAATCCAGGCCGCAGCTGAACTCCGACTGAAGGAATGGCGTTCAGTATCACGTCGCGCGGGGTTGAAGATGGCAGTGTAACCGCCGGGGGTGTGGGCATGATTAGATCCCGAGGAGCCTGTGGGTGTTTGTACCGGAGTGCTTCCGTATTGTCGTTCACTGGCGCTAGAATATCCTCGGAGCTCACAAATCTGGCTGCACCAGAGATATCGTCTCCCAACAGCTTGACTCTCACCCGTCTGGAGAGATTATCGTCGAGGTAAGCCTTCGATCCTGATCCCTCGTGCGCCAGATTCCTAGGCCTTTTTCCCGCTGAAAATTCGCGTAAGTTCTTAAAAAAATTAAAACCGACAGGGACCGAGCGTCCTTGTCAGTTCGAGGTAGTCGTAGCACGGCCGGAGCGAAAAAGAACAAAGAGTACCAGGCGTAGAAGTCGTTATCCTTAGCAACGTTTGAGAAAACGTTGGTAAGTTCCTCCGCAACAGTACGCCTCACCAATTTGGGTAAAATGCGTAGCAGTTTGGCTTGGCGCATGTTTGCCTGAATGTCGACGAGTAGACTGTCAATATAGATTTCTTCCGTCGAGGCCCGATGGGATGCGAACGGCTCGTTGGCGGCGTCAGCATGCCTGCTTGACATATGTCTGGCAAGAACCCTCCTCGTGAAGACACCTTTGCAAACCGTGCATGTAACCCTGTTGGAGTTATCCAAGAATGGAGATGATTGTGCGGCCTCAGTTCCGTTTGGGTTATTATTATCTGGCATTATGATGTAAAGGCATTAAGCTTCTCTGCGAGTGGAAGGAGAGCCAATAAAGGTTTCAGGGTTTCCGCGATTGTTTTCAAAGTTGCTGCCTTGTATCAGGGCTGATACCCTCTAACATTCGAGCGACGTCTGTTAAGGCGGACCCAACATCTCTGCGAGACGTCTTGTTACGGGTGTATCTCTTTGTGGTGAGTTTAGCAGTATACCGCGGCCGAGCTTAACGACTTTTCTATGTGTTGGTTCGCTTCCGTTTGGGCTTCGGTAGCGGTCGTGGGTTAGGGTGAAGCAGCTGCGGTGAGGAGCTTTCCTGTGTGGTAGAAATGCTCCTAAGGACTGCAGCGTACGAAGCCTTATCTTTGATGGAACCACCGGGTTGCATGTCTTCCACGACAGTAGCTGTGGCATCAGGTCCCTTAGTGATCGATGCAACCGAATACGATGCCTTAACTTATTGTAGAACTCTCGCCTCTATGTTGATCCTGTTCTGCTCGCGGAGGTAGGCCACACGCGGACAGGAGGCCAAGTGGGGGCCACTACAGTTAACACACCTCGACTGTTTCGTGCAAGTTGAAGCGAGGTGATCTTCATCTCCACATGTTTGCTAGCCTTGCAGGCACCTATCCTTTAGATGTCCCACTCGTTGACAATTGTAGCATAATTTCGGTTGATCGGGCTCAAGAACCACGGAGTGGGTTTTGTATCATAGGAAGACAGACACAGGCGGTTGACGGTCAAAGGTCAAGATCTCCTTGCTAATTGGGGTCTTGCCAGCGTGACCTGCCCGGAATAAACGTCGAACGTGCACCACACCATAATCTGCTAGTTATTGGCATATTTCGTCGTCTGTGAACCCAACATCGACGTCTTGAATGACGTTAGAGCTGGACAGGTTACCGTGACGGGTATCGATCCTATTGCAGAAAGCTGCGCCAGTTTCTAGCCGCGTCCTCTGTGTTGACCCATACAGAAATGGCGGCCTTACTGCTTAGTATCTTGCAGTCAGGGCAATTAGCATAAACAGCCTTACATAACTGCAGTAATGTGCTGTCAGCGAATTCGTTAGAAACTGGGTACTCAGTGGTTTTTCTCCGTACGACTACTTTGAAGGCGTTGAATTGGCCGCTAGACGTCTCCGTTCTCGGCTTGTTCCACTGACGTTGCTCACAAGATTTAACCTTCTGTTCACGCTTGGACACCACCAGTGTAAACGATTCGTCATGTTCATCGCACTCAACTGAGAAACTCTTTCTTCGCTTACACCCTGGTGTTACACTTCTGTCTAAGATTTCCGAAGTTCCGGCGCCTGTAGTTAGATCAACTTGTGATACACCAGGCAACGCGCTGCAAGCTCTCTTCTCAGCCGGCTTCGAGACATCAGCTTGGACAGCGATTGGTGTCTCTTTGGCTATTGTGCTCCTGAGCCTGGAGATATCCAAACTACTAGGCGGCTTATTGCCACTGGACTCGACCGGCATCGCCCTAGAGGCATAGATGTCCAAATGCCTTGGAACAAACAGAAGTAAAAAAAGATGCCAATCTTGGTAGTTGAACCGGGGTCCAACAACTGGCAATCGGAGACGATACCACTCGGCTACGATGACCGCACGAGCTGCTCTGCTTCTAGGCCGTAGAGACCCCCGGCCGCAAGTTAGGCACAAGCTTATGGCAAGCGATGACGTTGGCAAATAGAACTGGAGAGGGATCGCAAAGAAAAGTTGTGTATAAGCTCTTCTCAAAACTGCTCTCTCAGCGGCGAACTACATACCTGGAGTACAAGGGAGCTATTCCCGAAGAGCAGCATGGGTTTCGCGCTTCTAAAAGTACCCAGACAGCCTGCAGTATTCTCCTTGAAGACATTGGAGAAACACTAGCGCGGAAAAATTTCTCGAACACACTTGTCAGAGAGCCCGATAGGAATCGGAACCCCCTAATCAGAGCACCTCCAGGCGTATTCTATGCACCGTTTGAACACTCACTGTATAAAGTCTGGACGATACAAATATCACTACGAAGATCACAGTCAAGCCTCTCGTAGCTATCTATTTTACGGGAGCCAACACGAAACACGACCGAACTCCACCGCATCAAACGGCGAAATAAATTGTGATACATGTACATGTTGATAACATAAACTCTTGTTTAAAAAAAGAGCATTTTTATTATCATACCAACCACTGTCGATGCCGGCAGGTCACGAAAGGTAACAGAGAAACCAGCTGAACCCGGTGATACCGAACTCACCCATCATATTCCTGCCTCACTTGGAGCAGCTGAATCTTGCGGTCGAAGCGCTCAGAAATGCTATAGTGTACAATCAACCTCGGATAGAAGAAACGATTCACGAGTAGCCGGTGGCGGTCAAACTAGTCAAAATGGTTTTTATCTGAATGCCCGCTCGTTGGCCACTCCAGGCGCTATGGGTGCCCTTGCAAATTATTGTTTAGTAAACTGCATTGATGTTATTTTTATTTCTGAGAACTGGCTTACTAGCGCAATTAGTGACAGAGAAGTCTCGCTCGGTGACCGGTACTCGATGCATCGAATGGACCGAGGTTCCAGGGGTGGTGGAGCGTGTATTTTAACACTCAAGGGACTAAACTGTCGCCGAATTGAGATACCCACAGGCTCGGAAACCGTAGCGGTAGACTTGCATTATGATCTCATTATTACTCTAATCATATGTTGTTATGTCACCAATGCGGACTTCGGCGCCCAAAGAAAGGCCTGTATCGAAATTGTAATAGAAATTCTAGAATTCTGTCTTGATGTCGGCTATCCTATTTGCGTGGTTGGTGATTTTAACGTGCCTGACACCGACTGGTCAAATCTGCGCTTAAGTGGTGCTACCAGCCCAGAGAAGGCTTTTACCAACTTCTGCATCATAAATGGTTTAGATCAGCTTGTTATGCAACCCACAAGGGAAAGCAATATTCTGGACTTGCTTATTACATCTGAGAGGGAGCTCGTCACTGAGCCAGCAGTCGTGGATCCCCCTATCCTAACTTTTGGAAGGCTGATTATGACTCGATCTGTACAAATCTTGCAAGCGTAAACTGGACGACATTCTTTGCACGATGCGTTGACATTGAGCAGATGTATAATGCATTTATCAATTATACACAATCTCTAGGTATTCACACCCCCGAGAAACAATATTACTAATCCCAACATGACGAGTCTTCGAAACCATGTTCGACGGTTAAAAGAGCTCATGAATGAATTAGCGACTGAAACCATCTCAGTAAGGCTTAGAAAGGCCTCGACACAGTTGAGAATTCTTGAAGAGTCAAAACTATCTTTCAAGGATGCTAAATTGTTTTACCGCTACGCGAATAGGCGGCTCCGAGGTCGTGAGAAACTTCCTTTACTAAAAGTCGACAATGTACTCATTGACAATAACCGAAGTAAAGCGGCGGCATTCTCGAAACTGTCCTCTGTAAATCTACCTCCGGATGATCAGCCGTCTTCACTGACAAATCGCGTGCGTATAGAATGTCGCCAAAATCAAACAATTCATAAGCAGTTTTTAATCTTAGTCGATGACATAATTAAAAAGATCAAAACACTCAAGAACAAGTGCAGTTTTACACCAGATGGTATTCCACCCGTTTTTTTTTAATAAGAACACTTGTGAGTTTATCGCCGAGCCATTACTGTACTTTTTCCAGAGATCGTATTGTGATGGGCAAGTTTCTTCATTATTTCGAAGGTCAATTGTAACGCCTATATTCAAAAAAGATGGATTAGGATTCAGTGGATAACTACCGACCGGTGGCTCAACTGTCTATTGCGTGTATTTTAATGGAGAAGTTATTCGTTGATTATATTGATTTTTTTTAGTGCGTAACAAATTGGTTGACACAAATCAGCATGGCTTTGCCAGGGGCCGTTCTAGAGGGACACAACTTATATCTATGATCCACGATTAGAGTCTACACATAAATAATCGTAGAGCATTTTATTGCATACATTTTGATTTTTCAAAGGCATTTGATGAAGTGAATCACAAACTCATGTTATAAAAATTAAAAAGTATTGACCTTGACTCCTCAACTTGTCAATGGGTGTCAGCATACCTTACTGGGCGAAATTTTACCGTCAAAGTCGGTAACGTAGAAAGTGACCCCCTCCCCTGCACCTCAGGGGTGCCGCAAGGATTGTGCATTGGGCCCCTGCTTTTTAGAATATACGCCCTCGATCTCCCAACAGTGATTCCAGAAGGTGTCACTTATCTCATATTTGCGGACGATTTAAAAATATACTCAGCAGTCGACAATTCCACAAGTATTATTTAACTAGCAATTAAGAATGTTGAAAACTGGTGTTGGGAGAATAGGATGCGAATATCTGTGCCTAAATGTGCCGTGGTGTCGTCAGATGGCAGTTCGCCACTGTATACACTTGCTAACGATGCAATACCAGTAGTTAAATCTTTTCGTGATATTGGTGTGATTGTAACCCCCAAATTAGACTTCTCTCAACATATTACTGCCACCGTCACTTCTGCTTTAAAACTATGTAATACCATATTTAGATGCTTCATTTTAAAAATCCTGGTTTCTATGTGACTTTGTACAGAAGTCTAGTCTTACCCAAATTCCTCTACTGCAGCCAGGTTTGACCCCCTTCTATAGCAAAGATATAAATGCCAACGGATATCGAAAATATGTAATATTCTTCGTAAAAGCGTATCTCTTGTGCCAATACGTAAGTTACACGAACGAGGTGATCTATCGCCGTGATAAAAAAAACTTTGTGTTGTCTCGAAGACTGACCAAACCATGTTTAAACATATAAAATAATGGACTGCGAAGTGGTGTGGATTTTAGATTACTGAAAGTTGCGCGCTCAGTGAATGTTAACAAACACATTCTCGTGGAGAGTTCCACGAAGTCTGCGGAGTCGACAGACCTGATGTATGTTCTAATTATCTTCAGAGGTAAAATATTTTGTTAAAAACAATGTATACTTAGGCATATATGACCCTTGAATAAAGGTGCTTTTGACTTATTAATTAATATATTAATAATCATTATTATTATTAAATAGGAATATGGGAAATACCAAAAAATAATAAACTATTATTATAGCGACGGTATTAACTTTAATAATAATAATCATTATTATTAATATTATTATTACTCTTATTACTCTTATTACTATTATAACTATTATAACTAATTAACTATTATAACTATTATCTATTATAACTATTATAACTATTATACTATTATAACTATTATAACTATTATAACTATTATAACTATTATAACTATTATAACTATTATAACTATTATAACTATTATAACTATTATAACTATTATAACTATTATAACTATTATAACTATTATAACTATTATAACTATTATAACTATTATAACTATTTAACTATTATAACTATTATAACTATTATACTATTATTACTATTATTACTATTATTACTATTATTACTATTATTACTATTATTACTATTATTACTATTATTACTATTATTACTATTATTACTATTATTACTATTATTACATTATTACTATTATTACTATTATTACTATATTACTAATATTACTAATATTACTAATATTACTAATATTACTATTATATTATTATTATTATTATGATTATTATTATTATTATTATTATTAGTATTATTATTATTATTATTATTATTATTATTATTATTATTATTATTATTATTATTATTATTATTATTATTATCATCTAAATGCGAGCTATTTCTGCAGGGTTTTGAGGACGAAGAGAGACAGCAGGTGATCGCTGAATTTAACAGCAACCTCCCGGGCATCCTTGTAAAGGATCGATGTGATTTGGACCTGCTGGGTACGGCGGTGTTTCCCGACATGATCGGTCCGATACTAGCCGAGAAGGGAGAACAACTATCCCGGCTTTACCAGAGACTGGGCCATCTCGGTAGACATCAAGCCTACTTCCTGCTCCGGCACGCAATGGGAGTGCAAAAGGTCCTGTATGTACTACGGACCTCACCTGTCTTCCTTCTACCGTCAGAAACTCTGAACCTCGACGACCAGGTAAGGAGAGCCTTGGAAAACATCCTTGACCTAACGCTTGATGATAGGGCATGGACGCAGGCAAGCTTACCGGTCCGGCTGGGTGGAATGGGCATTCGTTCGGCCACGGACCTTGCCTTGCCCGCTTTCCTTGCTTCGTCGCACAGCTGCGCCTCTGCAGTGGCCGTTACTGCCGGCGGACTCATCAGCCACCAACAAGACGCCGTTCGGATCTGGGATGCGCGTCAGTCTGGTCGTCCATCTGAGGAACAGGTCACTAGGCAGAAGGGGTGGGACCAAATCGCCACTCAGGCTACCCACTTAACTCTTCTGTCTGCCTGTGAGTTAGATATAGACGGCATTAGACTGAAAGCGGTTTCATCCGACGCTGCCGGAGCGTGGCTTGACGTGTTCCCGTCCGAGCTAGTCGGCAGTAAGCTGGCTGATGACCACTTCCGTGCCGCCAGTGGCCTCAGACTTGGCATTGCCATGTTTGAGACAGAGGCATGCCCGTGTGGTGGAACGGTGGATGAACGTGGCTTGCACCGACTTAGTTGCACTAAGCTGGCTGGGCTTACGCAGGGCCGCCACGATGCCATAAATGACATCCTCGGGCGCGCTTTCAGACAAGCCGGCTACCGCGTCACACTGGAGCCTGGTGGACTACAGAGCGACGACAAGCGTCGACCGGACGGCCTTACCAGCCGAGACTGGGACCGCAATCGGCCGCTGGCATGGGACGTCACCGTCTCCGACACGTACGCTCTTGGCTATCGTGCACTAGCCAACGCGGGCGTCGGTAACATTATCCACCAACGGGAGATGCACAAACGGCGCCTATACGCGCATCTCCTTGAGGACCACGTTGTAATGGCGTTCGGCCTCGAGTCATCTGGCGTTTGGGGCAAGGATGCACTCAAACTGACAAAGGAGCTTGGGAAGAAGCTCTTCGAGGCCACAGCGGAGCCCAGATCGACCGCTTTCCTCCGACAGAGAGTGTCATTAGAATTACAGAGAGGCAACGCCAAGATGATGTTGAGTGGTCACCGACACTCAAGCAATAAGAATAATATAAGCAATATTGTAGATATTATATAAGTAATATATTGATAATTGTAATACATGTACATATTGATAAAATAAACCCTTGTTCCAAAAAAAAAAATTATTATTATTATTATTATTATTATTATTATTATTATACTAGTAATGACTACCCTACGCCATAAAAAGAAAACTGCCACCAACATTTCCAATTATCTCAACTAGTGTGGTCGAGGTGACACCTACCGTAAAGATCACCTGATACTGGGTTGGCTGTTGAATGTACTTGACGATCCTGCTTGGATCGTAGTAAACCACGTACGCTCGATAACTCAGTTCAGCTGAATCGTAGCTACACCAGTTGGCAAGATCGGGTGGACGTTTCGTGGTCATCGCGTTCGCTAATTCTTGAGTTGTCGTCGTGGTAGCAGCTGTAGCAGTACCGCCTGTAGTATCAGCGCCTGTAGTCGTAGTAGTAGTAGAAGTAGCAGTAGTAGTAGTAGTAGTAGTAGTAGTTTCAGTAATTGTTGCTGTCCTGGTTCCTGTTTCCGCTGTCCCGGTTTCTGTTGCCGCTGTCCCGGTTTCTGTTGCCGCTGTCCCGGTTGCTGACCCTGTTCCTGTTCCTGCCTTTGTTCCTGTTGCTGCTGTCCCTGTTTCTAGCATGAGCAAGGACTTGTGCGGATGTTGGTGGAACAGAAGAAACGCATTGAAGGATACCAGTCCCACTACGACCATGAAGAGGATGATGGTGACCGGCAGTACGGGAAATCTGCAAAAGCGGCGTTGTTGTTGTTGTTGTTGATTGAACAAGTTAGCAGGTTAACCGTAAACGCATAAGCACAATATATATATATATATATATATATATATATATATATATATATATATATATAAGTGTGGACAGCAAATTAGGCAGCGCGAATAGGCGCTCTCAGGCGCTCGGTAGCTTTTACTCGTTAGGCGTAACATCAGTTGATAATTAATTGAGGTTTCGAGACGAACGTAGCATTGAAGTTGCAGCATCGTCATTGTTGTTCGTGGTCAGATCTGCATCGTGGCATCGTGAGGGTGCCATAGATCTCTCGTAGGCACCATAGAAAAAGCTGTCTCGTTTGACCAGTTTGATCTGCAAAATGTACCAATCGCTAGCACACTTGTGATTGCTTCATATATGTTTTAAGCCCTTATTCCGTCCACCTCAGAAGAAGCTAGTGAGCTAGCTGCACTACCTAAATCATCAGAAGTACCTGAGGTAGGTGGCTCGAGTTCAAACCGAAAATCCGATGAACAACGTTGTGTCAGCAACTGAACACGTAATTTTTTTACATTCACATGCAATCGCTTTCCTTTAAAGATCCGTTTGAGTCTACAGCATGGGTTCTGTTAGACTGCAACCAAATGCAGTGCTTTCGATGCTACATCACAGATCAGTGCAAGGTTACTAGAAGATCTGGCTCTTTCTGGAACATCTTAAAAACAATTGTAAGACTCAGACCAAACGTTGATTATGTAGCATCGAGCATGAGGTCACGTAGGATTCCTGCCCCGCTCGATTGAGCCGTACATACATATAGGCTGAAACGGGTCTCTAATAGCGTTGTTAAGAGGCAGCCTGAAACCGCAACCTCACCACACTAACCTCCGTAGAATACGTTTAACCGTCTAAGAACGTTTCGGAGCGCAGTTATTCGTCTGTTGTAAAAAATGGTATAAAGGTGAATAATGACGCGGTGAAAACTCGACAACTTGGCTCCGGGGGACAGGACGTGTGAAAAAAAGCAAAAACGCGTTGCTTTTAGTGGACATTGTCGCAGATCTTGTACAAGACTTGCAGATCCACCCGGGCGCGGAGGACAATGAAGGGCAAATAGCTTGCACTTAGTTAAATTAGATTTCGCTGACCCTACTAGCCCCCTGTAGCCGAGGACGGGGCGGATATCGATTTTAGAAGTCCGGGTCTGAGAGGGTCGCCGTTATAGATCCCAGTTGCTGAGCCAATCAGCAACATAAATATATTTATTTAACAATAGATAGATTAGGGTTGAACGGATTTAACTCAATACATAAACGTTTGTAAGAAGCGTTACCATTCGAGCTTGTTTTCGAGGCAGCCTCTCGCTGTGTCAAATTTTGCTACCGCATCGCCGCGCTGAACTTCCAGTGATAGCCGTTGAAGTAGATGGTCAAGGCTATTTTTCTCCCCTGCCGTTAGTTCGAATGGTGCACGAATTGGCCATGCCTCGAGTCGGGTTTCACGAGCGTTTCAAATAGTAGTGGCACAAAAATGAACTCAGTTGTCAAGCTGAGCTATTTGTTAACTTTTAGTCGTTCTGCGTTGCGTGTCGCTGGGCCAGCGAATACTGGAGTAGCCTCCAGGTTCAACAGGCGAGAGTGTCGGTGATCGTCGCATTCCAAACAAGCGCTTTTTTCCTTTCAAGGGCAATAAGGTTAAGACCGTCCGCTCTCTTTCCGTTGCGTTTCAGGAGACTGGCTGGTTCTCGGTTGCACGGCATTGGAGCTGACTTAAACTACCGAGATTTAGAACGCGGCGGTACCCCCCACTGACGCACTAGCTATGCTCAGACAAGGCATTGTCGGGCTTGTCATCGCACCGAAATTTGAGATCTTCTAGCAGGCGACTGGAACACTCCTGAACTGTGCAAGCTTGGCAGCGTCTGAGGAATTGGCGCAGTCGACGGGATCGACGACGGCGAGGGACATTAGCAGTACTTAGATATAACTGTGAAGCAGAGTGTACGAGAGCCCAAACGCAAAAGAATCCAGTACGCCACAATGGCAGATCGTGTGGAAGGAACGATGACCGGGATTAGCCACCACCAGTGCCTTTAAGTGCGCCAGGGCCGCCACCGGTCGAGGGAGAAAACTACGAGGGAAAATCGAGGCCTTAAAGCAAATCGCCGGACGGCTTGTCAGCAGGTAACGGTAGCTTTCGCATTGAACGAAGTGAGCGAAACTGGACAGAGGCCATTCGACCGAAACCGGAAAGGGTAACCGGGTCGAGCACTTGAGGGACCGACCGGGCAAGAAGCTCAAAAACAGCGTAGAAGCATAGAAATTATGCGGAACAAAGCGGCACAAAGTCAAAGCAAAACGAAAGAGGGATGGAGCGCGTCTAATCTGGATGAGGTAACTGCGGCTACCAAGCGTATGAAGATAGAACGTGGAAATATTTCATATAGTCTATTATTAATCACCTTGTTAGGTATATAGTCAAAGATTATACATCAGAACACGGTCACTGAGGCAGCCTGGCGAGTGATTCAACTCTAGAGCATTCCCCCGCATGATATCGACCACAAGCTCTCCCACATCTGTTACAGATACATTCTTCTGTCAGCTCATGGTACCCTTGAGTTTCACAGAGAACATGGTGGAATCCGTGCACTGCATAGCGTACTACCACACTGCGGTTCGTGCGATGTAGTCCCGTCCACGCATTGTTTGCCATTACACCCCTACTAAAGAAGTCGGGGTCCACGTCTGGCATTCTCTCATCCCACTGACAGACGAAATCCCTGTAGGCCTGTGTTTGCCTGTGTTTCGGGCAGCCGGAACTGGCGTTGTAGGTGCTTTATGAAGAGCGGGGGTACCGGCGAGTAGATAGACCAGACGATTACGGCACGACGTGAAGAGACTGAGCACTCGCTTAAGAAAAACCGGATTTACTCGGTCAAGCCTTGCGAGCTGGGCTACGTTCAAGTTCTTTCAGATAAGCTGGATGCTGTACGATGCCATAGGCGCGGTCTTAAAGCTGAAAAGTCCCAGCGCCGTATTGAGGACGAGTCGGCCAGCTTTACGGAATTTCATGGCCTTGGTTTTGCCGATGTTGATCTCGAGTCCTACGTCCGCCACGTACTGCTCTAGCCTTGCCAGGCTCTGCGGCACCTCAAATCGGCTTGTTCCATTTATCGCGAAATCGTCTGCATATAGCAGGATGTCTGGACGGACGGAGTCTCGAGTGTCCACGATGCGGCGCGGGAGATCGTTGAGAAGGATGGAGAAGAGCAGCGGACTTAAATGATCTCCCTGCGCGATTCTCGTCGTTTGCAGAAAGGGGTACAACTCACCCACCCCATCCTGTATGGTGATCGGGTATTCATTTCAGGATTGCCCCAATAACCTAGAGGATGTTGGCAGGCACGCCCGCTTCAGCCAACTTGAAGATCATCTTGTCTCTGGGAGCTCCATCAAAGGCCGAGCTGAAATCTAGAAAGACGGCGTACAGGAATTGCTTGGCGTGCTTGAACTGCATTATTCCCCGCACCGCGAGCCTCGAGAAAGAGGCCTTGTTGGGACGTCGGGAGCGGCGGTCACGCTTGTCAATTGAAACAGGGCTCGTAGAGATAGGTTATCTTTGAAAAGTTACCACTCATCAATAATCTTGGTGTACTTGGGGGAAACGCAATGCCAAATAAAGCTGATAAGGCAACACGCTCGATGTACGAATGTTAAAGCTGGCACTGGATAGTCTATAATAGTGCGGGCTGCGTTAGTTAAGTTCGGGTGAGTTTTGCGTGTGAGCGGAGACTGTGTACAGTAGCAACGGTAGAAAAAAACGATGCAGTGTTTTCTAGTATTTCTGGGTGGGTGAAGGACCAAACACAGCAAATGCGGATACAAGAGTCAGCGCGACCTTTTTAGCAAAAGTTGAGGAATTGCCAGTAGCAATACCAAATAGCATTAAACAGATGTTAGGGCTCTTAGTGCGCAATGACTAGATCGAATGAACAGAGACTTCAGAGTGAGTTTCTGCCAATATGCTAGCAGAAAATAAAAAGTCACAATTTACTAATCTCATACAGAGTTAATAGCGAAAGAGACATTTAACACTTTATAGCGATTGTCTAGATTCAAGTAGGTATGCTTTGGCCTCACGTTAACACATGCCATATCTCAAATATCGATTTGGTCGTGTACATGAACGATATCTTGGTATTTAGTAAATTGCGGCTAACTTGACCAGAAATTAGCCGGAACTGAAAAGTATCAATTTCGTTGGCTACGCGCTATAAGCGCGAGTTTTCAGAACCATCTGCAGTCGACTAGAAGAGTATAAAGAAGTGTCAAAGGTCAGTTACAGACACAGCAGGATTTTCATCATGCACGACTCAACATACTGAAAAGGGCTACTGGTAACCGGTAAAGGTAAATCGAGACATATGTGACCGAGTGGCCGCGACAGCCGTAGAGCAAATTGGCAATAGAAATTAGGGATTCGAGCAATCATTGCAAGCCTACCAAAACTACTTGGAATGATCGCGAGGGACTACCATTTAAAAAAAGGGAGAAGTAGAATAAGTAAAGCCACAACGAAAGCGTTATCGGCGGAACTGTTGTTCGGCCGGAAAATGAGGATCAGATTGAAGATCAGAAGAAAAAAGAGTTTAAAGCGTGGTCCGACAAATGACTGGGAGAGTTTACGGGCGCGCAAGAGAGAAATTATGTCCAAAACAATCATCATGGGAAAATTATTCGAGAGGAACTCCGATCAGATCACCGATTAAACGACTTCCCAGTAGACCCGGAATAAGAGTAGGGAATAGCGAAAACGTATTTTCGTTTGAATGGGTCTGCGCTACGATGGTGGCTGAGCCCTTGAAAAAATTGTGGGGGTCACGCCAGACGCATGCCCTGCGAAAATTCACAGAGGATATTGCGGATGATAATTGAGTATGCCAACCTGTTCTTGCGGACGCATGAGAGACGACAAAAGGGACAAATCGCGATCCAGATGCAACTGCAGAGAAAATCATGAAGACCAAGCTCCTGCAGGAGAGGAGAAGGAAAGTCGAAGCAGAACCCGATGAACGGCTGCGTGACCGTGTTCAGACGCTTTAGTCACGAGCGCTTGAATATAGCGCTAATTTGCAGCAAATGTTCTCTAAAGGTTTTTGATTTGTAGCGATGCCACCCTACGAAGAATCTCCAATTATACCCGCAACCCAATCCAGTCTTCTTCTTGGAGCGGTATCAAAAGTAAGAAAGTTTTTACAAGCTGCTTTCCTAAGTAGTGGCAAAGATGTTCACCGCATTTCTAAAAACATGTTAGCGTCATCTCAAAACAGCCGCACCAGTAGTCTTTAAAGTGGTCACTCTAAAATGCTGGCCTGCAGAGTTTCATAGACTGGTAAAATGAAAATTTGTCGATCAACACAACACACACGGGCACCTCACGACAACCGAGATACTTTACCTTGGCGTTAACTCTTTTTCTTATCTTTTTGCTGTGTCAGTTGAGTTTCATGCTACAATTTCTTTGACCTCGCGGTTTCCATGGCCGCAGATGACCCAATAGAATCAGACGCGTAAATATAGTGCGAATTTGCTAGTAAACTCGACAAAATACTTCTGGCCATTTCGCGGAAGTCCACATCCACAATAATAAACGAACTTGAATAAAATGAGTAGTCCTCTAACTAAATAAGCCTTAACGACTTGTGTCGGCGCTCTCTGCAGTGGCTTCAAGAGAACCTTCTGGGATTTCTTTATTAGCGTACCGACTTGTTATCTTTGCGCTATTCTAATTGGCAATCTTATGGCGGTACAACTGTGACCAATGAATCGTGATAGAACTGTACCACTTTGAAACTATTTCTGCGGCATACCTAACCTAATGAGAGAATCTATTGCTACTAAGCTCGACTCTACGTATTAGCGATCTTTTGACCCCATGGCAATGAGAACACCCTTCAAGACTATGTGCGACACGATGTGCAGAATTATCGTCAGAAAATCTGAGACTGTTTAAGGCTGAGGGTGAAATTTTGAGCTTCAGCCAACGCCTTCGACGCCTCGAAAGGAGAGGGTGCAATGATGTTGGGCCCGCCCGCAGCGCAACAAATTCTATCGCAGTACTAGGAAAATCCATGTTTATGAACTCTGACTTTCCCAAAAACGGAGCTGGTGGTAGCGGCGTCTAATATATATATATATATATATATATATATATATATATATATATATATATATTCGGCTTTTTGAAAAGGTTTTTCTGTTATTAGCGGTATGTAGCAGCAACACGCACTTCATACAGACAAACGCTATAAAACTTAATATTGCTGGAACCATTTTATATTCAAGATGGAAAGGAAGTTTGCCTAGAGCTCACCGTATTATTTGCAGATAAAAGGCGTGAACAACAAAACGGTCATAAGACACCGATACATCAATCAGCAAGAGTCGTAAGCAGGTGTCTGGCGGAAAACCGGAAAAAAACAAGCTAGTCGACAAAGAGCACTTCTATTGAAGTCGCCAAGCTCAGCATGTTCTGAGCGGGCATCGAGTTCTTTTTGATGCCTCCGCTCGAATATAGGCCATATATAGCACAACTGTGGATTGCTAATCGAGAAAGGCCATCTTAAAGCAATATATAGTGGCAGTATCTCATTAGCTGCGAAAGTATGTTGTAAATAAACCATAGAAAGCAGTAAATAAGGTTTCTGTTGATACTATAAATATTTTCATACGATGAACATACCTTGAACATACTGTAAGGGTAATTAATGCCCCTTAACTTACTTAGAACGGTACCTAGTACCGAGCAAGATGGCTTAGTGGCAAAGCTCCCGAAGCCTTGCATTCGGGAGGACTGGGTTCAAGATCCAGACCCGCCACTCTTAAATTGCTTTGCATGGCTTCCAATTTAGACAAGGTAAATGCCGGAGTACATTAAAAATTAGCCATGACCTGCAAAAACCGTACAAGGGCATTAGTCTTACGGAAAATCTTTGAAAAAAAACATGCTTAGGCAGACTAATGCTAAAAAAAGTTCGTCATATCGAACTTAAAACCGCAAGAAAACTTCATGCAGTTATTGTTGGAAGTACAGATAAGGATGACAAATCACAAGTATAATTTGTTCCCTGTATATGGTAATACAGCTTATTTGTAAACCGTATCAGTTGTCATACACTGCTGTATGACAACTGATACGGTTGTCATACAGCAGTGTGCGTGACAATGTGTATTGTTGGTCGCTTGCTCTTGTTGCTATTATATCAACGTTTCTCTTATACTTTCAGATTTATATGTTGTTCTTGCAAGACCTCTATACTGTCTATGTCCGGCATTATTGTATTTGTGGATACAATGTGTCTGGCGGCACCAAAAACATCTCCTTCGGGGAGTTCATAGCGGGCTGGCGCACGGTATTTCTGAATGGTTTGGGAGTTGAGATGGGAGAATGAGTATTGGCAATCACGTTTGACAGACGCATATCTCGAGAGAAATCGCGAAGATTGTTGCAAATGATGACTGAAAAAATAATGCATCGTTCCGGCCGCGGGGAAGACAAAAGACCACATGAGCAAAAGAGAGAAGACTATACCATGCTTAAACGTCTTTATCAGATAAAACTACTGAGGGTACACGAATAAGAGCACGAATAAGAATCAGCCTGATTCTCCCCATAACTGCTTGAATGTCCTCTAAAATTTACGGCGGCTGCAAGCGAAAGAGCACAGAGGTGGTGAGTATGTACATAAAAGGAAGCCGTGTGGTGCTTAGCTGATATATGCCTTGTTAGGCCACGCCGTGTGTATGGCCCGTCGCATAGTGAGCATTCTGTGGTAGATGGAGTGACGTGTGACGCTACTCTGTCTTGACCTGTGCGATCATGATCATTCATGATTGTATGATTCGTTGTAGATTGTCCACTAGCGGTAACAGCTGTAATGGCGGCTTTAAAAGCGGCTCTATCAAGGCCTCTAATTTAGCCGATAAATCAAGGTTCGACTCATAATAAATCGGAGACAGCCCGAGAGAGGCACTTTTGAGGCCAGGCACAGCCTGGGTCGCTTTACGTGTGCGCTCGACGGGCGCTCTAATTCAGGCATGCCTTACAGCGAGCGTCCTTCGGCGGGACTGTCCTGTCAAGCTTTCGCCTTTTTCCGGTGGGAATTAATTTGGGAGCCGGAAGTAGCAGCTATGGGGTGTAGTCATCGACTGACTAAGAGATCCCGCGGACAATGCTAGCATAAGAAGGTTGTTTGGAAGCCTGAGATGTGTTGTTTACAGACAGAGCTGATATGGAAGACATGTCGGTAATCTCGACCGTTGCAGGCAGCACGTTCAGCTGTGCACTGTGCTTTGAGCATAATTCGGCTTTTTCTCGATAAGTCAAGAGAGGACAGGCAGATGAACCCGCCGCGTGAGCACCACAACAGTTTACATACCTTGCTGAATTGAGGCACTTTGCTGCTAGATGTCCGTTAGCGCTGCACTTATTGCATACCTGGAGCATAGTGCACCTGTCGGCGAAGTGTCCCGGTCTCAGACACTTGTGACATAACTTGGGATGGTCGGGCTCAATAACTACTTGATAAGTTTGGTATCCACGAAATGCAGATGGCAGAGGTTGGCGTGTCAAGGAAAGAATCACCTTATCAAGCATAACTCTCGCTCCGTTTCGTATGTGAGGCAATAGCTTCACGTGATTGACTCAAAGTGTTTTTTTTTAAATTAAAACGAGTTTCAAGTCAGAAGAAGCAAACCATTACAGAATTACAATATCTCATCTAGAGCCTACATCTAGTCACCGAGTCGCGTAACCTTATCAGGGCCATGGTTCGCTTTCGGCAACTACGGTAAAGGCATTCATTGAAGCCGCTTCCACTGCGCTCTGCCAGTTAATGCAGTTGGGTTGCAGATATCTTTATTTGTCGCAAACTAGACTGAGAGGATAAAACATGGATTGGAATGAGCAACCCACTTTTTAAATTCGAGATGGCAGTACAGGAATGCACCGAGGCACAATCCTTTCATTATTATACACAGCTTTGACTATATCCGACTAAATATGAATTTGAGCACAACTCTGCTGACCGCGACTCCTCAACGCCAAGTTAGTCCTAGAAGTACAGTTGATTACTTTAAGGTATTCCTTGAAGATATGGATGGCACCAGCGGTCCATAGTTTTTAGGTCGGTTCTTATTGCCCCTGGTTTTGTTTTGCGGAATTACCGCTGATGTCTTTAGGAGTTCTAGAATTACCCCGGTCTTGATGAACATGTTGCATGATTGCAGCTAAAAGGCCTGATAAGGCGTCGGGTAAATTTACCTATAGCCTTTCAGACGCGCTTCCCTCAGACATCAAATATATCCATTCACCCCATTTGCAGCGCATTGCAGTTTCTGAGCTGTTTCAGAACTACAGAGAAATGTATTCGGCTTCAAGCTCTACGTACCTGAGGTGGCGTCATCGACCGTCTCCCGTGGGAGAAGCTGGGGCTTTAGCACCAATTGAGGTGAACAGTTTGTTCGGTGCGCTTGTAACTTCCTGGGCCTCCCCGAGCTCTTGACCATCGACTACCAGGCGCTTTGGTATTGTGGCCTTCCTTTTAGCACAGCCGCTGACTTCATTAGGAGGCGCCCACAGTTTTGCAGGCCGATCGCTGACAGCTACCAAATTGTTTCTCGAAGTAGGCGTCCATGATTTTCCGTAGCCACTTTTTTAAATTGCCTGCTACCGCTGCAGCGTCTTTGAATAGTCCACGGCCGGTTTCTAAGACCACCGACGTGCTCTGCCAACAACACGTGTTAGCTGAACCAGCTCGCGGTGAAACTAAGATGCACCATTGAACTTTTTCGGATCCTACACTGCCTCGATGGGAAACTTTCGCCGTACAGGTATCGGCGCTCCCTATTCTACGATCCGTAAGCCTCATCGAGATTTTCACCGAGTCGAACTGTTGGCAATGTCTCCTTAATACACCTTATACTGTTGTCTTTATGACGAGGCCATCGGAAGCGAGCTAATCTTTGCACTCGTGTTGTTGTTGTTCTGCTCTTGGCAGGTCATTCGAGAGAGGCAATGTAGCGATCTAGCTCGTTGCTTGGTCGCCAAATGGACAGATGATCTTTTATCAACTTGCTGTTTCGTCTATGGTCTAATCGTCGCAGCAGTTTATTGATTGATTGATTAATTGATTTTGTTACACTAAAGTTGTGACACATATTAACTTCTTTGTACATATGAGAAGTGTATAACGCTGCACCTAACTTTTACCTATATAGCTTCCCCTGTTATTTTCGCTTGTAGGTTAAGCATTTTCCATTAGGATAGCCTCTGCTCCGTAAATTCGTCATGTTCCTTTTCTATATCCTTGCCTTATTTTAACACTTCCACTTAATCTAAATCTCGGTAAACTGTTGTGTTAAATTCTAGTTTTTCTCGTAATTTCTGCCAGCTTCTTCTGAATGTATGCTGCCTTTAGCTTACTTTTAATTTTTGCTACTGAACACAACAGTATCTGTCCATTGTTAACTACTAAATCCTATCTATCTTGCAAAATTCCACCCTCCTGTCCCACTTTGTTTTCACTCCCATTGTCTTTGTTACCTATTGCATCTTCTTACCCATGGTCCGTCATTTAACGCCCTGTTTCTACTACTATACATCAGCTTGCGTTGTACTTCCCTTTCTCTTCCCAAATATTTTGATAAATTTTGACATTCCGTTTTTTCACTAATGTATCTGCTACAAATGAAACAGCATCTTATGAAAACCTAATTACTTCTCTCTAAATTTGTTCTAATTATTTTCGTAAGCCCAACTTATCTACTAGAACAGCAGTTGCTAGACCTGGCACACACATTGCCGTCTTTATAATCCTTGTAACCAATTATCTATTGAAATCGAACTTCTTCCCCTTTCCGCATTCGTGATTCCTAACACATATTTCTCGCTTAAGAAATATTTCTTTGACGCTATATTCACATCGATTTATATTGATCTACAATATATCCTCCCTCCATTGTAACCTTACCTTCCCCTCCAATAGTAGCGCTCTTCTTTTCGTTAAACACCATATCTAATTCATCTAGTGCCTCCCTGCAGGCATCAAGCATTCCATGAATTTCTCCTGTACCACTTTCCAAAACAACTACATAATCTGCAAATATCAAGAGAGGAATTCTAATAAATATTTCCCTCTCCCCATTTTACCACACAAACCCGATAATACTAACCATTTGATTCAATAATAATATATGGTTGTCTAAGCTTATACTCCTTCCTAATCCCGCATTGCTATTCCCTAATTTTACCATTCGCTTTTAAGCTATTCTGCATCCGACTCTTAAAAAAATTGCGATACGTAATTGATATAATGGCTATCGGCCTCCTATTTTTCAAATCATCGTTTTCAACGCCATCTTTTGATAGCAAGGATACCTTCTCCTTACGCAAACTTCCTGGCGTGCTAGCCTTGGCAAAGATTCTATTGCAAACTTTAGACAAATAACTTATGTAGCCCCCTTTCGACGCCTTTACTGCCTCCAATATAATTCTGTCTAACCCACATGCCGCCTTCTTTTATCAACCGCCTCATTATTTTAATAACTTGTTCTAGTTCTTCTATGCCCGTGATTATACTCGTAATCATTTTCGACTTCTCTTTACTAATTAAATTACTGATTAAAAAAATGTCCCCTTGGGGCATCTTACGTAGTATTAAAATCCTGTTTATCGTGTCGTTTCATATCTTCTTGCACTAGATGCTAAACTCTTGCTTTTGTCTGCATATACATATGTTTGCCAGTACTTCTTTCTTACTTTGCACTACCCATCTTCCTGTTCTCCTTGCTCCGTTTGTTTCTCTTCAATATTGCCTTCGCAATCTCAGTCCACCACCCGCAGTATTCCCCTTCTTACACCCTTAACAACTCTCTAATAACACTCGTCATATTTATCCCGTAATCAGTAGATTTCATTTTATCTCTATTCACCTGGAGCCCTCCCTGTCATCGGCAGCCTGCCGCTTCGGCAGCAGAACCCTCTGCGCGACCACCGGCTTTTTTTTTGTTTTTTTTTTTAAGGACTAACGGGAGGGTGCGGTACGCACACGCGGACACCACCGCAGGAAACTCGTCGCGCAAGTGTGGGCCGGTAGTGTGGGGTTCCAACCCACTAAAAACCAGTCATGTCCTAATCCCCGCAATCGATCGGGAACTACATAAGCATAACTTCAAACGATCGAAGGGGGAGAGTAGTTTAAGCATTTAGCTGGCCGACCCCGCCGGTGCATCATGTGCCGAGAAGGACGCAGCACATAACCGAATACTCCGGTTTGAGACTCTGCTGGGTTTAACAGTGGTTGTGGCACCAGCACCAGCATCGTTGACACGTCCGCCTCGATGGGTGGCCGTACGGAGAGAGAGACAGCGCGGCACAAGTGACGAGAGGGAGCGAGACCCTGGAGAGAGTGTGGCGCCATCCAAGAGCTGCTGCAAATTCAATTACAATAAGCAACAACATGCCAATTGTTTGCGCGAAGGAAAGACACACAGAGAGAGAGAGAGAGAGAGAGAAAGACGAGTCGATATTTTCTCGGCTGTAGATAACTTTCGATTCTAATGTCTATGTAAGTGCGGTCATGAGGCGATCCGGCGATCGCTTAGATCGCATGAAGCTCTGCAAAAAATCTGCCAATAGCGTAATTTAGCAAAGGCCGGATACCGCACCAGCTAAACTCGGTGTGTTCTAATTGCAGAGATTCAATCATCAGAGTCATTTAGCAGACGCAGTTTCGCTGCGATCGTACAGAATGAACTCCGCAGAGAACGAGTGTTCCACCCGCCGAAATCAAAATTGGACTAACAGTTCCAGTTTTTTTCGGCGGTTAGTACCACAAACTATACGACAAATGGCTCTACAGAGGTAATGGCGGTATCCGCGAAGGTCATCTTACAAAACATCAACGCAATCATAGTGCACATAGGGGAATCATCGAAAATGTGGTGGCATCCGTTGTTCTGGAGCTACTGGGCACTCATGAGTTACTGACTAAATACTTCTGCGAAGCCGCCAGTCCCCAATATTCGCTAACAATTGGAAAAAACCATTAAGGCCATATTCAATGCGAGTCCGTCAAGGCCGTCAAACTGGCATTTGGCGGCAAAATGTTTACCGTTAAACTGTAGGAGACTATCAACGAGATGTGCTCGGCGGCCCATATACGGATGCTAAGTATATTGGCAAACAAAAGAGAAGGGGCGCACGTTCACCTCGGTCCTTCGAGAACATTTGCTTAGGTTTTGTAGAGGCAAACGCCCGGAAGAGAATCTTCACGTAAGCAATAGAAGATCTTCGCCAACTACAAGCACTGACGATGCCAGTCGCAGAGCCAAGATCGTACAGTCAAGTCAGCTGTCGCAAGAGAACGTCTATTCCTGTGCTCAGACCATGCTTTTCACAGATCAGATTCCCTCAATCGGTGCAAATAATAGAGCAAGTTAGTAAACCAACACCCCGAACACCCCTCGGATCCGGCGTACCCTAATGCACTGACGCCGGCACATTCAGCGTCTGAATTAATGTAACGACTGAGTAGATTCAAAACAACATTAGAAGTTTTTCATACATTTCCAGTGGCGATCCGGATGATCCTCGCTACTAGCAACTAAAATATGTTATAGGTTGCCGCCAGGATGACAGCAACCCTCCATTGCAAGCTTTACGTAAATTAGCTATCCTAGCAGTTAACGGGGCGACCCCCAGAATTCACGTAATCGACTTTTTACGGAGCAACATTAATCGCCTTACGAAGGAAAGCAAGGGTATTCGGCCAATCGTCGTAGGGCTTACCTTGCGTCGACTGATCGGTAAAATCTTAATGAAAAAGGATATGACGGCTATTATTGAGCTGGTGGCTCCTATGCAACTAGGGTGCGGGATAAAAGCAAAAGCCGAAGCGGCTGTGAATGCGGCCGCCGCTTTTATCAGATCCAACAGAGGGCGAGAAAACGTCTTAGTCTTGACGTTCAAAACGCCTTTAACGTGCTTCGCCAAGATCATTTACTCAATGCTCTGAGAAGGTACTTGGTATTTACCTAGCTGTATACCAGTTGTATATAGCCAATCTTCTGTGGCAAGGGGAGACGCTCAAGTTCATATGTGGAATACAACAAGGCGACCCGTGTGGACCAGCTCTCTTCTGCATCGCTAGCACTGAACTACAGCCAACGCTTTGATCGGAGTTTCGACCTTAATGTCTTGATGACGCAACGTGGCAGGAGATCTGGCAACGATCCAAGCCGACATCAAGGCGTTGCAGAAATTTCAAGCGTGCTCCGGCTTAACGCGAACAATTGCGAGTTCTTTATACTCGAAGAAGCACCGCGACGAGTCTATTTGGAGTTTGCGGGCAATACTGCCCAACACTCGATTAGCAGCCGAGGACAATGTCAAACTTCTGGGAGCTCCCTCTACCGATGCGGCGCTGGATGGAGTACCGTTCAGAAAACTTGTTGATGACAGCCGACGGTGCAGCAGACTTTAAACTCTAAATGCCCACCCGGCGTTGTGCTGTTTGCGACAAGGTCTTTCCACCTATCGCCTGACGTACCATTTACGTTTCTTTTAAAATGGTCGATTTTCCCGACAGTATTGGCAATATTCTGCGCACGGGACTACAACAGCTACTTATCTTTCACTTGGAATCTGTATCCTAGACCTAGATAGACACCACTTCCAATGAGTGCGGGTGGCTTGGAAATTCGCCGTGCTAAACATTTGTCCATTATCTTGTTAGTTGGAATCCTTGACAACATTTAGGAATTTAATAATTTCGACTGGAGTTGAAGATAATTCAGCTTAGCTGGCCAGAGATTCCAATGAGGCCCAGCAAACAAGAGGCAAGACCCACTTCTAGCACAAACCCTTGCATTAAAAAGAAAAACTCGCCTCAGGGCTTGTCTTGATCCAATATCAGAGAGTGGCTACAAACCTCCTCTCTGGGCAATAACACATAATTGTTCGTGCGGCTGAATTAAAGGCAGCTCTTAAGTCTACGAATACAGCAAAGGGATGCGCCCCTTTGGTTCAAATTGCCCGTTGTATAGAATTTAGAAGTACCACACAGATTGTCATTGTCGACCGGTCCCCTCTGAAGCCATGTTGTTGCTCCGGTAGTTTTCTGTTACTCTCAAGGACATGTCGTAATTAACTTGCTAGGATTTGCGATACCTCGGTAAGATGATGGAGCCAAGCGGACCCCCTTTTCGTTAGACACAATGCTAAGGAAACTACGGATGATGTTTTTATTATTAAATCGATTACTTCGTAATCGCTAAGAGGCCGCGACAGGGCTTAACGGGCTTCGGCGACTCGCTCGCCCCACACTGACAATATCAAAGCTTGGAACGGTTAACAGGCTAATATTTGACTAAATTGAGCATCTAATATATTATGTGGAATCGGACACGCATTAACACGCCTGTCTGTATACAGTTCACTCATGAGGTTGTTGTCGGGCTTTAAGAAACAGGTCGCACGGTTTTTGCTCGTTATGTTCTTTTATGGCGTTCTTTACAATTCTTTTATAGCCACGACTTAATCTAACTTAAAAAAAGACATCATCTCCGCGCGATTTTTTTGCTAGAATGTATGCTTGAATCATATAACGCTTGCAAAAATAGATTTACTCCTGATTGTACCATAGTGCGTACTTCCTGTTTGTTTGCTTTGTCTGAGCGCTACCAGGAATTACACCTCGAATGCTGGTAGCATAAGATTCCACGTTCGTCACATCTGACAATAGTAGTGTGCTTCACGAAGTAACATTCGAACGGTTAAGATTAAGACTGCGACTTAGACTAGGCCGCTCGCGATATGTAGATTGCGGCTAAATTGCTATTTCCATTGCAACGGGTAAGTGCACCGAATGCAAGAATCTTCTCTTGCACGTTTTATACCTGACATTACATGGGTTAGCATTTGTGGCAAATACGTGTATGGAACCATGGACTCCCCTTCTTGGCTAAGACCAGCTGCGTATCTCAACAGCTACGTAAGATATTTGGCATATTGGTCAATGCCTGGAGCTCCCGGCACGGGGAAGACCTCGTAAAGGCGTTCCCGTAGGTGGTGCAAGCTAATATGCTTGACCAGCGGAAGTAAGCGGGGAGCAGGAGTCCTAGCAGTTGGCAGGAAGACTCTCACAGCCGTTGGCAGATGATTCTTAAAATGTCCTCCGCTGCAGAGGGGGTTGTCAACACCGAGGTAGGAGACCTGCTCGGATGGCAAGCTTATCGCGAATACATCTATGACAAATGATCCCATGTGCCCCTCGAAGGTTGGGCTTGCAGGATCGGTGACAACCTAACAGCCCGAGTCGGCCAGGGTGTCCAGGAGAATTGTCGTGCGCAGATCGGCCGGGCGGTCCAGCCTACTGTTGAAATCGCCGTTGACGATGATGGGCGCATCGCTGTCCAGCGCACTGAAGCACCGGGTCAGCTTTTCAACCAGCACCGTCGAGTTCTCCTTGGACGGCGGATGGACAAGCCTGCGATTATGTTTAGCCGCAAACCCTGGATTACGACCATGTCTTCCTCAGCAAGAAGTACCTCAACATCGCCCTGCCGCTGGTTATAGCACACGGAGACGCCGCCGCTGGGTCGGCCGGGACCTGCAGGCCGGATTGCGGGGGAGTGCGCGCAGTAAAAGCCAGGGATGTTAAAGGAGGTCGTGGCCTCCGTCAGTACAAAAACGTCAATGCTCTCAAACGCGGAGGGCGCGAGGAGGTCGAGTGCTCAAATCCCCTCGCAGTTCCATTGTGCAACTAGGAGCGGTTCCCATTGCGGCCCCTCCCCTTGCTCCGGGGCCTGCTGCGGCGGGTGCTGTCCCAAAGAGCCGCGGCGAGGTTGTCGTACAAAGTGTCCCTCGGCGGCGCGCGGAACTCCGAGTTGTCCTGCCTGTCCTTCTGGTGCTTCGCTTCGTACCGGGGACGGTCGCGGCGCCGAGTTTAAGCACATCGGACCTCGCCAGGAGACCGGTTGGAGCTCTGGGAGGAGGAGAGTTGAATCACTGGCTACGCTGGCTCAGTGACCGTGTTTTTATGTATAATATTTGACTATATACGAGGTGTGTTCAAAAAGTATCGCGTGTGTTTTTTCTTTTGTTTTTTTCAAAAATTATTCATTTATTCATGAATATCTATTTTGTCCCCTTCAAAGTAATCCCCATGAGATATTATACACTTGTGCCAACGGTTTTTCCAATCTTCGAAGCACTTCAAAAAACCATTTTTTTTATCTTGTTCAGCTCCTCCTTCGATGCCGTCTTTATCTCGTCAAGCGTAGCGTAACGTCGTCCTTTCATGGGCCTCTTCAGTTTAGGGAACAAGAAAAAGTCACAGGGGGCCAGATCTGGGGAATACGGTGGCTGCGGCATCATTAGTGTGTTGTTTTTGGCCAAAAACTCGCGCACAAGCAACGATGTGTGAGCAGGGGCGTTATCGTAGTGCAAAAGCCAATTTTTGTTCTTCCACAAATCCGGGCGTTTCTGGCGGATTGCTTCGCGCAAATTGCGCATAACTTGCAGGTAATATTCCTTATTGACCGTTCTACCCTGTGGCAAGAACTCATGATGCACCACGCCCCTGCAATCGAAGAAAACTGTCAGCAAAACTTTCACATTCGACCGAACTTGGCGCGCTTTTTTCGGTCTTGGTTCGTGCGGCAGCTTCCATTGAGATGATTGAGCTTTGGTTTCCACGTCATAACCATAAACCCACGATTCGTCACCAGTTATGACCCTCTGGAGCAAATTTGGGTCGTCGCGGACAGAGTCCAACATCTCATTAGCAATGTTCATGCGATGCTGTTTTTGGTCGCAATTGAGCAATTTTGGTACGAATTTCGCGGCGACCCGTCTCATGCCCAAATCATTGATAAAAATCGAATGGTACGAGCCAATCGATATGTTTAGGTCCTCAGCAACTTCTCTAACGGTGATTCGACGATTGGCCAATACCATTTTCTCCACTTCATTAATTTTTTCGTCTGTTGTTGAAGTGCTCGGGCGTCCGGCACGCTCTTCGTCGTTCACATCTTCTCGGCCTTCTGAGAACATTTTGTACCACCGATAAACGTTGCTTCGGTCCAAGGTAGCTTCTCCGTATGCCACAGTCAACATTCGGAATGCATCCGCGCACTTAATTTCGTTTTTCACACAAAATTTGATACAGGTTCTTTGATCCATTTTTTTGAATAGGTAAAAATCGAAGACGATCCAAAACACGTGCAAGCAAAGCAGCTGTCAACAATTAAGTGAACATTCAAAATGGCCGAGCTTGTCGGCATAAGTGAGAGACATGAGTACCAACATAACTCCACAAAAAATCGAAATTCGAATATATGTAACCCGCAAAAATTCAAAAGTCGCGATTTTTGAACACACCTCGTACCTAATAAAGGTGATTAATAAATGAATGAAATGAAATTATGGAGTAGCCTTTATATGATGTTTTCTCCTCGCCGTAGTCCAAATAGCTAGCCAAGACAGTCAGTTGTTTTGCTGTTGTGCAGCGCTGGTGTTCTCCTCCACAGCATAAACATGGTACGATCGCCATGCTATGGACCTTAATCTGGCTCAACAGTTCAGTGGTAAATGGAGCGGAAACATGTGCGCCATTTTTGTAACGTTCCGGCAAATAGCTGGATGCTATACAGATATTTTCTGAGTTTATGTTTCCGAGCATTTCAAAAGGCTCCCTTAACGGGATTCCCTTTATTGCTTCGATAATCGGAATCGGCTAACCGCATCTTCTCCAGAAATGGCGTCACCCGTGTGGTCTGTTATCTGATTTGTTTGGTAGTTAGTTGGGTTGACACCTCAGATGTCAGTAAACAACTGCCAGCATCGTTAAAATAAGCAGGTCACAGTTATATTTTCTATCCGGCGGTCCGTGTCCTAAATCCGATAGGGACTATAAGCAATCTGTGTGTGATATCGACGCACAATAACTTTATTACATAATTATCCTAAACATACTTAGATGTGTGCAGCAAGTTAAGGCGGCACTTCTAATTGGTGACTTTTCTAGCAACACAGTCCACGTTGAGGTATCGCATGCACTATATCAAACACAGCATACTAACTAACATGCTATCTCGAGCAGGCATCAAGCTACACCCCTCTAACGTTGAGCACTAGAAGAATGCATTTCATGTACTTTATTTGTGATTTTTGCCGTAACATCTGTAGCGTATGTAAACAGCTATTTTGCCGTCGATGCCATTATTTCCTTACTACCTCTTCGACGTTGTAATCCTGGTAGATCAATGATTTCGCTTAGGTTTGGCAACTAATCGCAACAAAGGCTACGTAATAAACTTCACGCGTATCTCTAAGAGAGACAGCGTCTCTTAAACCATATTCTACTGCGAAAAACAAGACATTAGTCTGTTTATCTGCACGTTTACCATATGTAGGATGCTTCATGTGCATCCTACCTGAGGTTTATTAATGAATTAGCTTAAATAGGCTTACTTGACTCGCTTGTGACAAAAACCAGAAATAGATGTGCTGGTCACTCAAGGTTGAATATATGGTCGTCACCATACAATCCACAGCCATAAAAAAGTCTTACCTTGCAATACGCTTATCACAGCACGCTTTAAGCTAGGAATAACCTGGTAATCTAGAGGAATATCCGAGCGGTCACGTGGGTATAACAATGTTGCGTCTCGCTAAATTTCAGCAAAATAAGGTAAAGTTAGTGTGACTGTGTCCTACTTACGGCTGCGCGGGCACGTCCAAAGACATGGCAACATTGCCACCTCGCAGGACCATTTCATCCTTATTTTCAGCAGTACCATCTTCTATCAAAAAAGGTTTTTCAGCATATTGCTTAGATTCCATTGAAGCCGGACCGTGATGTTCACGCTTCATTGTTAGCTATCAAATAGCAACAACTATGGCGAACTGTTTAGAGTAGGCAGGCTCTTTAGAGAGGCTACCGACTCTGACAACAAGGAACAATACCAAAATACTGTTATTGTCTCTCTTGTTGAGACAAGGTTTCAGCAAAAATATTTAATAAATACAAAATTTAAAGAATAATTAAATTCAAATGCATCTTAATTTTCTTAAAGGAGAGCATTTACAGCAGTTCATTTATTTCATTAGTTGATATATAACATACAAGCATGTTGGAACAGTTAGCAACTAAGGCGGAAGGCTTGGGAATTAGCAACATGATACAGTGTGCACTCTTTAGAGCTTAAAATTTGCAGAAAGCCTTCCTTCGGCGCACAAAACATCTGCCGTCAACAAAGCTTGTGATTAGAGTCCTGAACAACAACTTATAACCCATTATAACCCATAAAATCAGTAATTAAAAGATTGAAAATTAGTATAAATGTATTTATTTTAAGAGACATTTTCTTTGTTTTAAGATTTTTTTGAACATCAGATAACGGAGCGTTCGTAGAGGGGGTCCTGTCAGGACTAGGATTTCATCTCCTAAATCTCTCAAACTGTGCGGACGTGTTCGTGTGTGGCTCTTTGAGAAAACCGCTAAGTTTAGCATTTTGCGTGGAAATCCATACGCATCAGTGAGCATAACATCTGTGAGTGTATAGGATTTGATTAGCGCGTAAAATCTATAGCGTGCAGCGGGACTAACTATTTAGAAGCAGTGTCTACCTCCACCTCCGCCACCAGCTCCGCCTTTATCTCTCTCTCGTCTTTAACGTCACCACAACATCATCATAGTTGCCAAGCTCGTCTCTCCTAGCAACCCCACTTCTACTGTAAGTTTCATTGGAACCACCCCATCCGTCATTATCATCATTGTAGTACCGGCCGCATCAACACCTATCGTTAGCAGCATCAACGTTTGGCTTTTTCTTCATATCACCTACAGTCATCATAGAAGGCTACTCTCATTAACGACGCCGCTATTGTTACTACCCCCTCATTATTATCAATCGAATCCGATCTTCAGTCTGGCCTGTGACTGCATGGTAAACAAGCGGTACTTTGTTTTTAAACAGGCGCGGCGCAGCAATAGCTCGCCTTGCTGATGCAACGAACACCACCAAAAGAGCAGATGGGGCTGCAGTTTGACGTGCCTGCGTACGTGCATGTGAACGGAGAGGCGGCCTGACGCATTGTTGGACCAATCAGCGATTCGGGCTTTCCGGCACACTGTCTAAAAACGGGATGCAGGAAGCGCGCTGCATCAAGTCCTGTGGAAGACACTCGCAACAAAGATATGCGTATCTCACAGGCAGTGGTTCAGTCGGCGACCGTGGGAGTCACTAGTGAGCCAACCGAGGGTTCCGTACGAATCGGAGTTCATCACGGTGACCCGATCTAGGCAAAGTCGTGCGCCAATAATTGTAGTGGAAAAGAAAGGAGCAGTCATATTTTCAACGGATGACAATTCCTTAGAGCTATATTTCAACGATGTATGCGACTTAATTGCAACCACACTGCTATCGCTTCAGGAGTTATCCAACGTAAAGGTATCCGCGAGGATCAGTGGAGGACGATCCAGAGTGAAGGGCAAAACCTCTGGTGTGCATTTCAATATCGAAGGCTACAATCTTGGCTTTTCTACAGCCATTTAGGGTTTCCGAAGCAATACGGGTGAAGACTAAAGACTCGAAGACGAATATTGTAATGACCTCTGAACAGGTTATTTGGACGTTTGCGGGTGGAGATTTCCCAGCTGAGGTTCGGTTAGGGTTGAAACGGCACGGGGTCGTCTTATATCGGGAACCCATGTAACGTTTTAAGTTTTGGCATGGAAGGGAAGAATCATTATTGAATTCTGCGATGCTGCCGGTGCAAAATAGGAGCGAAATCCCTTGGTTTAACGAGCGAAGTAAGGTGGCCAAGCAGGCCAACAGGTTAACGCAGGAATACGTACAAATCGTTCCGGTTATGCGGCCGTTGGCTTCGTTGGTTAAACGGTTGGTTAAGACATCGTTTGAGAAAAAAGCAAAGGCACTGGAAAAAGAAAGAGTGGGCAGCAATAAGGGAGGCTGAAGAACGGCCACATAAACCGCTGAGGCAGAAAGGGAGAAGGAAATTAATTTTGCATCCAACTGCAAACTTCTTAATCCAAGATACAAAAAGTGTGGCTCTACGAGAGAAAGGTTTGGAAAGCCCAGGCTCGATGCAGTTTTTATTTTGGAAAACACAAAGCCACTCTCTGGAAAACACAAAGCCACTCTGGGGCTCATGTCTACATATGCTGAAGCGCATAAAATGATTACAAAAATAGTACCAGAATAGCGTTGAATGTCTCGTTGGTACCTGCGCACCTGTGGGCCACATACAGGCATCGGATAACTTCTCAAGGCACACTTTGTCCTATGTAGTCAACGAGGCGGCCCCAATGGTACATTAGCGGACCTGCAGGAGCTACTTGAGGACGTCACAATGTCGGCGCGGGCCAGCTTGGAGCCGCTAGTTATCTTTACCGGTGACTTCAACGCTGCTTCGCCTGTGTGGGGCTCGAGGGAAACTAATAGCAGGGGGCAAGCTGTTATGGAATGGTTAGCCAGAGAGGACATGGTGACCTTGAACAATGGTGAAGCTACGTACTGCTCCTCAAGGGGAAGAGAATCCTGGATTGACCTTACAATCTGCAAGGCATCGCAGGCGCAAAAGATTGTTGGTTGGCGAGTGCTAAACGAGGAAGAGAACCTCAGCGATCACTACTGCATCGAGTTCAAGGTAAAGGGAGCTAGCAGCAGGGAGGCGACACAACCTCAAGTCAGGCGACATGTGTGGCGCATAAAAAGTAATGAACTGTTAAAGGAATCGTGGGAAGGATTGCTGGAGAGCGACGGAATGCCGGAAACAGCAGACGACTTATACAGTCTACTGAAGAGGGCGTGCCAAAAAGCATCTACTCCTCCAGCTCGATCTAGCATAAAACCGAGGCCAGTGTTCTGGTGGAACAACGCTATTGCCTCGGCTTGTACAGAGTGTATGCGGTACAGACGTATCTACACCCGCGCGCGTAGAAGTGAAGGGGACTCCGAGCGAACTCGCCAACTGGGCATTGAGTACAAAATGGCGAAGGGCTGCCTGCGAAGAGAGATTAGCAAAAGCAAGGAAGCCTGTTCGCGCGATTTGGTCGAGAAGCTAGAGTCGGATCCTTGGGGCAAGCCATACAAAATCGTCAGGGGCAAAATAGGTGGAGCAAAGCGTGAGCATCTGGAGGAGAACGAGAAGCTTCGGGTGATTAACACTCTTTTCCCACAGCACCCGCATTTCGATCGAACTGAATTTGAGACTTTACCGGATGGCGACGTCCCCGAGGTCACCACGGGCGAAATTTTAGCTGCGGCAGACAGGATTAAGCTTGGAAAGGCGCCTGGCTTGGATGGAATACCGCCAGAAGCAGTAAAATTCCTCTTCAGAGAGTATTCGTCGCTTGTGGCGAAGATCATCACAAAGATCTTCCGTACGGGTAAGCTTCCAGAGAGCTGGAAGGCCGCCGAGGTAGTACTACTACCCAAAGGCAACGGGACACACCGCCCGATCTGCCTGTTAGGCACTTTAGCCAAAGGTGTAGAAGCCAATATCGAGGATCGGCTGAGGACCTTTGCCGAGGAAAATGGACTATTGTCAACAATGCAGTTCGGATTCCGAAAGCATAGGTCTGTTCTGTCGGCCATCCACAAAGTGGTGGCAAAGACCGAACTTATCAAGAAATCTACTCGGAAAACCAGGGATTTGTTCCTAGTGGTGTTGCTGGATGTAAAAAACGCGTTTAACAGTATCCCATAGAAAGTGGTTCTCGAGACGCTACGGCGAAAGAATGTCCCTATCTGGTGCGGTTGGTTTCCGACTACCTGAGCAATAGGCGGGTAGAGAACGGGCGTACCAAGGTGGAGATGACTGCCGGAGTGCCGCAGGGTTCAATCATTGGACCTCTTCTCTGGAATCTGGCATACGATGACGTCCTGAACATCCAGCATCTTCCACCGGGAGTGGAACTGGTTGCGTACGCGGATGATCTGGCTGTGACAATCAGGGCCAGAACTAAGATAGAGCTGGAGACATACGCCAACATTGCGCTGGCGGATGTCGATAAGTGGATGAGAGGTGCCGGCCTAACACTCGCACCACAGAAGAGTGAAGCTATTCTACTCATCGGGAAGAAGAAATGTGCTCCTCTAAAGCTTACGCTGTCAGGCGTAAAAATTGAGCTAAAGGACACGGCAAGATACCTAGGCATACACTTAGACCGAGGATTGCGAGGAACTCTTCATGTAAGGATTGCGGCTGGGAAGGCGCAAAAGGCGGCTAATGACATCGCCCGCCTATTGCCCAACACGTGCTGCCCGAGAGATAGCGTCCGGAGACTTCTGATGTCCGTATCTGAGTCGATCATCCTTTTTGGCTCGCCCGTTTGGATGTCGCCTACAATGGACACAGGCGCTACTTAAAAGATCCTGAGAAAGGTTCAGCGGATCGGAGCCCTACGTATCATTCGGGGGTATCGCACCATCAGCACGGCGGCCTCGCTCGTGCTGGCGGAGACAGTGCCCTGGGACCTAAAGGCAGCCGAACGTCGGCGCCTGTGGGTTAACCCAGATAGCGAGCTCGTACAAGAACGCGAGGTGACACTTGATCGGTGGCAGAAGGAGTGGGATAGCATCCCGAACGGACAACCAGGGGCGCTCGTGAGGAACCTCATTCCGAACATCCGCCAATGGATGAATCGTCCCGGGGGCCGTCTCACATACCACCTGACCCAAGTTCTCACGGGTCACGGCGATTTCCAGGTGTATTTAAATCGGATAGGGAAGGCTGAGACAACGCAATGCTTGTACTGTGACGAGGTGGACACTCCGGAACATACAGTATTGCGATGCGCCGCATGGACCGAGACCAGACGCGGCCTGCCCAGAAAGAACACGCTGGGAGAGCTAGTCACGTACATGCTTACGTCGGTCAAAAACTGGGACGCGGCTGCAAAGCCTATTCAACGGATCATGAAAGCAAAGGAAGAGACAGGAAGAAGGAAAATGATGGAAAGCGTCCGAGAGTTGGTGCCAAGGCGCGACTCGACAAGCAGGACCTAAAGATTTAAAATTTTCGAGACTTCTCCGCCGCCTGTGTGTAGTTACTCTTCTGCGTTAAGGATCCCGCAGGTCGGAGGGTCATCTTAAGGAGAATACATATATGTAGGCACTGCCGTCTATATATGTAGGGTTTTAGTGGGTATTGCCTTAATCCTTCGGCTCGACTCTTGTCAAGCGCCAAGACTTGCCGTTAGGTGGCTGAGTCCCACACTGTCTGAGCGTTGGCATGTTAGGGGGGCTTACCAACTCCTGTTATGCTTTCTCTCAGTCGTACGTAAATGTATTTTAAACCCTAAAGCTCCTCAAAAAAAAAAAAAAAAAAGTCAACGAGGCGACATCCAAACTTTAAAGACCCGAACCATCAAAGGATCCAGCAGTAACAAGTGCTTCATCTGAGACCGTCGAAAACACCTTGAGTGAGCAGCACGTGCCGCTGCTAAAAGTATAAAAGTGCAACAAGTGATTTCAACGACTATGCCGATGTTTAAAGATATCGCGCAAAAGGTGGCTAGGACCATTCAGGAAGTTAGTACGAGCATTCTGGGAAGACTGATGGGTGCACCGCTGAAGACAACGGTGAACAGGCCCCTTGCGTGCGAGAACCAGGCAAATCCAGATATATCCTGTAGTACGCGTCTTTGGATAGTACTATCTGGTATGTTCAAACGCAACGTTTCACGAGGAGTACGACCTGTGCACCTGCCGGTTCTGCCTGCAGAGGTGTGCCAAGTACCATGCAGTAGAATGCACAGCGCTGGAACATATATTGTTGCACTACTTCTCTCGTCGGAAGCGTGGAGAAGATAGAGCTTTATGAAGTGTGTGGAATTGCAAGGGAGGGGGGGTGGTAGATCTGCTCGGAAACGACGCTTATATAGAAGTAGAGATTCTTACATTGACGGAGACCTGGGCGCGAGGGCAGTTTGATATACGGGGATTCTATGGGTACCATGCACTGGCGTCATGTAGAGAGGGTCCGGGTAGGCCAAGCGGAAGAGTATTGGTGTTTTTCGTTAGACCATTGGTGGGAGAAATGAACGTGAAAATAGTAGCAAAAAATCTGATTGCAGTAGCTTCATCGGAACTAAAAATAATGACCACATATGTGCAAGCGGCGGGGACAGAGTTAACCGAAACGATGATTGACTGCTTCTTGCTGGGTATAAAAGCGTTACCCAGAAAGGCCTAAATGATTTTAGGAGGGGAATTCACTTACTTAATTCACAGACTTAAATTGATTCAGAGAGAGAACGTTAGCCTTGCTAGATTTACTGGATGAGATCGGCTGCTGGGTAGTCAACAGGGCAAATGTGTTTGCATATGAATGCCACTTCGGTTCGTCAGTCATTGACCCATTTGCAACAGATAGGCCGACGCTCTAGACATGCCGCCATCAATGATACCTTCAGCAGAGCCCTTAGGTCATGCGGTCGTCCGTGCATCCTTGAACCCACGGGCCTCTGTGCGGAGGACGGCAGGCGTCCAGATGGGATGACACTTACACCCTTCGAGCGAGGCAAAATGCTGGTTTGGGATGCAACCGTTACCGACTCCCTAGCACCTTCTATGGTCGGTGGCGGCGCATCCGAAGCTGGTTATGCAGCCCATCTTGCGGAGACCAACAAGCTAAGAAAATACTCATCAATTGGGTATCCCCACGAATTCTGGCCTCCCGCGTTTGAGACCTTGGGTGCTCCTGGTGTTCGGACCAGACAGCTAATTCACAAAGTCGGCACTATGTTAAATATGTCAACCGGTGATAGCAGATCGTCGTCCTTTTTTAAACAACGTCTGGATCTTGACGTACAACGTGAAAACGCAGCATCCGTTTGTGGCACTCTTCTGAGGTGGTCTCGGCCTAGCCTAGACGAAGCGGACACGTGATTGTCACAATGCACACCCGCTAGGCCCATTGGCATAGCTAACCTTCCATAATATGTGCCCCACATGCATATTGTAATATACAAAAAATAAACTTTTATATATATATATATATATATATATATATATATATATATATATATATATATATATTTATTTATATAGGTAGTTCAACAAGTTCTTAAAATGAAAACCAAGAATTTTCCAAATCTTGTTTTTAATTTTTTCTTATTCGATATACTCCCCGAGAAGTTCAATACACTTTTCTCTTCGATATTTCAGAGCATTTAGACCTCTTGAGTAAAATTCTGCGTCTTTAGACTGAAAATAGGCATTGACAGCAGTGTAACCTCTTCATTGCTGGAAAAACGCTTTCCACCGAGACGATTCTTCAAATGTCTGAAGAGGAAATAATCAGAGGGGGCCAGGTCTGGAGAATAGGAAGGTTGTTCAATAAGTTCGAACCTCAGTTGGGCCAGTTTTGCCGCGACTTGTGTGCAGGAGCATTGCCCTGGTGAAACAGGACAACCTTATTCTGCAAAGCGGACCGTTTCACGATGAGTTTTTGCTTCAGGCAGTCCAACAGTCCTGCATAATATTCTCCTGAGATCGTTTTACCGCTCTCAAGGTAGTCGACCAGAATTATTCTACGTTGGTCCCAAAAAACCGTAGCCATCATCTTTTCGGCCGATGCCGTTGTCCGCACCCTCTTCGGAGGTCCTTCACCAGGTGCATACCATTGGCGAGATGCTTCTTGGGTCTCGGGAGTGTAGTGATGGACCCAGCTTTCATCGACGGTCACGAATCTGCGCCAAAAATCCGACGGATTTTTTGACATCTTGGCTAAATTTCGCTGTGAAGCGGAAACACGCGCGTCTTTTTGGCCTTGGTTGAGCAAATGCGGCACTCATTTTGATCTGAGTTTTTTCATCTTCAAGTTCTCGTGCAGGATGAAATGCACACTACCCAAACTGATCCCCAAGACCTCCGATATCTCCTTAATGTTCACTCACTTATCTGCGGCAACGATTTTCCGCAGTTTTTCCACGATTTCCTCATCAGTTGCCGTTTTTGGGCGTCCTGAACGTAGTTCATCCTCGGTGCTCCTGCGACCTCTTTTTAACTCATTAATCCAGTTGGAAACAGTGGCAAAATATGGCGCAGAGTCACCGTACACCTCGTCTAACTCAGTTTTCACTTGGGTCGCATTCCAACTTTTAAAATAAAAACGCTTGATAACCACTCGAAACTCGTTTTTCTAAATTTTTCAAAATCACGCCGATACGTTGCACGAAAAAAGCGATCTAACGAAATTGCAACGGCCAATCACCATAATAATTTGACTGCTAGCAATCGAAAAGTTGCCGTTTCCAATAGCGGTGAAAGCGCGAAAAAAATCGAATTCTGAAAAGCTCATTCTAAGAACTTGTTGAACTACCTGTATATATATATATATATATATATATATATATATATATATATATATATATACATATATACAGATATGGATAGAAGGAATCTAACATTTACCGGGGAAAACAATGCATTACAGGAAGGTGGGGACTCAGGAAACATATACCAGAGGGTATATGGGTGAAAATTAAGGGAGATATTCAAGAGCGTAGGAGAAGGGAAGAATCATTATTAAATTCTGCGATGCTGCCGGTGCAAAATAGGAGCGAAAGACCTTGGTTTAACGAGCGAAGTAAGGTGGCCAAGCAGGCTAACAGGTTGACGCAAAAAATACGTACAAATCGTTCCGGTTATGCGGCCGTTGGCTTCGTTGGTTAAACGGTTGGTTAAGACGTCGTATGAGAAAAAAAGCAAAGGCACTGGAATAAGAAAGAGTGGGCAGCAATAAGGCAGGCTGAAGAACGGCCACATAAATCGCTGAGGCGGAAGGGGAGAAAGCAATGTTCAGTAGACACAAGCAAGCTAGTCGAACATTTCGGGGGGATTATACAACCCTGAAAACGCAGCTAGAATATGAGGGCCTCTAGGATCAAACGACAGAGAAAGCTAGGATCTGGACAATGAGGGTAATCACTCTTGTGGAAGTGATGGAAACAATCGACAGAGCACCACGGGGGAAAACACATGGAAATTATTTGAGAAGGAATGAACACATGAAAGATACACTATTGCTCGCGCCATGCTGGCAGGCTCTGTTCAATAAATGCTTAAACACTCGGGAAATTCCACAGGCCTGGAGGAAAGCGATCTTAATCTTCCTTCTTAAAGAAAAGGGTGTAGAAACGGGACCAGAGGCTTGGAGCAATAAAAAGCTGTCCGTACAAGATATTCTCTAGAATAATAACGAGGAAATTGAATTCTTTCCTAGAGGAAATGAGGGTACTACAAAGAACAGCACGAATTTAGCAACGTAAGGTCAACTCACTTAACAATTGGGGAGCTGCTCGGTGCAACCCAGAAAACGTTGTCGTTGTTGTTGTGAGAGAAATTCAAACCACAGGTGTTGCGCAGGGCGATGGACTGAATGCACTGCTATTTTCCGTACTATTGGGCGAGGTGCCAGAACGGATAACGACGAGCTGAACTCGAGAGTGGGCAAACATTTTACTGTACGCAGATGATGTAGTAATTTGTAGTTGCAGCCTTTTCAGAGTGAAACAAGCCATGAATCGACTAGTTACATTCATGGATGAAAAGGGCGTTGAGGTTAGTTGGGAAAGACAGCAGCGATGCAATTTCGAAGGGGCGGCCGTGTGGCCAGAGGTGACGTGCTTCAAATCAAGGGAAAGGAATTAAAAATTGTAAACAAATTTACATACATAAAGCTCACCTCATCAACAAGAAGCAGCAGATCACACATCCAGAGGAGGGTCCGAAAGGCCATATACGCTATAAATGCTATATATGGTATTTCACTAATATAGGATAAAGTGGGAGTGCACGAATTGCGTTTAACTGATTGGGGGTAAGGTTTTTATTTCTAAAGAAGGTTTTTGCGTTTTCAAATACGTGCAGAAATAGGGTGGTTCACGTGTTGGAAGGTGCTGACACAGAATCTGCGAAAATGATCGAATCTAAAAAAAAGTGCGCCTTTGACGTTTATGTGCAGAACTGGCGAACCAAAATGAGTGAGCTAGATATAGGAATTTACGGGACAGCAGCAATGAGGGGCACTGGGTGGAGGGCTAGCGGGGTGACAGACCGTCAAATAACTACGGTTTTCGCAGCCTACGAAGTTCATTACGTTTTGTGCAACGTGGAAAACGTTGATGAACCACAGGACAAATGTCGATGCAAACAGTGCTGGAGTAAATGTGATCAATACCACGCCGCGGTATGTCCGGCGGTTCCGTCCTTAGCTGGCGAAACGCTAGATTGATTGTTGTGCCGAAACGCTATGATGTAACATAAACACACTTACCCAGCCCGAGTGTTAATAAAATAAATAAACATCTTTTTAATGAAGGTTACTTTAAATTCATTTAGATCTTACAGTTGCCAGATCATCCAATTTTCCTAAAGTGGGGTGATGTAGTATGAAGCAACTAACACGTGTCCCACCTTGATGTTAAGCAGGGCTAAAGCATTTGCCAGGAACAACTTCTGGAGATTTGAGATTGTTGACATCGCCGAAAAGCTTCACAATGCGTTCGATAATATGTGTTTTATACGCGCCTCTTGAGAGTGAAGTCAATCCGGATCCGAAGCTGATCGCGGGCGGCTAGTCGCCCTTCTGTTTGGAGCAGGATAGTTTTTATCTTAACGGCATTAACGCTAAGCCGGTTTTAAAAGCAGAATCGCTACACGGTGTTTATAGCACAAACATTCCTCGGAACTCTACTGTAGCAATATTATTATTATTTATTTCATTATAATTTAGAATAATATATCAAATGCTTCACGGCGTTGCTGCTCGTCGACCTAGTTGCTCCTTCTGCGCGCCGTAGTCGCTCTATCGCTCATGCCCGTGAGGAAGTCCTGCCCGCCCCCTGGCACGAAGGTCCGGGTCCATCCAGTCTCTCATAGTTCCGAGCACTGGGGTCGCGTTACCTCTTTGAATCTCCAGGGACAGTCGCTGGGAGAAGAAGGCGTGCGCCCTCTTGTCCATTGTCGCCTGCCGTAATGCGTCGCCAACCCGAGAGATCAATGTTACCGTGAGGGGCCCAGGGCCACCCATCGTCTCGAACGCGAATGGCGAAAAGTGGTGCGCCCGACTTAGGTCCGCATACTTTCTCATCTTTGAGGTCTCAGCTCGCGTAACGGCAGTCCCCGGGCGGGACGCGCCGGGACCGACAAGGGAAGGGGTCAGAGAGTCGGTCACCGTCGCATCCCACACCAGGGAACGACCCTTATAGAAGGGTATCAAGGTCATACCGTCGGGGCGCTTACCGTCGTCTCTTGAAAGCCCAGGTGGTTCCAGGACGCACGGAATCCCCGCCCTCCGCAACTCTACTGTATATTGTCGTCCAGCACCACGCCAATGGTATTGCGGAGATCCTTGATCTCTTCCGAAAGATTATTTAGGAGAACGAAAACAAGTAAGGGACTAACGTTGTCTTATTGAGGGTATACGGTGATCTGCTTGGAATTTTTATAGTAGCATACCCCGTCTCAGTGCTGGTTTAATAACACCACAACGGCCAAGCTTCTTCAGAAGCTTCTTGGCGCAACATCGAAGACCGATTTCAGGTGTACCAATACTGCGTGCAGGGGTGTCTCTTCTTTTATGTTAGACAGCGACAGCTTCATTTTCTGCAAGAGCTCCTTACAGGCAGTCATCGTTGACATTCCTTGTCAAAACAAGTTTTTTTTTCTGGGCAAATCGCGTCTTTGACTTTCAAGTAAAAGGAGCGACTGTGCGTAAGCGCGCTGAACAGCAATTTGTATAAGCTCTTTTTCGCAATTCCTCTATAGGATGATTGACTTTGAGAATCACCCCTTGCCTTTAAAATCACTCTGAGAACGGACTCTGTCCAGGCAACCGCGATGGCGCCATTCGCGAGACATATGTTTAGCAAGGTGAAACTAAGGGTCTTAAGATGTTCTATTCTGATGAGGTCTTGACTAAATGTATTTTTGTTCTTATATCGGGCGATTGCGATTTGGAGTTTCTCGTGAGCAACGTAGATCTTCAAGCATACCAAAAGCCTCTTTCCCAAGCGTTTGAAGAAACCGAAGTATCGGGCTTAGTGTGAGGAATCGATGAGCTGCCGGTGAACAGTCCTTCGAAGTGACTGCACAGCTCATCGTTAGTTATAGGACAGTTTGTGAGGTTTCAAGTTCCCTTTATATGGACGTGCGGTAAAATCGTACTGACGAAACGAAAAACGGGTTCCGTTAGCACTTGCGTTTTTTGACATCTAGAAAACGCCTTTAGTATTTGCAAGGACTGCAAATTGTTTCCGCATAACTTTGTCCTTGCGTGATACAATGCAAATATGGGCGGCCATTTAGTGTGTTTTGAGATATTTCGAGTCAAACTAAGCCGACGAGCGACGTGTTGATTGCTGTCTGTATTAGAAGAACAAATTAAACGAGTGCGTGAGACAGGATGGCGGTTAGCACGTCGATAGTCAAGATATTCAGCTTCTTGGTAGTTAGCAACACAATTGTCTTCTGAAGACGGCCCATGCAGGTTAACATGCATTCAGTTCATTTGGTAGCAGTGATGGAGGCTGATGCTGGTTATTAGTAGGGAATGTGAAAGTGGAACAGTCCAACAGTCCTCCCACGGCTTCGATGTAATGCCAAATTAATACCGAGCCTGGGAAAGTGGGGAGGAATCCGGGTTTAGTGAGTTTGCGAGTCTCACACTAGTCACGCAGGCTACTAGTGGCGCATGTGCATCATGCATTCCCGAAACCTCCCAGAACAAAAAAAAAGTCCAACAGTCCAACAGACCAACAGACTCAGCGTGCGCTGAGTCCACAAGATGATCGTGCGAAACGGAAGGCGATCGCTGAACCAGTCGAGGGTTGAGATCGCCAGCCAGAATAATAAGATCGATAAGACAGCCGAAGCATAGGCGAAGACTCTTCTAACTTGATCTAATAGCGTAAGCGACCGTAGAGTCTCCAGAGCCGCTACTGTAGATACTAATAAATGTAAGCGGGGATGATGTTGGAACGATGATATTGACCTTCGCCAGTAGGACTGTCGTTTTTCTTTACATTTTGGACAGACCATGATGATTTCCACTCTACGAAAGAACCGGCTATAAGAGGAGTGTATAGCGAAACAGTGATGAAGCCTAGAAGCCTTCAATTTCAAAGCGCTTAGAAGTAGCAAACGTATCGGTTCGAAGAGTGTGATGTAATATCAAACTCGGCTAAGTCGGTATTTGACCTGAAACTGATTTGATGCTTTCGCAGTTTCTCTGACAGAGACCTAATTGCAGAGGTCGACGGCGACCCCGGCGTCGCAACTGGTTATCGTCCTTCGTGTTGCCTTGGCCTAGAGTCTGGCGTCCCATTAGCATCTTGAGATTGCGGAACTCCTGGATTGCCTTCTTCATAAACGACGACGAAACCGTGGGTAAGTTTGTAATCAATGACGATTATAAAACAACAAACCAATGATAATTATAAAACATCTAGTATTACATATTAGACTGTGTTATTTCGACGAGCTGATTTGCGTATAAAGCACATTCTCGCCAGAGCCAGCAAGGTCTCTCACAACCTGGCCCGGATTCTCACTCGGGAGAGCGCCCCTGCAAACAGGAGCCGCCGCCTGCTAACGTTTGTCGTAGACTCCTAAGCGACGCTAAACGCCGCGCTGGCATGGACCGATCTAGCCCTACGCACCGTGCGTAATAGACGAGCACTCTGTACCGCACGGTGAGATCTCGTCCTGGCTTGCCACCTGTTCTGGGATCTCCTGGCTCGCAAAACGCAAGCGTGGAAGGGATGGTCATATGAACTTGACACATGTCCGATTGCTTAATATTTGGGCTCAGATGTAGGTCATGCCCGGCTCGTGAGGGTCTCGGACGGGCTGGGCCCGATCGCTGGTACCGGACCTTTGACGTCTATACCTCACGGGCCAAGCCAGGAACCACTCACGTACTTTACTTTAGGAACCAGTATTTCGCGGGTAACGGCTAATTCCAAACCTATGTGGTGCAGATTGAGAAATCACGGATGGACACGTGCACGCTTTGCACGTCGACGCGGCCGGACGATGTAGAGCCACACACCTTTACACTTTGGGGGGATAAAAAGGATTGGGGTTTTGGTTTGGTTGCTGACTGCCAACACCACACGAGTCTCGCTTTGATGGTCGTGGCGAACGAACGTGTTTTCCGTCACCGGAGCCGGGGAAGCACACCGTCACTCGGCCGAAACTTTCCTAAATTACTTTAACACCCCCACCCCTTCCCCTAAGTGTAAAGTACGTGGCGCAGATCGTAGAGCTCTGCAAAGCGCAGAGCACGATTAGCGGGAGTAACTATGACTCTTTTTCCGGCGTTGGTCCGCTGGCGCGCAACTTCCGCGTGCTGCGGGGACCTTCACGCGCCTACATGAAAGTTAGTCAGACGGTGTAAACCCCCAATAATAACTCTCCCGAGGTCACTTTTGTTGGCGCGGCATACGATATAGATTGAGTGGCAACGAATTCATATTGTCATTCTGTCGTGGCCCATTAGAGGGCTGTTAAGGCTACTATGATTGTACGGGGGAAGTGTGCTGCACATGAAACCCAGGCCGGACGGTTAATGCCCCGGGCTTTAGCAATCTGGGAGTACCGTTTGGGACGTCAGCTGCCTTGGCTTAATAGGCACAATGAGAGCGAGTTAGCCACATGAACGCAGACCGCCTGTCGAGAGGACCACCTAGACCGATAATACTTTGATCAAGGTGGACTACAAAGTATCTTGCTGTTTTTACTATCTTTACCTCAATGCCGCGCAGCAACAGCCGTGCAGGTGAGCATTTTGCCCTGCCGATCAGAAGAAAGAGGTTTGCTTTTGGCTAGAGCTAGCGTTAAATTATTAATTTATTATCGGAAGAAAATCTCGATAAGTACTTCACTTGCCCTGAGCGCTAGTTCAGCCGCGGTCCTGACCCCTATTTCAACCGTGAGGTTGTCAACATACGCAATGAGTTCAGTCTCAGGAGGAAGATTTTTGAGTCTGGCACTCCATCGTATGCCAGGTTCCAGAGCGTTTGAAGTTAAGCTTATGCAGTTCCCGATCGGTTACGGGGGTTGACTCATGACTGGTTGTTAGCACGTTGAAGCCGCGCACTATTGGCCCACACTTGTAGACGAATTCCCTACGGTGGTGTCCGCGTGTGCGTACTGCATCTTCCGGTTAGTCATTTAAGAAAAAAATCTTAAGCAGCGACTCCAGTATGGACCCATGTGGAACTTCCGCAGTCACGGAGAATCCCTTGTCCTCGCACCGCATTGCGCGGCAGTCCAGATAATCTAAGATCAGTTTGATTAGGTAAGGTGGAACCTTCTTTCGTATGAGCGCGTCACTAATGGCTTTTCACGGAAGATTGTTAAAAGCGTTATTGACGTCAAGCAGAACAGTCAAGAACAGGTATCTGGTCTTCTGGTGAATCCTTTCGGCCTCAGAGAATACCCTGTGTGTGACCGTGAGGACGGACCGGCGCGTTTTGAATCCATATTGGGCCTCCGAGAGAAGACCATTTTCCTCGGCAAAGTATCTTAGGCATTTTTTTCTATTACGACTTCCGTAATAACAAATTCAGGAATATTGAGCTCAAAGACATATCTTAAAGATTGCCGTGGGCCACTGAACGGATCAAAAGGACTTGCGACGCCATAGACAAGGAGAGAAGGGAATATCAATATATGAGGGAGGACACTACAACGGCCCTTACAAAGGAACGCAATGAGCTCCGACAGGAACTGAAGAAACGACTAGCAAAACCACATCGACAGGACATCCTTACCAACGGAGTTTGTAGAAGATGTAAAAGAAAGGACGCCGCAGATCAGGCAAGCCAGGAACTTTTGGGAGAGAAAGCCAAGACGGCACACACCTACGACGATATCCTCAAGCTGGCTGAGAAGCCTTGGCCCTAGGTGGCCCTCCGACGAGTAACGACAAGGACGACAAAAATCACGGAGCTGAGAGAAGTCAGGGCGCTGCTACTGGCAAAGGGCTCAGAGCATGACAAAACAATAGTTACTGCTCTCAGCAGCCAGTTTCCGTCTCTACCGTCTATCCTAGACAGTCCGTCGGGAACGGCGGCGGTGCTACGCAACACGGTCGCTAGGGTATCCATTGAGGAACCCGAAGCTCCGCCGCCCCCCAGCGATGTCTGGTCGCGGCCGTCATCGATTCTGACGAGGAGGCAGGGGAGTCAACGCTTTCAATACTTAAGAAGACGGTGGAGAGAGTGCTGGATATCTGCTCGGAGAAAGCAAGCAGGTCGGGTGCCCCCCATCTATCCGGGTAAGAGCGGCGGAGGGCAAGACCTTTGCGGAAGCACTCAAGGACATTTGGTCACAGGCGGCGGGCACGGCGGTGCCGGGCGTGTCCGTTCGCGGCGTGAGCAAAAAGTCGCAGGGGGAGCTCATCATACGGCTGGAGAAAAATAACCGAGGCGCTGGCAGAAAGATGGCGGAAGCCATCACGAACAATACAGAGCACCAAGCAGCCTGTAGGGACGAACCGGCGCAACAAGACACAACATTATGGGGCGTCGACCTCTTCACAAGTGACGAGGCCATTGAACGGGACATACGAAGCGCCCTTGAACTGCCAAGGACAGCAACACTCCGCATCTCGGAGTCTAGGCCCGGACAAGCGTCGAGGTGGTTTCGCGCGAGTGAGTAGCACACCCTCGATTGCACGTCTCCTCCGCAACCTCCGAGCGACTCGGCTGCCGACCTGCTTCCGATGCCAACGCCCGGGTCACAAGAACCAGAAAGCTCAAGAATGATCAAAATCGTCCAGATGTACTGGAAGACATGGTTCGGCGCCGGAATATAGGCCTATGTCTATTGACGGAACCGAACGTCTCGCGTACCAGAAGGGCAACCTGGAATGCCGATGAGGAAGCGGACGCCGCCGCATGGTGGACAGGCCAGGTAACAGGCCAGCCATTGGCGGGACAGGGTCATGGGCCAGGCTTCGCCTGGATCGACGTTTACGGTGTGGCGGTGCTATACTCGTTCTATTACTCGCCAAACAAGAGCATATCGGAGTTCTCCTCATATCTAGATAGCCTAAGGCACTCCTTGCAGAATCATCCGGAACGAAGAATCATCGTTACGGAGGACTTTAACGCTGAAAGCATTACATGGAACAGTAAGACAACGATAGAAAGAGGCCGCCTCTTGGAGGATTGGGCCTCACAGAGGGGTTTGACGGTTGCAAACAGGGGAAGCACCCCGACGTTTGCCCGAGGAACCCAAGCCTCTTATATAGACCTTACTCTTGCCAACGATAGTGCCCTCCCCTCGTTTCCGAGTGGACGGCACTCGAGGAGGAAGAATCGCTGAGCGATCGTCGCTACATTTTTTTTCCTTGCCTCCCCTGAACGATCAGAGGTGGCCCCAAACCCCCGTCGGACATGGCAAATGCGCCGCCTGGAGAAGACTAAACTGGTCACGACAATGGACCAGCACGTCTCCCGATAGAGACTTGACGGCCCCGACGCGGCTCAAGTGGAATAAATACTTACGGCGGCCTGTGAGGCAGCGGGACCTCACTCATGCGGGTCAAAACGAAGAACCTCCAAGAAAGGAGTGCATAAGAGCAAATCGGACATTTACGCGCGCCCACTCTTGGCTAGCTTGCCGCCAGCGAACGGGGGCCAGAGTTTGAGCTCATCGCAACGAATGCTAGGGCGCTGGCCCTGCAGAATATCTACAAGGAGAAGCGCCGAGCCTTTATGACCCGAATTGCACGGGCCAAAGACACCGCGTCGAAGGAACTGGTGGAAGCCGTCGAGGTGGATCCCTGGGGCCAACCATACAAGGTAGTCATGGGTAAACTTTGGCGCCCCCCCTCCACCTATCCCGCCCGACCAGATTGCAACGATGGTCACGACGCTCTTCCCACGTCAAGCTCAGCGCCCACCAGGCGACATCGCGGTGGCGCCCGAAGACATACCACCGGTCACGCCCGAAGAGGTGACCTCTGCGCGGGAAAGACTGGCACGGAAAGGCACTAGGACCTGACGGGATCCCACCAGAGGTGGTGAAGCTATTCGCCGACAGATATCCCAAGGAGGTGGCCACACTCGTCACCCGGCTGCTAATCGAGGGGCACTACCCAAAGCAGTGGAAGATAGCGCAACTAGTGCTTATCCCCAAACAAAGGGCGGCAACGGGCTCGACAACACACAGACCCATATGCCTGCTAAACATCGCAGGCAAGCTAGTGGAGAATATTTTAGTAGCACGTCTAAACGCGGAAGTCGAGGCAAATCGGGCCTTGTCGAAACCTCAATACGGTTTCCGACGGGGCCGCTCGACGCACTGGAACGGTTTTTACATCACGCCAGGCAAGAAGCCACGAAGTCTTTAAAAGCCAGGTCATACGTGCTTTTAATACTCTTAGACGTTCGTAACGCTTTTAACACAGCCAACTGGCGGGTCATCATTACTGCGTCGAAATGACGCGGAATATCCCCCTACCTCCGCCGCATAATATGAAAGTACCTGAAAGACATGACTCTTGAAGCGGGAGACAGCTAGTATGAACTAAGCTCGGGCGTCCCGCAGGAATCCGTAATTGGCCCGGTTCTCTGAAGCATCGCGTACGATGGAGTCTTGCGAACGGAGGGTCTGCCTGATGGAGTGGAAACCATAGCATACGCCAATGACCTGGCGCTGCTGGTGAAAGCCTGACGGGAAGCTCAACTGCAGGAGCTGGCAAGTATTGCTCTGGACAAAGTGGCCGTGTGGATGCGTGAGCATCACCTCCAACTGGCGCCACAAAACACGGAGGTACTTTACCTCACCGGGCGTCTGAGAGACGGAGAAGGCTTCTGGCGACCGTGGCGGAGTCTACGCGGCACCCGTCTGGGCAGACCTTGCCCTCCGGACAACGCGGAACCGGGGCGCACTCAGAGCCGCGCAGAAAGGAATGGCCCAAAGGGTCTGCAGGGCCTATCGCACGATGTGTACGGATGCCCTGATAGAACTGGCCCGCCAGCTACCTTGGGATCTCCTGGCCAGAGAGAGAAGCGAACGCCGTCTCGACGGGAATTGGGACCTCGCGGGGGCACAACAGAAGACACTAGAGCTGTGGAACGATGAATGGCGAAACCCCCTGAGCGACGCCGGCGGTCAATGGACTCGCCGACTGATACCGGATCTATGCCGGTGGTATGACAAGCAGCTGGGGGAGCTGTAGTACACACGACGCAGGTGCTCACAAGACACGGCCAGTTTCAGACATATATGATGCGCATCGGCAAGGCCCCGGTTGGCATCTGCGTTATTTGTTCCTTCGGGGACGCGGACGACGTTGAACACACGATCGTGCACTGCGCGGCCCTTGCAGGAGCACGTGCCTCTGAGACGCGCGAGCTGAAGAGAAAGACTCCGCAGTACGTGGTGGACTTCATGATGAAGGACCGGACGAATTGGACAAAGGGTCGACGTTACCTCGACAGCATCATGAGAAAAAAGCTGAACCTGCGGACGGCGAGACGAGCCCGTTACGACCAGGCCCCTTTGAGGGGCAGTCGAGAAGAGGAGCCGAGGGTGGGAGAAGAGAGGGAGCAGCTAGGCCCTCCGGAGGATCTCGACGCATCTCCCCAGGATGGGCAAGCATTGGCTAGGCGCATAGAGTCAGCCTGAAGGCCTCTGTCGTGTAGTTATTGCGCGAAGAGATGTGAACTGTTGACGGGGTGAGTGTTTCTACAAGCGAGCCGTTCATTGATAGGCTGCTTCTATTGTGTTGAGAGGTGCACAGACTCTACCCAAACGCAAAACTAGAGTTGAAAGCTGGCATCATTTTTGTCTGGTTCAACAACATTGATTAAACAAACGCGGCAACACAGATAACGACGCTCCTCGACAACCCGGTGTTGGCTAAATGCGGCGATTTAAATGCATACCGCGCCAAAATAAACGGAGTTGATAGAGGATTTACTGACGAAGATATTCTGTGTGCCCTTAAAGATGTTGGTGTCGTCTCAGCAAAAAGGGAGAGCATTATTAGGAGATCAGGATCCACTGTCACGTCAATCTCTACGGATAGAGTCATGCTTCAGTTTAATAAGGTTCCACCGATTGACGTGTTCCTTGCTTTCAGGTCTCATAAAGTCACTATGCACGCTGGAACGCCAGTCTCATGTTACAAGTGCTTGAGGCTAGGACACATTGCAAAATATTGCCGAAACAAAGTAACGTGCAAAAGATGTGGACAAGTTAGTCACCTGGCTCAAAACTGCAAGCATTAGGCAAAATATGTAAACTGTAGAGGCCCCCATGTGTCGTCTTCTCTGTCCTGCCCTATCCGAGTATGCAAAATAGAGAAACGCAAAGATATGATGGAATGTCGCTTGTTGCAACAGGTCGGATCAGAACATCCTGAGGCAACACAAATCAAAGTAGTTGACTCGCCGCAGCCGGCTACCGCACCCGATTCCTCATCCGCTCCGAAGTTTGCGCCTGGATCATCCACGTCTGCGCCACCCACCTATGCTGCCGTGGTGAGGTCACTGATCGTGGAGACCTCGACTAGCCCTGACGTTCGCGTAAATCTACCAGGATCAACATCCTTTGCCAAGAAGCAGATTCCCACCGTGAAGAAGTTTGCTGCGAATACTCTCCGCAAGCCACTCTTATTGAAGTCATCGCGCGCCCCCCTCACAAATCAAAGGGACGTGATTCCGGCATAATCACATCTTTAAAGCGCATTTTTGAAGGCACACGAGGGTTTTAAAAGTTGTACACCCAAAGGCGGCAACGCGTCTAAAAAATTGATTAATGTTCTCACCCCGTTGTTGTCAACCCTATCGATGCTAACCTAGCATCTTTTTTACTAGGTTCTTATCATATTGGTGTTCGTGCATTCATATATTCCTGTAAATGCATTGTGTAAACTATATTAGCCAAAACAGCACGCCTAATATTAAGGCATGCCAACTTCTAAACAACGTTAGACTAAATCACACTGGCTTGGCGCTAATCTGCTAATGCTTAAATGCTGGAACTGGAGGGCTAAAAAATCAGGTCAACTGGAGTTGTTAAGCCATTTTTTAGATGAAGAAGAGGCCATGTTTGATGCGGCAGTCGTTAGTGAAATTTGGCTAAAGCATTGTGATCAAGCATCTCATTCCATAGGTGATTTCGAACTAGTCACGTCAAACAGAGGGCAGGGAAAACTAGGCGGCGGTGTCGGCATCTACGTGCGTTCCACCTGCAGTATCTTATCTTTTTGCTCAGTTTCTAGTCATGATGGTAATGTCCACGTGGTACGCGTAAATTTAAAAAAACGGGCAGACCTTGAATGTTTCATTGTAAGGTTTTATTCCAATCATGTTTCGTGAAAAGACACCCTACCAAATACACTAAAGGAGCTGTTCCCAAATTGTACTTCTACCCCTGTCATTGTTATGGGCGATGCAAATGTTAATCTACTTTCGGTTCCGCAACCTAGCGATTATTTACCATTATTTTCCCTAAGAGACTTCACCCTTGTAGTGGATCGCATAACGAGACCCGCGTCGGGTAGATGTATAGACCACATAGCTGTTTCAAATTGCTCGAAGTTTACTACCATCCAGCCTACGGTTCTTGAAACTTTGCTCTTTTCTGATTATTACCCGGTTTTCCTAAGTCTTTCCGACAACTCGGCGACTACTAAGCCTTTGGCAAAGTCGGCTTTACCCCCGTAGACGTTATACAAAGGCTAACATTGACACGTTCCTATGCCGCTTACAAAATGTCTCGTGGTTAACGGTGTATGATGCAATCACTATAATTCTGCATTTGACGCGTTTAGTACTATACTGCTTCTTACATACGAAAAGTCATTTGGCCTTGTAGACCTTCCTGACCCTGATAGTTCGGGTAAGGAGTGTCAGTTTTCCTTCTCTTCAGGTTTACGGCGGCTGCGTCGCAAGGTTAATAAGTTGTACCGCAGACATCGTAAGATAAATTCGGTAGCCACAAAGACCGCCTATTTAAACAGTCGTCGCCGCTACCTCAATGCTATCCGCGCTGCAAGGACAGCATTCTATCGGAATCGTTTTGAATTTTTGCGTGACGATTCCGCTAAACTCTGGAAATTCATCAACGAACTCTGTGGCAGGCGACGTGACGCAGTGGACCTACCGTCCGCGTTAATAGTTGGCGATGATAAAACTTTGGAAGATCCAGTGGAAATTGCAGATGAGCTAAACCGTCACTTTGCCATGTTAGGTAATAATGCGGTCGCTCACCTCAAGAAAAACAGAAATCTGCAAACCTTACTTGATGAGGTCTGGAAAAGAAACAATAATGTATGTTCACTCTCTCCCGTCTCTATTTCCGAGGTTCTTGGTGTCCTCTCCAGTCTCAAGGCAAACTGGAGCCGAGGTCTCACGGATGTGCCTGCAAAATTGTTGAAGCTATCAGCTTTTTCGATTGCAGGGCCTCTGATTTCTGTTATAAATTGCTCGTTTGAGTCCGGAAACTGCCCAGCACGGTTGAAGGATACGGCGGTATTTCCTCTATTAAAAAAAAAAAGGGTAAACGAAATCGCGCAGCAAATTACAGGCCGATATCTGTTGTAGACTATATCTCAAAGCTCATTGAGAAGTTGGTGTTGTTCAGGCTAAATCGACACTTAGAGTCGATTAATTTCCTATTACCCAACCAGTTCGGCTTTCGCAGGGGTAGGTCGACTGACCTAGCGCTGGCCCACTTAGGGCAGCGGGTGTCTGATTCGGTGGAGACAAACAAGTTTTGTCTTGCGGTCTTTCTTGACGTGTCGGCTGCTTTTAATTATCTTGATCATTCCTTACTGTTCCAGATGCTCGCTCAGCTCGGCTGCTCCGTGCCGGCTGTTGCCTGGTTTAGGTCATATCTCTCAGGACGGAGGTAAGTGGTTTGAGCTGGGCAAATATAATCCTCGTGGAAACAGGTTGATATATTTACCCCTCAAGGTTCGGTTCTCGGGCCTTTTATGTTTCTTATCCTTCTGAATTTTATTCTATTAAGAATTCAGGGGCTAAACCTTGGTTCTACTATAGCTTTTGCTGATGACACGACGCTAATCTACGCAGTTAATAATCGTAATTTTGATGCAGATTTGCACCAGTCTCTCCTAAATGTTGACAATACAATTAGGATTTTTAATACTTTTGGTTTAGTTGTCAATGCCGATAAAACACATTTTGCAGTCTTTCGCTTTTTGTAGTTTCCAAGTGCTTGGGGCTCGTTCTCCAGAAAAATATGAATTGGCATCCCCACATAGAATATATTGCACCCAAGTGGTATGCTGTTATATCGGCGCTGAGCAGAATTAAATTGATTGGGGTTCCCACAGAGGGCTTGCTTCTGGTGTACAAGGCCGTGTTCTTACCGGTACTATGCTATGGTATCCTTCTCTGGGGTGGTGGATATGACGGAATTCTCCGGAGAGTCAGAGTAATTCAGAATGATGCACTTAGAGCGATTTTTTCTAGGAGACGGAGAGATTCGGTCTATGATTTATTTACTCTATATAACCTACTTAAAATGGAAAAAAATTACACGCTGCGGGCTTCTATGCTAGCTAATCAAATTTCGCGAGGTATTGTACCAGCGGAGATTGCGTTTCCACTAATTCCTACCTCAAATCGGACATCAGCTAGGCGTGCAACAACTTTCGCAGTGCTCTCAGTGTCCTTGAAGACTAGTCAACACTCACTTGCATGCCGCCTGCCCGAAACTTGGACTAGGATTCCTAAAAATATTAGATGCCTCACATCGAAGCACCTCTTTGTCGCGAAGTAAAAAATGGCTTTTAATTTCACAGTCTAAATCGGGCTGGTAATCTAGTTATATCCTAAATCGGGGTTATTAGTGCTTTTCGTAAGGGATCATCTTCCCAAATTAATTTGTCTTTAATTTTTCAGTGTGTTTTTTCCTGATGTCGTTGTGTATTATATAGATGCTGTAGGAGTGTATCAATTCACTTGCGCGTATATGTGAGCGCGTGTTGCCTCACCTATTGCTGTACATTGTAACAAACGCTGTATAGAAGTCCTTGTGATGATGCTTATTGTGACTACCTATAGTGTAATTGCGCTTATTCAAAGCATTCTTTGAAATATTGTTGAGTGTGACTTTTGTCTCGGTGATTGATTTATTTGGTAACCATTTTTCTTTACCGAGAACATAAGCATTGCAAAATGCAGTTGCGTTGAATAAACCACGTTTGAAACTTGAAAAACTTAAACTTGAATATATATATATATATATATTTTTTTTTTTCTTTGTTTAAGGCAATTTCTTTTTCGACACAGCAAATTGATTTTAGTTCAGTAATTCCTTATTAAACTTAAAACTTTCATAATAACACATTTGCAATAATTGCAACAATAAAGATCATTTTGCAGAAAAGCTATCGCCCATGTCTGCCTATGCATAGAGCGCGAAAACTTTAACGAAGGACATCATCAGATCTCAAATTTTGAGAACAGTTTTCACGCGACTATTCTTTAATCGGGTGTCCTGAACGTGTATGTATGATAGCCCACTGGAAGACGTAACTACAGAAAATGGCAAACGGCTTTTGGGATGGTGGAGGCATAGATGGCCAACAACCGGTTCCAGCTAAATCGGAAACCTTGTACCTTACGGGCCTCCGATTTACTGGAACTGTGCAGCGCTGACCAACGCTCGCATGGACGCCGCATCAACTTTGCGCACCAAAGCACCAGCCGCTATTATAGCACATATGACCTCGGCATAGGCGTATTCGAAGGGCGTGTTTTCTGGACGCTATGAAGGCTAAAGCAACGCTCGAAAAGGCTTGTCTGGCTAACTGGGAGACCCGTCGACAGTGGAATTGGAGTCAAGAGGAAGCGCATAGAGCGCTAAAACGCGAGATTCCTTTTGAGGGTTTCGAAGTAATGCCACACAATTTCGGACCTGAGGAGTTAGGGAGGAACTCGGGGTTTGGAAGGTGTGGGTTCTACACTATGTGCCGATAGGTATGTGCCGGTATCGACAGTATATAAGGCACTAGCTGTATACTAGAGTGCAGCACTCGAAGTGCTGCACTCTAGTATACAGCCAGTTCCTTTTCCCAAAAAACACAGGGCATGGTTCGACCACAGCTGTCGGCTTGCTTGCCGAGCCGAGATTACCTTCAGGTTCCTAGCGGAATCGCATCCGGGTTACCATCAGCTGGCCTCGATATTCAGAATAATTGTTGGAAAAACATACGCGACGCAGCGTAAGAGGTACCAGGAGATGCTGGAGGCTCGCCTTATAGCCGACGCAGAGCGTCATCCCTACACATGACTGGCCCACCGAGGGAGCACCGCGGCCTGCCCTATCAGCTCGTCAGCCCTCATTAATCACTTCTCGGAAATGTTCGCTTCACGGGACACTATTCCTCGCGAGGTGCCAAACCTACTCGCTGTGTGGGGTGAATCGACGACATGGCTACGGGACTCCCTCCAGCAGGAGTTCACCGTCGAGGAGGTCCAACGAGGACTTCGAAATCTCCGCAATAATAAAGCCTCCGGCCCCGACAGAGTAAGTAATGAGCATCTAAAATGTGCACTCTTTCTTGCTCTTTGCTGGTCCGCGCTATTCAACGAATGCTTGCGGACGGCCACGCTCCCAGCAAAATGGAGGAATGCAAATCTTCTAGTTATACCCAAGGGTAAGGGGGATCCGGCCCTACCGTCATCTTGGCGGGGCATCGCGGAGAAGAGCGTATGCTATAAGCTACTCTCTTGTCTGCTGACATGGAGACTGTGTGACTACCTGGAGGGCGTAGGAGCCATCCCGACCGAGCCGCATGGATTCCGCAGAGATCGCTCGACAGAAACCGCCTGTACGATTCTGATGGAAGACGTTAAGAGGGCGTTAGCCATAGCGATGAACCCACTGTATGCAGTCTTCGTCGATTTCAAGGCAGCATTCGATTCGGCGCCTAGAGACATGGTCTTACGCACGTTGGCAGAGGTCGGAGTGCCTGTTAAAGTGCTCAACCTTCTCGCGGCCATCCTACAGGAGAACAGAGTAACCATCGAGGATGGTATCGCCGAACTCAAACCTTTCGCCCAGACAACAGGCCTAGCTCAGGGTGGCAACCTAAGCCCTCTCCTGTTCTCTGTCCTACTGAAGGATCTGCCCGCCCAAATAAGAGGCCCTAGAAATTTAGTCAAAGTTATCTTGTACGCGGACGACTTGGTCATATATGGTCCAAGCAGGTTTCAGGTACAGCAAGCCTTAGCCCGTCTTTACGTCGCTGTAAATGCTTTGGGTCTAACGGTAAACCAGAAAAAGACAGAAGCAATGAAAGTCAGGAGGGGCGGCAGGATCACTGGCACTAACACCTTGCCATACGCCAGTGTACCGCTCGCGTACGTAAATAAGTTCCTATACCTAAGGCTACTGTTTTCTTATAACGGGCGAAGCTTCACCGCACACATCGCCGAGAGGTGCAGGAAGGCAGTGACCGCCGTATGGGCAATAAAATCGCCGCAGTTGTTGTCACTCGGAACCGCCTTGAGACTGTTCGATCTCAAAATAGCCCCGATCGCGTCGTATGGGATACGTGTCATTTGGGAAGACCTCACGGCGCAGAACCTCGAACCGCTTAACCGTGTTAAGGCCTCCTTTCTCAAGAGGGCTCTGGGATTACACATCTCGACCCGGAACCGCCTAGTATATCTCCTAGCAGACACACCGATGTTCACCGAAGATCTGCGGCACCGCTTCGATCTGTCAACGACGACGGCTTTCAAGGACAACCTCGAATGCTGGGAGATAAAGTTCGCGGATATCGATGATAAATTCTTCGAAACTGGAGCTATGACACGTAACGAATGAAGAGGGGCGTATCGTTACAACCGCCACGTCGTTACCCGCTATGCCGTACACGGCTTTTATCATAAACTGTGTATCGTGCGGGACTTCCACGAACCAGATGACCATTGCAGGTGCTCCAGATGCGAAGCACACTGTGGAAGATACCACGCCGCTTCCTGTGATCTGGTCCCTTCCCTAGGTAGCCTGAATGACCCGATCTTAAAATATTTGCGATGAGCACTTTCTAGTCTATTTTCATATAGGATAAAACTGGGTTGTAGCCATATAGTCCGTGTAGTATATACTTATATACCGGATGTTTTGTGGGCTCAACCCCCAATGTGACACGACCATGCCCAATGGTGCAATTTTAGTCGCTATTGTATACAGTGAAGAGATATATATATTGTGTTTATACTACCTGGCCAAGGTGAATAAATGTTTGAATTGATAAGACACTGCCCAAAACTTTCACAAATTGAAATTACAGGCTATGACACACCTCAGTGACCCACCCCATAGGATTCTCCGAAGAAATCTTTTCCACACATTCAGCTGCTTTATGTGTGTTTAGGTAAGCAGCCAAATCATACAGCATTTCACAAATAAAAAAAATACCAAGCCAATATAAGATCTTATGTAAAAAAATGTATTAATTCACTATAAAACGAAAAAGTATGGTATCACACACTATTATTTGTTTATAGCTTTAAACATATTTTTAAACACAATAGTGCGCAACTTAGCACGGATTTAATCATTTTGTAGTGTTTGTCGTGTCAAAATAAAAGCGGATTTTGATGCCTGATGAACGCCAGAGGAGCACGTACCCGACCAAGAATTAAAAACGTTTTTTAAAGAGGTTGTCTTCAACTCTAGACTATGTTCCGTCCCTGACGGGCTTGAAACTTAACCTAAGGCATATCTTCTATGCACCGAGGGTCGGACATGTTGACATATCTAGGGTTCCCCCAACAGTCCTTGTGGCAGCATGACCACTGACTCTCAGCGGTATGGTTTATTATCTATTCTCAATGAGCATCACACAAAGAAAATTCGATCAACAACAAGGATCAAACCGGCGACACCCCGGTAGATGACAATCATGACTAGCACACTAGTCCCCTAGACCACGCCGCCACGCAAACGTACCCGACCTACTCAAGTTACTTACTGATAACATAAACACAATTTTTTTACAAGTATGATAATTTTTTAGATAAATAAACGTTTTATTTGTTTAGGCTATTTAGTTGCACATTGATTCTTGACGCCGGCTCGATTCGGCTACGGCAAAAAGGGGAGTCCCTTGCCAGTGGGCAATGAACCAATTATTGATGCAGCGTTTCCGCGTTGGATTTCAACCGATAATCTTTGTAGCAAGAACTGCCATGCCCTTCTATTGCCGGTTGACGCAGCGACTCTGGATCTTAGCTCCGTCAGAAAGATCCTTATGATTTTTCCCGTTGGGCCTAATGTTTCAAAGGCGATTGGTTGAACAATGAAGTTTTGCTCCAGCTCCGGATACTTTGCCAACTTGCGATTTTCAGCGAGGCGAGCGGCTGCTCCGACCTCCCGGGTGATATGGCGAGCATACGAAGCGGCCAACGTGCAAGATACGGTGACGTCGTACACAAGCCAGGGACCTTCATTCCATGAAACTAGCGCCAGACCGTCCGGGCGCTGTTGACCGACTGGCTCTTTGACTGCAGGTATGTGGGCTGACTGCATTGCGCGGTGTATTACGCCAATCAAAGCCGCATGCCTTGAGAACCTACCGGCGCTCCTCTTGCAAGCCAGGGCATGCTCACTAGTTGAAGACACCGGTAGGTCACATCTCGCACAGTGCGAAGCAGACTGATTCCCCCCAAACGCAGGCCGGGGACGATGCGAAGTGTGGTGTTGTCCAGCATCGTCCCCAGCTGCGGAAAGGGAATGGCTGACGCCATTTTCCGCTTATCGGATCGATCACGGCTCTCAATCGCGCCTGCTCTTTAACGTTGGTTGCCTAAATCATTAGCACTGCACCGTTTACGGTGGAAGAAGTGGTGCAGATCTTGCGCGGGTTCCCCAAGAGGAAAAGTAGTGATCCTGATGGGATCTATTACGAACACTGGGCTAAGTCGTCCGATGTTTTAGCAGGGGAGCTGTGTAATCTGTTTAATCAGATACTCAGCGGGGGACACATACCCCAGGTTTGGCACGAGGCCAGGCTTACTCTGCTATTCAAGGGCAAATACGGTGACAACGTGGACGATCCAAATCTCTACCGGGGTATCGCGTCGGAACGCACTCTTAAGAAAATCTTCGCCAAGTTGATTATCTCGAGGGTGTTTCCAACTGTGGAGAAGACCCTACCTCCGGAGCAATTCGGATTCAGGAAGGGTCGAGGTACACAGGACGCGATCCACGTACTCCAGTCGGAAGTTGAGCGGGTGTTGGCTGTGCCCGGGGACCATTTGTACGCCGTCTTTATTGATTGTGTCAAGGCCTTCGACAAAGCTCCCCGTCACTTACTAGTCGATTCATTTCGACATGCTGGTGTGGGTGGTTCTTTTCTACGAGTGCTCTCCAGCTTCTTTGCTGAAGACCGCCTTGAAGTAAACATAAAGGGCGAAGACACCTTGCAGCTGAGACAAAACGTAGGGACCCCTCAAGGGGACCCTCTCAGTTGCCTAGCCTTCTCTTTGCTCATTGCAGACCTAGCCCGCCACGTGCGGAAGGAGTTTAGAAACGCCGTCGTCGTTATGTACGCGGATGACCTAGTAGTGGCCCACCGGGACCGCGGTGCCATTCGTCGTATTGTCGGCGACGTAGAAGGTTACCTTCACCGTAGGGGCCTACAAATAAATTCGCGGAAGACGAAAGCCATTAAGTTTCGCCGTGGGGGTCGATTGGCTGCAGCAGACGTAATACACTGCTGTGGCCAACCGCTGGAGTTTGTCAACTCCTTCCCGTATTTGGGTCTGAGACTGCACTATACGGGAACGACCTTTACCAAGCACATCGGCGACAGGTGTCGGGCGGCTATTGCCTCTATTCACACAGAGGTGAGAGATCTTCGACGACTGTCTCTGAGTGCTGCATTGCGTCTTTTTGAGCTTAAGATTGTGCCAATGTTGAGCTACAGCCTTGGCAGGGTGTGGGGCCATCTTTCCGCGGCAAATTTTGCGCAATTAGAAAGATGCTTCACAATATATATGAAGCGCGTTCTTTGCTTGTCGCGGACGGCAAGGAATCGCTTTGTGTACCTGCTAGCGGGTTGCGGACCGGCAGTGGAAACAATCAGAGTCAGGCTTAAGTCACCTATTACAATGCCACTTCAAGAAATTTTTGTTGGAGTGGCAGGGAAAAGTGACCGAGGCCTCGGCTGAGGTAGCGCAGTTAGATGTGTACCTCACCAGGGAGCTTTAGGAGGGAATGGCATGCACTAGCCGACACGTGTACACAAGGTACATTGTACATGGCTATCATCACTTGGTGTGTTCGACTCAAGGATTTCACCAAGTTGGCGATCAATGTCGTTGCCGGTTCTGCTCGCAGGTATGCGCTAAATACCACGCAGCGAGCTGCCAGTCGCATCGGCGGTCTTTGCACTTTCTTGCCCGGTGGGACGGTCGCTAAAGTGTTAAAATTGTATATAATGATGATTGTATTGTAATTATGTACCATCTTGAAATGCAAAATTATTGCGAAATAAACAATGTGTACATTAGTCGCTTTTGGATCGACTTAATTACTTGCAAGTCCGAGGCCGATTGTGAAATGCGCTTGGGCAGTGGACCCTACTTTTCTGCATAGTAGCGGCAGGCTTGTTCCGATTGGGCGATGAAGCTTGTGTAGACATCCGGTGGTGCGATTTCTGACACTAAAGTCTCGGTGTCTTTTAGAGACTTGAGGTAGGCAGAAATGGCAATCTGCGAAGCCATGCGAATCCCTATTCCCCCTTCGGACGTTGGGAGCGAAGCTTGTAACCACGAGGTTTGCTTAAACTGAACGTTTAGGTTATCTTGATGGGTACTTCGCAAGGTTTCGTCGAACGATTGAAGCAGGTCCGGTTCATTATAGACTCGTGAGCAACGCAAGAGGTACATTAGCCTCGGGGTTGAGAAACTCACGCAAAGCAGGTAGAGGGCTGGATGAGCGTCCAAGACTCGCTGTCAAACGCACCAGCGTACAAGGTTAGAGACTTTTTTAGTTAAAGATACGCCAATAGAGTTGTCGAGGATTGGCGTCCCTAAAAGCTCGAGTTCGTGATCAGCAATTAACCTTGCATCTGGTAAAAGGTTGCGCATCACTTGAAGCATGGGCAGCCGAGATAAGAGTCCCTTTGAAAGAGGAAGAAGAAAATCTTGCATTTGGCGTCGTTCAACTTGAGATGTAATACCGCCTCTAACTCTATTACCTGGGCAATGTCTCTATGCACCGCCGGAGCGTCACCGGCTAGAGTGCCGTCGTCCAGAAACCAAGGTCGAAATTCGGAAGAAAGGTGTACTTGAAGTTCATGAATAGCAATGCAAAATAAAGCGGGGCCACAGGAGTCGCCCTGTTGAAGACCGGATACGATGAATTCTCCCTGCCAAATTAACTTGCTTGGAAGCCTGTACATCTGGTACACAAGCGGATGAAGTTGAGGAAGGTGGGTGTGCACGGCTTTAAGCAGGTGGTCTCCTCTGAGTGCGTTAAAGACGTTTTTAAAATCTAGCTTAACATGCACCTTTTCCGGAGCACTCCTGTTGTGGTCAACGAATGCCCGTGTTGCATGAACGGCCGCTTCCGCACCTCCACTTATTCCGCAGCCGAGCTGACGCGGAGAGATCATTGCGACGATGTCTGGCATGCTCTTCCTGATTATGATTTTTCCGACTAAACAACGCAAAGTCAGGTCGACGGCAATGGGTCTAATGCCACCATATTTTTTGCAAGGCAAGGCAATAAACGAGGCGCCGTAAAAAACAGGTAGTACAAAATCAAGCAACTTACCATTAATAGCAAGATTTGATAAAGCGTACTAGGCTTAGAAGAAGTCGGTTCTCCTCGCCGTCTCTGCCGATAAGGTCCTTTAAATGACGCGGCCGAAGGCCATTAGGGCCGCCGCCAGAGCTGTTGGGAAAGCTCTGTATAGCGTTAAAGACATCCATTGCAGACACGGTGATCTCATGGCTCTCTCCGGCAGATGCGGGAGGCGGGGAAAAGGATAAGTCAGGTGAACTTGGCGGATGTTTGTTCAGGAGCGCCAACCTCGTTTCGGCAGAGAGCAGCGCTACTAAGGATAAAATTACCCTTGCTTCTGAGGAAACATCTCCTAGAGCGAGCTTTTGCTGCACTACACAAACCATCGCAGGGATGTTGTGCGACGAACATTCTTGCCGACTAAGTAATGTTGACGCATATGAGTTAGTTTCATTGATCAGAGTTGCAACTTCCAGAGACATGTTGTCGCGAATACCCCGGGGTACACAGGAAATCATTTTAGATGTGCTCTTGATTTTAGACGTCATGAGGATAACGTCATGCAGTGACGCCTGAGCCGGTGTACTTGCAACCGAACTTGCATGGGGTACGTCTCTCGTAGAAAGACTCGGACCGTGGCTTGCGCGACTGCTGACAGTGGGAACGGCCTACCTGCAGATGTCTTGTTGTGACATCATTGTGAGGCCGGAGGAGACTTCAGTGCGGTGCCGCCTGCGACAACAGAGAAGGCCGCTGTCATCGCGGGATCAGTTTTGGGCGCACGCAAGTCAGTCAAACTTGAAGTGACAGCAGAGCGTTATTACGCTGATCGCGCAGGCCAGCGGTGTTTGGGGATCCGACAGCGGGCCCAACGGAAGCGACTTGTGAAAGCACGCCAGGGAGAATGCATGAGAATGCCTTCTCGATAGCGCTGCTGATGGTTTTAATAATGGTCGATATGATCATTTTAGTGGTGGCAAACATTATCCTGTCAAGACTGTCACCTTGCGGTGGAGCGATAACATTCGGTACGGGCCGCTTAACATCCCCTCCCGTCTTTTGGGGCTGATTTCCAGAACTAAGGGAGAGGCCTTAGCCCCGTTTTGGACAACTGCAGAAAAAACCGTTTAGGTGGCAAAGCCGATGGCTGGATCTTATTCCCGTTTTGCACAACCGCAGAAAAAGACCGTTAAAAAAGATGCCGACGGCTGTATGTCGTTCCGGGTAAGCAGATTTTCACCGTGGGAGCGGAGGTGTTTTGCTGAATGCGTAGTTAGGCTGACCTTCTCAGCTGTTCCATCCGGTGGAGGCGATAAGGGCATGATCCCCAAGGAGACTCGTGAGACCCCTTACAGAGACAGCTTTTCGGGGGTTGAGTATGATAACTAGTAATCTAATATCAAAGCGATGAACTTTCAAGTACCTACGTTTATGTACGAGTGTCGAATAGCTTACTTCATCAAATGTCCTCGAGAAGTCAAAATATACACAATCATTAATGAGCCAATCTTGTTTTTTTGGGAGCAAGACGATGCTAGACGACTGCAACATTATTTTTTTATTTTGACGTGGCGGTCGTGATGGACGTTTTATAAGCTTAAAAAACATAATTTGTTGCAATACATAAACACAACAGCTATAATTTCTGCTCCGATTCGTTGTTCCAGGAACTATTTGCTCGAGGCCGCTTTATCTGGATTTCTCTCAGAGATAGTGCTTTTGCAATTGGCTGTGCTATGAAAGTTGCCTCCAACTCGCAATACTTCAGACTTTGCCCTACTAGCACCTGCTGAATTCGAAACTCTACTAATGTAAGACGGCGCTAGTGTGTTACCCCTAACAGCAGATCAGCGCCCAGTGCCATCAAACACAACAGGCTGACGGGCGGTGAACTCTTTTTTGGTCTCCACAAGTCGTCGTTTTAGGCAAGGCTGGGCGTTTGAAGGAGATGCCAGTGAAAAATAGTGATTGAACCCAAAAATTCGGACCGAGCCAAATTCGTTATACGCCGGATTTCTAGACGTCCGGATCGTGCGGTGAGAAGAGAGCCTGGTCTCAACTTACTCCACTCATTCAGTTTTAACACCTCTCTGGCACGCAGTGTCTTATCTCTTCGTCAAATGTATGCAGAGCGCCCCTTTGAGCTGACACGTCCATGCAGGAAAGAGATTAGCCTTGGTGTCGAGAAGCTACTTCGCATCAAGTATAGTGCGGGATGCGCATCCAGGGATTCCAACCTGGAACATCAGAGATCCCTTGCATTTCCTGCTTGCACTTCTTGTTTAGGGTGAGTTTTGCAGAGACCATGGGAGGGGAGCATCGGTTAATACATTTGCAGATTATATTTCTTTGTTTATATCTATAATACGTTGTTGCTTTATTAAGAATATGGTAGGTAGAATGTATGTGCACATGCTTGTCACAGCTTGCCAAAGCCAGTTCTACCACATACTTGTTAAAACTGTCCTTTACAAGTGACACACGGTGGGCGCCGATATCTTTATAGATACATATCAAGAGGCCTAAAAAGCTCATTGAAAGCTATCGCTCCTGGGTTATAATGTTCCATTGTATACAACATTTTGGAAAGTATACTGATCGGACGTATAACTAATTATATCCGCACATAATTCTCCATGCAGACATAACAGACAGAGAGTTTGTTAGAAATGACACAAGATTGGACATTGTGCATAAACGCCAACAATGACTTCCAGTGTATGTGCACTTTGTTCAGATAAGTGCCGTTGATAGGGTACATCATAGATTTGTTGACTCTCTATGACCCGGGAATCTAACACCGGTTGTACAAGAGGCGCACTCACGTATCTGGGTAGGCCCCTCCGCCAATTTGAGTGATTTATAGAACTAAGCTTGCCACGACTCCGCTAAAACTAATAGTAGCACATTGTTCGCGCAACTATGCAGGAATACGTTCGTAAGTTGTCATAGAGTCGTTTGCGCTTGTTTACCTAGATCAAAAACATAACATACCAAAAGAACAATTATTTAAACGATCAAAAACTTAACATACCAAAAGAACGAGTTATTGAAAAACTATCCCCCAGATTAAATAACAATCTACCGGCAGTTGGTCTACTTTTGAGTTACCATTTTAAAACGCTCTTATTTTTCGAAAGCAGAAATATTATTTGGTATAATATTCTCGTGGCACATATTCGAGGCAGTAACATAAAGCAAAAGATTCGAGTTTTATTTTTATTTGGTTACATGTGAAATTCTGACGCCGCTTTGGCTACGGCAAAAAAGTGAGTCCCTTGCCTGTTGGCAATGAATCTATGATCGACGCTGCGTTGCCGCGCTGTACCTCAACCGATATCCTTTGCAGCAAAAATTGCCTTGCCCTCCTATCGCCGGTTGCCACCGCGACTCTGGATCCCAACTCCGCAAGGAAACCCTTTGTAATTTCTCCCATTGGCCCCAGTGTTTCGAAAGCGACCGGTTGGACGATGAAGTTCTGCTCCAGTTCACGGTATTTGGCTAGCTTGCGGTCTTCGGCGAGGCGAGCGGCTGCTCCGACCTCCCGGCTGGTGTGACGAGCGTAGGATGCGGCCAGCGTACACGACACGGTGACGTCGTAGACGAGGCATCGGCCTTCGCTCCATGGAACTAAAGTCGACCATCCGGCCGCAGTTGGCTGTTTGACGACAATCCAACAGGCTCTTTAACAGCAGGGATGTGGGCTGTCTGCAATGCCCGGTGAATTACGTCATTCAGAGCCGAGTGCCTCAAGAACCTGCCGGCGCTCCTCTTGCAAGCAAGAGCATGCTCGCCGGTGGAAGACACCGGGAGGTCGCATCGAGCGCAATTATGAGCAAAGCAGACTGATTCCCCCAAGCGCAGACCGGAGGCGATGCGGAGTCTGGTACTGTCCAGCATCGTCCCCAGCTGCGGTGAGGGAATGGCCTAAAGCCATTTGCCGCTCCATGGATCTATCGCGGCTCTCAGTCGCGCCTGCTCATTGGTGTTACTCGCCTGAGTCAACAGTTGCTCTTGAATCGCCTTGACAACTTGCGAGTCCGAAGACGATTGCAATGTGCTTTCAGGAAGCTGACTCCATTTATTCTCGTAATCGCAGCAAGCTTGATCAATCTGGTCGCTGAAACTTGGGTGAGCATTCGGTGGTGCGATCCCTTGTACCAGAGTCTCGGTGGCTTTAAAGGACCCAAGGTAGGCAGAAATAGCGACTTGCAAGGCCATACGGATTTCCAAGCCACCCGAGGACGTCAGGAGTAAAGCCTGTACCCAAGACGATTGCCTGAGCTGAACGTTCAAAATACCTTGGAGAGTATTTCGCAATGTCTCGTCGATCGAGTGAAGCAAGCGGATTGGCGTAAGCTCGTGAGCAGCCGAAAAGGTACATCAGCCTCGGGGTTGACAAGCTCACGCGTAACAGGTAAAGCGCTGGGTGAGCGTCCAAGAGTCGCAGTCTGGAACACCAGCGCACGAGATCAGAGCCCTTTTTAGATAAAAAAATATCTATGGAGTCGTCGAGAATTGGGGCTCCTAAGAGCTCCATCTCGTTAACGGGTATTAACCTGGCTGCTGGCAGAAGATTGCGCACCTCTTGGAATGTGGAACTGCGATGGAGGTCTTCATGGAAAAGAAAAAAGACTTCACATTTGGAGTCATTAAGTGTGAGCCCTGAGACGGCCTCGAACTCCTTTACCAGGGCTAAGTCTCTTAGCACCGTAAGAGTGTCACCGGCGAGGGTGCCGTCTTCTAGAAACCACGGTCGGAGTTCGGAAAACAGACGCGATTGAAGCTCGTGAATAGCGACGCAAACTAGAGCGGGGCCACTAGGGTCCTTCTGTTGAACACCGGAACAAGACTCGATAAACTCTCCTTGACAAATCAGCTTGCTTGGGAACCTGTACATCTGGTGTACTAGTGGGTATAATCGGGGAAGGAGGGAGCGGACCGCCTTGAGCAAGTGGTCTCGTCTTAGCGAGTTGAAGGCGTTTTTAAAGTCAAGTTTGACGATTACCTTGCCTGGGACACTTTTGTTGCGGTTGATGAATGCTCTTGTTGCGTGCACGGCCGCTTCCGCGCCTCTCCTGATTCCGCAGCCCAGTTGATGCGGAGAGACTAATCCGATAATGTCCGGCATGCTCTTCCTGGTGATGATTTTCCCGACTACCCGACGCAGTGTCAGCCCGACGGCAATTGGTCTAATGCCGCCGTCTTTTTTGCGCAAGGCCATGAGCGAGGCACCATAGAAGACGGGAAGCACGAAATCTGGGAGCTTTCCGTTTACAGCGAGATTGACGAAGCGCACTAGGCTAAGGACGAGTTGGTTCTCCTCGCCATCCCTGCCGATGAGATCTTTCAGATGGCGTGGTCGCAGGCCGTCGGGTCCCCCGCCCGAGCTGTTGGTGAAGCTTCTGATGGCGTTGATAACATCTATCGTAGACACAGTGATCTCGTGGGACTGGCCGGCGGACACGGGAGGCGGTGCAAGGGATAAGTTACGTGGACATGGGGGATGTTTGTCTATCAGCGCCAGCCTCGTTTCGTCGGAGTGTGGGGCCACTGTGTCGGTAGACAGAAGAGCCCTCGCAGCAGAGGAAACGTCGCCAAGGGCGAGCTTTCCTTGAACTACGCGAGCCAAGGAAAAGCCCTTGAGAGACGCGCTGCTTAGTCGAGTAGTTGACGCTGAGGCAAGGGGGATAGTTTCGGAGCCATTTCCCGCTCGGAATCGGTTCAGGTTCTCGCGAAGTACCGATTTAAGGGTTCGGCCGCGTTCCTTCTGGCGCGGAATGCAGAATACAGGTAGTTCCACAAGTTTTTAAAATGAAAACCAAGAATTTTCCAAATCTTGTTTTTAATTTTTTCTTATTTGATATACTCCTCGAGAAGCTCAATACACTTTTCCCACCGAGATTTCAGAGCATTTATACCTCTTGAGTAAAATTCTGCGTCTTTAGACTGAAAATAGGCATTGACAGCAGTTGTAACCTCTTCATTGCTGGAAAAACGCTTTCCACCGAGACGATTCTTCAAATGTCTGAAGAGGAAATAATCAGAGGGGGCCAGGTCTGGAGAATAGGAAGGTTGTTCAATAAGTTCGAACCTCAGTTGGGCCAGTTTTGCCGTTGCTTGCCGCGACTTGTGTGCGGGAGCATTGTCCTGGTGAAACAGGACAACCTTCTTCTGCAAAGCGGGCCGTTTCACGATGAGTTCTTGCTTCAGGCAGTCCAACAGTCTTGCATAATATTCTCCCGTGATCGTTTTACCGCTCTCAAGGCAGTCGACCAGAATTATTCCACGTTGGTCCCAAAAAACCGTAGCCATCATCTTTCCGGCCGATGCCGTTGTCCGCACCCTCTTCGGAGGTCCTTCACCAGGTGCACACGATTGGCGAGATGCTTCCTGGGTCTCGGAAGTGTAGTGATGGACCCAGCTTTCATCGACGGTCACGAATCTGCGCCAAAAATCCGACGGATTTTTCGACACCTTGGCTTTTCGCTGTGAAGCGGAAACACGCGCGTCTGTTTGGCCTTGGTTGAGCAAATGCGGCACTCATTTTGCTCTGAGTTTTTTCATCTTCAAGTTCTCGTGCAGGATGAAATGCACACTACCCAAACTGATCCCCAAGGCCTCTGATATCTCCTTAATGTTCACTCACTTATCTGCGGCAACTATTTTCCGCACTTTTTCCACGTTTTCCTCATCAGTTGCCGTTTTTGGGCGTCCTGAACGTAGTTCATCCTCGGTGCTCCTGTGACCTCTTTTTAACTCATTAATCCAGTTGGAAACAGTGGCAAAATATGGCGCAGAGTCACCGTACACCTCGTCTAACTCAGTTTTCACTTGGGTCGCGTTCCAACTTTTGAAATAAAAACGCTTGATAACCACTCGAAACTCTTTTTTCTCAATTTTTCAAAATCACGCCGATACGTTGCACAGGAAAAGCGATCAAACGAAATCGCAACGGCCAATCACCATAATATTTTGACTGCTAGCATTCGAAAAGTTGCCGTTTCCAATAGCGGTGAAAACGCGAAAAAATTCGAATTCTGAAAAGCTCATTTTAAGAACTTGTAGAACTACCTGTACTGCGGTTGGGAATTGAAGTAGTCTTCTGTATGACTCTCTACTGGCTGAAGAGCAGACCTCGTTAATCAGGTTTGAGAGCTCGAGAGACACGTTGTCGCGGATACCCCGAGGTAAACAGGAAATCATTTTAGGTGCGCTTTTGATTTTAGACGTCGCGAGGATAACGTCGTGACGTGAGGTTTGTGCCGGTGCGCTTGCAGCAGAGCTTGCATAGGGTTCTTCCCTCGATGAAGGAGCCGAACCGTTGTTGTCGCGGCTGCTGGCAGAGGCAACGGCCCACCTGCGGATGTCTTGTTGTGACATCATTGCGAGGGAGAACTAGTCTTCGGTGCGACGTCGCACGCGACAGCGGCGGTGGCCGCTGTCGTCGCGTTATAGGTTTTGATCAGTCGCAGATCCGCCAAACCGAAGGTTAAAGCAGACTGAAGAGCATCTTTAAGCTGCTCGCGCAGGCCCTCAGTGAGATCGGTTGGGCCGTCGGTGGAATTGGTGGATCTCGTAGCCGACCTAGCGGGTTCGGTTTGGCGGAGCGAGCCAGGAAGAATGCACGCAAACGCTCTTTCGATAGCACTGCTGATGTGAGTTACGATGGTGTCGATGATGGATGGTAATATCTTTTCGGTTATGGCGAAGATCATATTGTCAAGACCGTCGCTTCGCGTTGAAACAGCAACGTTCGAGGAGCGCTCCTCAACGGCCACAGGAGTCTTTTGAGGCGGGTCCACAGGTCGTGAAGGGACCTTAACCCCGTTACGAACGACTGCGGAATAAGACCGTTTTGAAAACGAGGCCGATGGCTGGATGTCGCTCACCGGTGCGCAGACCTTCACCGTGGGAGCGGAGGTGTTTTGTTGGATGCGTAGTGGCGCTGATCTCTTGAGTTGCGCCATTCGTCGGAGGCGATGAGGGCACGATCCCCAGATAGACTCGTAAGGCCCCTTACAGAGACAACATTTCGGGGGCTGTGTACAGTCTTTAGGGAGGCACCTGTAGCAGTGGTGTGGCTTCCTGTAGAGCACCACGCCGTGAGTTTTCAAGCCGAGTCGAACTTCAGCAAAAAATTCAATGCCGGCGAAGGTAAGAATGACGCTGTCAGTAGGCATTACAAAGCTTGTCCTGATGTTTTTTGACCGCACCCGAATGGCCTCGGTCACCCCCAAAGACTGCAGCTCATTGACAATCAGGTCATCACTGAGTGACGGATGAACGCCACAGATTTTACCCTTAACGGTGGATCTTTGGTTGCTCGTCCGTGATTGGACAGGTATACCCGCGAGTGATGTTAAACTCAGCAAAGTGGCCCTATCCATCAAATCAGCGGCAATAATGACGAGCTCACCGCTGCGAGCGAAGCAAGGCTCATCTATTTCCCCTTTGATATGCCTGGCTATATCCATGCACACTTTGGTAAAAATTTTCTGAAGTTGTTTGTCCTCGGCTGAGAATAGAACTGCTTCGGTACGCTCCTTGGTTACAGCTTTAGAACCAGTTATTTTTAGAGACGGTTTTCCACTCGGCCCGACCTTAATCCAGCATCATCTGTATCATCGACGTTAGGAGTATCACTCTCCTCAGCCACTATATTATCTCCTAGCGAAATCGATTTTCCCGCGCTATCAGAAATGACTGTATCCGCCATAACGTTAGCGCCGCCCTCGGCGCCAGCTTCGCAGACGACGAGCGAGCCGTTGTCGGTTGACTGTCCACCGGCCGAGCTAAGCTCAGCACTATCGCTGGCGCCGGTTGTTATAACATCTGGAGTTGGCGACATCGTAGCCGTGTCGGCGTCTCTCCCCTCCCTCGGCGGCATCTGCTGTTAGGCGCATGGCGGGCTAGTCGCCTGCCGTTTGGTCGACGCTGACCCTCTCCCATCAACCTCTTCCTCGTCGGCGAGTTGTTGCTTCTTGTTCTTCTTCTTCTTCGTGTTGGTTCCGTTTCCACTTGTTGACGAAGAGACGGCAGAGGCGGCCGCCTCGTTTCGAACCCTGCTAATTGGCTGGTCGATGTTGTTGACGTCAGCCGGTGGCGGTGCCGTTGTTGTTGTTGTCGTCGTCGTACCTGCCATGGGTTTCCCCGATGGTGGGTCGCCCTCAGGCGAGTGGACAAGACCCATAACGGGTCAATTTGAAGCACAAAAGATGCACCAGCAGTAGAAGTTGCACTGAACCAGTCTACTGCACCAGGTACGATCCAGAACACGCCGAGGTACACCAATCAAACGGAGCGCTGCAAGGACACACCTTACCGCTCAAATGTAAACATTCGAAAAAAAAACATAAATGTTTAACAACTTTCCAATTCAATTCTTAAATGTTTGTAATTAACTGGTTACGTAATGCGAGGTTGCGCGTTGTCTTAATGGAAGAATACCTCGTCTGTAATTCACGAGACGTAGACGCGTTTAGGTATTTTTAATTGCATTTATACTCGCGGTGCATGTTTAGATAATCTGGTTTTGTTCCATCAATTTGAACCTGTGATACTTAGTCCATATAGCAGCAATACTTTTGTGCAGGTATCTACCTACCTTTGGCTAACTCTAAATAAATACTTGTGCTTACTTACCTAAGTTATGTCATCGTCGGGTTTAGCCGAACTTCGGAGGGCACAGCATTCTTGTGCTATTATTGTTCTATTTTAACGTTCAGTCAAAACCAACATTGCAAAGCTTTTGGAAACACAACTGGCCGGTTCTCAAGCAATAGAGCTGTGCACGTACAATCATAATATTACAACAAGGCGACACTGGCGCCTTTTCAGACTCATTTAGCAAAATGCTTCGAATAGGCGGGACTTTCCCCGTGGAATCTGTCACATAAAATTGCGCGCTGATCCAGCTTGCCGGGACATCTCTTGGCGCTATTGCACATTCACTCTGCCAAATTTTCAATGTTGCCCTTCTCGCATTATATTGATTTAAGTTGACGTTGGAAAGCGCCTAGCACGTTTTCTTGCAAGAAGGTTCTACTGTAGCCTTACAGCCAATACTGCCCTCTCCAAAAAGACGTGCGTAAATCTCAAAACAAACATTAGCACAATCCTTCGTGTTTCAATGATTCCTTAAATTCAAAGGAAAATATTCAATAGTTTTTTTTATGATTTAAAGTGTGTCGAGTATATATATATATTTCGGCTAACTGTGAAACTTAGAGGTCAAGCAATTAGCTTCAGCTTTAAACACAGTCGGTCATTAAGTAGCATTTAAATACCACGCCCTGAATTATCCGTCTTTAAATCTACTCACCTGTCTTCAAAATCTACAGTGATTTCTTCTAAATATACTTTGTAAGACCACTTCCATCTTCTAGATTCATCAGCTTAATAATCCGGCAATACCATAACAGATGACCGATAACATCATATTACTATATTAATTTAACATAACATTATATTATTGACTTTGAAAATTATTAGTTATGGTCGCGCATGTCCCAATTACTGGTTACGGCGACATTTCGAACCCAGCCCGGCAGTCCTGGTTTACACGAATCATGCGTAATTACGTGCGTCGAACTTAGCACCGCAAGGCCATTGCCAACATTGGATTTCGAAAGAGCCATTGTTGGAATAAATTATGTAACGTGGTGTTAATGCAGTGTTTATATCTCGAGTCCGGGGGGATTTTATTCTGTTCGGTCGTCAAGGCCACGTGGCCGAGTCCCGAAGCCTTCTACATAAGTAAAGGACAGGATACAAATGGAAGCTTTGCTAACTCCGTGTCATTAGCGACCCTGGTTAGATAAACCCGAAGTGAGTTGTTGTAGGCCCAATGTGTGCGAGTTGAAGTGAGTTGTTGTAGGCCCAGTGTGTGAATTTCCAGAAGCTTGTCTCTCGGGACCCACTAGCGTGACAATAATTATACGCGCGTCTCCGAGCCACCGTTAGCTCCGCGTCCAAAGTGTCCACTTACATATCGAGTTGCAGCTTAAAAACAAAAACTGTACAACCAGGCTGATCGAAAAAAAAACTCATGGCCTAAGGCTTCAGGATAGATAATGATCCTTGAAATTATAACTATATAAAACAATCAATACAAACAGACCTGTAAAACAGGTTAAACATGCCTGCTAAGGATCTTCCGGGCCTATGACGACAACTATATGGTTATTCCGTTAGTGAAGATTTAATGTTGTTGTAGCAGTGGCCAGTAATATGGAGAGTAAGGTGTTTTACTCTAACCAAGCCTCACCCGGGCTACTTAAATAATTATTTAATCATTAACTGCGGCTTGCAAAAACACTAAAGACGGTATTAGAATCACTCGTGCCATTCGTCACGGCAATTTAGCTATCCGCTGCCATATACAATAATCCAGCCGAAGCAGACAAGACTATGCTCCGCAGGGTACAATGCATCTTTGCACTTCTGACTATATAGATGCCGCACTATTAACATGTATGCCGCGCTGGTCTTAGCTAATAGAAATGGCACGCGATCTCAAGGCTGATGAAAAGAAGATTCTATGAGCAGACGCATCACGAAACTCCAGTAAAATGGCTCTAAGGGATGGTGGTGGGATGGAAACGCCAAGTATATGGCCAGGCTGCATAAGCTGGACCACAAGGACACGCATTCCTGTTGGAATCACAGAAAGACGTCAAACGCTTAAAGTTTAGGGACAAGCGTCCCAGTCGTCCCAAGATGAGGTCCCGACAGGTGTCCAGGGCCAAAAAATCCGGAATGGACCTTGATGGGTGCAGACGCTTATCACGTTCGTCAGCTCGTAGTAACAATTAGGATCTAGGCTGTCAGTATGGAGTGTGGTTTGTTTGGTAAGTATGACTTCCATTGAACCTAGTCTTGCCATCAGGGGGATAGTCCCAGTTCTGCTGTTACATTGCCCTAATGGAGAATGAACGTAATACATTGTATGTATTCCTCTTCTAAAGAAATGCATGTAGATTTAATTATTGTGAGTAAAATTTAGAAGATGCGTCCATGACAATTTGCTGCCTAAACTAAAGAATATCTCCCTACAAAAGCAAAGGGCATATTACGCATTATTATTGGATAGCAATGAAGCAGAAGATTACTGGCACTTACTTAAATATCCGCTCTGTATTCAATTGTGAAGAAAAAAACGGCCGCCCAGTAAAGCTTTAAACAAAGCAGCACCCATATCCCGGTTAGTATTTTTGGTACGCTAACTTATCTAGTAAATTGTAGAATCAGCCGCAATGCTTTCTTTTGGCACGATCGCTGCAGACTTAGTTTATTCTGACAGAGCTCTGCTATTAAAGTTACTGCAGTGGCCTTTAGAGACACAGACGTATTCATCATGCAGTCTATCCCTGCAAAACGGTAAACCTCCGGTGCATACGTTTTATTGTTTGCAGTTACGTTATAACTTTCTGCTTCAATTCAAAAACAAAATAGAAACGTTTACTTCTCACAAAGTGATCGTTGTGAGCTTTTATTATGTTAGTACTCTGTCCAGAGAAGGAGAGAGAATGTTAAACATTGTAGCAACATATTTATATTGAGGCCCTCCTCTGCCGCTGTCAGCGGCTTATTTGCCGCCGAGCTGCATGAAGAGAACTTGTTAGTGACGGCTATATCTGCTAGAAGCATCCTTATTTCTGTTATCTAAGCAGGGGCTCTCGGCACAACTAGTTTTGAGGTAAATGCTATTTACCTAGAGTAGTTTCTTCTTGAGGGAGGTGTGGGCCCTTTTATTGACGCCAGTTAGCTTTTGGTGTAGTGCCTAATAAACAATGGGACATTGTTATCTTAAATGAAAATCTGTTTGCTGTTTTTGGCAAATGTGTTGGCCAGTCACATTTCTTGTATTACAAATATAGCAGTCTGTAAGTCTTGAAAAGTAAGAGCAAGATGTCCCGAAAATTAAATATCCGCGCCAGTCATTCGAACAAAATCCGAACTGTTAGCATCTCTGTTTCTGCAGAGCTCACCACAGAAACGACACAGTGTCCTCTAGAATTAAAAACATTTTTTAAGGAGGTTGTTTTTAATTCTAGACTATCCTCCGTCCCCTACGGGCTTGGAACTTAACCTGAGGTATATCTTCAATGCACCGAGGGCCGGACATGGTAAGATATCTAGGGTTTGCCTAACAGTCCTTGTGGCAGCATGGCCGCTGACTCTCAGCGGTATGGTTTATCATCTATTCTTAATGAGCATCGCTCAAAGAAAATTCGATCAACAACAGGGATCGAACCGGCGACACCCCGGTAGATGACAACCATGACTAGCGCACTAGTCCCCTAGACCACGCCGCCACACACAGTTCCCTCTGTTCTAAGATCAGCTACAGTCAGTCCTTTAGCAAGCCTAGGATACCTGCACATGAATCCGTTTGGCGAGGATGTCTCACATCAAGCCAATACTAGATTCTATGATCTAAAAGATGACATTAAATCGTTTACGTTCCGCCTTAACTTTGTTGCAATTTCCGAGAGCTAGTGCACAAAGGGTACGGCACGTATGCACAATACAGCTGGATATAAACTATTAGCTCAATCCCAAAAACAAAATATTCGAGGAGGAGGACGAGTTATCTTATATATAAATGAAAAACTGCCACAGAATGAAATAACTTAATATGCAAATGCATCTGAAACCATTCAAGCGATAGCTTACCAAACTGAAATTCAGGGGCCTGGTGTTATTGCAGTAACACTCTACAATAGCGACGGCAACTTGAAAATTTCTAAAAAATCCTTTTAGATTACCCATTAAGCATCTTATTAAACAATTATATTAGGGGATTACAATATTCAATATACTAAATCAAATTAAACAACTTCCGAATTCCTTCTCTACATTGGGTCGCTTGGTCTCCGCCGACTCTTGAAAACCATAACTCGTCCTTTTGACAACGACAACTGATTTTTGATTAAATTTTTACCCGCAATGACGAGCACATATTAAACAAATTATATGACGCAATCGATTTTCTCGCACCCAATCATCTACCAATGTTTGCGGTATTAACTGGTCTAGAAGGTAAACCATGTGCGAGAAAGCAAACTGTATATGAACCGTGCAGAAACTTCAAGAGAAGATTCTACCTGGAATTTCAGCAGCCACTAGCTACAACAGCGCGGTTTGAACCTAATCGCCAGTGACTCTGCACAGACAAACTTTTCTACTTCTAGTAGCTCTTCCTCCTTCTTGAGGGAAGCGTCCTCTCACAGGCGGCGGCGCTCTTCCGCTTCAGATCCCAGGGAACTGTTCCGGCGAGTAGAAGCGCCGCCGTTATGCTCACCCTCCGGTACGCCATGATCACCCTGAGGGCTCCGACCCGTTGGGCCCGGTGCAGGCGGCTTCAGTTCGTTGCAGTTGCTAAACTGTTAGTAGGCCAGATCGGAGCCCCGTATAGGGCTACTGACTCGGCCACGGACATAATTTTGCGACGCTTGGAGTGTCGGGTTTTATAGGTGTTAGGCACGAGCCGTGCGAAGTTGTTGGCAAGTCAGATTCTGATTTGCTGCGCCCTGTCTTACACATACTAGGGAGAAAAAATGCATAAGTGCAGTTCTGCAGTTCTCTGATATTTATCTTTGATTTTAACTTAACTTTTGATAGCCTTCTTACATTTAATGCGTATACTCGGCAAAGGTAAAATTGATTTAGGCTGTAGAACGTTACTTTGATTCCTCTAAAATTTTCAGCCATGCACTCGGTCTTTGCAGTTTCGCTTGGAAAGTTAGGCTGGGTTAATTCTCCTATATCGCATTAAGTTTACTTAAGAAGTCCCTTAGTAGTTTTGTTCACTTTCGCCCAAATGCTTTGGTACGGTTGTGCTTATCAGGAAATGCATTATCATCCTAAAATAAACACACAATATGCGTCTTTTTGTATTGCATGATTACTGTTACCCGTGTCGTTAAAAGAAGTCCTCGATTAATCTTAACAAACTTGTTATTCGATACGTAGCAAACAGGCTATTTCAACAAAACGTGTGTGACACAATAATATTTAGTTCAATAAGTATCTAATGCTATGTTAAAAGGAACCTAGAATACTATTGTATTTACCATAATTAAAAACATGATTGTTACTTATTAGGTTTATATGGAAATGGAAGAGGCACATCTAATGAAAGTTTCATAGAGCTTTGACAGTCATTGTTCGTGGCAAGGAGGTCTCAGAGACGACACGGCTGCAGGCTATCCATGCCTGCAGTCGACCCCATCAGGAATGTCCACAGTCATTTTTGCATCGACTCGTGACCGAAGATGAAAAGTATATTTTTTCGACTATCCCACGCGCCAAAGGTTATGGTTAGACTCTGGCGCGGCAGCGTCATCGACGGTGGCGTCGAATCGCTTCGGAAAAAGGCAATGCTGTGGAATCAAAAAGGTGTTGTCTGTTATGAGCTGCTAAAACCTAGTGGAATCGCCGATGCTGCTCGCTACAGTCAACAAATAATAGATTTCAACCAATCTCGATTGTGCAAAAAAGGGCCACAATACAAAAGGTAGCACAACACATTGATTTTGCTCCACGACGACGCGTCATCACACAAAACGGAGTTGGTGGAAAACTTATGAAACACATTGTTTGTATCGTTAGATCACGCTTGACTAAGTAGCTTATTCGCACGAAAAACGCTGGCTGTTTTTTAAATTAAAGCCTCTACTCGTTATGGAATGAGACATTTGTTTTTGCCTAAGAAATCCGGTTTCATATGCATATACTCACTGTATGTATATATATAAACAGCTAAAAGTTGCCAGACGCCGCTCGATTATCGTATGATCGCGCTAACTTGTGTCTTGCTGCCAGCTCGTTACAAGTTTCGCCCTCTTTCACTGTTGCTACAACACAGACGAGAAATACAGATACCCGCTGCTCGGCGCACGTTTTCGTTGTTCTGCACGTTCGCCGGTATCCGATTCAATACTAACGCTACAATATACGTACGGCGAGCTGTTCACATACGAGGTGTGTTCAAAAAGTATCGCGACTATTGTGTTTTTTCAAAAATCATTCATTTATTCATGAATATCTATTTTGTCCCCTTCAAAGTAATCCCCATGAGATATTATACACTTGTGCCAACGGTTTTTCCAATCTCCGAAGCACTTCAAAAAACCATTTTTTTAATCTTGTTCAGCTCCTCCTTCGATGCCGTCTTTATCTCGTCAAGCGTAGCGTAACGTCGTCCTTTCATGGGCCTCTTCAGTTTAGGGAACAAGAAAAAGTCACAGGGGGCCAGATCTGGGGAATACGGTGGCTGCGGCATCATTAGTGTGTTGTTTTTGGCCAAAAACTCGCGCACAAGCAACGATGTGTGAGCAGGGGCGTTATCGTGGTGCAAAAGCCAATTTTTGTTCTTCCACAAATCCAGGCGTTTCTGGCGGATTGCTTCGCGCAAATTGCGCAGTAACTTGCAGGTAATATTCCTTATTGACCGTTCTACCCTGTGGCAAGAACTCATAATGCACCACGCCCCTGCAATCGAAGAAAACTGTCAGCAAAACTTTCACATTCGACCGAACTTGGCGCGCTTTTTTCGGTCTTGGTTCGTGCGGCAGCTTCCATTGAGATGATTTAGCTTTGGTTTCCACGTCATAACCATAAACCCACGATTCGTCACCAGTTATGACCCTCTGGAGCAAATTTGGGTCGTCGCGGACAGAGTCCAACATCTCATTAGCAATGTTCATGCGATGCTGTTTTTGGTCGCAATTGAGCAATTTTGGTACGAATTTCGCGGCGACCCGTCTCATGCCCAAATCATTGATAAAAATCGAATGGCACGAGCCAATCGATATGTTTAGGTCCTCAGCAACTTCTCTAACGGTGATTCGACGATTGGCCAATACCATTTTCTCCACTTCATTAATTTTTTCGTCTGTTGTTGAAGTGCTCGGGCGTCCGGCACGCTCTTCGTCGTTCACATCTTCTCGGCCTTCTGAGAACATTTTGTACCACCGATAAACGTTGCTTCGGTCCAAGGTAGCTTCTCCGTATGCCACAGTCAACATTCGGAATGGATCCGCGCACTTAATTTCGTTTTTCACACAAAATTTGATACAGGTTCTTTGATCCATTTTTTTGAATAGGTAAAAATCGAAGACGATCCAAAACACGTGCAAGCAAAGCAGCTGTCAACAATTAAGTGAACATTCAAAATGGCCGAGCTTGTCGGCATAAGTGAGAGACATGAGTACCAACATAACGCCACAAAAAATCGAAATTCGAATATACGTAACCCGCGAAAATGCAAAAGTCGCGATACTTTTTGAACACACCTCGTATACACACACGAGCGAATTGCGTCTTATGGTAGTAGCTTTATTATTTTTCCTTCCACAGGCGCGCGGCTGAGTGGTTCTGCTTATTGTTGTTAGCTTGGTCTTTGCCCGTTTTCGACGCCTGTAGGTGGCGCACTGCGTAACGTCGCACATCAACCTGTTAGTGAAACGTTTAAATTCGGTCAACAAGAACACACAAATTGTGACGAGAGCCAATGAGGCGATGAGTAATGAGACTAAGGGGGGAGTGAGGGATGCAGTGGTAGTTGATATATTCTACCACTACTCAATCGACGGCATTTATTATAGATTGATTAATTGTCGTCTTACACGCTCGTTTGTTTTTGCAGGGGTTTGTACAATATGTCTCCTGTTTATTGTTTTCTTTGCAATCTCAGCCATTACCTAATTTCTCCTTATTAAGCAGCAGCATACGGCGGCGCGCGGACCATCTGGTCGGCTCGACCTTAAAAAGCAGAACTGTCGTTCACAGGAACACGAACAAAATGCGCCCCCCGCTTCATCCGCTCAAAAACACGAGCAGCAAGACGGTCGGAAAGAAGACGTTTTCAACAGCTTGGCAGCGCCATCCGAAACCCTTAACGCCTGACCTATTCGACATTAACACCGCAAACTGGTGCGATTTGAAACGGTACGGCATTTATCACGGTGCTTACAGGGCTTACTGCAATTTTAAGGAAGCTTTTGCCATTTCTGAAAAACGACAAATACACCGTATTATATACGGTAAGTATTTCTCATTCGATGCGTGAAGTTCGGTGATAATTTCGGTATATTGTGTCTGGCCGTGCGACGTGCCGTGGGACTTCCGCCTTATACGCTTAAACTTTGCGAATGATCTCATCCTCCTAGCCTCCACGAAATCTACTCTCCAACGGCTCCTTAATATTGCGGACCCCCTTTTGAAATCCCGAGGCCTTGGAATTAATACTAATAAAAGCTTTACGATCTCCCATCTATTTAATAGGAAGGAAGGTAATGGTTTTATTAATACCGTACCAGAATGTATCGTTGGAGAACAGCTATTGCCAGCTAAAGGTGTGAGCGATCGATAGAGATATCTGGGAGTCGACTTTGACAGCAATGGCAGAGTTGACTCCACCAAGAATATATTTCTTAATTTAATCAACAGACTCACGATAGTTTCCCTTAAACCCCACCAGACATTTATCCCCAGACTCCGCCTCTCCCGTCTGACAGCACTAAAACGCTCCACGCAACCTGAAGTCCAATGGATGCTAACTACCGAGCACTCCAAAAAAGACCTTGCGAAAACAAGACCTTTGCAAGCGCTTGGGAACGTCCATTGAGACCGCTACACAAGAGACCGATTACTGGTCTCAACAACTGCACAACACGTTCGATGGGGCACATTTTAAAAAAGCACACGAAACACCCTTTGTACACTACCTTTGTAGAGGAAGTCCGTTACAGCAGGGCGAAGCAAAACGAAACCACCCACGCAGCAGCCGAGAGTCTCCGAGCGGTCCGCCATGCATTTAAATGCAAATTCTAACGGCCGCTCAGCTAAGTGAGTTAACACAGTGTTTAGGTGTCTTAAGGTGAGTGAGCAAATGTAAATATGGCAAGTGACGTTGGATCATTGCCAGGCGGAATAGGGTCAACGGTGTCCAACCCAATGGATTTAACGATGAATCTCTCAGGCACCACGCGCAGTAGCAACTTGCGTTTGCCACGCGTTTGCAGCGCGTATCTTGGCCAGCGCCAAGATACGCGCTGGCCAGTTTATTGTCACTGCATTTGTCAAGAAGTATTAGAGAAGGGGAAGATTACTGAGCGCAGCCCTGCATATACAGGCTGCGCCTCCTGTGAGATAAAACCACGACTGATAGCGGTGATGGAGCTGACAAAGAAGAGTGCTATGGCATGGTGCGATACTGCTGCCGTAAGGCCGGTGACGGCAATGGCCTTCTAGAACCTTGCTCGAGGCAAACGAGGAAGACCGGAGCCAAACCCGAGACTACCACTCGGGTGGAGCAGGAAGCGAGGAGCACCCTCAGGGGTAAGGTCGAAGAGGGAAAAACCTCCGCTGACACTCTCCGGGGTGTTAGGGAGCATATCAGGCAGCAGAACGAGACCGGGATAACGGTAAGGGAGTACTTAAAGGTAAGGAGGGTGATCTTATCATTAGAATAGAGGAGAGCAAAAAGGGCGCGGGAGAGGTAATGGCGGCGGCCATTCGGGATTCTGCAAAGATGCAGGCCGACTGCCAAGAGCATAACCATCGCGCTGTGGAAAATTGATTTACTCCTGGACGGGCAGCAGGTCGAAAGAGAACTGCAGGGAGCCCTGGTACTTCTGGCCGGCGCCAAGATTGAAGTTGCTGTGCCAAGGCTCGGAAGAGCTGAGGTTTATTACGCACTGGTTACGGCGTGTCCAGCGGCGGCAAGAGCCATCTGCTCCAACAAGACCCTGAAGTTGGGCTCGAGGTGGTGCAGACCTGAGGAGTGGATTATTAACTGCTGCAAGGCCGGGTCTAAAATAAGGCCCAAGACTAAAAAGCAGGGAGCCAGGTCCCTCGGGTATGCCACAAATGTGATGAACCTGCTCACCTGGTAGCCAATTGCAACGCAACGACATCAAAATGCCTGGTCTGCGAGGAGCACCGAGTGGATAGGATGTCTTGCCCGGCCAATAGGGGACAAGTCAAGCAGCGGCGGGAGACCCAAAGGGGCGTCGCCAAAAAAGAGGGAGACGGCAAAGAGACCCAAATAGAAGCCCAGTTAAAGAAGAAGAGCAATAAAACGGAGAATAAATTAAAAAACTACCGTTATGCCGGCAGGGGACGGAAAAGGAGATTGGAACCTAGTAGGCAGGAGCCCTTCATCCAACCAATGTTAAAGAAATTTTAGGTAAACTTTAACCGCTTTAAGGTGGCGCGTGATATGCCTATATGAAGATTGACGGGGCAGGCGTCTTTTATAGTTACTACTTCTCTCCCAGCAGGGAGGATGGATCCTGGACTGAATACAGTCTCCCGCAGCACGGATGTGCTGCGGAAAACTGTAACCGGTCTATATCCGGCACAGCTGCGGGGAGGAAACGAGAAGTCCTCGACTACCCCGGAAGACATCCCGGACGTAACGCTAGAGAACGTCGAATAAGCCCGGAAACGGTTGGCGACTAGCAAAGCGCCCGGCCTAGACGGAGTTCACCCGAGTGTAGCGAGGCTACTTGTCAAAAGGTGGCCTAAGGTCATCCAAGACCTTGCCAACAAGCTTCTGGGAGAGGAAAGATTCCCGAGGCTATGGAAAAGGGCAAGTCTGGTTCTGATCCCCAAACCCGGAGGAAAGACGGGGCCTTCGGCTTACTGGCCCATATGCCTCATTGACGCCATGGGTAAGATCCTGGAAAACATTATAGTCAAGAGACTAAACGACGAAATTTAGGATGATTTATTATTCTTTATATTAAATGCCCAGTACGGTTTCCTGACAGGCAGATCCACACTGGGGGTTCTGAAGCACGTGAAGTTTGTGGCCGAAAAGGCCCACAGGGTCTCCCTGAACCTGACGGAGAAAAGAAGACTCCTGGCCTCGGTCGCCGAATCAACATTGCTACACGCAGCTCCAGTCTGGGGAGACATGGCAATGCGGACGGCGAAAAATAGGGGCACACTAAGGTCGACCCAACGAACGCTGGCAATCAGGGTTATCGGACGGTCTCGACTGAAGTTCTCCTGTTCCTAGCCAAGATGCTGCCATGGGACCTCCTAGTGGCTGGACAACGTAAAATGTATCTAGACGAAGATATGGATCTCACCAGGGCCAGGAGTACAGCCATATCGGTCTGGTACAAGAAATGGGAGCAGGTAGGACGCGGTGTGACCACAGGGAGCTGGACCAAAGGTCTGATACCGGACCTCAGTGTATGGCACGACCGCCGACACGGGGAGCTTTCCTAATGGACGACTCAGATTCTGACCGGATCCTGCCAGTTCAAAAGTTAGATGTCAAGGATCAAGAAGGCCATCAGCGATACCTGCGTACTGTGGGACTCTGGAGAGACCGACAACGTGGAGCATACTGTTCTGCGGTGTAACGCTCTCACCAATCGCTGTGAGAGGCCGACTCGTAAAGGAGGTAGTCGCACATATGATGACTTCGGCGTAGGCACGGAGGGAGGCGACGAACTTGGTCGACGCCGTTTTGACACTCAATACAGCCAAGGAAATGGCCAAGCGGGAGAGACGAAGAGCCGAGGGAGGAGGAGGGGGTAGAGAGCAGCCGGGCCCTCATGGTCTCGACGCACTCTCACAGGACGGATCACAAAATGGCATCCCCCTATCCAACCGCAGGTAGACATGCGGGATAATTGTCAGGGATAGAGCTGATTGAAGGAGAACGGTAGAAACGCCTCTCCCACGGCTTTGAAGTAATGCCAAAGTAATAACGAACCTGGGGAGGGGGGAGAGATGTCCCGGTTTAGTGGGTTTGTGAGCCTCAGACTAGTCACGCAGGCTGCTAGTGGCACATGTGCATCATGCAATCTTGAAGCCTCCTCAAAAAAATAGCAATGAAATAGTTGATGAACTGAGAGAAAGGCTGGCTGCTGTAGAGAAGACAACGTAAACGGTAGCAGCAAATGTCGAAGAAATGGAGAAATGGATTCGGGGAAAAAGAATGAAGACGAGAGGCGCGCCGTTGAAGTGGAGACAGTGGTGTTAGACATAAGCCACAATGGCAAAGAGAAAGAAGAAAGACAAAACGAAGAGAGCGGAAAAGGCAAACGGATGTAGGCGACGACAGCAACAGAGGAGCAGAAACGAGATCGCCAGAGGGAATGGGCGGATACGGCCACAAGTCAAGAAAAGGCTAGCCAGCAAAAGGAAGAAAAAAGTGCTAAAGTCGAGGAACAGCAGCAGCAACCAAAACAGCGACATCAACCGCTACAACAACAGCAGACATCTCAGATAAGTTCAGCCGATCGAACAGGGGAGGCGGCGGCTATTAAACCAATGGGAAAACGCGTGGTAGTTGCTGGAGATTCAAACGTGCCTTACTAGCGACATGGCCAATTGGCAAGAGGGAGCGTGAGCGGTAGCGCACCGAATATGCGAGCCCCGAAAATAAAATTTTCAGGCACGCGGTATGGGCACTTAAACGAGGGGGAAACGGTGGGTGCAGGCACGGACACACAGGATGGGACAACAGATACAGGGACTAAAGGGAGAGGCGGGGTCAATATTGATACAAGGAAGAGTAGGACAAAAAGTACAGGGAGAATCGGGACAACAGGAGCTGCTTCCCGAGGGAGGGGGAACACATAGAAGCAGTGGGGGCATTGGAGGTCATCTGACGGTTGGCCATCAGTGGCATCGAGAGGAAGAGATAAAGGTTGACATAAGATGCCAAAGAGGAAGCAGGACAAAAGGAAAGCCTTGGAACAATGCTGCCTTCAAACGGGTTGCCATATTAAATATGAGAGGGGGAAGCGAAAAAGAAATTGGAAAGAACTATATAAATTACCAAAAATAAGGTCTGTCGATATCATGATGGTAACGGAAACGCATTTGTGTGGGATGGAAGTGCCGCTGGGTGAAAAGGGATACAATTAATATGGTACAGTCGGAATTACGGACAATGGAGAAACATATTTAGGGGAGTTGGGATAATAACCAGAGATGCTATTGTGTGCAAAAAAAGTTGGGAATGCTAAAATGAAATATCTGATGGTTATAACGATTCATTTTGAAGGAAAATATGGGCAGTTATGGGGGTATAAAAAGCGCCATGCAACATGGAAGAAGAGGATGAGCAGCTATTTAAAAGAGAGATAAGAAAGAATTATATATTATGTCTGGGAGATTGGAATACTCATATCAAACAGCTAGATGGACGAGAAGCCAGAGCGGCCAGAAGATTGATACAACTAGCAGAGTCGAGTGAGCCCCAACATTTTTTTGGGACCCGCGGGCAGAAGGGGGATATACGTAAACACTGGAGGATAAAAAGTCGTGCGTAGATTATTAACGAAGGGTAAAATAGATAAATGGGTAAATGAAATCAGATTAGATGAAGAGAAAATACACAATGCTGGAAGTGATCATAATTAGGTAAAAGTGAGCGAGAGGAAGAAAAAACCGGGGCGCGTAGTTGTACAAAAGAAATAGTTGGATAAACACAAATGGGCACAGGCAGTAGAATGCATAAAGCAGCTCTCGGTGGAAAGTGGGGAAGGCTGGTAGACGAAATGCATAGGAATATTCAGGACGCATATGACAATTACTGTAAGATAGGGAAGGGAGTTTTAAAAGGAAGAAAACGAGGGTGGTCGAGTGACTAAATAAGTAAAACAATAATGTAGCGGGAAGGTGAAGTAAGGAGCATAGACAGCTAATGGAAAGGGACGCAGACAAAAAAGAAGAACATTAAACAAATTACAAGGGAGTCAAGAATAAAGCTCACATATTATTACAAGATGCAAATGAAAATGCAGGCAAGACGGAATTTAACAGGATTTTAGGGGCCCTCAAGGGCCGGCGAGCAAAGTAGTTTGGGGACTAACGAAAATAACAAATAACGTCTAGAATAGAACATACACAAGAGATGAAATGGACACCGCGTTACAAGTACTATTTTTACGACTAGCGTGAGCAGTGCAGAAAGGTCAAGAACTAGCACAGAGATTACAACCACAGCAGATGAGATCGAAGGCGTGGTAAAAAAATTAATCCATAACATTATTTACGGGATTTCGGTAGGAGTTATCCAAGCGTTGGGAAAGGAGTACGTGTATTATCCAACGAAGCAATTTAATAATTTATTTAGGGGGGGGCAGAGTCCCGGAGGGTTGGCGCAAGGAAAGAGTTTCCCTTCTTCCTAAAAAGGGGGTAAATAATGACACTTTACGAGATAGGCAACCAATCACAATTACACCTAGAACGTATCGAATATTCATGCAGGTGTTTAAGAGTAGAGTGCAGAGTATTCTGGATACAAATGAGACAATAGGAGAATAACAGTGCGGATTTAGGAAAGGCTATAGGCTAGATAATCATCTTTTATTAAGACAGGTTGTGGAAACATCGAAATTGTTAGGGCAATGGTGTGTGGCAGGATATTTAGATCGTAAAAAGACCACCATATGATATGGTGGGCAAAACAAAGTTGTATTAAATTATGCTAGAGGAAAGTTTGGAGAGAAGCTGGGAGTTATTAGAATAAATCAGCAGAAATAACACAGTAAGAACAATAGCAGCAGCCAAACAATCTAGAGAGTTTATAGTCATTAAGGGGTCAGGCAAGCCTGCCCGTTGTCATCGGTAATTCATCATTTCTATGTATATAGAGAGAATAGCGCGAATAATTAATAGAACGAGTTTAGGATTGCAAATAGTGAAAAAGGGTGTGCCAAGACACTCGTGCTGCTTTGGCTGACGACATGGTAGTCTTAGAGGGGGCACTAACAAGTTCAACAAATGTTGAATGCACGTGCAGAAGCAGCAGAGGAACTAGGCACAGCGTTTAATGAAAAAAATAGCGCAATTTTAGTATTTAATGGCATGAGGGGGGAAGCAAGCTTGTAGTATAGGGAAAAGAATTTGATTATAAAATTTTGCATTGGGTTGCCGCATTAATTGCGCCAAGGAATTTCATGACAGGGAAGGGCGGTGTCAAAAAAATTACACAAAGGGAAGTACAAAGTAAGGTAAGATTTAATATAAAGAATTAAAATGTTACAAATAAAAGATTGATTAAGCAGATGTAGCTGGTAAAGACGGCACTTAGGATTAAAACGAAGTGCGACCGCAGGGTAGAGATTGCAGCTAGGGTGATTGGGTGCAATAGTCAGCTATGGGCAAGAGCAAGGATCATCGGACAAAATTGTGAAATTGAGGGCAAACAAGTAATAGACAGGCAAATGGAAATTAGCGATGGATTCCAGACCGAGTTTGGCAAGTATGTATGGAAAGGAAAAGCAGGAAAGGGGCGGGATAGTACGATAATTTAAGAGCGAGTGGGCTATTGGCAGACTCCAGGGCAGGGTTGGATACAAGGATACAAAGAGCTAAATATAGGGAGAAGCAAAGTACAGAATGTCGAGCGTGTGGGCTAGTTATTAATCAATCAAGCATATTGTTAAATAATGTACAGCCTTAGGGGGGCAGACACTGTCGGAGACCCTAGCTTTAGGACCAAATGTTGGAAAGGGCCTGGTCGAAATTACAAACACGAGATTACTCCAATGGAAAGCAAATACTCAGTAGGTATTGAAGATCAATACCCACTGACTATTTAATTATTTATTAAACGCACCCCGAAACGAGGGGATAATCAATGTATTATCCCCCCGATTAATCAATGTATACATTGATTATATAGATGCGTAGATAACATATGCTGCCGCTCAAAGCACCCCTGATATAAAAGGGTGACATGTGTATTTAGTCAATTTTTTTAAATCGATCAATCAAATATGTACAATGATATTAAGACACAAAGCTCTAGCGAACACGTAGCGCATATGAATTATTACAATAGGTAGCTGTTAACTTCTTTCGACTTTGCAAGTGCAGTATAATTATACTCACGGCTTTTTTGAATATTTAATAAATGCCTATCTTCTTAACCGAGCCATCTCAATTAATGCACTAACTGTTTAATAATGAGAACAAAGGTAACTTTTTATTCTCAAACAAGAGACGTGTAGTTTGTCTTAGAGCGTTCATTGATTAAGCCCTTACGCGTTTGATACGATTGCGCTAGATTCATGCAGAAAAACAAAAAACTATGGCAACAAAAAGTGCGTACTACCTACAGAGTTTGAGTAGACTAAAAAACTGCATTTCGTAACAAACATACCGGAGAATTAGCTTAAGCCTCGGAAAGACGACATAACGTGCAGTAAAAAAATGAGAGTCTACTACATCGGTCTAACAAATTTATGCAACGAGAGCTGCATATTTATATGACGGAATAAAGTCTCCCTAAAATATAAACAATTTGCAGCTGAGGCTTAAGCAACTTTTCTTAAAATTTTGGTCTGGTTACTAGAAAAAAGAGCGGTTTATAATATAAACTTGAATTGCACCACATAATGCTGCTTCAGCGACTGTTCCACTAGGCGAAAAGTGCAAAGACTGATGATACGTCTGGCAGCTCGCTGCGCGGTATTTAACGCATATCTGCGAGCAGAACCGGCAAAGAAAATGACCGCCAACTTAGTGCAATCCGTGGGTCGAACATAACAAGTGATGATAGCCATGCTCAATGTACCTTGTGTATGCGTGCCGGCTTGTGCATGCCATTGCATCGGAAAGCTCCCTGGCGAGGTACACATCTAACGGCGCTACCTCTGCCGAGACCTTGGTCATTTCTTCCTGCTACTCTAACAAAAATTGTTGAAGTGGTTTTCTAAGGAGGTGATCTAGGCCTGGCTGATCGTTTGCACTGCCGGTCCGCAACCTGCTAGCAGGTACACGAAGCGGTTTGCACCGTCCGGTGCAAGCTAAAAACCCGCTTTTTATATAGTTTTTAGGCATCTTTCTATCTGCGCAAAATTTGCCGTGGAAAGGTGGCTCCACACCCTGCCAAGACTGTACCTCAACATGGGCACAATTCTAGGCTCAAAGACGCACTGCCGCACTCACAGACAGTCGTCAAGGATCTCTCACCTCCGTTTGAATAGCAGCAATAGCCGCTCGCCATTGGTCGCCGATGTGCTGGAAGTCCTTCCTGTATAGTGTAGTCTCAGACCCAAATACGGGAAGGAGTTGACAAACCGGAGGTAGGGCTTTCTGTACAGTTAAAACACCCTCGCGATAATCAACTTAGCAAACATTTTTCTTAAGAGTGTGTTCCAACGCGATACCTCGGTAGAGATTTGGATTGTCTATGTTTTCACCGTTTTTGCCCTTGAATTGCAGAGTAAGCCTGCCATCGTGCCAAACCTGAGGTATGTGTCTCCCGCTGAGTATCTATTTGTTTTGTTTTTTATGCTCTCGTACAACCTTTGAATGACTTAGTTGCACTTTATTTCATACTGCACAATGATACTACTAATGAATCCAGATATCATAAATTTATACACGCTTCCACCGAGAGCAGCATGGAAAATACGACCATGTGCAGCATCATCGTCGACACTGACTGATTAGAAGGTGGGAGGGAGATCGTTCTGTTTTAGAAGGCTACCTAGACGTTCAATATGAAGACTGTGTACATGGCTCATATGTTCTTTCAGTTCACGAATGCTTAGCCTATCAGGTAGCCGGGAAGCTTGATCTTCATGAAAATCCAGCACATGACGAATGACACCAGGATGCAGATAAAGCTAACCGAAGTCCGGAAGATCTTGTTAAGACGAGGCGTCGACGGCTGTGCCTAAACGCGGTCAAGCACGACGGCCAAACCCTCTATGATGTACTGGCCGTTGACCCGATACGGCATAAACGCCACCGGCTTCGCGTGTCCGTTCTCGTCGACGGTGTTCCCAATAGAGGGCGGCTCCACGATCACATCGTTGATCACGCCACCACAAACGAGGATATAGCTTAGTAATACTATTGCGTAGACCGCCATCGGCGATGGCTGACGCAACCATGAAGGCTTTCGCACACGAAGATTTGGTGCATGAAAGATGCAGAACGGCGCTGAGTATCTAATTAAAACAGATTACACAGCTCACCTGCTAAAACAGCGGATGAATGCATGCATATCAGGCGAGTGATCACCATGCATGAAGTAGGACTAGCATTAACGTTTACTCTCAGGGCGTATACAATTTTACGCCACGCCTAAATTGATTATAGAGTAGGGTAATTAGATTACTGGTTTGTAATGGCGGGTACGTTTGGGGCGCTTACTAGCTTGTATTTCGGACAGAGATAGAACTCTTGCCGCCAACGTATGGAAATTGCTGGGCAGCGGAACTTACCCATAGCACACCTTACATACAAGGCTTATTTAACAACAAATACACTCTAACAAAATAACTTTTTATTTCTATATGTATATATATATATATATATAAATATATACGTGTAACTCTATAAACTATACATTTCAGAAGCTTAAGCGCCTTGCTATATCGCTTCTTAACTTCCTACCAGCCTCTGAGATATGGTACACAAGAGCGTTTCGCCTGCGATGCGCTGCAAGGCACGGCTTTGTCACTTTTGCTGACGCGGCACAACTGCGTATGTTCTTTGCCTTTGTTTACTTTGTACACCCAGCAACACAGTGCGTGCGAGGCATTTATCTGCTGATCGAGGTGTTTTTCTACTGTAGAGCCCAATAGAAAATTAAGAGCAGGCTGCTTTTTAGGTTCAACAGGACGAATATTTACCTGTAAAGTATCGTAAATATACGCATCAGCTATAATTAACAAAACATCAGGCAAAATCAAGCATCAACAAGGCAGCTAGCAACATTGCGGTTTATATATTGTACAATCGATACGCGCTTTGCTCTCTTGATTATTATTTATAGATTGCGCATCTAGTAGAGTATTGTTCTGCACCCAAATTTATCTGCTAGAAAAAACTACGATAAGCCTAAGCAGAATAAGTGACGGCATGTTGTAGTGTTCTGCCAGCCAAGACCAAGATGTGGGAATTCGATAAGTCTGCATATATATATATATATATGATGTACGGCAGTAAATGGTACCCTCTAATTGGTGGAGTTGTAGAACATGTTAAAGGAATGTTCTTTTTCCAATAGGGGAAGAGAATGCCTTCATTAGGAGCGAGTGGTACAAATCAATGGTGGTACGATTCGTAATATGATTACGACGAGCCGTTCTCCCCCGGCGTCAGATTTCCTTCATAGAGTCTGGCGTTAATAGGCAAAGCACGTATACGGTTTCTAGCTTGGCGGTACATCGTGCCAGCATCTAGATGCTGTAATGTTCTCCAGAAAGTTTTCATTTTTTAATGTATTATATATATATATATATATATATATATATATATATATATATATATATATATTATATATATTGTGGTATTCCTCTTTGGTGGGCTTGTAAAACATGTCCAAGCAATGTTTTTTCCAATAGGGGAAGAAAATGCCTTCATTACGAGTGAGTGTGTCGGACTTTCTTCATAGGGTCTCGCGTTAATGAGCGAAGCACGTATACGGTTTCTAGCTTGGCGGTGCATCGTGCCAGAATCTAGATGCTGTGCTATTCTCCAGAAAGTGTTTATTTTTTAATGTATTAAATATATATATATATATATATAATTTTTTTTTTTTTTTTAATGCAATTTTCTTTTCGGACGGCAAATTTATTTAAATTCAGTAATTCCTTTTTGGACTTAAAACTTTCATAATAACACGCTTGCAACAATTGTAACAATAATGTATGTAATGTAGCATTTTGCAGAAAAGCTATCGCCCATGTCTGCCTATAGATAGAGCGCAAAAGCTTTAACGTAATCATCAGATCTTGAATTTTGAGGAGAGTTTTCACGCGATTATTCTTTAATCGGGTGTCCTGAACGTGTATGTCTTCTCAGACATAACCATGCTCTTGAGCTGCGCGTTGTGTGCGTACCCAAGTTAAATAAAGGGCATGCTTTTGTAATGATTAGATTATATATATGTATATGACAGATTTAAATAAATCATATATATATATATATATATATATGACAGATTTAAATAAAACATGTCCTCTCTGGTACGTTACGATTTTAATAGTTCACAGTCGGAAACCAAAAATACAGCCTACGCATATGGATGCTGAATTATAACTTTTTGCCGTTCGATTCGGCAGAGTATGGTCGTGGGTTTGCCGGCTCCCACAAAATAGTTTGCTTTCTGAGGTTTGACTTTACTATTTGCAGTGATAATTGTATCAACGATTGTGCACATAGTGGGTGGTCGGTGGGTGCATAGTGTTTGAAACAACGCAAACAGTTTGGTTGCGAAATTGCTCTTGAATTTCTCTGAGGAATCGAATTTTTCTTGGCCCTTCGGCAGACCGATTTGCTAGTGTCGTCGCAGATCATAGGCTTACACATTGCTGCGGCGAACGACGTGGTAGTTTAGGAGTTAGCAGAGCTAACAGGTTCTTTGGCCTATTGGCAGTGCAATCGACTACCACCCAACGGAACCGAAATCGATACCCAAGTCAAGACGTTTAATTTTTTAATCATGTACATGTAAACGTTTTCCTTTTTTGGGAAATCGTGGATGCGATTTCGGGTGAGGCTAACTTTTGCTAACTGGCTAACTTTTGCTGGACATGCAGATGACTCGAGGCAGCGAGATATTAAGGGGCAACAGCAGACATCTCGTGCGGGTCAGCAGTGTGGAAGCCGCCAAAGATCAGTTGCTACGGACAGGTATTGCTAGAGTTTTCGTATCGGCTGTTTGCCCCGCCTTGACGAGTTTCAAAGCAAGGATCCAAGGCAAAAACATGACTTACTGACGAAGAGATACACTACGAGCTAAGTAGCGTTGGAGCTACCATCGTACGGTACCTGTACTACGCAGGCGAGTAAAATATCGCTCAGTAAGTTGACTAACATTTAACGGCCATTGACCAGCTTCAGTGTTACTAGGCTTGAAGGTCCATCCGGTGATACTTGAACCAGGTCAGCCAAAGCTACGCTTTAAAGTCATTTTTTGGTGACAGACACACTCTGCGAAAGGCTTGCAAAAAGTGTGGCAAGTCAGACAAATTGGCGGTAGGATGTCCAAATCCCTCAATGTGTGTCAACTGCAACGGGCCTCACGCAGCTGTTTTCCCTTCTTGTCTATGTTAAACCTACCTGCGTGAGAAGAACCGAATTATCACGGAAGATAGGCCCTTCGATAGGTGCAGATGGTTAATCCCGCAGCAGTTGTTACAGAAGAAGCGTAGTGCCCGGTTCCTCTGGGAGACTACACGGGACGTCACGGATCACAAGCCGTTGCAGGCTGCAGTCTTGCGGGAAATCTCATTGACTCAGAATGGAAGCGCTCTACACGTTCTTATGCCCAGACCATGGCGCCTTCCTTGGCGCAAGCCTTCTGAATATAGTAGAGTAAGCTCGGCTACCTGACTGTGGCCTTTAAAATAGGGGGTTCCGGAAGCGCAAAGTTAAGAGGCAACGCCACCAGGTAGTATCGGAAGCACAGGCAAAGTATTCCAGGGTACAAGTCCTGACCTCGCAGCCAAACTCATGACAATTGCCGAAGCATTAAAGCCGCTGTTAGCTCTGCTACGTACAGTCAATAAGCTAAAATACTTTTTTATATAATGAAAGACCAAAGCTCTACCAGCCACCTAGAGATGTCACAGAACGTTTTCGTCAAAAGAACTAACAGGATCGCCTGCCCTGTGTGCAACAAAAAAAATTCAAGATATACAAAAAGAGGACCTTTTTTTTAGGAGGTTTAGGGTTTAAAACAAGTAGAGGACTGGCTAGGCACATGTGCGCCAGACTTTCGGCATCGGGAGCATAGAAGTAACCACTGGCGCATTGGCTGCCTTGGGGAAACTGGTCAGACACATTCAGAATAATATGCGACATGCAAGGCTTGTCCGAGTGCCGCCCGAGGCTGCCAGCGCATTTGTGGCAGACGGGCTTCCGAAACTTTTATTAAAGATCGCCTCGAACAACGGCATTGAGGCTTGGCACTCACTTTTTTGCACCGGTGGTGCTGCGCCTTCCACGAATCCAAAACAACACGCGTTTCCTCACAATTATCATCAAAAATAACCTTCGCAATATTTCAGGGTTCAAGGATTGAGAACATCGCACACTATGAAACTAAGACTAACTCCAGGGGGACCCTGAGGATGAGATCTGCAGACGCGCCATAGTCACGCTTATTCAAGTGGACGTTTCTGGCGTCGCTAGGCTTAATGGCTCCACGAACACATATTGCCGTGCAAAAACCTTGAGTCCTCTTCGAGACAAATATCCACAAACCCCCTCGGATCTTTGCTTGCCATCTCGTCCTCCGACTACGCTGCCATCAACTACCTCCAGCGACGTAGCCGTGAAATTTTTCCTTAGAAGTTCTGCAGCTGGTCTTGACTTTCTCAGGCCTCGACTTCTTCAGAACCTGCTGTCCGCCGCCTTGTGGTCCATCGCTGACAAACTGGCAGATACAATGACAGAGGTTGGAGATCTGTGGGATCTCTCCTGTAGTCCTTCAAACTTTTATATCTAACAGCATGCTTGTATGCACTTCAGAGGTTGGCTTTGAAAATAGGGTGAGCTGCCAACAGCTAAAAGATAGATAATATAAAACACTGAAGGTGCTCTTAAACGTACGCCTTTCACTCGATATAGGCTTGCAGACTGTGCTTCCCATATCCCTAGATGGACTGGTTATGCCTGGCGCTGTAGCGTTGGCTTGTCATGCCGTTGTCTCATTTAATTCTGAGGCATTGAAAGAGGCCAAACGGTTGTTGGGCGACACAGGTAAACTTTTTGTCCACAATCACACTTTTGTAAGCATATTCGAGAAATAAGCCTCTATGCGGATACTCACTGACACCCTTTCCCAGAAAGGCTGGCTGACCCCACTGCAGAAAAAGACATTTGCGCAACTTCTTGAGTAAGCCACCACTACGATTGACAAGGCCAGGCTACGAGCGATCTCCGCAAAAGGCGCCGGCGCCTGGTTGCAGATCTCCCTAGTGTTCACGTATGCACACTTCCAGATGACGACACTATTCGAATTAGGACGAGGCTACGCCTGGGGCAGCTCTTGTAGTTTCCCACGAATGTAATTGCGGCGATCAAGTGGGGCCACAGGCAGATCATGGTCTCTACTGTGCCTTAAACTCAGGTCGCCGAGCCCGACACGCAGCACTTAACGGGACATTCAGCTGAGCCTTGAGGTCTGCTGGCTTGGATTTTCGAGCCCGGGCCTCTGCAGGAATTATGAAAAGTGACGGACTGACACTAATGTCCTTCGAAGATATCATGCTGGTATGGGATGCAACCGCAACTGACTTTTTAGTCAATAACGGCTTTTTTTCAATGCTCAGTGCGGGAGCGGAACATGCTGGTCATGCGACATACGAAAGATCCGGCGGAACAGACGATGCCGTCTGTTCCGGATGGAGAACCTAATGCTAGATTTCTGCGCTGCAGAAGGATTTAGGCAGTTCGTTGACAAACCAACGAGGTTCGGCTCTATACTGGATGTTGTTTTGTGCAATGACGATGCAGTCAGTCAAGTTGTACTATCCCCGGGCCCAGTCGAATCCGATCATCAAATGGTGTCGTTTGGTAATCTGGCTTTACGCCCGGTTAACATGCATTGCTCACACAGGTTCGACTACAAAAACGAAAACTATGAGCTAATGCAGTTAAACTTGCATTTAATAAATTGGGATATCTTTTTCCAGAGTTGTACGTCAGTAAATGATATGTATCTCAAATGGCTTGAGTATATGCACTTTTATACCCAAAAAGAATCGGTCATGTATACCGAGCAAGATGGCTTAGTGGCAACAGCCTTTGCCTTGCATTTGGGAGGCCTGGGTTCGAGACCCAGACCGGCCACTTCTAAATTGGTTTTCATGGTTCCCAATTTAAACAAGGTGAATGTCGTGGTGGATTAAAAATCGACCATGATCGAAAAAAAAGGGGAACACAGATGACTCAATAAATAGAGATGGTGCATTACCATCCCCCCCCCCCCCCCCATTAAGAAGACTGGAAAAGGGTCAATAAATGTTTATATACATAAACGTCACAGTGCTCTCGAAGCAGTTTCTAAGCCATCAAAAATAGCCTGGTTTCAAAAAGAAATAGCCAGAGCTTCTGGGCGCCAACGAGTACTGTGCGAAAGTGCAATCATTCGCAGCAAAGACTCGTCGAGGGTGTCAAGCTACGTGAGGTTGAGAATTGAAATTCAAACATTTATTCACCTTTGCCAGGTAGTATAAACACAAATATAAATATATATCTCTTCACTGTATACAATAGCGGCTAAAATTGCACCATTGGGCATGGTCGTGTCACATTGGGGGTTGAGCCCACAAGACATCCGGTATATAAGTATATACTACACGGACTAAATGGCTACAACCCAATTTTCTCCTATACGAAGATAGACTAGAAAGTGCTCATCGCGAATATTTTAAGATCGGGTCAGTCAGGCTACTTAGGGAAGGGACCAGAGCACAAGAAGCGGCGTGGTATCTTCCACAGTGTGCTTCGCATCTGGAGCACCTGCAATGCTCATCTGGTTCGTGGAAGTCCCGCACGATACACAGTTTATGATGAAAGCCGTGTACGGCATAGCGGGTTACGACGTGACGGTTGTAGCGATACGCCCCTCTCCATTCGTTACGTGTCATAGCTCCAGTTTCGAAGAATTTATCATCGATATCCGCGAACTTTATCTCCCAGCATTCGAGGTTGTCCTTGAAAGCCGTCGTCGTTGACAGATCGAAGCGGTGCCGCAGATCTTCGGTGAACAGCGGTGTGTCTGCTAGGAGATATACTAGGCGGTTCCGGGTCGAGATGTGTAATCCCAGAGTCCTCTTGAGAAAGGAGGCCTTAACACGGTTAAGCTGTTCGAGGTTTTGCGCCCTGAGGTCCTCCCAAATGACACGTATCCCATACGACGCGATCGGGGCTATTTTGAGATCGAACAGTCTCAAGGCGGTTCCGAGTGACAATAACTGCGGCGATTTTATTGCCCATACGGCGGTCACTGCCTTCCTGCACCTCTCGGCGATGTGTGCGGTGAAGCTACGTCCGTTATAAGAAAACAGTAGCCCTAGGTATGGGAACCTATTTACGTACGCGAGCGGTACACTGGCGTATCGCAAGGTGTCAGTGCCAGTGATCCTGCCGCCCCTCCTGAATTTCATTGCTTCTGTCTTTTTCTGGTTTACCGTTAGACCTAAAGCATTTACAGCGACGTAAAGACGGGCTAAGGCTTGCTGTACCTGAAACCTGCTTGGACCATATATGACCAAGTCGTCCGCGTACAAGATAACTTTGACTAAATTTCTAGGGCCTCTTATTTGGGCGGGCAGGTCCTTCAGTAGGACAGAAAACAGGAGAGGGCTCAGGTTGTCACCCTGAGCTAGGCCTGTTGTCTGGGCAAAAGGTTCAAGTTCGGCGATACCATCCTCGATGGTTACTCTGTTCTCCTGTAGGATGGCCGCGAGAAGGTTGAGCACTTTAACTGGCACTCCGACCTCTGCCAACGTGCGTAAGACCATGTCTCTAGGCGCCGAATCAAATGCTGCCTTGAAATCGACGAAGACTGCATATAGTGGGTTCATCGCTATGGCTAACGCCCTCTTAACGTCCTCCATCAGAATCGTACAGGCGGTTTCTGTCGAGCGATCTCTGCGGAATCCATGCTGCTCGGTCGGGATGGCTCCTACGCCCTCCAGGTAGTCACACAGTCTCCATGTCAGCAGACAAGAGAGTAGCTTATAGCATACGCTCTTCTTCGCGATGCCCCGCCAAGATGACGGTAGGACCGGATCCCCCTTACCCTTGGGTATAACTAGCAGATTTGCATCCCTCCACTTTGCTGGGAGCTTGCCCGTCCGCAAGCATTCGTTGAATAGCGCGGACCAGCAAGGAGCAAGAAAGAGTGCACATTTTAGATGCTCATTGCGTACTCTGTCGGGGCCGGAGGCTTTATTATTGCGGAGACTTCAAAGTCCTCGTAGGACCTCCTCGACGGTGAACTCCTGCTGGAGGGAGTCCCGTAGCCATGTCGTCGATTCACCCCACACGGCGACTAGGTTTGGCACCTCGCGAGGAATGGTGTCCCGTGAAGCGAACATTTCCGAGAAGTGATTAATGAGGGCTGACGAGCTGATAGGGCAGGCCGCGGTGCTCCCTCGGTGGGCCAGCCATCTGTAGGGATGACGCTCTGCGTCGGCTATAAGGCGAGCCTCCAGCATCTCCTGGTACCTCTTACGCTGCGTCGCGTATGTTTTCCTACAAATTGTTCTGAATATCGAGGCCAGCTGATGGTAACCCGGATGCGATTCCGCTAGGAACCTAAAGGTAATCTGGGCTCGGCGAGCAAGCCGACAGCTGTGGTCGAACCATGCCCTGTGCTTTTTGGAAAAAGGAACTGGCTGTATACTAGAGTGCAGCACTTCGAGTAGGCGCTGCGCATACACCTCTGTGTCTATCACGTTCGGCACAGGGAGAACTTCATGAGCACGTTCTAGAAGCAGATTCACATTGAGCCGGCGTGGGAGGGCAAGTCGCCTGGCCGTTCTCGTTGTTCCTTTCTGAACCGCGAGGTCCACGGCCACTGGAACGTGGGCTCGAATGCATGCGCCTTCACGAAGCTTGTTGTTTCCTCCTTGATACGTAATCACTTCTTTGGGCACGTTGGTGGCAAACACGTCGATGACCGAGCTTCCGGAGTACCCCAAGAATGTTGGCGATACCTTGGAATTGACTATCCAGCAGCCGTAATGTGCTAGGGTGTCTCGGAGGGCTATGGTGCGGCTCGAGTTCGGCTGATCGAGGCGGGCGTTGAAGTCACCAGCGACTACCAGGGGCGCACCGGCTAGCGGAGATACTGCTTCCAGACCGCTGACCAGCTTCTCTACCATAGTTAGTGTAGACTCCGAATCTGCGGGTCGGACATATGCTGCAACTACGGACATTGTCGGGCCTTGTAGGGCTATGACGTTATTCTCCGCTAGACACGTCGTAAAGTCGCCTAGCTTGTGATTATAGAAAACGGAAGTACCTCCACTTGGCCGCCCTGGCCCGCTGCGCTTTTCAGCGAGGCAATGCACTGCATAGAAACTCGGAAGGTCGAAAGGGGTGGTCGCCCAGGTTTCCGTCAGCACTAGGATGTCCAGTCCATCCAATGCGTCGGGGGCGAGGAGCTCTAGCGAAGAAGCTCCCTCGCAGTTCCATTGCGCAATTCTTATTGTTTCTTTTTGTGTGAGGCCCGGCCTCGTTGTGCGCTGCTCGATCGACCTCGGGATCCACTGTAATAACTGTGAGCGTTGAATGCCGATGGGCCTGTCGTCACCGTTGCCAAGACTTGCTTCACGAATTCTTCTAACGTGGGCAAGGGAGGAGCTCGTGGGGCGCTGAGTGTCGTTGTCGTTTTGTCGTTGTTTCGAGCCCATCGACGATTGCTCCGCTTTGGATCCGTTTGGCCATGTTGAGTCGTTCTCGAGAAACTGACCCGGCTGGGGGAACGATGCCTGATCGTGGGGGCTCGGTTGATCTGGGAGGGTCTGTTGTTCGAAGCCTCGCGTGCAGCTGTCGATGTTGGTTTGACAATCGGACTTCCAGACTTTTGACTCCTGCTCTTCTCGGGCGACAGGATTCTCACCCCTAAAAAAGGCTTAATTCTTCTCGCTATGTTGTAAGCGATTTTATCCGCGACTTCGCCTTTATAGCTGTAGCACTGACTCTCGACGACCGATCGTTGACAGATTGAGAGGGCGAGAACCGAGAACTTAGCACCGTCCTGGGCCGCTTTCCTCGTCAGAACGTCGTTAGCTACCTTGCAATCCTGACCGAAGAGGGGGACGGAGAGGATGTGCACCTCGGATCCTGGGCGTGCTGATATCAGCTTCTCCGAGAAGTTTTCGACTTTACTGATGTATCTGTCACTTTCAAACTCCATACACTCATGGTAGCCGGCTTGCAGGAACACCGCTACCGGGCCATTTGTGGCATCTATGTATTTTTCCGCTTCGATGAGAACACTGTCGATGTCCATCTTGGCAGCAGAACGGATTGCGAGCGGCGTATTCGTCGGTAGAATTCGCCTCAGCGCTGGGCCAAGCGGTTTCACGATGTTGTCGCCTACCACGAGAGCTGTTTTCCGCGGCGGAGTCGGCGCAGGGCACTCGAGCGGTTTCACCGAAACATCGATCATTTCGCTCTCCTCGGTCAGCTGAGCAGACTGCCTATGCTTGGACTTCCAGCTTCGCATTTCCTTTTCAAGCTCTCTCACGCGATGGAATAGAAAAGTCACCAGTTGCATTGATTCACTTTCTAGCGCACACTGATCTAAACATTTCAGTAACTCGTCTATTGATTGGTCCGCTGTTGGGACTGAGCAAACTCTACACCGCCATTTGTACGAAGGATCAGCTGTCGGTGCAGCTTCGTCATTAGTTTTGCAGGCCACGTGAATAACTCTAGCACATTTCGAGCAACACACGGATAGTGTACCTTGTAAACCCTCTTCACATCTCGGGCAGTAACTCAGGTAATTCAGACGAGGTTCCTTCGCACGCGGGGACGGCGGATAGGGCAGGGTTCGTTTTCTAGCCCCTGTGGGCACTGCTGCTACCGTGTCATCTGTTGTTATTGTTTTTGTAGTGCCCGCCGCACTGCTGACCAGCCCCTGTTGATGTTGCGGTTGGATCATTCCGACACTGTCCATTCCGTCGAATAAGGCCTTCTTGGAACGGTTCGAAGACTAATCCTATGAAATGATCCCGCTTAATCGTCGGAGTGCTGACCGACCGTAACAGGCCCTACCGATTCGGAGAAGTCGTGCGTAAGGAACGTTGGCCGTTGGGTCAGGACGTTTCGTGACCGGGGTTTGTGTGCTCACCTACTCCTAGAGAAAGTTGAGGAATCGGGAATGGCGCGGTGCACGGCTCGAAGACGAATCGTTTGACACCAAACACGCCTCACACGGCGCCGAACTACTCACTAGAAAGGCACTAAGCTCAGGAGCACAAATGAACACGACCGCACCAGTCAGCAGTCAGCTGACCACAAAGAGGAGGTTGAGAGTGAGGTTGAGAATTATGACCAACGACTCACTTTCGTCCATTCAACGTAAGGATGAAACGCTTGCGACGGATGACATCGAGGAGGCAGTCCTACGAGAATTCTTTTGTCACACTTATCCCATTGACGAAGAGTTACAGCAGCGCATGCTACAGCCGACTCCGCATATACCAGAAGTAACACCGTTCCCTCACATCATCAACGATGTGGATGTTTTCCCCACAAGTTTGCGGAAGCTGGCAAACACAACGAGCTCGACCCTTGACGGAAATCCGGCGATTGTGTTCAAGAAACTAGTTTATTCAGAATGTGTAATCCACCCTGTACATAAGAAAGACAATAAGGCCGATGCTGCGAATAAGAGTCCCGTCTCGCTAACGGTAATAGCGAGCAAACCTATTGAAAGCGTCATTGCGAGAGCCATATATACAAACGCTAGCGACCTAAGTCTTATATCGGAAGCCCAGTTTGCCTATCGCAAAGGTTTAAGCACCACGCTGCAGCTCCTGGAAACACAAATTTTGACTGGGCAAAAATGTGCAACGACTGATTGCTTTGACGTTGTCTATTTAGATTTCAAATCAGCGTTCGAAACAGTCACGCACTCTAAACTACTTCAAACTTCAAACCCTACTTCGGAATTAGAGAACGCATACTAAACTGGCTCATTGCGTTTTTGCGAGGCAGAACATTCCGGGTGCGCGTTAATGGACAACATTCTACGATGGGTCGAGTGTTATCCGGCTGTCCGCAAGGAACGATCCTCGGATCACTGATGTATATTTTATACACCGATTCACTCAAACATGTAATTCCGTGAGGAGTTGAAGTTAAAGTATACGCTAATGTTGTGAAACTTTACAGTCGGTCCCGCACTGTAGAGGATAAATGCCGTCTTCAGACGACGTTAGACGCTTTCAAGGACTGGGTGGACGCCCTTGATTTGAACCTGTCCATCCATAAATGTGGTGTCCTGCATTTCGCACATGAAAATACAAGGCACCCTTATAAGATTGAGGACGAGGAATTGTGCAAACTTCAAGTTGTAAAAGATCTCTGAGTCCTCACGAGCAACCAGATAAGGTACTCTTAACAGGTAACTGATGTTGTCATAAGGGCTTCTCAACGTGCCAATTGGATTTTCCGATCATTTGCTGTACGCTCTCCTGAGCTGTATGTGCAATTATATACAACATACGTACTGCCAATACTGACATACGCAGCACAGGCGTGGTTTCCGGGTCTAATTAAGGAAAAAGCTTGCCTGGAACGAGGGGAACGGAAATTCACAAAACGAGTTGCATTTTGCTGCCATGTTGACCGGTGCCATGTCGACGTTCCCCACACGATTGACGTGATTAAGAAGCTTGATCAAGGAATGCTGCTCCAGCCGAGACAGGACCCGCGTCTATTCAACAAAATGTTCGTTAAAAGGCTAACGACAACGCGTCAGGCTCGCAACATGGGTCCTGTGTTCATCGCACGGAAGCGTTACATCAGCGATCTATACCCATGGAGGACCTCTAGGCATATTCATGAGTGTTAGGGGCCGCCAACACGCTGCACTACTTGCAGATTATAACTATATATTGATCACATGACATACATGCATATATGCGAATGTACATTTTTCTTTCTACCTTGAATAAAGCGTTTTGATTTTAGTATATATATAGATATATAGATATACATTCAGACATGCCTATGCGTTTATTCACCAACAACGATTAAAATGTGTCTGTTTGACACAGCATGACTTACCGGGCCTTCGTGCTGCACACGCCATTCCTTTGTGGTATTTGTCCGGCTTCGGACCCTTATATGCTTAGTCGAGAAATCCAATTTAAATTCACATAGGAACGTTTTAAAAGTATAAGTGCCATTGTACCAATCTTTTAACTCAAACTGAGATAATTTATAATTTTTATCACTCCTCAGATGGTAGTCCGCTTTACTGAAACCAGATAATGTTAAAGGCATTTAGCTGTAGACCTTTGATTCCCATTTTGGGTTGGTAATTATTTCAAATACGGTGTGTTGCAAGGTAAGTAAACAGTAGCAATTGTTTTTATTATTGTTGTTCCTGTTGCGACTGTAGTTGTTGTTTCTTCGAGTGAGCTAACTATAACTTGCGTTTGAACAGTTTGACAGTAATGCATCCCCCAAACGTTATGTAGAGAAACAAGCAATGTTAAACTTTATGTAGAGAAACAAGCAATGCTAAACGTTATGTAGAGAAACAAGCAATGTTAAACGTTATGTAGAGAAACAAGCAATGTTAAACGTTATGTAGAGAAACAAGCAATGTTAAACGTAAACGTTAAGCAGAGAAACAAGTTATATTGAACGTTAGGTGAAGAAACAAGCAATCTTAAACTAGAAACGGTTCTCTTGTTGGCCACAACAAAAATGCTTGTGATCGAAATACGAGATACGAAATACTCGTATCAGAGTGGTATCTGCTGTGTATCCACTGTCTGCCTAACGGCCTAGTTGCTTACGTTACTCAAGACATAACGAATGGTGCAGTTTACTGCTGTTTTGCTGCAGATCCTTTTGGCAGGCGACGACAGCTAAAATTTCAATGGATACAAGTGGATAAGTGGCCTTTACAGAAACCGTCGCGAATATAGGATTGATTTGGCACTCCCCTACACGTACTGTAATTGGAACGAAAGCGTACTTCATGGCAACCATAATGGGTCGAGAAGGCCTCGTGTATCAAGATTGAAAGCTCACTCAATCAACGTTTTAAGGAACACGAAATTACGGCAGCCCTGTTAAGAAAGAAAAGCGGGAAGAGTGAGGATAAATGTATTGTAGTACCAGAAAATACTCGAACCTACTTTGTGCCTCAAAACCCTCAAAAACGTTGTCTAATATGAAGACGTTGTCGTTACACCTACAAGCCTTTTTGTATAGTTATTATTACATTACCTTTCGGTATTAATACACAATTCAGCATTACATCACCATTCGGCATTGTTAAACAATTGCACTTAGTCTGACGACTGTAAATAATGTGGCGCTGTTCAAAGAACGGCTTTATCCTTGCAGTGTACAACGTTGCCGGTGTCCGGTGTAGAACCTTAGGTACTTTTCTCATCCTCTGCTTAAAACCCTCTCGAAACTCCTACCGTGAAGGCGTAGGTGAGAATTACAACAGGTTTTGCATGAACTTCGATGAACGGCGTCGTCCTCGTCATAAAATAAGTTGGTATGTTCTGTGCGTTTACGGTTACGTTGCCTTTACGGTGCTTTCTTCTGCAGTATCGGAATAAATGTTTTAGGCTAGGTACATCGCGCTATGCGATGGGTTTTTTTTAACATCCTCTTCAGATAAGGCTTCCCCGGAGCAAGAGTAAAGGGGTGGTAAATAACAATAATGGTGATCAAGTCATTCGTCAGTGAGACAGCTCCTAGTACGGGTGTAAAGATGGCTTCGGCCATCACTGCCTCTACAGGCTACGCGCCTCGATAGAGGAAAATGTGCAGTGCTTCAGCGCACGTGTCAGTCTGGATCTCTAAGCCTCGACAAGATCGCGGCTCAGCCAAATTGTATGTAGTAGTGCGAGCACCAGTGCCAGGTCCATGAAGCAACCGGGTAGGTAACGGAACGTGCTTCCTCCGCCAAAAGCCTAGCCATCGGGCAACCGCGTGCGCGGCGAACGAAGCGGCGGGTATGCTATTGCTGTGGGTATGCTATTGCTGTGGGTTCACAGCTCCCATGATGGACTCGTGTGATGCCCTGACATCGACAGCATGAGACCTACCGCAGCTTGACCCAGTGCTCCAGGAACGTTACAAAACAACGGGAAAGGGAACAGTACTACCAAGGAAAGGTTAGATAACATAACAAACTTCGAGGCCGCACTTGGGTTGACGGACCCACGAAACGTGCCCCCCCCCCCCGCGCACCGGATCTTTACTTTGGTAACTTAACCGATGCCGTGGTCTGATAGACACTGATCTCGCAATTACGGATCACCCCAATTAGCCCGTGGTGGTGACTGGAGACATCAACACCTTAAACGTCACCTAGGTACGCGAATGAGTTACACGAATATGAGAGAGTTAACGCTCTGGCCAACACGGGCGATAAACCTACTCTTGCATATTGGAAGGCCGCGGATAGAACTTTGTAACTTGCATGTTATGATGATGAAATTTGCATTGAAGGATTTAAATGTTTTGGGCACTAATGCAATAGGACGAGTAGATAGAAACTCAGGCCTTATGCAGTGTGGGACTCATTATCCTTAACAGATATGCCTGAAAGTTGCCATGGTCCGTTATAGCCTGCGTCAAAAAGTGATCAACCTGTCCTCCGGGTCGATTAAACCACTTGCTTATGTCAGGAATAAGGTCGCGCACGCGCGCATCCGGTGCACCATCTGGAATGGCAGCCCATTCGTTCTGACATGCAGTAAGCGTGTCTTCCTTTTAATCATCTCTGACGTTCCTATTAGAACTGGGCCCCTATCCCATAATCTGTCTTTACTCTGCCTTTAGGTTCAAGGGAGAAGCGCCAGCAAGGACAAATGCAGCGGAGGTGCTAACAGTCCTATAGGCCTGAGTAATCCGTAAGGCCGCGGTCCTTTGCGTTCTTCTTAACATATGGTTTAGCCCTTGTGACTCCTTTGGCGCTGTGAGCCACACCGGTGCTCCAAACAACGCTATAGGTTCGACGGCCGACGTTATGAGTCACCTACGTCCTGCTTTACTTGGCCCGTGAATGTTAGGAAGGATCTTGACTATTGTGCTTGCCACCTCCTCCGCTTTCTTCAGAGCGTTTCTAGCATGGTGCATACTTCTCCTTTCTCTGTCCAGATCTATACCTGACTGCACTGAGCTTAGGGCTTTATTGGCATATAATTGTATCTCGGTTGTCGTCTTCGCCTGCACCGTTACAGCCAAGACTGCTTATGCCAAAAGCTCAACTCCTACAGGGAGTTTACGTAGTTGGAGTACATCGTCGTACGCTATGTTTCACAGTAGTGGTCTGAGGATGGAACCGTGCGGGACACCCACCGTCATAAGCATATCCTTGCTCTCATAAGTGATACCACGATTTTTCAAGTAGTCCAAGGTTAGCCTTGCCAGATATTGTGGGACCTTCCTCTTAACTAGTGTATCCACAATAACCTTCCCACTTGCGAGTGCTAGGCGCGGAGCTGTGCAACGTTGCCTTGGTCACCACTTAGTTAATAGCCGTTAAAACCAATTTATGTTTTTCGAAATCCGTATTGTGCATCGAACAACAGGCCGTTTCTTCGGGGAAGACTCAGTCAACAATTTTCTTGTTAAGTAGAACTCTACAGTTTCGGTATTCCATTACCAGATAGAAGAGTATTTGCGCATTTCCTCTAGCTCTCATTATAATTCTCCTTGCTCTTAGACACTCTTTTCGGGTTTTTTCAATGTCCCTGTTCCACCAGTGTTTTCCCTGCACCGGCTTTCTTCTTTATGTGTCCTGGACCTGCAGGCCTTCAGGCAAGCTTTCCTCAAAGCCCTCTCTAACTCTATTGCGTCCCTTGGAAGCCCGTCTATCTCAACGATATTTCGTATTGCGTCTTTCATAACCCCACTATTCTTGATAGCGAATCGCTGCCGAGGCAAGGTAGGTATTTGTCTGGTGTTCCTTGTAATTGTATATTCGATGCAATGATAATCACTCAGATTCTTCTTAGTGAGTACTCTCCAATCGGTGACTAATACAGCCATTATCTCGCTGCAGATCGTCAAAGCTACGCTTGACTCCTGACCTGCTCTATGAAACGTCGGATCTACTCCATCATTTAGAACACCCATATTTTTGACGCCATTCTGTCCATCAGCAGTAAACCTCTTCTATCTGCACGGAAGAGCCCCACACCTCTAACGATGCATTGAAGTCTCCTGCTAAGAGCAATTTATTTGTTTTATTAACACCCAAACTGGGTAAATGTGTTTATGTTACATCAAAATGTTTCGAGATGCCAACAATCTAGCGTTTTGCTAGTTCTGCTATAGACCTAATCGCCGGGCATACCGCGGCGTGGTATCGATCATATTTGCTCCAGCATTGTTTGCATTGACATTCATCCTGTGGTTCATGAAAACCCTCCACGTTGCACAGAACGTGATGAAACCCGTGAGCTGCAAAGGCTGTCGTTAGATGCCGATCTATTACACCGCTACCCCGCCATTCAGTGCTCGTCATTGCTGCTGTTCCACAAATACCTATGTCCACCTCACTAATTTTGGCTTCCCAGTTTCGCATATAAACTTCAAAGGCGCACGTTTTCTTCAGAATTAATCGTTTTTGTAGTTCTTCCGTCATCAGCGGGCTACCCCCCAAGACGTGAACAATTCTATTCCTGCATGTATTCGAAAGCGCAAAAACCCTCTTTAAAAAGAAAAACCTCACCCCATCAATTAAACGCAATTCGCCTACTCCTAACTTATCCCATATTAGTGGAATGCCGTATGTGGCTATGGGTGCTATCTGTATCCCGAAAAGAGCAATTGCTGCATGAACTGAAAGCATATGTGGCCATTTAATTGCCACAGCTGCGATGGTGGCCTTCCTGACCCTCTCCTGGATGTGTAATCGAAAACTGCTACCGCTTGTTGACAAGGTTATGCCTAGGTATGTAAATTTGTTTACAAATTTATTTTCTGTTCCCCTGACTTGGATCACGTCACCCCTGGCCATACGGCCGCCCCTTCGGAATTTCATAGCTACTGTCTTTCCCCAGTTAAACTTCAAGCCCTTCTCATCCATGAATGTAACTAGTCGATTCATGGCTTGTTTCACCCTGAAAAGGCTGCCACCAAAGATGACCACATCATCAGCGTACAGTAAGATTCTGGCCCACTCTTGGGTCCAGCTCGCCCTTATCCACTCTGGTAGTTCACCCAAAAGTACGGAAAACAGCAATGGGCTCAGTCCATCGCCCTGCGCGACGCCTGTGGTTTGAGCCACTTCTCCCGCAATACCGACCCCGTTATCAATCTGCACCGTGTTCTGCTTTAACATATTAATAAGTAACCTTAGAACTGCTCCCAGCACTCCCGATTTTGTCAGCTCTTCAACTATTTTATCCCTTGGTGCTATGTCAAACGCTGCCTTTAAATCTACAAACACCGCATATATACAACTTCTTGGCCTAGACAGCGTTTCCCAGATTGCTCCTAGCAGCTCCCGAATTGCTGAGTAAGTTGATTTTCCTTTCCTTAATCCATGCTGCTCCTCCGGTATTACCCCCCGCTCCTCCAAGAATGACCCCAGTCTTCTAGCTATTATTCCCGAGAATATTTTATACGGACAGCTTTTTATTGCTATTCCCCTCCAAGCTTCTGGTTCAGTTTCTACTCCCTTTTCTTTTGGAATGATTATTAAAGTCGCTTTTCTCCAGGCCTTTGGAATTTGCCCCTTGTTTAAACATTCATTGAATAAGGCTTGCCAGCAAGGTGGAGAATTAGGGTATCTCTCATGTGTTCATTTCTTATCAAGTCTTTCCCGTGCGCTTTGTCCCGTGGTGCTCTGTCTATTGCTTCTATTACTTCCCTAAGTGAGATTTCCCTCCATATCCAAACCCTCGCTTCTTCCGTTGTCTGATCCCACGGGCCTTCGAATCTAGCGGCGCTTTCGGAGTTGTATCCGCCCCGGCCAATATTCGCCTATAATGTTCGACTAACCTACCCGTCTCTACGGAACACTGTTTTCTCCCCTTTTGTTTCAGCCACGTACGTGGACGTTCTTCAGCCTCCCTTATTGCTACCCGCTCTATTTTTTCTCAATGCTTTTTTTTCTCCTCCTTATACGCTTTCCTAACCAGCCGTTTAACCAACGCTGCCAACGGCCTCATTAACGGAACGGTCTTTACATATTCTCGCGTCAGCTTACTAGCTTGCTTGGCTGCCCTGCACCTTTTATTAAACCAGGGTCTTCCGCTTCTCTCCTGTGGCGGCAGCATCGCAGACCTCAATAAGCCTACTAGACTGCGTTCATAGGAATCTACCTGGATTACCCCTGGCACCGGAAGTACCCCGCTAAGTCCTTGTAAAAGGACGTTGCCGCTAAGCTTTCTCCCTGATCCTTCCCTCTTCCCTCGTTCTTGAACGCTGCCTCTAATTTTTACCCGGATACCCATAGGTAAATGTTTTCTGAGTCCCGCCTCTTCCTGTAAAGGATTGTCGTCCCCTGTAAATAGTATCTCCTTTCTGTCTATATCGGTTGCAAATATATCAATAACTGATGTCCCGGAGTGGTATTCATATGTGCACACATTTGCTCTGTTAACTACCCAACAGCCGATCTCCAGTACGTCTAGCAAGGCCACCGTTTGTTCCCAGTCAATCCTGTCTAATCTCGCGTTAAAATCCCCTCCTATGATCATCGGGGCTTTCCGCGGTAGCGCTTCTATCCCCAGCAAGAGGCGCTCAACCATCGTCTCTGTGGACTCCGTCCCCGCCGGTTGTACATAGATAGCCACTAGTTCTAGTTTAGGTGACATGACTGCGATTAGATTTTCTGCTACTATCCCCACGCTCATTTCTCCCACCGTCGGTCTAACAAAAATCGATACCCCCCCGCTCGGCCTACCCGGACCCTTTTCACACGATGCCAGCGCATGGTATCCATAGAATCCCCGAATATCAAACTGCTCTCGTGCCCAGGTCTCCGTCAAAATTAGAACGTCTACCCCTTTGTATGCATCGTCCCCGAGCAAATCTAACACCCCCTCCCCTCGCAATTCCACATCACTATCTGAATACCTGCATTTACTACGTCTCCGAACTTATTATTATCTTGCTGTATCTGCTGGTTCTCGCACGCGTGCGGCCTGCTCACTGTTGTCTTCAGAAATCAGGTCGATTTGGGACGTGATGAAGATGACAATGCATGATCTGCGCTTCTGTTCGCCCGTGTAGGTTGGGTGCTATTAGCGTTAATGGTCGTGGATTGTTGCAGCATAGGTGAGGGAGCTAACGGGGCGCCCATTAGTCCTCCCAGAATGCTCGGAATAGCTTCCTGAATGGCCCTTGCCACCGTGTGCACGATGATATCCGTTAACCTCGGCATAATCGTCGCAATCACCTGTTGCACTATATCCTCCACTCTCGGTAGCGGCACTTGCTGGTCACTCAGTTTATGTCCGGTCATTTTAAGTGAAGCACTTGTTGCTGCTAAGTCCCGTTCTGGTTCAAGTCGTTAAGGTTTGAGCGCTGCCTCGTTTATCTTGATTCCGTTTCTTACTACGGAAGACCAAGTGCGCCTTGAGGAGTTGTCAGAGGCCTGTATGTGGCCCACAGGCGTGCAGAGTGATACCAGCGGGGCATCTGAGCGCTTGATGATGCTGTTTTGAGAAGATTTTTGTAACAGTTCCATACGCTTCAGCCTATGTGGACATGAGCCCCAAGTGGCTTCATGTTCACCAAAACACAGACTGCATCGAGCCTTGGCCTTGCAATCCTTCCTCAGGTGCTCCGTAGAACCACACCTTCTGCATCTCGGTGTAGAAAGTTTGCAGTTTGCTGCAAAGTGATCCATGCTATAACACTTAAAGCATTGCATGGGCTCTCGATATAAGACAACGCCGTGCCGTTTTAACCCTAACGGAACCGCTAATGGAAAATCTCCACCCGCGAAAGTCAGAATAACTTGCTCAGTGGTCGATACAATATTTGTCTTCGCGTCTTTAGTTTTCACCCTTATCGCTTCGGAAACCCTAAAAGGCTTCAGAGCAGCCGATATTGTAGCCTCCGATATTGATAGATGCACACCAGATATTTTTCCCTTTACTGTAGATCGCCCTCCACTGATCCTCGCCGACACCTTTACGTTGGGTAACTCCTGCAGCGATAGTAGCGTAGCTCTATCCTCTTCGGCCTTAACAACAATTAGAAGTTCCCCACTCCTTGTGAAACGGGGTTCTTCCATCTTTCCTTTGATGTGTTTAGCGATAAAGTCGCATACATCATTAAAATGGAGCTCCAGGGAATTGTCTTCCGACGAAAATATTACTGCTTCTTGCTTTGCCACGACAACTTTCGGCGCACGAGATCGCCTGGACCGGGTCACCGTTGTAAACCCCGCTTCGTCCGGTATCTCTTCACCGTCTTGGACGCCACCGGTTGTCTCGCTAGTGGGTTCAACAAAAGCCTGCGAAACACGCATATCCTTGCTGCGAGAGTCCTCCACAGGACTCAAAGCGGCACGTTTCCCACATCCCGCCTTTGGACGGTGAGCCGGACCGCCCGCATCGCTGATTGATATCATCAACGCGTTCATCCGCCGCTCTTTCCACTTGCACGTACGCAGGTTTGTCACGTTGCACGATCTGCTCTTTTGTTGGCGTCCGTTGCACTGACATAGCTAGCTACTGCTATGCCGCGCCTGTTTACAAACAAGATACCGTTTATTTACCATGCAGTGTCAGGCTGAACTGTAGTTCGCGTTCGATTTGAAACCGTGGTGGTGGTATCCGGAGGGGAGGTAGTGACAACGGCGGCGTCGGTGATAAGAGTCGTGATGATAACTGGCGATAGTAAGTAGACTGAGGTAATTGTGAGGTAGAGATGATGAAGAGAGAATAAGATGATGATGCTGCTGATGGTGAGTATAATAAGGCCTGTAACACACGATGATGCTGATAATGATGACGGATGGGGTGGTTTCAATGAGGTTAACGGTAGATGTGGGGATGCTAGTAAACTCGAAGCTGGCAATAATGAAGGTAATGATAGTAGGGTGATGCTGGATACGAGATAGTAATAAAGCTACGAAGATAGTGGTGAGAAGTGAAGATGATGCAGGTAGAGGTAAGTGATGATGAAGACTATTTAAGTTGACACTGCTTCTAATGAATTGGTTCCGAGGCACACTACAGATGTTCACGCTAATCGACTTCGATGATCTCAACGATGTTATGCTCACTTATGCACATGGATTTCCACGCAAAATTCTTGAATTTAGCGGTACTTTCCGAGAGCCACACACGAACACGTCTGCACCGTTTGTGAACAACTCAACAACTCTAAGAGCACCTTATCCGGTGCAGAGGCTTTGTTAATTAATATTGCTAGCTTGTCTAGAAATTCCTCAAAGGCCTCTAGTTTAATATTTGGGCTTATGTAGCAAAAGAATCATTTCTATGTCTGCCACATCTATCCATGAATAGCCACTACCTGTCTCATGCCCCAATTCTTCTATAATGCAATTTCGGACTATGCAGGTATTTGCGCGAGCATCCGCAAACCATTCGCTTCTATCATGCACTTGTTTTTGGTTTGGCTCGCTAATTAAGGTGAGCATCGTCTCCTGCCTGCTCTTTATTTCTTCTATTAACATATGAGCAGGTCGACTGCGGTTGTAATTGACCTGTATCAATTTAAACGGATGTGCGCTACACTGATTCATTAGTTGGAATGGGGTTTGCACTAGTTGCCGCAGTCAAGCCTCTGGCGGTGTGGCTGGAACCCGGGTTATGAATCCCTCCGCGTCTATCTTTTCTAGCTTATTTTCCTTGAGTTGTTGTTTCCTGCAGGCCATGTCCTCTTCCTTTTCAGCCTGAATTCTGTCCTGTGCCGATTTTTCCCGAGCAACTTGTTTACGATCCAGGACCGCCTTCTTGAAAGCCGGGCAGGACATGGAACTGGCAGTATGGCCATCCAGGTCACAAACATAGCAGTGGAGGCAGTCCTTTTCACACACTTTAAATGTGTGGCCGAGTTTACCGCACTTGTTGCAACATCGGTCTGACTCTTTGTCATCAGTACACTCTCTGACAAAGTGTCCTACTTTCTGGCAGTTAAAGCATGTGGGTAAGGAGACCCAGTCCTCTGGCTGGCAATTTCAATTTCCTAGGGGTAACCAGTTGTGGAACAGAAGTATTCTGTTTTGTGTCCGCGGTAGCGTAACAAGGCACTGCCATCCCCCTCCCTTGATCATTCGAGGATCCTCAGTGCGGAGCACCTTAGTCGCGGAGAGCTTTAATTTCGTGCGCAACTCTGCCTCTATCTTGGCGGCATTCAGAAAAGGGTCTAAGTCACGGAGAATCACCGTGATTAGAGACCCCGTCGTATTGCGTACATCCACTTTCACATCCGTGCCCTTGCAAATAATGTCTGCAAACGTAACTTCTCCTCCTGTCGTTGATTCATTAACCTTTATTGTTAGATCTTCGTCATTTGAGTCTCCTCAATGGTCGAACCTTCTTTCACTTTGATCCTAATTGTACTATGACCAGCAAGCGGTACAGACCCATCTCTTACGCTGGAGGAGCTATGCACGCGAGAAGATCTGCGGGTCCCAATGCCTTTCCTCACCGCTAAATCGATGTGTGCACCCATTTTTTTCTATAACAAGCTTCAAGGGCACGTCTGATCAATGGCCCGTCCTCTTTCTCAGAAATATGCAGGCTCAATGGCTCTGTTGCCAGGGGGGTCTTGCTGTTACCGACCACAAGCATTCTCATAGTTGTTTGTTGGCTCACCTGTGTCCGTGCTTGCTCGCATGCGCCATTGACCATCTCCAGCGCTTCGCTGCTGCGAAGCCCGCGACTCCTCCAACAGAGAGATTTATGAGTGCAGCAGACGGGTACTCTTTGAGTTTTTCAAGAAGAACCGTATCCTTGTCAGTTCCCTGAGTCACCAGCATGGCGCGTGAGTGGCTTGCTCTGAGAAGGCTTTTCCGCGGGTTCTTGAAAACGGCCTAAGGCCACTCCTTATTCACTAAGCTTGCAAGGTCATCTATTTTTTGCGCTTTGTCCAGAGCAACCTCAACTTGTTAGGCTAGCTCAGCATCTCTCAGCTCTTGGACGCGTTCAGTTTCTACTTGCTTGTTGCATCTGGAGCAGAGGACAGAACCTTCTACACCAGAATGACTTTTCGTTTCTGTGTCTACTTCAGCAGTTTCCTTCAAAATCTCCAGTTTCTTGATCTTTGTTTATTTCTCGTTTAGCTGAAGTGTCAACTGTTGTATCTGTGTACTGAGCACAGTATTTTCCTTATTATTCTTACGCAGCTCATTTTCGCAGATATTCCCTTTAACGTCGTGTTCGAGAAGCCACCAGAGTACTAGCTAGTAAGAGTACTAGCGTGTTCGAGAAGCCACCAGAGTACTAGCTAGTAATCTTGTTATGGCATTCTAAATGTCAGTATGCGTAGTACCGTGTTTCTCTTTTAGGTCCTTCAGCGACTCGACGCTCTCGTTAGCCTTCTCAAGTGCCTCTGCATAGTTCGCTGGAGGGTCATCAGCCTTAACACCATTGCTTCTATTCTTCTTCTTCGACGTCTTCATACTGACCAGTTTAGCCAGGTGGAGAGGCATCGATTCTATTCCCGGCGAAATTTCGAGTAATCCCTCCGCCTGCCTCTTATTACCCGGCATGTTGTCGTCCGCCGTCTCCACTAGAGAACTCGTCTCTCTCCCCGTCGCCATAACCGGAGACCTCTAAACGGCACCGCCTTTCTTGAAGGAATCCATTCCCGCCACCCGGGAAAGGCCACCGACCACAGTCAGCCCACGGGCCGCACTTAACCCTCGAGCCAAAATGAACTCCTCGAGGAAGCAGTAGATGCCTGACGAGTTTTTCTTGCCATGAGTTACCGTATTTCCTTTATTTCGATCTCCGCTAGTCTATTTGCGCAGATTACTCCTTTAACTTTTTCCCGGCCTTGCTTCAATGACTGTCCGTCGTCTGCTGATATTCAAATTTCGACTGTAAGCCGATGTTAGCAATCCTCACGAATCGTATCACTTTTAGACGAGTTGAGCTTCACCCCTGTGATTGAAATTTACACCCACCAGGCCTATGGGTGCTGAATTGATTCCGAAAGTTTTAGTCTAGTTCACTGAGTTTTCCAACTTACTTTGTCGCGTAGTGTCTCTGTGTATTCTTGAACGCAATAGGGCGCTTTTTGCACACTAACTAGCCCGAAATTTTCCAAAAACCTAGTTTTCAGAGCACTTATTCGGGAGCTCGATCAAAACACCTCCGTACTCGTTCGCGCACACACCACCACACTACACATATATATATACATATTTAAAGAAATTTTACCACCGCTGTGGACCAAGACAACGATGACATCACGTGACGCAACAACACCGCCGGAAGACTCAGCTTCCAGACTTGCAGACAAGTATGCAAATCTGGTGCGGACCTCGCGAGCCACATTATAATGACTCACAATTAACGAGAAATTCGTGCCACCTCCCCAACTCCTAACCGATCACAGACTAATAATTTTTCCTCACAAAATGGTACTGCTGCTGCTAATAATAGTGTTAACCACCTTAGTGCTTCACGCATCTCCCAGCCAAATTATAGATGTTCATCTGGTACTTGCTTAAAGGCTTTTAATTCTAAATCAGGTCTTAATTTACAACGTCGTCATGCCCATCCGGACGAATATAATGAGAACATTTTTGCCTCTCTATGAAGGCCAGTTGGAACCCACAAGACCGTGAACTTTTAGCAACATTAGAAGCAGATATATTAGATAATAATAATAACGAAACACCTAGAGAAATTGACCACCTTTTAGCTACTAAATTTAACTCACGCACACCTGGGGCGATTAGAAGCCAACGTAATTCTCAGGCGCATAAGGATCTGGTAGAGGACCTCCGTCACCTAGATTCCAAACCTGACGGATCTGAGCTTCCTAGGCCTAGTCGGCCTCGATACTCTGAATCATATGGCTCCTATAATTCCTCCCAAAAAAATATTATTAATGCCAAAATACAAGCCCTCACAAACACATTTCCCAAACTCAACATAATTTCAACAGACCTTACTCATTGGTCAAATATAATTTGCTCAGGTGAGGACCACATTATGGCCTTAAACAGGGACGTCCAGACTACGCAACCACTCAAAAACTTTTTAGCTAAAACCGATCCAAATGCACTCATGAGGTGCTAGACGGCAAACACACCATACACAACATGCAGGCCACAGAAGTTGTAGAACACTGGGCCAACACGATGACACAACTACCCCTGAGCCACTCCCTTGCCCCGTATACTCTCCCAACTCTGATCTCTTCGAGGTTTCCCTCCATATCTCCCTAAAGGAAACCCACGTAGCTCTCCGCGGACCTTCTAAAGCACTAGGCTTGGACAGGATTTGTCTTTCGTCCCTCCGTAAACTCCCGTTGTTGTCCTCTTAACATACTATTAATTTGCGATATGGCCACATATTATTTTTCTAAACCGTATGTGTATATGCTAACGAAGCGGACACGTAGAATCCGCTTACGAATGTAGTTCTAAAACGAGAGTTGTCCACTTTGTTTTTTATTTCCTCAGAGGGAGCCCAACCCCATTAGAAGCTCAAGATTTTCAATAAGTACGGGCGGTCTACAGCTATCATTGGAAACGAGTTAGGGATTGTCACAGATAGACAGAGCGCGCCATACAATTTGAACAGACAGAGAGCGCCACACATTTAACAGACGAATTACAGATAGAGCATACGACACAATTGAGCAGACGAACGGGAAGCACGTAGAGTGCACGTCGTAGCCCACGACGTTGTAGTAGCACGGAATGCCGCCAGGGGGCGGGGCGGTCGGCCGATATTTAAGCGGCTGCGGCCATGTTAGAATGCTCTTTGACTCGTGCTTCGCGACTTGAGACTCTCGTCGCTTTCTTCTCCGCCACGTGCGAGGGGCGCCATCCCCGGGTGAGTCAGAGCCGGCCCGTTACGGTGCCGCGATATAGATAAGTGCGCAGGTAGGCTAGGTGTGAATCAGCGTATTCAGGACGGCCGCGCGGTAGTAACTGAGTGTGACATTATATATAAATATATTAATATATATATATATATATATATCATTGTGTAACAGACACCGTCGTCGGTGTAGTGAGAATGAATGTGAGCTCCACCCACGCGAGCAAGACCAGTATTGAGAAATAAATACGACTGAGTATTATATTATTCTTGATATATATTTGTTCTCGTTCCGCATTAGTTTCGTAACATATTTGGCGCCCAACGTGGGGCAGTGTGTTAGTTAACCGTTACACTAATTGCGGAACTAATAGGCCATTATGGCAGATTCAATAGATCATCTCAGAGCAGTTAGAAAGAGTACGCGCGCCAGCGTTTCTGCTTTACGCAGTGCTGTGCTGCAGTTATGGCCTGAGGGACAGGGGCCACCGGCCAAGTCCGCGGCCAACGACCAGCGGGTAGCTACAGGGCTACTAAAGCTGAAGCGTTTAGAAAAAAAGCTAGTTGAGCTAGATGATAGAATATGTGCATTGTCGGTAGGTGTCAGTGAAGACATCCTAGCCGAGCAGATGGCACGTTGTGAGACATACATGGAAATGATAGACCAAATTAAGCATTTACTAGGCACCTACAGGAGTGATGGCGCCCCGAGCGGAGCTGAGCAGAGTGCGCAGTCCTCGGACGCTCGCACGTTGGCCGACGCAGTGGCGTCGTTAATCGAATTACAGCGGGAGACGTTGAGTGGTGCATCCGCGCATGGCGGTGCAGCCGCGGCGCACGGCAAAATGGAGTTGATTTTAGAGCGACTAGTCTCAATACAAGAATCCGGCACCTCGAGCGGCGCATCGTTGCCGCCGCCGAAGCTGCGGAAATTTGGTGGTGACGAAAACAAGTTTCCAGTCTTCATCGAAGAGTTTAGAAGTTTGGTTGATGAGAGACAAGGCATATCAGATTTACACCGACACAAGATCTTGCGTGATCTACTCGAGGGTGATGCAGCGAGTGCAGTCGCCGAGATACCACTAACCGCCGACAACTATCCGCATGTGCTCAACTATCTAATGAACAGGTATGGCCGTGTTGAGTCTATTGTGTGTGGCATATATCAGAAGTTATTAGATATACTTAAGGTGGTTCGTGTGGACCACGTAACGCTACGCGGATTATTAGATCAAGTGAATAATTCGGTAGCGGCGTTGCGAACTTTGCAGTTCGACGAGAAGTGTTACGGTGCGGTATTATATACGATTGTTTTGCGTGCTTTACCAGGGCCGTTAGGATTGCGATATCTTAACTCGGTAGAGGCGGCTAGAGCCGCAAATGTTAGTGATCCTTCCGTGAAACCTCTGTTGTGCGTAAGAGCTACTGAGGCTTTATCAGAGAAATTTGGCGCACAGTTTCAGGACTTGATGAATTTTCTCGCTAGCGAGGTGACGTCGCGCGAAAAACAAAATTCGATAATACAGAGAGACAACAAACCGGGGTCGGGTCTTGCGCAGCGGCTGTGGTCGAGTAGTCTAAGGCCGGCGAGGGAGCACTCCCGGAATGACTCAGCACAAGTTTACCAAGCGCACGTGGGACCGCGGACCGGTAATACCCGTAACACTAATAACAACATTACTAACGACAATTATGATAACAAGCGAGAAGGCCACGCGTCTAATAATCACACACCATGCAATAATAATATGCGACAGTCGGTTAGCTGTTTGTTTTGCGGTGGCAAGCACAATTCGAGCATTTGTATGACTACGATGTCAATGAGCGAGAAGCGCAATAGAGTAGCGGAGGCCAAGGTGTGCCGTAGGTGTTTGATGGCGGGACATTGGGTCCGCGCATGTACGAGTCAGATCACATGTAAGCATTGTAAGGGTCCGCATGCACCCGTAATGTGTGCTCGTGCTGTATCCAGCAACATTGTATCACCTGTTGGATGTACAAATCCGTTGTTACCCACGGGGCATGTAGACTTAGTAAGCGATAATGGTAGACGTGTCGTGGCTCGATTTTTGTTAGATAGCGGCTCACAGCGAACTTTCGTTACTCGCCGTCTCGCTAAGTCCCTGCAGGCAAAGACTATCGGCGACGAATTTACCTACCTACATGTCTTCGGCGGCGACAGACCCCGGCAAGCCAAGAAGTTGCCCATTGTACAGCTTCGGTTGGTGCCGCGTAACGGCAAGCCAGTAACGCTTACCGCGAGGGTGGTGGAAGAGATTACAGCGGCCCATTTGCCCACCCCGTCGCCAAGGCTCCGGGCTAGGTACAAGCACGAGCTTGCGGAGCGAGCCGGCGGTCCGGTGTCCGTTGATTTGCTGCTAGACGCAAGCAACTCGTTTAGCGTCATGGAGGGCGGACCACGGCGCCTCGACACCCGGACCGTCGGCCTCGAAACTCGCCTCGGGCTCGTCCTGGCTTCGGAGGCGACTGGGGAAGTAAGAGCGGAGGCAACTAGTAAAGACCACAATCTACAACTGTACTGCATGCGCAAGAGCGAGCGAGAATCGCTACGGTGGAAGAGGCGCCGCTACCAGCTTCAAGAATCGAGTGTTCGTTTCGCCCACTCAAGACAACCGGTATCGATTACTTCGGTCCGCTCGTGGTACGTGGAGACCGCGGAGAGGAGAGGAAGATTTGGGTGGTTATCTTCACCTGCGCAGTAGTACGAGCAATCCACCTGGAGGTGGTGGAGGATCTCACGGCAGAGGCGTGCCTAGCGGCCATTAAGAGATTTACGGCACAACGCGGGCTGCCCGACAAATTCATCTCAGACAACGCATTAACATTCCAGAAGGCAAGCAGATGCCTAGTAGCCCTCACCACGGCGTTTCGAAACGAAGCGGTGCAGAATTACCTGGGCCACGGGGGAGTCTCACGGGCCCCCTGGTGGGGAGGCTTCTTCGAACGCATGGTGGGAGTGGTGAAAAGCTGCTTGCGGAAGACACTTAAGAAGAGCAAGCTGAAGCTCATGAACCTGATAACAATAATGTACGAGGTGGCCGCAATAATTAATCAACGACCCATCAGACGAGAACCCGGCCGGCCCGACGAGCCGCGAGCTTTGGCCCCAAGTCATTTTCTCATGCCGAAGGTACCGATGGTGTTGCCAGCCGACAAACTGACGTCGCTGGGCAATCATCCAGGGGGACTCGCGAAGAGAGGCAGCAAGAAAAGTTGCTGAATTCGTTCTGGAAGCGGTGGCGAAGCGAATACATGTTCGTGTTGCGAACAGCTCTACGGCGAAGGGGGACGCGGAATGACGTGCTGAAGAAGGGCGACGTCGTCTTGCTGGAAGACGAAGCGCTGCCGCGGGCATTTTGGCGACTCGGACTCATCAAAGAGGCCCTGCAGGGGAGAGATGGAGTGCCGCGCGCGTATCGTGTTCATCTCGGCGAGGGAAAATTCGTCAATCAACCAGCGGGACGGCTCGCGAGGTTGCTGTGAGCCGGCACGTGATGTAACATAGAGTCACGAATAGAGTATGAGTATTGATGGTTGTTGAGCCCTCCTGCCAGAATCTTTTGAGGTGACTCTGTCCCTCAAAAGGGGGAGGATGTCACAGATGGACAGAGCGCGCCATACAATTTGAACAGACAGAGAGCGCCACACATTTAACAGACGAAATACAGATAGAGCATACGACACAATTGAGCAGACGAACGGGAAGCACGTAGAGTGCACGTCGTAGCACACGACGTTGTAGTAGCACGGAATGCCGCCAGGGGGCGGGGCGGTCGGCCGATATTTAAGCGGCTGCGGCCATGTTAGAATGCTCTTTGACTCGTGCTTCGCGACTTGAGACTCTCGTCGCTTTCTTCTCCGCCACGTGCGAGGGGCGCCATCCCCGGGTGAGTCAGAGCCGGCCCGTTACGGTGCTGCGATATAGATAAGTGCGCAGGTAGGCTAGGTGTGAATCAGCGTATTCAGGACGGCCGCGCGTTAATAACTGAGTGTGACACTATATAAATATATATATATATATATATATATATATATATATATATATATATCATTGTGTAACAGACACCGTCGTCGGTGTAGTGAGAATGAATGTGAGCTCCACCCACGCGAGCAAGACCAGTATTGAGAAATAAATACGACTGAGTATTATATTATTCTTGATATATATTTGTTCTCGTTCCGCATTAGTTCGTAACATGGATCATACTCTCGCATTGCAAGACTCCGCAGTTGTCTCAAATTTACGACCAGTCCTAGCAGTACAACCAGAACTATAGGTCCGAGAGTCCAATTTCACAAAACATTTACCCCAAAGAGCTTACTGAGACACACGAAGCCAATGCATACAAGACAATTTTCCTCATTCAGCCTGCCACAAAACCCACACGTCCGCAGCCCTCATAAATTACTACACTCAGTTTGTTTTTAACCAAGTGAGGATGATTCATCTAAAACCTAAGACAGCAAGGAGAATTCTGCTGAAATGCCATTTAATGGTCTTAAATGACCTTCTGACTGACAAGAACTATTCTGATTAGTTTTCTCTACTATCATTTTCCCTATCACATTGCGCCTCCCGAGCGTCAACGGTTACTCGCCATCCTTGGCGGATACTTGGCTGTAACCTCAGGGATATTAGAACGGCCTGAAACTTTGGCCTTAGGTTAGTCCAGTTAGGTTCATCATCAGCAGTGCAAACAAGTTTATTCTTCCGAGAAAGACATGAAGAAGCGAGTATTTGACAAATTACCCAATAGTGATGTGTCATGCGCTGCGAAACGCATAAGCTCGTCCGACACGTGTGGCGTCGAGTCTGACGTTATATCGCAGTCAGGTAACAGAGCAGTTTATTAGGTCCCCCCTTCCTTGTGTCACCGGGCAATCGAGTAGTTAATGCATGATGACGGCGTGTTAGGTAGCTACCGTATAATACTGGCTCGGAATATACACAAAGTCATAAATTTTTCAACAAAGAAAAATTATTTCACAAGTATGCGTACCCTTTTTGTCTCGGAATCACAAATATCCATCTCCTCAATCAGAGTAATAAAAAAAAATAGAATACCTACTGCTTAACAACAAAGAAAAAGTTCAAATACAGCGTAGAGGAGTTCAAGTCATGGTTAAGTTGCCCGAGCCTCCTCGGTGCACATCAAACATTTTTTATGTGGTTTGATATATACTGACCATTTTAACCAGCTTGAGAGGTGTTTCTCATTATATATGAAGCGAGTGCTATGCTTGCCTATTCGAGTAAGGAGTCGCTTTGTATATCTCATGTCAGGCAGTCCACCGGCAACTGAACAATCCGACTAACGCTGAAGATGCCGCGTATAGTACCATACGAATGTTTTATTTCTGAATGGGAAGCTAAAGTAGAACAAGCCAGACAGGAGGTCGGTGGATTGGATGTTTTTAATGCCGTGCACCTTTGGTCTGGTCCTGCATGTGACAGTCGCCACATATACACCAGGTACATAGTGCATGGTTATCACTACCTGGTATGTTCAAACGCAGCCTTTTACGAGGAGTGCGAGTTGTGCACCTGGCGGTTCAGCCTGCAAAGATGTGCTATGTACCATGCAGTGGAATGCACAGTGCTGGACCAAAAGTCGTTGCTCTACTTCTCTCGCCGAAAACGTAAAGAAGATAAAGTATTACGAAGAAACATCTTGAGCTGTATATTCTACTCAATCTGAGTGAAATAAATATAATTGATTATATATTGACATAAACTAAATATTTTCGAGGCCTGTTTTCTTTGAGATATGACTTCTCGACAGTTCGCGTGAAGGCAGTAAGCACCTTCAGTGTTCTGTCACGGTGCCGCCCACGCTGGTTACGTTGTTTTGCAGGCGCAGGCAAATATGTATCCAAAAAATACATCCCTCACAACGAGAGACCCTTACCTTCTAGACGTTAAGAATCTAAACGAAATTAGCGTGTAGATAGTAGTGGGTCACGTACGTGTCTCAGACTCGGTACTGGGAACCCACGTTCCAGCAAAGTCTTCCGACAAAGATGATAACTAGATATAAAAGGAGTAACGCTGCGACTCTAGTTTGCACCAAGTGACCGGCACCAGATCTGCACGTAGAGCTGGTGTAGTTAGACGTTCCACGTTCATTGGAGTACAACTGTTAATATCCCATTGTTAAATATAAATCGGTTATTAATTATATGTATGCAATGAAGAGTACATTAACTCAATGACACACAGGCAACACAAAGCTGGTGTCGGTAAAATATCGCAATGCCAATATAGTTGAGTTGTCCTTACCTGCTGAAATTCACTTTAGGGATTGTCGTACGGTATGCGGTATATGGTTTTCTAGAACTATCAAAGAGGTACGCTTGCATCGGCGACGTTTGAGGAAGGACAAACTCGGCAACGGCTTTATGCGTAGTATGATCATCTCGATACGTTAATATCCAAACAAATTGGGAAACCTGAAATATCGGAAATTGTGTCCCGGTTATTAGATTGCGTGCAAATAATTATCACAAATCACTGGTGCGAGGAAACAAATATGTTTTTGTTATCGGCTGGTTAAGACGCAACGCAACGAAAGCTTATAACGTAGAACTACAAGAGCTGACCCACAAATTGTTGTCTTTATTCGACTCCCCTCCCGATGAATGGGCTAAACAGAGCTGTTGGACAGTCCCTCTGCAAGAAAAGCGCTTAGAAAGTCTGATCGGTAGAGCCCCACGGTGGCTGATAAAGCCATGCTTCGAGCCGTTAGTAGTCAAGGGGCTGGAGCTTGGTTACATGCCCTACCCTGCCCACGAATAGGGACTTTTTTGGTTGACGAGACAACGTTCATTATGCACAAAACTGCGGCTTAGTGTCGATCTAGTTGTTCCTCACCGATGTCGTTGTGGTTACCTTGTAGACGCTTTGGCGCATCATGGCTTGTCATGCGCCTTAAGTGCAGGCCGAAGAGCACGCCACTCGGCAATAAATGACCCTTTCAGTCAATCATTGAGATCTACTGGCTTTCCGTGTGTACTAAAACCTCCGGGTGTATCTAGAGATGATGGAAAAAGGCCTGACGGTCTTACTCTAACCCCCTTTGAGTGCGGTCGCATGCTTGTTTGGGACGCAACTGTTACTGATATATATAATAAAAAATATTTTATAGTTTTTTTTTTATTTATAGAGTGAAATAAAAAACATGTTTATCCGTTGACTCTTTGTCCAGTTCGTGTTGGCCATTATCATGAAGTCCGCCACGTACTGCGGAGTCTTTCACTTCTGCTCGGGCGTCGCAGACGGACGTGCTCCCGGAGCATGTTGTAGCTAACGACATTGTAGTAGCGTGAACTTTTTTTTATATGGGAAACACCGTTTGGAAACGCTAATGCAGTATCGGGACTGGCAACCAACACCAACTAGTGTGTGACCACCCACTAAAAAACCTTAATCCCCCCCCTCGAGTTCGGAAATGTGTATCACTACTTCGAGACCGTGGGAGGGGAGCCTCGTGCTCTAACGGCTCTCATAGATCTCGTTAAGTCGTCAGCTCACGAACTTGGCGCCTGCGTGCCTCCGCTGCGCGCGCGCGGCGAGCGTTTTCTAGACGCGCTTTTCGCGCATAATAGCGTCTAAGAAATATACACTTGCCGCCCATGCGGCGGCATCCTCCATAATGTGACCGACATTGCCTCGTGTCTATCTCCCTGCATAGCAGTACGTCGAACTTCTGCGGAACTAGAGCAGGGCGGAGCAGGACGAGACCGTATGGTCAACATCGTACGGTTGCCCCGATGTGCAAAGTGGGCACGTATCGACCTGCGACTTCTCAATTTGGGCTTGCGTAAAGTTCCGCTCCTTTCCTGGGCCAGAAAATCCATTCAAAGGACGCTGGCGAGCCAGGACGAGGGCTGTCTCTGTGCTCATCGTGCGGTGCACCCGCAGACCCGAAGCGCTATGCCGCCGCTCTGCGCAGCACAAAGAGCTCGTCTGTTGCGAGCGGTGCGCCCGGCCAGGCTAGCCCAGCAGGCTCCGCGTACATCCGCCGAGGACTCCGCGGCAGAGGCTAGCAGCCGGCGGCGCCCGTTTGTAGCCTTTTCCACTTGACGAATAATTTTGGGCAGATTCTGAGCGACCTTGCTGACCTTGCCGACGATGTGCTTGATATGCGCGGCACCTGTAAGACTGGTATCTAAAATGACGCCTAGGTACTTAGCAGTCCTTTTGATTAGAATAGGGTAGCCCGCGAGCGTCAGGCTGATTCCACGTGTCACCTTCCGCCCCGTCAAGCAAACTGCCTCCTTCTGTTGGGCAAGCTGTAGGTTATGGGCGGTCATCCATGCCTGTACTTTGGCTAGCGCCGCGTTAGCCATTTCTTTAAGTGTCGTCTCTGGGCAAGCCGTGACAAGGAGAGCGAGGTCGTCGGCGTACGCTACGATCTCCACGCCCTCCGGAAGCCCCAGCCGCAGGACACCGTTGTAGGCCAAGTTCCATAGAACTGGGCCAAGAACGGTAGTAGCGTGGACTGCCGCAGGTCGATCGACTGCGGTATATCTAGGACTACGCTCTCTCTGCTCTGCACTTCACGTAGGAGTCTACTCAACCGTATGAACAGGTATGGTTGCGTTAAGGCTATAGTATATAAAAATGGTTAGATATGCCTAGGGGGTGTCCTGTAGACCACCTAGCGCTACATGAATTATTATATCAGGTAAAAAGTTCAGTAGTAGTAGTAGTAGTAACATTCGATCAGAAATGCTATGGTGTCGTGTTATATACTATTGTTTTGCGGGCTCTGCCAGGGTCTCTGGTGGTGACATATATTGCCTCGGTGAAGGCGGCTAGAGATGATGATAATTTTTCCATAAAACCCGAAGACACGAGCTTGCGGAGAGGGCCGGTGGGCCGGTGGCCGTCGATTTGTTGCTAGAGGCAAACGACTCGTTTAGCATTACGGAGGGCCGACCACGGCGCCTCGATACCTAGACCGTCGGCTTCAAAACTCCCTTCGGGCTCGTGCTTGCATCGGAGGCGACCGGAGAGGTACGCGCGGAGGCCACAGTTGCGGCGGCGGCAGCCGAGCTTGACAGATTTTGGTTGCTCGAGTCTATCGGCATACAACCTGACGAACTGCAAGAGAAGAACCCACAAATTGTGGCAGAGCACTTCCTATCGACAGTAGAGCGGTCCGCCGACGGACGCAATCAAGTTCGGCTTAATCTTGGGCCCAACGTGTCCCACGAGAAATCCGTATTTCATCGAGCAAAGGTCTGCGGCAAAAGTCTTTGACCCGGAGTCATCGAATTACGCCATGCCACATTTCCCGGTTATACAGCCTAGCAAGATATCGCATAAGGTTTGGCCAGTATTCAATGCATCAACGGCGGCCAAAGGTCAATTGTCACTTAACGACTGCATCGAAGACACGCCAAATTTGTTGCCGTGCCCGATGGCGATGCTGACAAAAATTCGGCGACAGAAGGTCGCATAGGTGGCGAACATCAGCAAAGCTTATATGATGGTTCATGTTCACCTAGACGATCGAAACCTGTCTAGCCCGGTAGCGTGTTGGCTTAAGTCTGCGCCTCGCGTCCGGAGGAGACACATAGGTGCGCGGGTTTGAGCCCCACCGTTGCACATTTGTATTTATGGGGTCCGTCTATGATGCAATTTGAAAAACAGTTCCGTGGACGTTAAATCTTGGCTGAGGGTCGGCCCGAAAACTTTACTTTACTTAGACGATAGAAACCTGTTATGTTTTATATGGTTCGATAATGACGAGCAATTGACAGATCAATTACTTTATAGGATGACCTCACCCTCGTTCGGAGTAAAGGACAGCCCGCACAATACTAACTAGTGATCGAAATACTGGGTGACGCGGGTATGGTTTTGAACCAGGAGGCCGACACGCTCACATTCCAGCCAGACGGGATGTTGGAGTTTGAGGCATCAGCGCCCCCCACCTTGCGCACCCTCATGGGCGCCTGTGCACGACTGTACGACCTCCAGGACCTGATCGCGCCGTTCACGACGAAGCTGGAGTGCATTCTCCAGGAAGCCCCCAGACAAAGCGGCCGATCGGGGAGGCAGTGTCGGTGGAGTTGGTGCAGCGGTGGTTGGCCTGGGTGGACGAGGCGATAGGGCTGGCGGACTTCGAGGTGAAGAGAGACCTGACCTCACGCGCGGAACTACGACTGAAATACACACATTCGCCGGCGCGAGCGAAAGAGCGTACGCTGCCGTCATATACGCCAAGATTACCGACACCCAAGGTACGAGTTTAATTGTCTTGGTCGCGGCCAAGGCCAAATTAGTCCAGTTGCAGCAAATTAAAGGGTTAATAATACTAAATAAAAAGTTGATGGTTGTCCTGTTGGCGGTCTGACTTGCAAATAGGTACGAGAGCAATTAGAGCTTGGCGACGCAAAAATGTTTTACTATATGGACGCGCGGGTTCTATTGCATTGGATATACTCGGCCGCACTACATATGTGGTGCCGGAGTATTTGCAAGAAATCGCTTATTGGAAAAACTGGAACATACGGAGGTGCGACAGCGGCGGCCAGGAGAGCAGATTTCAACTGACCTACCCTAGCGCAGTATGAGTATTTATGAGCTAAATGTGAGCGCCTTGTGGTTACAGGGTCCGGGCTTCCTGATCGATCCAGCTGCGCAGTATCCTGTATTTAAGGCGAGTTCTGCATTGTATTAGGAGCTCGCTGAAGTTCGAGTGTTGCTGGCAGTGAAGCAGCCTCCGATTACCGATCCGGCAAAACTTCCAATCTTGCAACGTCTTGTCAGGGTGTTTGCGACAGTTACCCGACGATCTAAAGATCGCAGCGTTCAAGCCGTTCATCGATGACGAGGGTTGGCAGAAAAGCCGTTTGAGACGCGACACCCGATTCTACTACGAGACGACCCGCTCACGACGTTAAGTATCGCGCATGCGCACGAGAGCAGGGTCCGTCACATGAAGGTTAAAGCAACGATGAACAATTTCAGAGAAAACTATTGGATCATCAGGATGAGACACCTAGTGAAGTCAGCGATCTACAAGTGCACGGCATGCGCAAGAGGGTGAGTGAAGATCGCTACGTTGGAAGAAACGCCGCTGCCAGCTTCGAGAATTGAGAGTTCGTTTTGCCCATCTAAGACCGCCGGTAGTGATTATTTAGGTCCGCTCGCGGTACAAGGTGACCGGGGCAAAAGGAAGAAGATATGGGTGGCAATCTTACCTGCGGTAGTACGAGCAATTTATCTGGAGGTGGTGGAAGATCTCACGGCAGAAGCGTGTCTGGCAACCATAAAGAGATTCACGGCGCAACGCTACCCGGGCTACCCGATAAAATTATATCAGACAATTAACGTTCCAGAAGGCAAGCAGATGCCTAGTAGCCCTTACCAAGGCGATCCGCGACGAAGTTGTTTTGTATTACCTGGGCCACGGGGGAGTCTCGTGGGGCTTTAACGTCCCAAGGGCCCCCTGGTGGGGAAGCTTTTTGGAACGGATGGTGGGATTGGTGAAAAGCTGCTTGCGGAAAAAATTAAAGCAGAGTAAACTGAAGCTCATGAATCTCATAACGGTAATACACGAGGTAGCCGCAATAATAAATCAGCGACCCACCACGCGAGTTCCACGTCGGCCCCGAGAGCCGAGGGCCCTGGCACCAAATCTTGTTCTCACGCCAAAGGTGCCGATGACGTTACCACTCGACAAACTAACGTCGCTGGGCAATCATCCCAGAGCGCTCGTGACGATCTGGAAGCTACAGGAAAGATTGCTAAATACACTCTGGCAAGGGTGGCGCAGCGAATGCATGCTCGTATTGAGAACAGCTCTACGACGCCGGAGGGAGCGGCGTTCTTTGTTTAAGACCACAACAGCTTAAAACGGCTGGGGAGCGCATTTGCCCTAATCCAATCAAAGCTTTTTATAAATATTGATTCCGGTGCTTAACTCTATCGATCCTTATGTCTGGCTCTCATTTGTAACAGCTATTCGGCGTTAACCAAAATGTTTATTCCAGAAAGCAAATTCGTGAGGCTATCCCGCGCTGTTTGTGTCCTTTTTAAAATGTTTCGATTGGAGCAACAATATTGAGTGCTACAGTTGCGGCACTACTATACGATCAATGTACCACTTAAGTAAGCAACCTGCAGTTTCTGTCTTTACTGGCTGGAGGCGGGAATCTACCGGAAACGAGTTTTCTTAGAGAGTCACCTACAAATTGCACTGTGGTTCTCGTTGTAAGGTCGTCCAGCGGTAGCAGAGGGCGTCTTCTCACGCCGTAAGAGGTTCAGGCACGTTGCCACTGTCATAACAGTTCTTATAAGTAATTTATTCACGCAGGTGGCTGGCGTCCTACCAATCAGGCTGTTCACGCAGTCTTCGACTTTAAAGATTTTCTGTTTATTAACAATTGTTAATAATCTAAAAGCCTTCTAGTTGTCACTATTTGGAGAAAATAATCCTTTAATAAAGCCACGCATCCCTGCCCTGGTGTTTTTCCAGAAATCAAATTCAAACACGCCTCTATTAATTAACGTGTTCACCGACTGGTTCAGGTGTCACGCGACTGTTGGGGCTATGCGCCACATGCTGGAGAACGCGCAGTTGAGAGGGTAGGCACGAGTAGGTACCGAGACGAATCTACCGCATTCAAGAATAATGTGTGAAGCAATAAATACAGCTGACACAGTGTGCAGAAAAGCACCACGGATAATGTAGCGAGACTCTACAGGTGACCGCAGGTAATCGTGTTTTCATTCCCTACGTACTCGGCTTGTTTAAGTTAATTAGACTACGTCATTAAGTCACTGTGTACAGTTTAAGTACATAACAATATACGAGTATATATATATATATATATATATATATATTTCTACACCATGTTAGGTAAAACAATACCTAATCTATACATAAAAACAAACACGTTGGCAACACATAAGCCGTAACACACATATTTACAGCGGTAAGTTATTAGAAGCATTCGCCAATTGTGATAACGAGACGAAATATATACAGTGACTGGCGTGATACTTTGAACATGGATTGCTACAGTTTTTACAAACACAACTGTGCGACACATGACGTGGTGATACCCGTGTACTGCGAATCGCATAACAATATGGCGGTTAGTCCTACCTACATCTTTTCATGAATCTGATGTCATTGCCCCAACTGTGTAAAATTCTGGATAAATTTCTGCCATTTTAACTTCGTATTCACTGATGAAACGATCGTATCCCGGTGTCGCAGGGAGATTCTTCAGGTCCTCTACGAATAGCGGGTATCCGCCAGCAAGTACACGAGTCTATTCCGAGCTGAGCTGTGCACCCCAAGCACTCGCTTCAGAAACGCGGAAGTAACTCCATAAAGGGTACTCAGGTGTTAGCTTCGTCCAGATGACCTCTATGCCGTACAAAGCAATAGGTGCGACCTTCAAATCGAAGAGCGCAATAGCGGTGCGCACGGACATCATTTGTAGTTTTTTGATCAAGGAAGAGGCAATCAAAGCCGTCCTAACTCGTTTGGAGACATGTCTGGCATACGACCTGCCTGTAAAGGAGATTGTTAGCTTGAGCTAGGTAAAGTGATTAACATACGTGAGGATCTGCCCACCTAGACAAAGTTCGTCGGTCGCCGCACGACGTCCCCCGTATACAAAACTTCATGGCGCGCGTTTTGCAGGTATTGATCCGGAGTTTCACACTACTGACATACTGTACCAGTGATGCAAGCGCTTGTTGTGGGTGGAATCGAGTGGTACTGTATAAAACAAGATCGTCGGCGTATAGAAGTAGGTTGACGCTTCGATGACGATTCTTGATGTGAGCTGGGAGGTCGCTAATCAGAGTTAAGAACAGGAGGGGGCTTAAGTACTCTTCCTGGGCAAAACCCTATATATATATATATATATATATTTAGGAATTTAATATATACATGTAAATGTTTAAATCCACGGCACCGATGGCTAACTCCGCATCTGTCACTCGTGTCCGAGTGGGAGTCTTGTCCATCGTAGCCTGCTGTAAAGCGTCGCCAACCTGGGGAATTAGCGTGGTTGTGAGGGGCCCAGGCCCACCCGGCGTCTCGAATGCGAAGGGTGAAAAGTGGTACGCCCGGCCTAAGTTCGCATACATTATTATCTTTGATGTCTCGGCGCGGGAAGCGCCAGCTCCTAGACGAGAAGCGCCGGGACCGCCCTTGTAGAAAAATATCAAAGTCAAGCCATCGGGCCGCTTGTCATCGTCTCTAGAACGACCAGGCGGTTCCAGGACGCAAGGGATTCCGGCCTTTCGCAACGACCTTGCAAGAATGTCATTCAGAGCGGTGTGACGTGGGCGCCAACCCGCCGAGTGAGCGCAAGACTGGCCGTGTCTGGCCAGGCGTCCGACAGGCTCGCCACAAGTGCATCTGTGTGGCTCTACCAAATCAGCTCCCAGTCTCAGGCCAATGCAGATCCGGATGGATTGGTCGTCAACGCGGGTACCCAATGAGGCAGCGGGGAGTGCGTGTAGCCAGTCGCTCGCTCCTGGGCGAGCGACGGCAAGGAGGCGCGCCCTATCCTGGTCGTCACCGCATTCTTTAAGCAACTCAGTAAGTGAAGATTCGTGTACCTTCTCGGCCCAGGCCCTCTGGTAGGCAAGTCTATTCATATCAGGCGGTGAAGCTTAAGTCCAGCCGCTATAGCGTTGCGAGTTGCCTCAAACAATGCCCAAACCACCGGCGGGAGCAGACTTTGGACATGACCCGAAGTAGCGTGCATCGAGGCGGCCACGGCAGGGCCTGCCAAGGAGCGGGCCGATAGAAGACCAAGACCGCCCATGGAGGTGGGGTGAGCCGCCTGGCGCACCTCTCGTGGTCGTAAGTTCAGACCCAAAACCGTATCGAGGGCCTCCACTACCTGGTCGTCGAATGGTCGAGAAGCTGGTTGAATGTACCCGAACAGTCCATGGATCGTATGATAAGCGGAGAACGACGAGCGGAGTAGGTTGGAGCGGAGTAGCCCTTGGTGGGCTCCGATCAGAGGCAGACGTTCTTGCATCGCCCACAATCTGTCCATCATGGGGTCGAGTAGACTCGGCAGATGGTAGGAGCGGTGCGCCAAGGAGCGTAACGTCGTGTTCAGACACGACTCTACACCCCGGTAGTAACGCAAGTAAGGCACTCAATGTGGGGTCGTCCGGGTCTGTTCCCGGCGCGAACACCTCGCATTTGGCCGTGTTTAACACCAGGCCACTGTCTCAAAGGCAAGAATTCTGCGCACTTCCTCGAGTAAGTCCTCCATCGGTCTACCGAGTGTGCCATCGTCGAGGTACCAAACAACAGGACGGATGGCGCTCTGTATGCGTGATTCACTAAGTTGAAGATTTCCGGTACTGCATCACGAACTGCAAGAAGTATATGATCCCTTTGAATAGTATTGAATGCATTGCGAAAATCCAACTTCAAGAGTGCCGTTCGGGGCGGGCTTGATTGGACGAAGGCTCTTGCTGAATGTACAGCTGCCTCCGCTCCGCCTGCTAAGCCAAAACCCAACTTGAATTGAATGTATTGTTTATTAACCAATATTTGGTTTATGCACATATGTGCACACAGCTCTCCTAAGTAACTTTCATCAGCGAATTTGCTTTTGTACACTGTTGGAGGTGATACAGATCACATGATTTTCCGCATAGGTTGCATTCACACTCGGTTGATATCTCATGCCACCCATTTCGCATACATATCTTCATATGAAATCCATGCATTGCAAACCCAGTAACGAAGTATCTGTTTCTACAACATGGGCTCTTTCAGTAGTCTGTAGTCATCGCTCTAGTCTCATAAAAACGCCAATCAACATCCGCAAATTTATACTCCAATTCGGCAAGATGATTATCAAAGGCCCCCGTTTTCGGTAAAGCATAAGTTGCCCTGAGCTCATCCACAAAAAGTGGTGTCGAGGCCAACAGATACACAAGACGATTGCGGCTAGTGCGGTGAACTACTAGCACTCTTTTTAGAAAGCTGGCTTTGATTTTGTCAAGTACGTTACAGATTTGCTTTTGATAGGTGGGGCTATATGACCTGTATCCCGTAAGCAGCGGTCGGCGCAATCTTTAAATTAAAAAGTTTGAGGCGACATCTAGTGACAACCGATGCGGCTCTGGGATATTACGAAACGATAAAATGCCCTTACGAGCTCTTACCTTCATATGTTTAGTGAAATTTAAACCCTGCGTTGAATAGATTACTCCAAGATAAGAAAAATGTTGAACAAAATCTATTGGTGCTGAGCTTAAGCGCAATTCGTCTTTTTCTGCGAGCCTACCTCCGCGGCGAAACTTCATTGCTTTCGTTTTTGCTACGTTTATCACTAGAGCATTTAGGTCAACAAACTTTTGGAGTGAAGCAAGCGATTGCTGCAGATGAAATCGACTCCGGGAGTAGAGGACGAGGTCATCAGCATACATGAGTGTACTAACTTGCGGGTGTCGACGCTGGATTTTGTCCGGGAGATCGCTCACCAATATTGAGAATAATAGCGGGATAAGATTATCGCCTTGTGCAATTCCTGTAGTCTGAGTAATAGGGGTGTGTTCAGTTACTTCGTCGTCGATGATTGCATACCCCTCCTGCAGCATAGCTTGTAATAACTTCAGTATTACCGCTGGAACACCACATAGCGATAATTTCTCTAGGATTATTGTTCGTGACGCCGTATCAAAAGCCGCCTTAAAGTCTACGAAAACAGCAAAAAGAAAGTTACGTTTAACCCGGAGAGTCATTTGAATACTATTGAGAAGAACGGAGCAAGCCGTCATCGTCGACCTCCCTCGCCTAAAGCCGTGCTGCTGCTCTGGCAAGCACTCGGTACTTTCCAAAAAATCTTCTAGTCGACGTGCTACCAATGCTGACAGTACTTTGTAAATGACGCTTTTCTTTGCTATGCCACGGTACGACGAACGTATCAAGGAATCCCCTTTTCCCTTCGGTAACACACTTAAAATGCTGAGTTTCCATTCTTTAGGCAAGTGCGATGTCTTCAAGATTTCGTTGAAGAGAGAAGCAAGACAAGGAGACAGAATAATCGCCTGCTGCAGATGTTCATTCCGAACGAGGTCTGGGCCCGCAGCCTTTCCTGACGGCGCTTTCATTATCACATCCACAACCTCCGAGATACCGATAGGGCGAACCAGCTCCTGTCGAGCTTTGGTTGTCCTTTGCCCCCAAACGGAGACGTATATCGGGATGCAACTAGGAATCGTTGATTAGCTGGCAAACATCTGTCGAAAATAACTATGCAGCCTCTCAGGTAATACTGGACAGGCTGTTAAGCGCATCTCGGAGCGTAGCCATTTATGTGGATGAAGCTGGGACTGTCTGAGAAGCTTGTTTTGTGCTCCTATCTCGTGCTCCAGTTTAGCTCTACCCACCGCCTTTTTATAGATCCGACTGACATTCATATACAGGAAGGTCATTTCCGGACGAATTTTTGCCAAGATATAGGTCTGAATCATACGGTGTTTCAAAGATCGGCATTCTCGTGTATACCAACAGGTTTTTCGAGGTTTACTCGGCTGGGGACGCACGCTGTGCAGTATGACATTTTGAACTTGTGTTGCATATACTTCGACATTCAGGGGGTTCGGAACAGGGAGAACATCTGGCGAGAGCTCCAGTAAGCGGGTTGAGTCAACGGCAGCGTTTAACCGTTGCCGCCTTTGGCGTGCTGCCTGATAATGTACCGTAAGCGACATTGCAACAGGAAGATGTCGTCTAGTACCAAAGGCCAGAGTGTTTAACTGTGGACCCTCGTACCTGATGCTATCGTGTCTGGCGTTGGTGGCGAATATATCTATCGTAGACCTCCCTTGTGGGGCTACATAGGTCGGTTCCTCGGCTGTGGAAACCACCCACATACAACGGGACGCTAACGTGCTGATAAGTGCATCTGTTCTAACATTGTCCGATTTGTCGAGAGGGCAGTTGAGATCCCCGCAAAGCACTGTTGTTTTGTTAAGACGTTGTCCAAGCAATACACTAGCTTTTCCAAGAGGTCGGGAATAGCTTCCGATGGACTAGAATACATTGCAATTATATTTATAGAACTTCCTGCAAGTACAACGCAGTTGTCCTCTGTGTATAGTGCTTCTATACCATTAAGCTTACTGTTGTATAGTACAGCTACTCCACCGCTTGCTCTTCCAAGGCCTTCACTCCGTTGTCCAAGACATTCTATCAGATACCAGCCAGAAACAACAGTTGGTTCCGTGGCCCAGGTCTCAGTGAGAACCAGCACGTCATATTGTGAATCCATAGTCAGAGGAAGAAAGGCCAAGGTTTATTTTATATTTTCGCAATTCCATTGAAAGAAGGTGATTTGATGTTGCTGTTTCTGGCTCGGTCTTGAAAGGTCTTTCGCCGTGACACTACCTGCACGTGCGTGCTTTGGTCACGAGTGCCCTTTACTCTTACTTTTTCCGTCAGTATCTGGAGTCACCTTATTCGTGGAGACATGAAGCGCTTCTCGTAGGGACGCTTCGATTGAGTGCCGGTGTGCATCTCCGATCTCAATATTTTCAGGGTGCTTCTTTGTTTTAAAGGAGCTCGCTGATCCCAACAGCTGCGAGAATAGAGATGGCATTATTTTGCCAATGGCACTGGTGATTGCCGCTTGTACTGCTTCTACGATACAAGGGATAATATTATCCATGATAGATTGAACAAGACCATCACTAGTTGTGGCCACAGATGGTCTTTTTTCAGCCGGCGCAGTTTGGGTTCCGAGCATCTTGCTCTCTGCGGGGTCGTTGGCTATTTTAAGTCCGTTCTTTACTACAGAAGACCAACTGCGTTTGGGGAAGTTATCCGACGCGTGTACGTAGGCTACTGGAGCGCAGAGTGGAATACTTGGGGCTTCCGTCTGCCTTTGTATTATGTTTCGCGACGTTTTATTTAGCATCTCCAATGCGCAACCTATGTGGGCAGGACCCCCAGGTGGCTTCGTGGCAACCATTGCACAGGCAGCAGCGGGCTTCTGCCTTACAGTCTTTCCTTAAATGCTCTTGTGACCCGGCATCTCGGCTTTGTCATCTTGCAATTGGTAACTAAATGATCCATGCTAAAGCATCTGAAGCATTGCATTGGCTCGCGGTACAACATGACCCCGTGTTGTTTAAGTCCCAGGCGGACCTCTGTTGGAAAGTTGTTGCCCGCAAAGGTCAGAATAACATGCTTTGTTGCCGTTACAATATTGGTGCTTGGATTCTTTGTTTTCACTCGGACTGCTTCGGAGACTCCATACGATGTGAGAGAAGCTAATATGGCTGCTTCGGATATAGAAGGGTGCACACCAGAAATCTTGCCTTTTACTGAGGAGCGAGCTCCGCTTATTCTCGCAGATACCTCAACTCCCGCCAAATATTGCAGCGATAACAAAGTACCTCTGTCAACTTCGTCTTCTACTGCAATAACGAGTTCCCCACTTCTAGTAAATCAAGGTTCTTCAACTTTGCCTTTGATGTGTTGCGCAATGCAGTGACATACGTCATTGAAACGCGTCTCCAAAGCGTTATCATCAGCTGTAAATATTACAGCCACCTGTTTGGCGACTACCACCTTTGACTCACGCAATCGTTTGTTGCGCGTCACTGTTTGGAAACCATCATCGGTAGTGACTGTTGTTACATCGTCCCTCTCTTCAGTAAGCGTTCTCTGCGCCACGTCCTTATTTTCCCCCGCTAACGCCCCCTCGGTTGTTTCGCTGGCAACCTCCGCGCTCGCTGGAGAAGAATCAACCTGCGATACACGCATATCTTTGTTGCGAGTGTCTTCCACCGGGCTTGATGCCGCGCGCTTCCCACAACTCGTCTTTATATGACAAGCTGGACCGCCCGCATCGCTGATTGCTTCATCAATACGTTCATTCGATACCACTGCACGTTCTGCATGCACCGGTGTACGTGGTTCGGGCGGCTCCTTCCCTTGCCGTCTCGGTGGCGTTCGTTTCACAGGCATGACCAGCTGCTGCGCCGCGCCTGTTTACAAACAAGATATTGTTTGACTACAGGCGGACGCAGGCCGCGTTGAGTATGATGTTCGATAATATAACGCTGAGTATAGCGTTCGATAATGATTACGTACCGAGGATAGAAGCTGCAGCGATGTCAATGATAAACCTAGTCATGATGGCTAGTGGTGGTGACGGTGGCAGCGATGATGATGGCTGCGGGTGATGGTTAACTGAGGTGAAGAGTGATATTGATGAAAGTGGTAACAGATGGAAAAAGTAGAGCACATAGATGATGACGATTAGGATGGTGGTGAAGACGCCAATTACACGGATGGCGATGATAGTGAAGATGAAGCTGACGATGATAAAGTTGATGATGGCGATTACTGTGGGGGTGCTGATGAGATCAAAGATGCTGGCAAGTGATGATGAAGTTAAGTGGTGCTGATGATGATGATAATTGTTTAAGTAGAAAGCCAAAACCCAACTGTGCGGGCCAAGCTGCTCAATGATAAGATCTTTGGCCTCACGACAGGCTATTTTTGCAGCAATCCTCCGTATCGTGAGAGAACAGGCGATCGGGCGAATCGATGAGTCCTTTTTGCGGAGTGTGAATAGCTTAGCGCCGAATATAATCTCCCTGACCTCAGTCGGCAGTCTACCCCATCTCAAGACGTCCACCACTTTGGCAAGTGCTGCGGCCAGTCTCCTTGCCACCGGTCCAACCACGGGTGCAAGAAGGTCCTTCAGATGACGCGGACGCAACGCGTCAGGACCGGCGGACGAACTGGCCGGAAAGCTGGCAACAGCTCCAGAGACATCATCGACTGAAGAGTGACGCTGCGTCATAGAGTCAGGAGGGTCCGGAAAAACCGAGTCCGATGGAGCAGGTGGGTGCTTGGCGGCAAGCGAGGCCAGGGCTTCGTCTCCCGAAACAAACGAGTCCGTAGAGCATAGTAAGCGGGCCGCCCCGGAGACGCCTCCCTCGGACAATTTAGACGAACCGCGGCGTGCCGAGTCCTCAGGGGAGTCGCACGCATCTGATGTGACTCTTCTAAAACCACCTACGCGAAATTCGAACCGCCAGCCGTCGCGGAACGCTCAGAGGTTCGACCGAACAGTCGCTGCCAAAGAGGTGGACGACGAAGTGCGAGGTGGCAGTTGAAGGACCACATAAGCAAATGACAAGAGCGATTCCCACGAGGGGACGTCGTTGTTGGCCGCCACAAGGTCGAGGACGTCGCATAGGGACTCGGCAACCAAAGGCCTCACAGCCCTGGGGACTACACGCATTACCCTAGATTGTTGCGACGCAAGTATGAGCCTGTCGACCAGCGACTGTCTAGGCTGTGAGGGGAGTGCTGGCGTGGAGGAAGCAGTCGAAGACGACTCGGAAGTTGTAGACGTGGGACGACATCTAGCTTGGTGAATGGGGAGACCGCGGCGAGTGAAGTCCCGGCCGCATCTGGGGCAAGTGACCCTTACGGGAGGGTTACCTGCTACTGAAACGGACAGACGAGGGGGATAGGGGGCTGCGCCGAGGGACTGAGTGGGCTCAGGGTTCATCATTTGGGAGCTGGTGCGGGAGACACCAAGCCTTGCAGCAACGGGGCCAAAGATAGCAGGGGACGCAGTGCCTTTACAATGCCTCGAAGAGTGTCGCCTAGTTTCGGGTTGATGCGAGCGAGCATGGACACGGCCTTGGACATAGACCCGAAATCAAAATCTCGGTCGACTTAGGTGGGCGCGCCCGAACACGGGTGAACCGAGCAAAACCTTGTTTTTCTCGCGAGCTAATGCAAAAACGGGACAGCCCGAGTCCCCTCTAGGGTGGGGGCCACTGCAGTCTACGCAACGAGCTCGGTTTCGACATGACGCGGCTAGGTGGTCGTGCGCACCACATCTTCCACATGCACGAGCGCGAGTGCAGCGAGTTGCCGTGTGGCCAGTGCGTTGGCAATTAACGAAGCTTCAACCGACACATCATGGTCCCTCCACACAATAAAGACCTTATTAGGAGGCGTCCTCTTAAAGAGAACGTGTATCCTCGTGGACGGCACTCGGACGCTCTTTTCGTTATTAAGCCCGGGCCTCGTGTCTCTCCTTATCTTCATCGCACCGTACGAGGCAAGCTCGGATAGCAGACACTCGTCAGAAACGGACGGGTATACGTCCTTGATGACGCCCCAAAACTGATCCATTGTGGAACACAATCCTATTACCGGCACGCCTCCCAACGCCCTGACGGACACCAAGTCGCTTGCGGTCGAAATCACGGGCACAGTGGCCGTTATCCCCTTGGGACCGCCTCCCAACGTTGCCGTCGGCACCAGGCATGGAGGGCCTTGGAATACTTTCACCAGTTGTTGGCCCGAAAAGTCCGGGCCTGCTGCTGTTTGTTGGAACCTTCAGGTGCCGGAAGCGTGGAATCCTGTGACGTGAACCGCACTGTAAACTGGACCGGTGCCATTGTAAACAGATTCACGGAAGCGTGAAACTTCCGCTTCAGCTTTAATCACTCGCCAAACTGATTTCTTGTTCACGACTGTCACGAAGCCGTCGTTACCAATTGTATCACAGACTCCCCGAGAAGGTTCAGCACCGTTACGAGAATCCTCCGTATCTGAGACAGTACGGGCCCGTTTGAGAGTAGGCTCCTGCGCAACTGGATTAGCTGGTGTAATCTCGACAGCTGTCATCTCCGCCACTACAGCGTTGCTGCGCGAGTCACCAGCTGGGCTAACCACTTCCATAGGTTGGCAGGCAATCATATCAGATGCGCCGGGGACAGAGGCCGGTCTGACAGGCGACGTGCGCGGCACGTTGAGCACAGGGCAGCGGCACCCGCAGACAACATCTCCAAACGTGACCGCATCGTGCGGCTACCCTCCGCCGCCATGGCAGACAGCGCCGCCAGCGCTGCAGACGAGGACGGCGTAGCATACGCCGGCCCGCGGAGGTAACCGCTCGAACCGCTGCTCCCACCGTCTGCATCCACATCGCCGTCAATCAGGACGTTTGGTCGGGAAAGCCGACGCGCTCAAAAACCAGGAAAGAACCCGGAAAAATACACAGAGCACACCGCGCTCACACGGGCACTTGAACACGAAGAGAAGCGCTCGCACAAAGTTTGTCCGGAAAAAAACTCGTCAAAACCAATAAAACGAGAGGAATATTCACAGAGCTCACGCAGGACACAACCGTTTGTCGCCGTAGCAGACGACGAAAATATATATATGTAAAAAAAAAAAAAAAATATATATATATATATATATATATACATGAGTGTGACGGAAATATTTGAAGAGCGACATACAGAATTGTAGATCTCGTTAAAGCAGATGGTTTTTCCAATGGAACATGGTCTCTAAGAAGTCATGTTTTAAGAGTGAGAGTGAAACTCTACTTCAATTTGCAACACTGGTGTTTTTGCCCGACATAAGAGCACAAAAAGTGCCGTTACGAGACAACCAGTCTTCCTATACAGAAACTAAGCACACCTTCGGCTTTTTGATAAAATTCTGCTCCATCCGAAGAATATAACAAGGCCTGTCAGAAGACGCGACGAGGTCGCTTAGAAAAGAATTCGCCAAAAACGAAGTTCTTTATTAGCGTTCAGGCCAAATACTTCAAAATCATAACCCTACAACCACTCACGGCGCTCAAATCGACATATTCAGCCAATCTGCCATTCAGGGTGATCATTTTGATACGAAACACATGTCAATGCGAGCTGTGGTTGCGGAGTAATTACGATTTTTCAGAGGGCATGTCGAGATTGAGTGCATGCATAGATTACCTACTCAGATAAATCGATCGGCCCGCCCCGGCCAATCCACCGATTCTCGAAGGTCTCGTTGAGTTAGTCGCGTACCGCAGTGATGGAGTTCGGTGGCGCCACATGTTAACTGCATCGATGTATCTTCGCCACCGCCTTTATCGCGCTCTAACCACAACATCTGTATCATCATCACTGTAGTGTCCACCACCCCCATGACCGGGCGGCGACCGTTACGAGTTCGCCATTTGCTCGCTCAAGCAACACACGTCCTCTGTCTGGCACGCAGCAACAACTACTAACTCATTTATTCTCATGCCTCCTTATATACTCACAGATTGCCCGCTCATTTAGTGACTTCCCGCGTCTTCGCTAGTAGGGTGGCGGCATCTTCTAATTGGCGCCATGTATTTAGCTTGCTTCGGCATTGCCGCTAACCGACGCTGTCTATGCCCGCGCTGCTTGACGGACACTGCTATCCTACATTCTAGGGTGGCGGCATCTTCTAATTGGCGCCATGTATTTAGCTTGCTTCGGCATTGCCGCTAACCGACGCTGTCTATGCCCGCGCTGCTTAATGGACACTGCTATCCTACAATCACCATTATCAGCCATCCACACGCGGCGCACAGCTGTCATAAACATCTCAAAGACCACCTACGCTACCACGATGCGCGCCTTAATCGACCAATCAGCAAAGAGGTGGAACATTCGAGTCTCTGGAGTGAATAAATAGACCGAGAGAGGATGGGTCCAGTGCTATCTTCTCTGCGATTTCGCTACGTGCAAAACGTATGCCTGTATATTGTCATTGTTGAAATTGTTATTGTTACTGTATCGTGATGGTCCGGTACACATTAAAGAGAAAGTTGACATCTCTCACATTTATGTTGAAGCACGGTGTAACGCATACGAAGCGCGACGGCTATACCAGATGCGTTACCCGGATAGACACTTACTAAGTACTAACACGTTTGTGAACATACATCGTCACGTACGTGAAACTGGATCAAACCATGGCCGTCACTATGATTCTGGAAGATCGAGGACAGCAAGAACACCAGCCATGGAAGAACGCATCCTTCAAGCAGTAACCGATCGACCTCTTGCAAGAACGAGGGAAGTGGCCCGAAACGTTGGTGCGAGTTACAGAACCGTCCACAGGGTATTAAGAGCCGAACGACTACAACCGTACAGATTGCAGCAAGTTCAAGCTTTGCAAAATCCAGACAAAAAACAGTACTGTTGCTGGTCTCTGGAGCAAGCGGAATTTAATGCGGAGTTCCCTGAGCTTGTGCTTTTCACCGACGAAGCTCACTTTACACAAAGCGGTGTGTTTATTAGGCACAACACCCATTATTGGGCGAGGGAGAACCCGCATATGACTTGCCAGCGTGGACGCCACAGTCGTTTCTCCGTGAATGTGTGGGCTGGCATGGTGATCAACTGCCTTATAGGCCCACACCTACTTCCTAACAAATTGATTGGAGAAGCATACCTTACATTCTTGAGTGAAACATTACCAGGACTGTTGGAAGGCCTTCCAGAATGTGTTCGCGAGAGGATGTGGTTCCAGCACGACGGAGCGCCACCGCACTCCACCACTGCGGTACGCGACTAGCTCAACAAGACCTTCGAGAATCGGTGGATTGGCCGGGGCGGGCCGATCGATTTATCTGAGTAGGTAATTTATGCATGCACTCAATCTCGACATGCTCTCCGTAATTACTCCGCAACCACAGCTCGCATTGACATATGTTTGGTACCAAAATGATCGCCACGAATGCGCATTGGCGGAATATCCGTTTGGGTGTGTGTGAGTGGTTGTAGGGTTATGATTTTGAAGTAATTGGCGTGAACGCTAATAAACAGCTTAATTTTTGGCGACTTATTCTAAGCGACCATGCCGCGTCTTCTGACCGGCCTTGTATATTCAGATAGAGCAGAATTTTATCACGAAGACGAAGCTTAGTTTCTGTATAGGAAGACTGGTTGTTTCGCAACAGCACATTATGTGCTCTTATGTCGGGCAAAAACAGCAGTGTCACAAATTGTAGTAATTTCACTCTCACTCCAAAACAAGACTTCTCAGAGACCATGTTCCATTGAAAAAAAACATTTGCTTTAACAAGCTCTACATTTCTGTCTATTGCTCCTCAAATATTTTCGTCATACCCTGCATATATATATATATATATATATATATATATATATACCTATCCAATAATTTTACATCTAAATTTAGACATAGAAACACTTACAGTGAAGACAACCTGATACTCGGCTGGCTGTTGGATGTACTTTGCGATTTTCCAGGGATTGTAGTAAAGCTGGTACGCCCTTCCGTTAACATCAACTGTATCGAAGGTACACCAGTTGGCGAGATCTTGGGACTGATGTGTCTTAGTAGTACCTTTAGCATGTCCAGAAGGTTTAGAATGTCTAGAATGCTTAAAATGCCCAGAAGGTTTGGAATGTCTAGAATGTCCAAAACGTGTTGTTGGCGTTAGCAAGGGCTTGTGCGGTTTTTGCTCCAAGAGAAGAAATGTATCGAAGCCTACTAGCCCCACTACCACCAAGAAGAGGATGACAACGACCGGCACTATGGGAAATCTGGAAATAATCAAAATGTAAAAGTTAATTAAAAGAACTACTTTACATGGTTCGCGCGGCACGGCCTCGTTAAAGTTAGCTGGTAACTATAAGCGCATAACTTTGTAAACGTGCTTGCACACTAACGGCAAGATTGCGCACGACATTCAATATTGTTGACGCTCGTTTGTGTTTTTTTGCAATAATATCTGCAGCGATACTACAAGGGTATCGTTGAAAAGCTGCTCCTGGCCAGCTTGGCCGAGTGTAAAGCACGTGTATTTTTCCTACTATAAGTCCTTAATAAGAAAATTGCATAGATAAATGTGCCTGCGTTACATTCACACAGATGCTGGCGCACAGAATAAAATCAATTCAGAAATATACCCTCAAATACGTATCATCGCCAGAAACCTAATTATTACCGTCTAGCCACCAACCCTATCTATAGTCGATCGATTGTAGCGATCACCGCGCGGCTACGCTTCTCTTCTTTATCTGAGCATTAGTTGGAAAATAAGGACGTTAAAGTAATATCATCCCTAAGATGGTTAGCAAACAGCACATAGATAGTTAACCATTTGTGACTTCTGCTAGCAAAAATATGTATACGCCACACAACGAAATAGTTTTTTTTATTAAATATTTGTCGTAAAAGTGAAGTTGAACTAGTTGGATTATCTGAGCTAAACTTTCCATCACAGTGGGCGAGCAAATTTCCCAATGGAGGACTGCTAGTTTATTATACTGTTGCCTAGCGCAACCAGTATGGAATTCTTTTTGATCATGCTGTATGGAATTCTTTTTGATCATGCTACTAGGAGTTTATTTTAATACGAAACTTCGAGCATCACATTCGAGTTGTATTGGATGTTTTTCTTGGACAATTATTTAGACGCCCTTGTGAAAGACCAAACAATAGGTGATAGGCGGTCAGAAGTATCAAAGATAACTACAGCAGATTCGGTTGAATTTAGACTAATAATCTGCGATTTTAAAAGAACGTAATCTGCACATCAGTTCGTCTGATATTGCCGTGTTAGCTATTTCTACATAAATAAGATGAAACTGAGTTATTGAGTACTATAATTGTTGAGCGAGCACTTTTAAAAGCATTTCAACGCTGTTTGCTCTACCCCGCAGAACCGTGTGTCTGCAAGATTCTCCTGCGGGAAGGATTTCGTGACGTTGGCAGAGCCAATTGCATGCTTATTTTAGCAAAAACAATCTTTATCGCCCACACTATGCTATTATCAATGCATTTAATTGTAGCTTGATTTGCTTGACGTTTTCTGGCAAATCGTTACTGCTGAGGCTTTGTAGACAAACTGATTGAACAGTACTAGTAGTAGTAGTAGTATTACGTGTTCCACCACTGTTTATCTTTGGACTTTAGTCGTGGTCTCACGCAGCTCTGGAGACCGCTGGTCAATAGGTCATTAATAGCTGTAACATCGTCGTCCGCCGCCGCTGTTATTATCTCCACGAACTGTAGTAGCTTTCTCTCGTCTAGGCTGCGGGAGCCTGATCGACGAGTTACTTACTGGTCGTGGCGTTAAAGGCTATTCGGAGACCGACTGGAACGTGTCAACTGAAGCGTTCTCCTTCGCTAAGCGGGTGATCTGCGCCCTGGAGCATAAGCTCGTCATTCGAGAAATTCTGTCATTTTTCCGTCATTCGAGAAAAATGAAGAGCCCATCAATCCCATGAACGTAAACACTGCCGGATCGTTCGCAATTAAGAAACCAAAGTCGGATAGCACATCAGTGAGGGCGACTGTTCTGCTATCACCCGGTTTGTCGAGTCTTGCGCGAAAGTCCCCAGCGACGAGCTTTCGGCACCTGGCGGCCTGGCGTACATAGCAATGATGCTGATGACTTCCCCACATAACACAACACAGTTATTCTCAACGAGCACTGCATCTAAGAGCGAGCACTGCATCTAAGCTTCCCAATCGGTGGTTGTACAACACAGCCACTCTCACACCACTTGCACGTCCAGTCTGGCTTAAGCGGACGGAGTTTTATGGGTCTCCACGTTCGTTCGTACGTCCCCTCACAGGTCCACGGCTGTCGTGCGGTTGGTTGCACAGAAGGGAGATCAGATGGTCCAGTATCGCCGGGTTCTGGTAGCTCGGAGTAGGTACTGGCGTGTTCTTCTTTTACTTCGTCGCGCGCGCACTCCCTTTCGAGATGCTCGTCGACAAGCCGCCCATATTTAATTTGGTCGAGATTTAGTTTAACGGGATTGTGTGGGTACCTATAAAGTAGCAGCCCGTAGGGCTATGGCTTTGGCACAGGCATCCGTGAGACCACTATACGGATAAACTCCTTTGTGCACAATGGCCCGATGCGTCCGAATCATATTAATCACTTTGAAGTCTCCCGTCAAGGCTCCGCCGTCGTTAGCATCCTTGCACTCTCTCTGGAATTGAGGAACCGTCATCACCGACAAGAAGCAATTCGGTCGCCGCGACTTTAAGACTCCAAGAAACCCTGTGCTTGTGTCAATGCCGTAGCTGCATCTGACTTCGAACACACACGGATTACTAACGGGGTTTTCCTCGGTAATTGTTCAAGTATTTCATCTTGGGGGTACCTTGAGGCTACGCTGGCTTCCCTGCTTACCAATCTCAGTTGGTTAAGTAACACTGTCAGACGCATCATGCGATGCGTTCATAGGCGTGTTCGCTAGAATAGCCACACGTTCTTTAAGAGCCCTCAACCGTAGCGCTAAATGGTTAGCAAAATTCGCAAAATCACTTGCAAAGGGTTCTTTTGCAAAAGTCTTTGTCGAGCACTGCTTAAAACTCCTCGGTGGTAATTTTCACAGCCGGTAATGAGCAAAGACGACAAAGCCACAATGTACCGCGGTCTCCGCTGGGCTCCTTTTCATCACCGAACCTGCAAGCTATGTGAAATTCACGTTTACATCCTCCGCACCTAAGTAGAACACCTCTCAAGCAGTCACCACATCGACTACAGCTCATTTCGACTTCCATTGTATTCGAATGATTTGTGTTTGTTGATATTATCGAATCAACAGAACGTTTACTGTTTGTTGATGTTGTAGAGTCAATCGAACAGTCGGAAGCTCCCCGCTTCCGCGAATTCGAGCGGTCCACCGTGAACACGCTACACGACGGAACAACAGCCGCTTCACTCAGTCCGTGCTGCCAGCTAATGCCGGAGAAGGCGATGGGAGGGAGTGTGGAGGATTGGTGGAAGGGAGCACGTTCGCTTGCCAGCCGGTATGTTTAGAACCGATCCTCGGTTCGCTACAACGGACACATAACAAGCTCCGACACGGCACTCATTTTGTGCACTGGTTCAGGGCAAATCCGAGTGCGCGCACGAATCCAGAAATGCACAGCGATGAACATTCAGCTCACGATGTTTTCGCGGGGGCACAACTGTCGCGTGACCGAGGCGGATTAGCGCGCGAAGCGGTATATCGTAGGCGTATACACTGGGTCTAGAAAAGAAATTGCTGCAGCGACACTTAGCCCAACGACCTCACAATCATTTTTTAAACACCAACTGAGTTCATAAAGGCTTCTAAAATTAACTGAAATCGCCGAAAATCGACGAGAGCGGTCAGCACCGATGCACATCAGTTGAAACCGGAACTATATACATATATATATATATATATATATATATATATATATATATATGCAAACAAGCGGTAGCAAAGGTAGCAAAGACCGCGGCCAACACTGCCCGGCTAATACCCAACATTCAGGGTCCTAAAGAAGGAAAGAGAAGGCTTATAATGTCAGTCGCAGAACCCATCGCTCTGTTTGGTGTTCCAGTATGGCCCACACATGTAACTTCCACGCAGAGGAACCAGGACCAGCTTAGAAAAACGCAGCATGCCCCTGCATTGAAAATTACGCAGGCATACAAAACAGTTAGTACGCCGGTTGCGCTAGTACTGGCAGGCACTGTCCCGTGGTACCTAAAAGCAGACGAGCGCAAACAACTATGACACAACACACTGCTCAGAAAGGAAGAGGCCAGAACAGATACGCAGGCACGTTGTTGGCAGGCCGAGTGGGATGGGATCCCAAGCGGCAAACCCGGGGCGTCTGTCAGGGATATTAATCGTTCAAGAATATCAAGAAATGGAACCAGCGTCCTGGAGGAGTGCTCACGTACTACATGATGCAACTTCTGACAGGACACGGCGCTTTTCAGGCGTATCTGCATACAATACAAAAGGCACTTCGGCGTCCTGCCTCCACTGCCGGACGGGAGCCGACGACGACGCCTTTCACACTTTAGCCGTCTGTGAGGCACTGCAGGCGATTAGGGATAGGCTGGCTTAGGTGGTTAAGGAGGCAATCCGAGAGAGCATGCAAGGATTCGCAAGCTACATAGGCAGATCAGGTGAAAACTGGCAGAAGGGGAAATCACTGGATGAAGGGATACTACGAGAGAAGATTAATCTCAGAACAGAACGGCTTCGGCGACCTTCCAGACAGCAGGAAGGCGACACTGCTTACAAAAGGCCGGGTCCACAGGTTAATGGGCAAAGCGTGTCTGATGAGGGGGGGTAGCCCGGGGAAGACCACGGCCACTTGATCCGATTGGCTCCTGTCAGTTCGTAGCACTATTAAATGAAGATTTAGGCTGACAGAGTGTGGAGCTTAAGCGGGAAGGTGTGTTTAATGGGTATGGATATCGGCGGAACAAAATCCAGCCATCGGAGCCGAGCCCCACACTGCGCGGGTAGGATCCCATGCGCCGCAGCGAGATGTCTGCTGTGGCAGCAGTTGAAGGGCGACGCCACAGGAGTGTGTCGTCTACCCACGGCGTCAACAGCAGCAACAATATCTACGTCTTGTCTGATTGCTGGACGATTGCGGGAAGCGACAACAGCTGATCGCCGACCCAGGCTTCGGATATAGCGGATCGACGCCCTGGAAGTCTCCAAAAGAATTGTGCGGATTTGGGTCAGCTTACGTTGTGTAACAGGCCGCACACACAAGAAAACAGCAAAGTGCCTCTAAAAAGGCTTAAGCCGACCAACGTCAGCAGTTCGTTTGCGTGGTTGGCTAATTGCCAAAAGTATTTATGTCAAAATTAAAATGTTCAAGGTCCCAGGTAGATGCCTCGGTTTTCTGTTTAGCCATGCATGACAACGATCACGGCAAGTTTTTTAAGCTTTTATTTTGACGAAAGGGAATGTGTTTCCGAAGTTGGCCGGGAGAGCCGTCCCGAAAGTTATTAGTCAACGAAAAGTTTACTGAATAACTGAGTTTAGTGGTGTTGTTATAACGTCCCTCGCTATCACAGGAAGCTTCTGCTTTATAATATATCTAGGGCTATGCAGCTAGTGATAGGTTGCTTATTCGATGATGTTGGCATTGTGCTCCTTACGGAGACATTTCTCTGTAAGGAATTGCATATCAATGAGATGCAAGGGTTCTACCTATTGATATGTCTCTTGAGTGTGGTTGCGGTAAACTCGTAGAAGGTACCTCTGTCTGCCTTCGACACGGCGTGCCCCGAGTGCATTGTATATGTCAAAAAGAGCGTTGGCTTACACCCACCTCAGCTAGTTTCAACCTCGCACTTCACTATGACGATTTTGATGTTGCCAAGATGTCTGTTCGGGTATTAGCGGACCTGAATCTACAGTTGCTCACGCTTGTGGCTAGTGACTTCAACTGTTGTATTTACCCTGTCGATACTGACGGCAAGAGAAAGGTACCAATAGAGCCTTTGCAACACAAACTTATCCACTGCGCAGATGACAGTGACCATTTACGTACTTTTATCACAAAGGAATAAGTACCATTGACCTTCTCTTCCATATTCTCAAGTTTCGGAGAGAGTTTCAAGGATGTGAGGCTTATGAGGTTCCTGCGCAAAAAAAAACACTTAGGGGTCACCTATCTGCGTGCCCGGCGAATTCTTGAAGCAATTTTCATAGATCAATATTCATGTAAGACGCTGGTTTTCGTTAGGTCACCTTGGTTTGACATTACGGCTGAGTGGGCAAGCAATATCACTGGAGAAAGATTGTTGGCTTACTGTTACCCGTCGCATGCACTACGAGATCATTCATACTAATTTTTAATCGCAGGTGAATTCAATTATTACACTTCAACCGTTATTTGGAGGCATGTCAATTAAGTGTCCCTTGAACAATATTCTCTCCACTATTCCGCAAAACAAGGAGTAAGTACAAGCAGGTTTGAGTGCGAGGTATATAATCTATTCTATAGTCTACTCAGCCTCTCGGGAGTTCAGTTCGGAATTACTTAAATATTCTTACTTACTACTTACTTATATACCAAAGGTTATCTGGAACTTTAACTAAATTTCAACACACTCTATTGTGACTTGCCTTAGAAGTAGATATGTTGGTCTCTCAAAGTTGGTTATTTGGTCGATACCATAGAATTCACAATCATACAGAGCTTTGCGTTTTAATAAGCCTTATGACAGATGAACAGACGTGATACAAGGGTTGAACGACGTTATGTCTCGTTGAGTTTTTGCCAATCAAAAAAAGGTTAGTATAAGCAGGTCTTACTTACGGCGCTGCGGGCACGTCCAGAGCCATCCCAACATTGCCACCTCGCAGGACCATGTTATCTTTATTTTTGTCCGTACCACCCTCTATTGAAATAAGTTCTTCGATTACTTGCTTAGCCTCCATTAACGCGGGATCGTGATTCTCACGCTTCATTGTTAGCTATAAAATAGCAGCAAATACTGCAAATTCTTTAGTGTTGGTTGGAATGAGACAATTATATGATTTCTTTAAATGCAAAAATAAACATTCAATTGAATTCAAGTGCACCTTTTATCAAAGGGCCATATAATAAATACATTTCGCAAACTGTTACCAAGTTCCGTACTACTATTTTAGCCTACATTTGTATCATGATCTACCAGCCATATTTACAATATTAAATTACTCAATTATTTCTGCAGTTAGCGTGTTCAGGGTCCTGTTCATGCGCCATAATATATAACACGATATGTCGTGGCAATTTGTTTTGACAATATTCTAGTCTTGTTTTTAGAAGTTTTTAAGCGAATGCTGAAATACGGTTAATGAGTTTAAAATACAACAATTTGCTCTGCACTACAGTTCTTCTAAAGGGTTTATCTTGAGTTAACCGCCGCGTGTTTTTCGCTCTGCGGTGGAGCCTGAACTTGATTAGTGTTGATTGTGAGCGTTGTCCGTGACAGTACGACTGTGGTTCCAGTTGATTGGTGACTGTATGCAGTATGCTGTGCGGAGGCGGGTGCTCTGTGACCGGCTCCTTTGACGGCCGAGGAAATGCTGCCGTCATCAAGGGCCGCTTGCAGCACAACACGAGCTGCAGTTGGGACAGGTGGACTGTCTGTCTAGCACTGCGCCCAAAGGTGCATCGTTCACACATGATTGTGTGCAGGCGAGCGCACGCTTCACCGCAACGAGTAGCTAAGGAACTACGTGCACAGTGTAGCCAAGTCTAAGATGCCATCAGGTTGTTGTTTTCGCGCCTTAATTACATTGCACTTAGCTAATGACCAGCTCCCTCTCAAGGCTGAGATAAGTAACAGGGCATCTCGTAAAGCTACGAACCTGGGGTAAGCGCCGCTAGCCCTGGTTAGGGCTCCCGCGTCATTTTACCCCATTGAACCCCCAGGGGGTAGGGCGGAAGAATGGCCGCGCAGAGCAGCAAAATGAGAGTCAGGGCCAGAAACACACATAGGATATAGACGTGGAACTAAAGACCACCCTTACGCAGGATCAGCGACAGATAAGAAAATATTTGGAGAGTACTCTTTAGGCGGCGCGGCTACAAAGGTCAAGGGGTGGAAAATCCGTAAGGCAGAAAAGCAACGAACTCTGCAAGAATGAGGGCGCGTTACGTGTTATAGATCAGCACACAGGCCAGATTGCAGAAATCTGCAAAACGTACATTGAGTTGCAAGGCTTGGCGCTAAAGCCCTTAAGAGCACTGGAGCGACATTGCGCATCCATATACCAGATAGGACAAACAATAAGAAAGGTTTGCTTAGAAGTGAAACCCGAGCTGGCAGTTCCGCGGCGGGAGCGTGATGATAAAATGATAAAAAGGGATGAAAATCTAATGATAAAAAGGGATCCACTCAGAGATTGAAGGAGAAGCCGGTAACTTGCAGTATCTGCCATCAGCAAGAAGAAGCCGCACAGATGAACCATGAATTACGACTTAAGGCGCGGGACGCGGGGAGCGAGCTTTGCCACTCGCTCAGCTGCCGCGGTTAGTTTGTTTAGGAACGCAGTTTCGTAGACACCCTTACGGTTTACTTTAGCGAGTTTTCAGTTCGAGCTGGAGATAAGAGATTCAAGAGCCTTACGGCGCGTGCCTTTGTACTTTTAGTAATATTTGACGTAAAAAATATTTTTAATACGGCCAACTGGGAACAACTGACAAAAGCACTTTAGAAACGAGGAATTTCTTCCTATCTCTGGAGGATTTTATCGTCCTTTCTCAGCGGTAGCCGCCTTCCTGCTGGCGAGACAGGAGAACCATTAATTTAAATATTGAACCAGCGGCGCGGCTACAAAGGTCAAAGGGTGGAAAATCCGCAAGGCAGAAAAGAAACGAGCCTTGCAGGAACGAGGGTGCGTTACGAGTTCTAGATCAGCACCAGTCGGACATAAAATAAGAAAGGTCTGCGGCAGTTTCGCGGCGTGTGAAAGTGAAAGACAAGCTGGCAGTTTCGCGGCAGGAGCGTGACGTCTAATGATAAAAAGGGATCCACTCAGAGATTGAACAAGAAGATGGTAACCTGCAGTATCTGCCACCAGTAAGAAGAAGCCGCACAGGAGAACCATGAATTACGACTCAAGAAGCGGGACGCGGGGAGCAAGGTTTGCCACTCGCTCAACTGTCGCGGTTAGTTTGCTAAGGAACGCAGTCAAAAAATTGGAAGGCGAACCTCATAATCGACCCGTGAAGGAAACTTCTGGAGCTGGCAAAACTATGGCGAAGACTATCATGCAGAACAAGTCATGAAGCTAATTGCAGGACGTCAGGTCTCTTCAGGGAGACCGCCCCGTAGGGTGTTGATCCTCTTACAAAGGAAGACCAAGATTTAACGACAAGACACAATGCGGCGCCAACGCAGATGCCTGCCTGCCATGCAGTTTCCCTTAGTACAAAGATAGCAATCTTGTACATACTCCATTTGAGTAAAATAAATATGATTGATTAAGACTTCAAAGATAGCAAACGTGTTAAATTACGCAACCGCGTGGTCAGATACAGGCCGCAACACTCCGGCAAACCCGGCAGATGCAGTAGACGGACAAGAACACTCAGGTAGCGAAAATAGATACCTATGCTTCACACAGAACGAAGCAGGAATACTCCAAACTCACCGGCAGTACTGTTAGAGGCAGCTCTGCGTCAAACCAAAAGCTACTCAGAGCGTTCCCGGCGTTGATTACTAAAAAGTTGGTGGACACCGGAAGTGGAAGCGGCATGCAGGACATGTGTCAAGGCTAACCAAACCTGCGGGCGAGCATACAGTGCCTCGAAGTCAGTCCATCGCCCGGCGACGTCGCGGAGGCAATACAGAATTGAATTTTTAAACGGCATTATCCTCAGTCGCAAGTGCGTGGCGCAAACTTATCGAAGTCGTGAGGTAGGCCTCCCCAACCAGATCGTGATAGGCAAGGTACGGAAGCCGCCTCCTCCCTAACTCTAGAGTTGGTCGCGTAAGCGGTTGCAGACTTTACCCGTGACTACTTGGGCGACTCAGTAAGACATTCCAAGTCTTCATTGAAGTTGTTGTTTCTCCGGTTACGCTGCAGGAACTCGATGGCGCCAGGAAGAGACTAAATTTGGAAAAAGCTCCGAAACCGGACGGGGTTTCTTTTGTGGTTATGTGGTTACTAGTAAAGTGGAACGCTCAAACGATTGCAGAGGCTATCATGTATATTCTGCGAATGTGACAATTTTTTCCAATGTCAATTATGCGATTGCCGTGAAGTGGGCATTATCAGACGCCCGGTGCGGGTTCAGAAAGGGACGGTGCACTTTAACGGGTTTCTAGTCCGGGCTAGAGATAAGAGATTCAAGAGCCTGACGACACGTGCCTTTATACTTGTAGTACTATTTGACGTTAAAAATACTTTTAATACGGCCAACTGAAAACTACTGACAAAAGCAATTTAGAAACGCTGAATTTCTTCTCTGGAGGATCTCATCATCCTATCTCAGCGATAGCTGCCTTCCTGCTGGCGAGACAGGAGAACCATTAATTGAAATAATGAACCAGCGGGGCGCGAGCTTTGTTACTCGCTCAACTGTCGCGGTTAGTTTGCCCAGGAACGCAGTTTTGCAGACACCCTTAATAGTATTCGAAATTCACTTAAGGGCTTTCCAGGGGTCGGTTCTGGAACCAGAACGGTAAAATAAATGTCATAGCTCACCGGAAGACGCAACTACAGAAGACGGCGAACCACGCGTTTGGGATGGTGGAGGCATAGATGGCCAACAACCGGCTCCAGCTAAATCGGAAGCCTTGTACCTTACGGGCCTCTGATTTACTAGTACTGTGCAGCGCTGGCCAACGCTCGCGTGAGCGCCTTATCACCTTTGCGTACCCAAACACCAGCCGCTACTATAGCACATACGATGACCTCGCAGAGGCGTAGTCGAAGGGCGTGCTTTCTAGACGTTATGAAGGCTAAAGCATCGCTTGGGAACGCCTGTCTGACTAACTGGGAGACCCGTCGGCAGTGGCATCGGAGTCAAGAGGATATAGAGCGCTTTTCTTCAAATGTTTGCAGAGCGCCTCTCTTAGCTGACACGTTGAGAAGCTAATTCGGTGGGCCGGGATTTGGATATCTCCTCTTTTTTTCAACAGAATGATCACAAAGTGATATGGCTCGGAATGTGTGGGCTTTGGTGAAGCTGCAGCGAGGTACGTTGAGGTAGACAGTTATTATATTCACTGTATTCTGAGTGTTCTCCTTGTCGTAAATACACTCGTTTTGATTTGGGCTTCTAATAGAAAGTACACAATTATGAGAGCAAACGCGTCCGGGCAGTTAGCACCATTTCGAACTAATATAGTAACGACGTCATAGGTCCACGAATCTACAAACAAAGCATTGTAACATAGATACATATAAAGAAGCTCGATTGAAATCTATTGCTCCTAGGTTTCAATATTACATTGTATGCAGCATACCTGAAAGTATACTGATCTAACGTATAACCAATTATATCCGCAGATAATGTTTTTAACACATTCCCGCACGGATTTGTGCCTTAACGCTTTATGCACACTCAACTGTTAAAAATGACACAAGATGCATAAACGCCATTAAAGACTTTCACCGTATATACATGTTGATCAACCAAGTGCCTTTGATAGAGTCCATCATAGATTTGTTGACTCTTTTTGACCCGGGGATCTAACACCGGTAGTACATCAAGAGGCGCACTTACGTATCTGGGCAAGCCCCTCCGCCAATTTGAGTGATTTATAGAACTAAGCTTGCCACGACTCCGCTAAAAATAATGGTACCACGTTGTTCGCGCAGCTACGCAAGAATACGTTCGTAAGTTGTCATGGAGTCCTTTGCGCTTGTTTACCTAGATCAAAAACATAACATACCAAAACAACGTTTTTTATTTTAAAACAATCCCCTAGATTAATTAACAATCTACCGGCAGTTGGTCTACTTTTGAGTAACCATTTTAAAATGCTATAATTTTTCAGAACCAAAATTATTATTTGGTAAAATATTCTCGTGGCACATATTCGAGGCAGTAACATAAATGTTTAACAGTTTCCCAATTAAATTCTTAAATGTTTGTAACTACCATATCAGATGACCGATAACATCATATTACTATATTAATTTAACATAACATTATGTTATTGACTTTGAAAATTATTAGTTATGGTCGCGCATGTCCCAATTACTGGTTACGGCGACATTTCGAACCCAGCCCGGCAGTCCCGGTTTACACGAATCATGCGTAATTACGTGCGTCGAACTTAGCACCGCAAGGCCATTGCCAACATTGGATTTCGAAAGAGCCATTGTTGGAATAAATTATGTAGCGTGGTGTTAATGCAGTGTTTATATCTCGAGTCGGAATTGAGAAACCCACGCTTCTCTCCCTTAACGCGGCGCTAAAACTTTTCAACCTTAAGATCGCGCCCACGGCATCCTACGGCATACAGCTTATCTGGGAGAACTTGAGCGTGGCCCAGCTTGCGAGGCTTGATCGAGTGAAACCCGCCTTTCTCAAGCGAGTGCTCGGCCTTCACACGTCATGCCGCAATCGTCTGGTCTATTTACTCGCCGGTACCCCGCTCTTCATAGAGGACCTGCAACGCCAGTTCCGGTTGCCGGAAACACAGGCCTACAGGTTTTTTATCTGTCAGTGGGAGGTGAGATTGTCAGACGTGGACCCCGACTTCTTTAGTACGGGTGCAATGACAAACAATGCGTGGAAGGGACTGCATCGTACCAACCGAAGTGTGGTAGTACGCTATGCAGTGCATGGCTTCCACCATGTTCTCTGTAAAACTCAAGGGTACCATAAGCCGACAGAAGAATGTATCTGTAACAGGTGTGGGAGAGCTTGTGGGAGATATCATGCGGGGGAGTGCCCCAGAGTTGAATCACTGGCCAGGCTGGCTCAGTGACCGTGTTTTTATGTATAATATTTGACTATATTCCTAACATAGGTGATTAATAAATGAATGAATGTATATATCTCGAGTCCGGGTGGATTTTATTCTGTTCGGTCGTCAAGGCCACGTGGCCGTGTCCCGAAGCCTTCTACATAAGTGAAGGGCAGGATACAAATGGGAGCTTTGCTAACTCCGTGTCATTAGCGACCCTGGTTAGATAAACCCGAAGTAAGCTGTTGTAGGCCCAATGTGTGCGAGTTGAAGTGAATTGTTGTAGGCCCAGTGTGTGAATTTCCAGAAGCTTGTCTCTCGGGACCCACTAGCGTGACAATAATTATACGCGCGTCTCCGAGCCACCGTTAGCTCCGCGTCCAAAGTGTCCACTTACATATCGAGTTGCAGCTTAAAAACAAAAACTGTACAACCAGGCTGATCGAAAAAAATCTCATGGCCTAAGACTTCAGGATAGATAATGATTCTTGAAATTATAACTATATAAAACAATCAATACAAATAGATCTTTAAAACAGGTTAAACATGCCTGCTAAAGATCTTCCGGGCCTATGACGACAACTATATGATTATTCCGTTAGTAAAGATTTAATGTTATTGTAGCAGTGGCTAGTAATATGGAGAGTAAGGTGTTTTACTCTAACCAAGCCTTACCCGGGCTACTTAAATCATTATTTAATGATTAACTGCGGCTTGCAAAAACACTAAAGACGGTATTAGAATCACTCGTGCCATTCGTCACGGCAATTTAGCTATCCGCTGCCATATACAATAATCCAGCCGAAGCAGACAAGACTATGCTCCGCAGGGTACAATGCATCTTTGCACTTCTGACTATATAGATGCCGCACTATTAGCATGTATGCCGCGCTGGTCTTAGCTAATAGCATGGCACGCGATCTCAAGGCTGATGAAAAGAAGATTTTATGAGCAGGCGTATCACGAAACTCCAGTAAAATGGCTCTAAGGGATGGTGGTGGGATGGAAACGCCAAGTATATGGCCATGCTGCATAAGCTGGACCACAAGGACACGCATTCCTGTTGAAATCACAGAACGACGTTAAGCGCCTAAAGTTTAGGGACAAGCGTCCCAGTCGTGCCAAGATGAGGTCCCGACAGGTGTCCAGGGCCAAAAAATCCGGAATGGACCTTGATGGGTGCAGACGCTTATCACGTTCGTCAGCTCGTAGTAACAATTAGGATCTAGGCTGTCAGTATGGAGTATGGTTTGTTTGGTAAGTATGACTTCCATTGAACCTAGTCTTGCCATCAGGGGGATAGTCCCAGTTCTGCTGTTACATTGCCCTGGTGGAGAATGAACGTAATGCATTGTATGTATTCTTCTTCTAAAGAAATGCATGTAGATTTAATTATTGTGAGTAAAATTTAGAAGTTCAGATATGCGTCTATGACAATTTGCTGCCTAAACTAAAAAATATCTCCCTACAAAAGCAGAGGGCATATTACGCATTATTATTGTATAACAATGAAGCAGAAGATTACTGGCACTTACTTAAATATCCGCTCTGTATTCAATTGTGAAGAAAAAAACGGCCGCCCAGTAAAGCTTTAAACAAAGCAGCACCCATATCCCGGTTAGTATTTTTGGTACGCTAACTTATTTAGTAAATTGTAGAATCCGCCGCAATGCTTTCTTTTGGCACGATCGCTGCAGACCTAGTTTATTCTGACAGAGCTCTGCTATTAAAGTTACTGCAGTGGCCTTTAGAGACACAGACGTATTCATCATGCAATCTATCCCTGCAAAACGGTAAAATTCCGGTGCATACGTTTTATTGTTTGCAGTTACGTTATAACTTTCTGCTTCAATTCAAGAAAAAAATAGAAACGTTTACTTCTTACAAAATGATCGGTTTTATTTTGTTCTTAGCTTTTAATATGTTAGTACTCTGTCCAGAGAAGAAGAGAGAATGTTAAACATTGTAGCAACCTATTTATATTGAGGATCTCCTCTGCCGCTGTCAGCGGCTTATTTGCCGCCGAGCTGCATGAAGAGACCTTGTTAGTGACGGCTATATCTGCTAGAAGCATCCTTATTTCTGTTATCTAAGCAGGGGCTCTCGGCACAACTAGTTTTGAGGTAAATGCTAGAGTAGTTTCTTCTTGAGGGAGGTGTGGGCCCTTTTATTGACGCCAGTTAGCTTTTGGTGTAGTGCCTAATAAACAATGGGACATTGTTATCTTAAATGAAAATATTTTTGCTGTTTTTGGCAAATGTGTTGGCCAGTCACAATTCTTGTATTAAAAATATAGCAGTCTGTAAGTCTTGAAAAGTAAGAGCAAGATGTCCCGAAAATTAAATATCCGCGCCAGTCATTCGAACAAAATGCGAACTTTTAGCTGCTCTGTTTCTGCAGAGCTCACCACAGAAACGACACAGTTCCCTCTGTTCTAAGATCAGCTACAGTCAATCCTTTAGCAAACTTAGGATACCTGCACATGAATCCGTTTGGCGAGAATGTCTCACATCAAGCCAATACTAGATTCTGTGATCTAAAAGATGACATTAAATCGTTTACGTTCCGCCTTAACTTTGTTGCAATGTCCGAGAGCTAGTGCACAAAGGGTACGGCACGTATGCACAATACAGCTGGATATAAACTATTAGCTCAATCCCGAAAACAAAATATTCGAGGAGGAGGACGAGTTATCTTATATATAAATAAAAAAACTGCCACAGAATAAAATAACTTAATATGCAAATGCATCTGAAACCATTCAAGCGATAGCTTACCAAACTGAAATTCAGGGGCCTGGTGTTATTGCAGTAACACTCTACAATAGCGACGGCAACTTGAATATTTTAAAGAAATCCTTTTAGATTACCCATTAAGCATCTTATTAAACGATTATATTAGAGGATTACAATATTCAATATACTAAATCAAATTAAACAACTTCCGAATTCCTTCTCTACATTGGGTCGCTTGGTCTCCGCGTACTCTTGAAAACCATAATTTGTCCTTCTGACAACGACAACTGATTTTTGATTAAAAATTTACCCGCAATGACGAGCACATATTAAACAAATTATATGACGCAATCGATTTTCTCGCACCCAATCATCTACCAATGTTTGCGGTATTAACTGGTCTAGAAGGTAAACCATGTGCGAGAAAGCAAAATATATGTATATGAACCGTGCAGAAACTTCAAGAGAAGATTCTACCTGGAATTTCAGCAGCCACTAGCTACAACAGCGCGGTTTGACCTAATAGCCAGTGACTCTGCACAGACAAACTTTTCTACTTCTAATAGCTCTTCCTCCTTCTTGAGGGAAGCGTCCTCCCACAGGCGGCGGCGCTCTTCCGCTTCAGATCCCAGGGAACTGTTCCGGCGAGTAGAAGCGCCGCCGTTATGCTCCCCGTCCGGTACGCCATGATCACCCTGAAGGCTCCGACCCGTTGGGCCCGGTGCAGGCGGCTTCGGTTCGTTGCAGTTGCTAAACTGTTAGTAGGCCAGATCGGAGCCCCGTATAGGGCTACTGACTCGGCCACGGACATAATTATGCGACGCTTGGAGTGCCGGGTTTTATAAATGTTAGGCATGAGCCGTGCGAAGTTGTTGGCAAGTCAGACTCTGATTTGCTGCGCCCTGTCTTACACTTACTAGGGAGAAAAAGTGCAAAAGTGCAGTTTTGCAGTTCTCTGATATTTATCTTTGATTTTAAATTAACTTTTGATAGCCTTCTTACCTTTAATGCGTATACTCGGCAAAGGTAAAATTGATTTAGGCTGTAGAACGTTACTTTGATTCCTCTAAAACTTTCAGCCATGCACTCGGTCTTTGCAGTTTCGCTTGGAAAGTTAGTCTGGGTTAATTCTCCTATATCGCATTAAGTTTACTTAAGAAGTCCCTTAGTGGTTTTGTTCATTTTCGCCCAAATGCTTTGGTACGGTTGTGCTTATCAGGAAATGCATTATAATCCTAAAATAAACACAGGATATGCGCCTTTTTGTATTGCATGATTATTGTTACTCGTGTCGTTAAAAGAAGTCCTCGATTAATCTTAACAAATTTGTTATTCGATACGTAGCAAACAGGCTATTTCAACAAAACGTGTGTGGAACAATAATATTTAGTTCAATAAGTATCTAATGTTATGTTAAAAGGAACCTAGAATACTATTGTATTTACCATAATTAAAAACATGATTGTTACGTATTAGGTTTATATGGAAATGGAAGAGGCACATCTAATGAAAGTTTCATAGAGCTTTGTCAGTCATTGTTCGTGGCAAGGAGGTCTCTGAGACGACATGGCTGCAGGCTATCCATGCCTGCAGTCGACCCCATGAGGAATGTCCACAGTCATTTTTGCATCGACTCGTGACCGAAGATGAAAAGTATATTTTTTCGACTATCCCAAGCACCAAAGGTTATGGTTAGACTCTGGCGCGGCAGCGTCATCGACGGTGGCGTCGAATCGCTTCGGAAAAAGGCAATGCTGTGGAATCAGAAAGGTGTTGTCTGTTATGAGCTGCTAAAACCTAGTGGAATCGCCGATGCTGCTCGCCACAGTCAACAAATAATAGATTTCAACCAATCTCGATTGTGCGAAAAAGGGCCAGAATACAAAAGGTAGCACAACAAATTTATTTTGCTTCACGACGACGCGTCATGACACAAAACGGAGTTGGTGGAAAACTTATGAAACCAATTGTTTGTATCGTTAGATCACGCTCTAACTAAGTAGCTTATTCGCACGAAAAACGCTGGGTGTTTTCTAAAGTAAAACTTCTCTACTCGTTATGGAATGAGACATTTGTTTTTGCCTAAGAAATCCGGTTTCATATGCATATACTCACTGTATGTGTATATATATATATATATATATATATATATATATAAACATCTAAAAGTTGCCCGACGCCGCTCGATTATTGTATGATCGCGCTTACTTGTGTCTTGCTGCCAGCTCGTTACAAGTTTCGCCCTCTTTCACTGTTGCTACAACACAGACGAGAAATACAGATACCCGCTGCTCGGCGCACGTTTTCGTTGTTCTGCACGTTCGCCGGTATCCGATTCAATACTAACGCTACAATACACGTACGGCGAGCTGTTCACATATACACACACGAGCGAATTGCGTCTTATGGTAGTAGCTTTATTATTTTTCCTTCCACAGGAGCGCGGCTAAGTGGTTCTGCTTATTGTTGTTAGCTTGGTCTTTGCCCGTTTTCGACGCCTGTAGGTGGCGCACTGCGTAACGTCGCACATCAACCTGTTAGTGAAACGTTTAAATTCGATCAACAAGAACACACACAAATTGTGACGAGAGCCAATGAGGCGATGAGTAATGAGACTAAGGGGGAAGTGAGGGATGCAGTGGTAGTTTATCTATTCGACCACTACTCAATCGACGGCATTTATTATGGATTGATTAATTGTCATCTTACATGCTCGTTTGTTGTTTCTGCAGGGGTTTGACGGCTTGTACGATATGTCTCCTGTTTATTGTTTTCTTTGCAATCTCAGCCATTACCTAGTTTCTCCTTATTAAGCAGCAGCATACGGCGGCGCGCGGCCATCTGGTCGCCTCGACCTTAAAAAGCAGAACTGTCGTTCACAGGACCACGAACAAGATGCGCCCCCCGCCTCATCCGCTCAAAAACACGAGCAGCAAGACGGTCGGAAAGAAGACGTTTTCAACAGCTTGGCAGCGCCATCCGAAACCCTTAACGCCTGACCTATTCGACATTAACACCGCAAACTGGTGCGATTTGAATCGGTACGGCATTTATCACGGTGCTTACAGAGCTTACGGCAATTTTAAGAAACTTTCGCCATTTTTGAAAAACGACAAATATACCGTATTATATACGGTAAGTATTTCTCATTCGATGCGTGAAGTTCGATGATAATTTCGGTATATTGTGTCTGGCCGTGCAACGTGCCGTGGGGCGTGGGACTTCCGCCTTATACGCTTAAACTTTGCGGATGATCTCATCCTCCTAGCCTCCACGAAATCTACTCTCCAACGGCTCCTTAATATTGCGGACCCCCTTTTGAAATCTAATACAAGCTTTACTATCTCCCATCTACTTAATAGGAACGAATGTACATGTTTTATTAATACCGTACCAGAATGTATCGTTGGAGAGCGGCTATTGCCAGCTAAAGGTGTGCGCGATCGATGGAGATATCTGGGGGTCGACTTTGACAGCAATGGCAGAGTTGACTCCACCAAGAATATACTTCTTAATTTACTCAACAGACTCACGATAGCTCTCCTTAAACCCCACCAGACATTTATCCCCAGACTCGGCCTCTCCCGTCTGACAGCACTACAACACTTCACGCAACCTGGGGTTCAATGGATCCTAACCAACGAGCACTTCAAAAAAGACCTTGCGAAAACAAGACTTCTTTGCAAGCGCTTGGGAACGTCCATTGAGACCGCTACACAAGAGACCGATTACTTGTCTCAACAACTACACAACACGTTCGATCGGGACATTAAAAAAAACACACGAAACACCCTTTGTACAGTACCTTTGTAGGGGAAGTCCGTTACAGCAGGGCGAAGCAAAACGAAACCACACACGCAACAGCCGAGAGTCTCCGAGCGGTTCTCCATGCATTTAAATGCAAATTCTAACGGCCGCTCAGCTAAAGTGAGTTGACACAGTGTTTAGGTGTCTTAAGGTGAGTTAGCAAATTTAAGTATGGCAAGTGATGCTGGATCATCGCCAGGCGGGACAGGGTCAACGGCGTCGAACCGAATGGATTTCACGATGAATCTCCCAGGCAACACGCGCAGTGGCAACTTAAGATACGCGCTGGTCAGTTCATTGTCAGAATGCAATTGTCAAGAAGTATTAGAGAAGAGGAAGATTACTGAGCGCAGCCCTGCATATACAGGCTGCGCCGCTTGTGAGATGAATCCACGACTGATAGCGGTGATGGAGCTGAAAAAGAAGAGTGCTATGGCATGGTGCGATACTGCTGCCGTAAGGCCGGTGACGGCAGCGGCCTTCTAGAGGCTTGCTCGAGACAAACGAGGAAGACCGGAGCCAATCCCGAGACTACCACTCGGGTGGAGCAGGGAGCAAGGAGCACCCTCTGGGGTAAGGTCGAAGAGGGAAAAACCTCCGCTGACACTCTCCGAGGCGTTAGAGACAATATCAGGCAGCAGAACGGAGCCAGGGTAACGGTAAGGGGGTACTTAAAGGTAAAGAGGGTGATCTTATCATTAGAATAGAGGAGAGTAAAAAGGGCGCGAGAGAGGAAATGGCGGCGGCCATTCGGGAATCTGCAAAGATGCAGGCCGACTGCCGAGAGCTTAATCAGGGGCATACCATCGCGCTGTGGAGGATTGACCTACTCCTAGACGGACAGCCGATCGAAAGAGAACTGCAGGGGCCCTGGTACTTCCGGCCGGCGCCAAGATTAAAGTTGCTGAGCCAAGGCTCGTAAGAGCTGAGGTTTATTACTTACTGGTTACGGCGTGTCCAGCGGCGGCAAAAGCCATCTGCTCCAACAAGCTCCAAGAAGATGGGCTCGAGGTGGAGCAGACCTGCAGAGTGGATTACTAACTGCTGCAAGGCCGGGTCTAAAATAAGGCCCAAGGCTAATAAGCAGGGGCACCGAGCGGATAGGATGTCTTGCCCGGCCAATAGGAGACAAGCCAAGCAGCGGCGGGGGACTCGAAGGGGCATCGCCAAAGGACAGAGAGACAACAAAGAGACCCAAATAGAAGCCAAGTTAAAGAAGAAGATCAATAAAACGGGGAATAAATAAAAAACTACCGTTATGCCGGCAGGGGACGGAAGGGAAAATTGGAACCTAGTAGGCAGGAGCCCTTCATCCAACCAATGTTAAATAAATTGTAGGTAAACCTTAACCGCTGTAAGGTGGCGCGTGATATGCCTATATGAAGATCGACGGGGTAAGCGTCTTTTATAGTTACTACTCCTCTCCCAGCAGGGAGGATGGACCGGTTATAGTCTCCCGCACCACATCCGTGCTGCGGGAGACTGTAACCGGTCCGGGAGCAGCAGGTCTTGCAACGGGCGGGTGAGGCAGGCCTAAAGCAGGTCTTGCAACGGGCGGGTGAGGCAGGTCTAAAGCAGGTCTTGCAACGGACGGGTGAGGAACTATGAAGACCCCCAAAGCAAGGGTATTTGTGCTCTCTCTCCTCCTGGGATGTCAAAAATGCCTTCAACACAATGAATTGGAAAGTAATTGTGGAGGCGATAAAGAGGAAGAGCATTTTCTCTATACCTCCGTCGAATGATTTCATCCTACCTGGATGACAGAGGTCTGCTTACAGGGGGAAGAGAGTACGAGGTTACTGCCGGACTTCCACAGGGCTCGATTCAGAACCCGTGCACTAAAACATAGCTTATAACAAAGTGTTCGAAATTCGAGGTCTTCCGTATGGGGTCGAGACGTTGGCGTACGCCGACGACCTTGCACTTATGGTAACGGCCAGAAGCGAAAGAGTCTTGAAGAGCGCCGCTAATGAAGCCTTGTCAATGATGTCCGAGTTGATGGAGTTTTATCACTTGAAACTGGCGCCCGACAAGACGGGGGCGATGTCCCTATTAGACAGAAAGAGAACGGACGGCATTAACTTTGTGATGGCGGACCATCCGATATAAATCAGAAAGAAGGTGAAGTACCTTGGAGTCATGCTAGACACTGGTCTGACTGGATTGGAACACGTGAAGTACGTGGCCGAAGAGGCCCACAGGGTCTCCCTGAACCTGGCGGAGAAAACAAGGCTCCTGGCCTCGGTGGCCGAATCAACGGTGCTATACGCAACCCCAGTCTGGGGAGACATGGCAATGCGGGCGGCGAAAAATAGGGGTGCACTAAGGTCGACCCAACGAACGCTGGCAATCAGGGCAAACCGCGTATCGGACGGTCTCGACTGAAGCTCTCCTGGTGCTAGCCAAGATGCTGCCATGGGACCTCCTAGTGGCTGGACGAAGTAAAATGTATCTAGACGAAGATATGGATCTCCCCAGGGCCAGGAGTACAACCATATCGGTCTGGTACGAGGAATGGGCGCAGGTAGGACGCAGTCTGACTACAGGGAGCTTGACCAAAGGTCTGATACCGAACCTCAGGGTATGGCACGACCGCCAACACGGGGAGCTTTCCTAATGGACGACTCAGATTCTGACCGGATTCTGCCAGTTCCAAAGTTAGATGTCAAGGATCAAGAAGGCCATCAGCGATACCTGCATACCGTGGGACTCTGGAGAGACCGATAACGTGGAGCATACTGTTCTGCGGTTTAACGCTCTCACCAATCGCTGTGAGAGGCCGACCCGTAAAGGAGGTGGTCGCACATATGATGACTTCAGCGTAGGCATGGAGGGAGGCGACGAACTTGTTCGACGCCGTTTTGACACGGCCAAGCGAGAGAGATGAGGAGCCGAGGGAGGGGGTGGAGAGCAGCCGGACCCTCATTGTCTCGACGCACTCTCACAGGACGGATTACAAAATGGCATCCCCCTATCCAACCGCAGGTAGACATGCAGGATAATAGTCAGGGATAGAGCTGATTGAATGAGAACGGTAGAAACGCCTCTCCCACGGCTTTGAAATAATGCCAAAGTCATAACGAACCTGGGGAGGGGGGGGGGGGGGAGAGAAGTCCGGGTTTAGTGGGTTTGTGAGCCTCAGACTAGTCACGCAGGCTGCTAGTGGCACATGTGCATCATGCAATCTTGAAGCCTCCTCAAAGAAAATAGCAATGAAATAGTTGATGAACTGAGAGAAAGGCTGGCTGCTGTAGAGCCAGCCTTCGAACGTAAACGGTAGCAGCAAATGTCGAAGAAATGGAGAAATGGATTCGGGGAAAAAAGAATGAAGACGAGAGGCGCGCCGTTGAAGAGGAGACAGTGGTGTTAGACTTAAGCCACAATGGCAAAGATAAAGAAGAAAGACAAAACGAAGAGGGCGGTGTGACGGAGGCAAAAGGGTGTAGGCGACGACAGTAACAGAGGAGCAGAAACGAGATCGCCAGAGGAAATGGGCGGATACGGCCACAAGTCAGCAAGAGAGAAGATGAGGCTAGTCAGCAAAAGGAAGAAGAGGTGCTAGCGGTCGAGAAACAGCAGCAGCAATTAAAACAGCGACATCAACCGCTACAACAACAAGAAGAGCAGACATCTCAGATAAGTTCAACTGATCGCACAGGGGAGGCGGCGGCTATTAAACCAATGGGAAAACGCGTGGTAGTTGCAGGAGATTCAAACGTAGGCAGAAAAGAGGAAGAGGCTAATCGAATGGCTACTAGTATAGGGGGGGGGGGGGGGGCATCTGATCTTTACGAGGGGCCGAGAGGTGAGGGATATTGTGGCAGCTTCCAATTGTGGCAGATGCTAAAGAAGGACGGGACTATCGGGGTACGTGTAGGGCAGCCAACGGGGAGGTAGGTGCCTTACAAGCGGCAGGGCCAATTGGCAAGAGGGAGCGGCAGCGCACCGAAAATGCGAGCCCCAAAGAGAAATTTTTCAGGCACGCTGTATGGGCACAGGGAAAGGCGGGGTCAATATTGATACAAGGAAAAGTAGGACAAAAGGTACAGGGAAAATCGGGACAACAGGAGCTGCTTTCCGAGGGAGGGGGAACACATAAAAGCAGTGGGGGCATTGGAGGTCATCTGACGGTTGGCCATCAGTGGCATCGAGAGGAAGAGATAAAGGTTGACATAAGATGCAAAGGAGGCAACAGGACAAAAGAAAAGCATAGGAACAATGCTGCTTTCAAACGGGTTGCCATATTAAATATGTGAAGGGGAAGCGAAAAAGAAATTGGAAAGAACTATATAAATTACCAAAAATAAGGTCTGTCGATATCATGATGGTAACGGAAACGCATTTGTGTGGGATGGAAGTGCCGCTGGGTTTAAAGGGATACCATTAATATGATACAAGTCGGAATACGGACAATGGGGAAACATATTTAGGGGAGTTGGGATAATAATAGAATACAGGTTTATTTCACCAGAAATTGGTAGATGCAGTTGGGATAATAATCAGAGATGCTATTGCATGCAAAGAAGTTGGGAATTCTAAAATGAAATATCTGATGGTTATAGCGATTCATTTTGAAGGAAAATATGGGCAGCTATGGCTATGCAACATGGAAGAAGAGGATGAGCAGCTATTTAAAAGAGAGATAAGAAAAAATTATGTATTAAGTCTGGGAGATTGGAATGCACACATCGAACAGCTAGATGGACGAGAAGCCAGAGCGGCCAGAAGATTGAAACAACTAGCGGAGTCGAGTGAACCCCAACATTTGTTTGGGATCCGCGGGCAGAAGGGGGATATACGTACACACAGGAGGATAAAAAGTCGTGCGTAGATTATTTATTAACGAAGGGTAAAATAGATAAATGGGTAGAGGAAATCAGACTAGATGAAGAGAAAATACACAATGCTGGTAGTGATCATAATTAGGTAGAAGTGAGCGGGAAGAAGAAAAAACCGGGGCGCGTAGTTGTACAAAAGAATTGAGGGCAAACAAGTAATATACTACAGGCAGATGGAAATTGGCGATGGATTTCAGACCGAGTCTGGCAAGTATGTATGGAAAAGAACAGCAGAAAAGGGGCGGGATAGTACAATAATTCAAGAACGAGTGGGCTATTGGCAGATTCCAGGGCAGGGTTGGATACAAGGATACAAAGAGCTAAATATAGGGAGAAGCAAAGTGCAGAATGTCGAGCGTGTGGGCTAGTTATTAGTCAATCAAGAATAATGTTAAATAATGTAGAGCCTTAGGGGAGCAGAAAACTGTCGGAGAACCTAGCTTTAGGACCTAATGTTAGAAAGGGCCTGGTCGAAATAACAAAAAAGAGATTGGATGGAAAGCAAATAATCAGTAGGTATTGAAGATCAATACCCACTGACTATTGAATCAATGTATACATTGATTATATGGATGCGTAGATAACATATGCTGCCGCTCTAAGCGCCCCTGATTAAAAGCGTGACATGTGTATTTAGTCAATTTTTTTAATCGATCAATCAAATATGTACAATGATATTGTAACGATGTTGCTGTTACGCTAAGTTACTGGGGATGGTAGACTCAGCCGGGCGGGTACTACAACACGAGGGACTCAGGCACGATGAATGACGACACGGAACGTAGGTCTAGCGTAAAGCGTAACCGGGCAACGAATGGTGGTCGGCCATGCTGTCTCGGTCTATTTTATTCACTCAAGGTACGCCGTAGCGTTCATGTAGTAACAATGTTAAATGATGGAATCGTATCTTCTCGAACATTCGACGCCGTAGCGTTCATGTAGTAACAATGTTAACTGATGGAATCGAATCCTCTCGAACATTCGACAACGGAAATTTCCCCTCGTCCTCTTCGCTGATTGGTCGGTTTAACTACGCATTATCATAACGTGCATGGTCTCTGGTGGTGCCGTCGCCGCAGGTCAGGTACATAGGTCTGATGATGATGTTGCCAATAAGGCGCGACAGGTCGGCGGTGATGCACGTGCCATGTTGTCGTTGCCATGTAGCTGAGCGGTCTCATGTGGAGGCTGTTGCACGTTCGATAATGTGCTCGGTCGACTGTGGTGTCGTCTCACCAGCTTGCTTACAACAATGCTGGTGTAGCTGCCGGCGACGGTTCTTTGGTCGAGTGGGATGACTGGTCGGCTTACTGGCGCCGCCGATCATCGACGGCGCCGTAGTTGGCTGTTCTGTTGTATAGTTGTTGTGTCTAATTTCGTTACAATATTAAGACACAAAGCTCCAGCGAAAACGTAGCGCATAGGAATTAACACAATAGGTGGCTCTGAACTACTTTCGACTTTGCAACTGCAGTATAATTATACTCTCGGCTTTTTTGAGTATTTAATAAATGCCTATCTTCTTAACCGAGCCATCTCAATTAATGTACTAACTGTTTTATAATGAGAACAAAGGTAACTTTTTATTCTCGAACTAGAGACGTGTAGTTTGTCATAAAGCGTTCATTGATTAAGCCCTAACGCGTTTGATACGATTGCGCTAGATTCATGCAGAAAAACGAAAAACTATGGCAACAAAAAGTGCGTACTACCTACAGAGTTTGAGTAGACTAAAAAACTGCATTTCGTAACAAACATACCGGAGAATTAGCTTAAACCTCGGAACTTAAATCTCGGAAAGACGACATAACGCGCAGTAAAAAAATGAGAGTCTACTACATCGGTCTAACATATTTATGCAACGAAAGCTGCATGTTTATATGACGGAATAAAGTCTCCTTAAAAAATAAAGAATTTGCAGCTGAGGCGTAAGCAATTTTTCTTAAAATTTTGGTCTGGTTACTAAAAAAAGAGCAGTGTATAATATAAACTTGAATTGCACCACATAATGCCGCTTCAGCGACTGTTCCACCAGGCGAAAAGTGCAAAGACTGATGATGCGTCTGGCAGCTCGCTGCGCGGTATTTAACGCATTATCTGCGAGTAGAACCGGCAAAGAAAATGACCGCCAACTTAGTGAAATCCGTGGATCGAACATACCAAGTGATGATAGCCATGCTCAATGTATTTTGTGTATGCGTGCCGGCTTGTGCATGCCATTGCATTGGAAAGCTCCCTGGCGAGGTACACATGTAACTGCGCTACCTCTGCCGATACATTGGTCATTTCTTCCTGCTACTCTAACAAAAATTGTTGAAGTGGTTTTCTAAGGAGGTGATCGTTTGCACTGCCGGTTCGCAACCTGCTAGCAGGTACACGAAGCGGTTTGCACCGTCCGGTGCAAGCTAAAAACCCGCTTTATATATAGTTTTTAGGCATCTTTCTATCTGCGAAAAATTTGCCGTCGAAAGGTGGATCCACACCCTGCCAAGACTGTAGCTCAACATTGGCACAATTCTAGGCTCAAAGACGCACTGCCGCACTCACAGACAGTCGTCAAGGATCTCTCACCTCCGTTTGAATAGCAGCAATAGCCGCTCGCCATTGGTCGCCGATGTGCTGGGTAAAAGTCCTTCCTGTATAGTGTAGTCTCAGACCCAAATACGGGAAGGAGTTGACAAACACCAGCGGTTGGCTACAACAGGGTATTACGTCTGCTGCAGCCAATAGACCTCTACGGCAAAACTCAATAGCTTTCGTCTACCCCGAATTTATTTGCAGGCCCTTATGGTAAAGGTAACCTACAAAGTCATCCGCATACATAACGACCATCAATTGACTAGTAAGTAACGGGCTTTGTCGAAGGGATTGACACAATCGATAAAGACCCCCAGGCGCAGCCAACACCCGCTTAGCTTCCGACTGGAGTTCATGGATCACATTATAATTTTTTTAAGATTATCATTATAATAAATTATAATAAAAAATCAACGTTTCCTGAATTCGAATTGCTCCGGAGGTAGGGCTTTCTGTACAGTTAAAAACACCCTCGCGATAATCAATTTAGCGAACATTTTTCTTAAGAGTGTGTTCCAACGCAATACCTCGGTAGAGATTTGGATCGTCCATGTTTTCACTGTTTTTGCCCTTGAATTGCAGAGTAAGCCTGCCCTCGTGCCAAACCTGAGGTATGAGTCTCTCGCTGAGTATCTATTTGTTTTGTTTTTTTTATGCTCTCGTACAACCTTTGAATGACTTAGTTGCACTTTATTTCATACTGCACAATGATACTACTAATGAATCCAGATAGCATCTATTTATACACGCTTCCACCGAGAGCAGCTTGGAAAATACGACTATGTGCAGCATCATCGTCGACACTGACTGATTAGAAGGTGGGAGGGAGATCGTTCTGTTTTAGAAGGCTACCTAGACGTTAAATATCAAGACTGTGTTCATTAGCTGATGTTCATCAGCTCAGTTCACGAATTCTCAGCCTATCAGGTAGCCGGGAAGCTTGATCTTCATGAAAATCCAGCACATGTCGAATGACACCAGGATGCAGATAAAGCCAACCGAAGTCCGTAAGATCTTGTTAAGACGAGGCGTCGACGGCTGTGCCTAAACGCGGTCAAGCACGACGAAACCGAGACCACTAGCAGTAAACAAAAATGATGAGGCCAAACCCTCTATGATGTACTGGCCGTTGACCCGGTGATACGGCATACACGCCACCGGCTTCGCGTGTCCGTTCTTGTCGACGGTGTTCCCAATCGAGGGCGGCTCCACGATCAGATCGTAGATCACGCCACCACAAACGAGGAAATTGCTCAGTAACACTATTGCGTAGACCGCCATCGGCGATGGCTGACGCAACCATGAAGTCTTTCGCACACGAAGATTTGGTGCATGAAAGATGCAGAACGGCGCTGAGCATCTAATTAAAACAGATTACACAGCTTACCTGCTAAAACAGCGGATGAATGCATGCATATCAGGCGAGTGATCACCATGCATGAAGTAGGACTAGCATTAATGTTCTGCTCTCAGGGCGTATACAATTTTTACGCCACGCCTAAATTGATTATAGAGTAGGGTAATTAGATTACTGGTTTGTAATGGCGGTTACGTTTGTGGCGCTTACTAGCTTGTATTTCGGACAGAGATAGAACTCTTGCCCCCACCGTATGGAAATTGCTGGGCAGCGGAACTTACCAATAGCACACCTTACATACAAGGCTTAATTAACAACAAATACACTCTAACAAAATAACTTTTTATTTCTATATATATATATATATATATATATATATATATACGTGTAACTCTATAAACTATACATTTCAGAAGCTTAAGCGCCTTGCTATATCGCTTCTTAACTTCCTACCAGCCTCGGAGATATGGTACACAAGAGCGTTGTGCCTGCGATTCGCTGCAAGGCACGGCTTTGTCACTTTTGCTGACGCGGCACAACTGCGTATGTTCTTTGCCTTTGTTTACTTTGTACACCCAGCAACACAGTGCGTGCGAGACATTTATCTGCTGATCGAGGGGTTGTTCTACTGTAGTGCCCAATAGAAAATTAAGAGCAGGCTGCTTTTTAGGTTCAACAGGACGAATATTTACCTGTAAAGTATCGTAAATATACGCATCAGCTATAAATAACAAAAAATGAAGCAAATTCAAGCATCAAGAAGGCAGCTAGCAACATTGCGGTTTATATATTGTACAATCGATACGCGCTTTGCTCTCTTGATTATTATTTATAGATTGCGCATCTAGTAGAGTATTGTTCTGCACCCAAATTTATCTGCAAGAAAAAACTACGATAAGCCTACGCAGAATAAGTGACGGCATGCTGTAGTGTTTTGCCAGCCAAAACCAAGATGTGGGAATTCGATAAGTCTGCATATATATATATATATATATATATATATATGGTACCCTCTCTTGGTGGAATTGTAGAACATGTTAAAGGAATGTTCTTTTTCCAATAGGGGAAGAGAGTGCCTTCATTAGGAGCGAGTGTGAGGTACCTAATTTTTGTTTTACCGATATGGCTGACCAGTTATTACCATATAAAAGGTGCGATGGTAAGAGAACGTGGTCGCTTAATAATAATTAATCCAAACATATACGCGTGTTCGGAGGAAAATTCTAGGGAAAGCGGACTTGTCGCGTATGAACTAATATATACTTATATCAAATCAATGGTGGTACGATTTGTAATATGATTACGACGAGCCGTTCTCCCCCGACGTCGGGCTTCCTTCATAAAGTCTGGCGTTAATAGGCGAAGCACGTATACGGTTTCTAGCTTGGCGGTACATCGTGCCAGCATCTAGATGCTGTAATGTTCTCCGGAAAGTTTTTATTTTTTCATGTATTACGTACGGCAGTATGTGGTATTCCTCTTTGGTGGGCTTGTAAAACATGTCCAAGCAATGTTCTTTCCAATAGGGAAAGGAAATGCCTCCATTACGAGTGAGTGTGTCGGACTTTCTTCATAGGGTCTCGCGTTAATGAGCGAAGCACGTATACGGTTTCGAGCTTGGCGGTGCATCGTGCCAGAATCTAGATGCTGTGCTATTCTCCAGAAAGTGTTCATTTTTTAATATATATATATATTTTTTTTATGCAACTTTTTTTTTCGGACGGCAAATTTATTTAAATTCAGTAATTCTTTGTTGAACTTAGAACTTTCATAATAACACGTTTGCAACTATTGTAACAATATTGTATGTAATGTAGCATTTTGCAGAAAAGCTATCGCCAATGTCTGCCTATACATAGAGCGCGAAAGCTTTAATGTAATCATCAGATCTCGAATTTTGAGAACAGTTTTTACGCGACTATTCGTTAATCGGGTGTCCTGAACGTGTATGTCTTCTCACACATAACCATGCTCTTAAGCTGCGCGTTATGTGCGTACCCAAGCCAAATATAGGGCATGCTTTTGTAATAAGTGATTATATATATGACAGATTTGAATAAAACATGTCCTCTCTGGTGCGTTACGATTTTAATAGGTTCACAGTCGGAAACCAAAGGTAGAGCCTACGCATATGGATGCTGAATTATAACTTTTTGCCGTTCGATTCGGCAGAGTATGGTCGTGGGTTTGCCGGCTCCCGCAAAATAGTTTTCTTTCTGAGGTTTGACTTTACTATTTGCAGTGATAATTGTATCAACGATTGTGCACATAGTGGGTGGTCGGTGGGTGCATAGTGTTTGAAACAACGCAAACAGTTTGGTTGCGAAATTGCTCTTGAATTTCTCTGAGGAATCGAATTCTTCTTGGCCCTTCGGCAGACCGATTTGCTAGTGTCGTCGCAGACCATAGGCTTACACATTGCCGCGGCGAAAGACGTGGTAGTTTAGGAGTTAGCAGAACTAACAGGTTCTTTGGCCTATTGGCAGTGCAATCGACTACCACCCAACGGAACCGAAATCGATACCCAAGTCAAGACGTTTATTTTTTTAATCATGTACATGTAATTGTTTTCCTTTTTGTTGGAAATCGTAGATGCGATGTCGGGTGAGGCTAACTTTTGCTAACTGGCTAACTTTTGCTGGACATAAAGATGACTCGAGGCAGCGAGATATTAAGGGGCAACAGCAGAAATCTCGTGCGGGTCAGCAGTGTGGAAGCCGCCAAAGATCTGTTGCAACTGACAGATATTGATAGAGTTTTCGTATCGGCTGTTTGCCCCGCCTTGACGAGTTTCAAAGCAAAGATCCAAGGCAAAAACATGACTTACTGACGAAGAGATACACTACGAGCTAAGTAGCGTTGAAGCTACCATCGTACGGTACCTGTACTACGCAGACGAGTAAAATATCGCTCAGTAAGTTGACTAACATTTAACGGCCATTGACCAGCTTCAGTGTTTCTAGGCTTGAAGGTCCATCCGATGATACTTGAACCAGGTCAGCCAAAAGCTACGCTTTAAAGTCATTTTTTGGTGACAGACACACTCTGCGAAAGGCTTGCAAAAAGTGTGGCAAGTCAGACAAATTGGCGGTAGGATGTCCAAATCCCTCAATGTGTGTCAACTGCAACGGGGTCACGCAGCTGTTTCCCTTCTTGTCTACGTTAAACCTACCTGCGTGAGAAGAACCGAATTATCACGGAAGATAGGCCCTCCGATAGGTGCAGATGGTTAATCCCGTAGCAGTTGTTAGAAAAAAAGCGTAGTGCCCGGTTCTTCTGGGAGACTCTACACGGGACGTCACGGATCACAAGCCGTTGCACGCTGCAGTCTTGCGGGAAATCTCATTGACTCAGAATGGAAGCGCTCTACACGTTCTTATGCCCAGACCATAGCGCCTTCCTTGGCGCAAGCCTTCTGGATATAGTAGAGTAAGCTCGGCTACTTGACTGCGGCCTTTAAAATAGGGGGTTCGGAAGCACAAAGTTAAGAGGCAACGCCACCAGGTAGTATCGGAAGCACAGGCAAAGTATTCCAGGGCACAAGTCCTGACCTCGCAGCCAAACTCATGACAATTGCCGAAGCATTAAAGCCGTTATTAGCTCTGCTGCTTGTAGTCGATAAGCTAAAATACTTTTTTATATAATGAAAGACCAACGCTCTACCAGCCACCTAGAGATGTCACAGAACGTTTCGGTCAAAAGACCTTCCACAAATCCAAAACAACACGCGTTCCCTCACAATTATTATCAAAAAGAACCTTCGCAATTTTTCAGGGTTCAAGGATTGAGAACATCGCACACTATGAAACTAAGACTGATGCCAGGGGGACCCTGAGGATGAGATCTGCAGACGCGCCATAGTCACGCTCTTTCAAGTGGACGTTTCTGGCGTCGCTAGGCTTAATGGCTCCACGAACACATTTATATTGCCGTGCGAAAACCTTGAGTCTCTTCGAGACAAACATCCACAAACCCCCTCGGATCTTTGCTTGCCATCTCGTCCTCCGACTACGCTGCCATCAACTACCTCCAGCGACGTAGCCGTGAAATCCTTCCTCAGAAGTTCTGCAGCTGGTCATGACTTTCTCAGGCCTCGACTTCTTCAGAACCTGCTGTCCGCCGCCTTAGGGTCCATCGCCGACAAACTGGCAGATACAATGACAGAGGTTGAAGACCTGTGGGATCTCTCCCGTAGTCCTTCAAACTTTTATACCTAACAGCATGCTTGTATGCACTTCAGAGGTTGGCTTTGAAAATCGGGTGCGCTGCCAACAGCTAAAAGATAGAGAATATAAAACAATGAAGGTGCTCCTAAACGTACGCCTTTCACTCGATAAAGGCTTGCAGACTGTGCTTCCCATATCCCTAGATGGACTGGTTATGCCTGGCGCTGTAGCGTTGGCTTGTCATTCCGTTGTCTCATTTATGTCTGAGGCATTTAAAGAGGCCAAACGGTTGTTGGGCGACACAGGTGAACTTTTTTTCCACAATCACACTTTTGTAAGCATATTCGAGAAATAAGCCTCTATGCGGATACCCACTGACGCCCTTTCCCAGAAAGGCTGGCTGACCCCACTGCAGAAAAATACATTTGCGCAACTTCTTGAGTAAGCCACTCTACGATTGACAAGGCCAGGCTACGAGCGATCTCCGCAAAAGGCGCCGGCGGCTGGTTGCAGATCTCCCTAGTGTTCACGTATGCACACTTCCGGATGACGACACTATTCGAATTAGGACGAGGGTACGCCTGAGGCAGCTCTTGTAGTTTCCCACGAATGTAATTGCGGCGATCAAGTGGGGCCACAGGCACACCATGGTCTCTACTGTGCCTTAAGCTCAGGTCGACGAGCCCGACACGCAGCACTTAACGGGACATTCAGCTGAGCCTTGAGGTCTGCTGGCTTGGATTTTCGAGCCCGGGCCTTTGCAGGAATTATGAAAAGTGACGGACTGACACTAATGTCCTTCGAAGATATCATGCTGGTATGGGATGCAACCGCAACTGACTTTTTAGTCAATAACGGCTTTTTTTTAATGCTCAGTGCGGGAGCGGAACATTGCGGTCATGCGACATACGAATGATCCGGCGGAACAGACGATGCCGTCTCAATGGAGAACCTGATGCTAGATTTCTGCGCTGCAGAAGGATTCAGGCAGTTCGTTGACAAACCAACGAGGTTCGGCTCTATACTGGATGTTGTTTTGTGCAATAACGATGCAGTCAGTCAAGTTGTAGTATACCCGGGCCCAGTCGAATCCGATTATCAAATAGTGTCGTTTGGTATTCTGGCTTTACGCCCGGTTAACATGCATTGCTCACACAGGTTCGACTACAAAAACGGAAACTACGAGCTAATGCAGTTAAACTTGGATTTAATAAATTGGGATATCTTTTTCCGGAGCTGTACGTCAGTAAATGATATGTATCTCAACTTAAACAAGGTGAATGTCGGAGTGGATTAAAAATTGACCATGATCGAAAAAAAAGGGGAGCACAGATGACTCAATAAAAAGAGATGGTGCATTACCATCCACCCCCCACCAAGAAGACTGGAAAAGAGTCAATAAATGACTATATACATAAACGTCACAGTGCTCTCGAAGCAGTTTCTGAGCCATCAAAAATAGCCTGGTTTCAAAAAGAAATAGCCAGAGCTTCTGGGCGCCAACGAGTACTGTGCGAAAGTGCAGTTATTCGCAGCAAACTCGTCGAGGGTGTCAAGCTACGTGAGGTTGAGAATTATGACTAACGACTCACTTTCGTCCATTCAACGTAAGGATAGAACGTTTGCGACGGATAACATCGAGGAGGCAGAAATCCTACGAGAATTCTTTTGTCACACTTATCCCATTGACGAAGAGTTACAGCAGCGCATGCTACAGCCGGCTCCGCATATACCAGAAATAACACCGTTCCCTCACATCATCAACGATGTGGATGTTTTCCCCACAAGTTTGCGGAAGCTGGCAAACACAACGAGCTCGACCCTTGACGGAATTCCGGCGATCGTGTTCAAGAAACTAGAATATTCAGTATGTGTAATCCACCCTGTACATAAGAAAGACAATAAGGCCGATGCTGCGAATAAGCGTCCCGTCTCGCTAACGGTAATAGCGAGCAAACTTATTGAAAGCGTCATTGCGAAAGCCATATATACAAACGCTAACGACCAAAGTCTTATATCGGAAGCCCAGTTTGCCTATCGCAAAGGTTTAAGCACGACGCTGCAGCTCCTGGAAACACAAATTTTGACTGGGCAAAAATGCGCAACGACTCTGATTGCTTTGACGTTGTCTATTTAGATTTCAAGTCAGCGTTTGAAACAGTCACGCACTCTAAACTACTTCAAACTCTACCCCACTTTGGAATTAGAGAACGCATACTAAACTGGCTCACTGCGTTTTTCCGAGGCAGAACATTCCGGGTGCGCGTTAATGGACAGCATTCTACGATGGGTCGAGTGTTATCCGGCTGTCCGCAAGGGACGATCCTCGGATCACTGATGTATATTTTATACTCCGATTCACTCAAACATCTAATTCCGCGAGGAAGTTAAAGAAGAAGTTAAAGTATACGCTGATGATGTGAAACTTTACAGTCGGTCCCGCACTGTAGAGGATAAATGCCGTCTTCAAACGACGTTAGATGCTTTCAAGGACTGGGTAGACGCCCTTGATTTGAACCTGTCCATCCATAAATGTGGTGTCCTGCATTTCGCACATGAAAATACAAGGCACCCTTATAAGATTGAGGACGAGGAATTGTTCAAACTTCAAGTTGTAAAATATCTCTAAGTCCTCACGAGCAACCAGATTAGGTACTCCCAACATGTAACTGATGTTGTCACAAGGGCTTCTCAACGTGCCAATTGATCTTCCGATCATTTGCTGTACGCTCTCCTGAGCTGTATGTGCAATTGTATACAACATACTACTGACATACGCAGCACAGGCGTGGTTTCCGGGTCTAATTAAGGACAAAGCTTGCCTGGAACGAGGGCAACGGAAATTCACGAAACGAGTTGCATTTCGCTGCCATGTTGACCGGTGCCATGTCGACGTTCCCCACACGATTGACGTGATTAAGAAGCTTGATCAAGGAATGCTGCTCCAGCCGAGACAGAACCCGCGTCTATTCAACAAAATGTTCGTTAAAAGGCTAACGACAACGCGTCAGGCTCGCAACATGGTTTTTGTGTTCATCGCACGGAAACGTTTCATCAGCTATCTATACCCATGGAGGACCTCTAGGCATATCCATGAGTGTTAGGGGCCGCCACAACCCTGCACTACTTGCAGATTATAACTACATATTGATCACATGACATACATGCATATATGAGAATGTACTTGAATAAAGTGTTTTGATCTTAGTATATATATATATACATATATATATATATATATACATACATATACTTATATATATATATACATACATATACTTATATATATATATATACATTCAGACATGCATATGCGTTTATTCACCAACAACGATTAAAATGTGTCTGTTTGACACAGCATGACGTACCGGGCCTTCGTGCTGCACACGCCATTCCTTTGTGGTATTTGTCCGGCTTCGGACCCTTATATGCTTAGTCGAGAAATCCAATTTAAATTCACATAGGAACGTTTTAAAATTATAAGTGCCATTGTACCAATCTTCTACGTCAAACTGAGATAATTTATCATTTTTATCACTCCTCAAATGGTAGTACGTTTCCCTGAAAACAGATGAAGAATGTTAATGGCATTTAGCTGTAGACCTTTGATTCCCATTTTGGGTTGGTAATTATTCCAAATACGTTCTGTTGCCAGGTAAGTAAGCAGTAGCAATTGTTTTTATTATTGTTGTTCCTGTTGCGACTGTTGTTGTTGTTTCTTCGAGTGAGCTAACTATAACTTGCGTTTAAACAGTTTGAAAGTAATGCATCCCCCAGTTCTGCCAATGATCGTTGTTGTTGTTTTAAACGTTAGGTAGAGAAACAAGTTATATTGAACGTTATGTAAGGAAACAAGCAATGTTAAGCGTTAGGTAGAAAAACAAGTTATGGTAAACGCTATGTAGAGAAACAAGCATTGTTAAACTTTATGTAGAGAAACAAGCAATGTTAAACTTTATGTTGAGAAACAAGCAATGGTAAACTTTATGTAAAAAAACAAGCAATGTTAAACGTTAGGTAGAGAAACAAGCAATGTTAAACGTTATGTAGAGAAACAAGCAATGTTAAACGTTATGTAGAGAAACAAGCAGTGTTAAACTTTATGTAGAGAAACAAGCAATGTTAAACGTTAGGTAGAGAATCAAGCAATGTTAAACGTTAGGTAGAGGAACAAGTCATGTTAAACGTTATGTAGAGAAACAAGCAATGTTGAACGTTAGGTAGATAAACAAGTTATATTAAACGTTATGCAGCGAAACAAGCAGATTCCATTGTCCTTTACGCCGCGCCAGTCTGGGGGCCTCTCGCAATGAAAAGAAAAAAGAACCGGAGCAAACTTCTAAAAATACAGAGAAAAATGGCCATACGGGTTGCGAGAGCGTACAGGACGGTAGAGACCAAGGCCGTCATAGCCCTGGCCAGACTTGTCCCCTGGCCATTGCTAATAGACGAAAGATGCCGGCGGAAAGAAGACCCCACTCGAGGAAGGCAAGAAAGCCGTCAAGAGACGCTCCGGAAATGGCAGCACGAGTGGAGCTGTACGCCAGACGACGCCCCCGGAGCGTGGACCAGACACCTAATCCCCGACCTGGTCACATGGTTTAACAGAGGCCACGGGGAGACAACTTATCACCTTACACAGGTTCTAACGGGTCATGGCTGCTTTCAGTCGTACCTGTACAAGATCAAGGTCGTGCAGGACCCGAGGTGTGTGACGTGCGAGACGGGCGAGGTGGACGACGTCACCCACACCGTCTGCTTCTGCCCAGCGCTCGAAGAGGAAAGAACGATGCTGAACGTCTTTCAGAATAAAGGACGATCAGTAAAAGAACTGGTAGCATGGATGTCCGAAGGCGAGGAAAAGTGGCTGCTGGGAGTGAAAGCGATCGAGAAGATTATGCAGAAAAAAGAGGAACTGGAGCATGAAAGAAAGCGGAGGGAGAGAAGCTGACGACCAGCTCAGCGCTGACTACTACACACACCACGAAGTAAAGTGAAAAACATTTCCGTGGTTCTCTTAAAATAAACTTGCCGTATCACAGTAGTGTGAACGGTCCAAATAAAAAAAAAAAAAAGCGAAACAAGCAATGTTAAACGTTAGGTAGATAAACAAGTTATATTGAACGTTAGGTAAAGAAACAAGCAATGTTAAACTAGAAACGGTTCTCTTGTTGGCCACAACAAAAATGATTGTAATTGAAATATCAGAGTGGTATCTGCTGTGTATCCACTGTCTGCCTAACGGCCTAGTTGCTTACGTTACTCAAGACATAACGAATGGTGCAGTTTACTGCTGTTTTGCTGCAGATCCTAATTGCAGGCGACGACAGCTAACATTTCTATGGATACAAGTGAATTAGTGGCCTTTACAGAAACCGTCGCGAATCTAGGATTGATTTGGCACTCCCCTACACGTACTGTAATTGGAACGAAAGCGTACTTCATGGCAACCATAATGGGTCGAGAAGGCCTCGTGTATCAAGATTGAAAGCTCACTCAATCAACGTTTTAAGGAACACGAAATTACGGCAGCCCTGTTAAGAAAGAAAAGCGGTAAGAGTGAAGATAAATGTATTGTAGTACCACACAATACTCGAACCTATTTTGTGCCTCAAAATCCTCAAAAACGTTGTCTAATATCAAGACGTTGTCTTTACACCTAAAAGCCTTTTTGTATAGTTATTATTACATTACCTTTCGGTAGTGTTACACAATTCAGCATTACATCACTATTCGGCATTGTTAAACAATTGCACTTAGTCTGACGACTGTAAATAATGTGGCGCTGTTCAAAGAACGGCTTTATCCTTGCATTGTACAACGCTTAGGTACTTTTCTCATCCTCTCCTTAAATAAGGTATTACGAATAAGGTACACGAATATGAGAGGGTTAACGCCCTGGCCAACACGGGCGATAAACCTACTCTTGCATATTGGAAGGCCGCGGATAGAACTTTGTAACTTGCATGTTATGATGATAAAATTTGCATTGAAGGATTTAAATGTGCTGGGCACTAATGCAATAGGACGAGTAGATAGAAAATCAGGCCTTATGCAGTCGGGACTCACTATCCTTAACAGATATGCCTGAAAGTTGCCATGGCCCGTTATAGCCTACGTCAAAAAGTGATCAACCTGTCTTCCGGGTCGATTCAACCACTTCCTTATGTCAAAAATTAAGGTCGCGCACGCGCGCACCTGGTGCACCATCTGGAATGGCAGCCCATTCGTTCTGACATGCAGTAAGCGTGCCTTCCTTTTAATCATTTCTGACGTTCCAATTAGAGCTGGACCCCTATCCCATAATCTGTCTTTTCTCTCCCTTTAGGTTCAAGGGAGGAGTGCCAGCAAGGACAAATGCAGCGGAGGTGCTAACAGTCCTATAGGCCGGAGTAATCCGTAAGGCCGCGGTCCTTTGCGTTCTTCTTAACATATGGTTCAGCCCTTGTGACTCTTTTGCCGCTGTGAGCCACACCGGTGCTCCAAACAACGATATAGATTCGACGGCCGACGTTATGAGTCTCATACGTCTTGCTTTACATGGCCCGTGAATGTTAGGAAGGATATTGACTATTGTGTTTGCCACCTCCTCCGCTTTCTTCAGAGCGTTTCTAGCATGGTGCATACCTCTCCTTCCTCTGTCCAGATCTATACCTGGCTGCACTGACCTTAGGACTTTACTGGCATATAATTGTATCTCCGTAGTCGTCTTCGCCTGCACCGTTACAGCCAAGTCTGCTCATGCCAAAAGCTCAACTCCTACAGGGAGGTTACGTAGTTAGAGTACATCGTCGTACGCTATGTTTCATAGTAGTGGTCTGAGGATGGAACCGTGCGGGACACCCACCGTCATAAGCATATCCTTGCTCTCACAAGTGATACCACGATCTTTCAAGTAGTCCAAGGTTAGCCTTGCCAGATATTGTGGGACCTTCCTATTAACTAGTGTATCCAAAATAACCTTCCCAGGCAGGCTGTTAACACCATTTTTCACGTCTAGCAGCACTGCAAGGTATAACTTGCGAGTGTTAGGCGTGGAGCTGTGCAACGTTTCTGCCTTGGTCACCACTTAGTTAATAGCCGTTAAAACCAATCTATTTTTTTCGAAATCCGTATGTGCATCGGACGACAGGCTCAATGTCCCTGTTCCACCAGTGTTTTCCCTGCATCGGCTTTCTTCTTTATGTGTTCTGGACCTGCAGCCCTTCAGGCAAGTCTTTCTCAAATCCCTCTCTAACTCTATTGCGTCCATTGGAAGCCCGTCTATCTCAAAGATATTTCGTATTGCGTCTTTAATAACCCCACTATTCCTAATAGCGAACCGCTGATAGCTGCCGAGGCACGGGAGGTATTTGTCTGGTGTTCGTTGTAATTGTATACTCGATGCAGTGATGATCACTCAGATTCTTCTCAGTGAGTACTTTCTAATCTACGCTTGACTTCTGACCGGCTCTATGAAACGCCGGATCTACTCCATCATTTAGGACAACTATGTTTGTTGACGCCGTCCAGCCCATCAGCAGTAAACCTTTTCTATCTGCACGGGAGGAGCCCCAAGCCTCTAACGATGCATTTAGGTCTCCTGCTAAGAGCATCTTATCCGGTGCAGAGGCTTCGTTAATTGATATTGCTAGCTCGTCTAGAAATTCCTCAAAGGCCTCTAGTTCAATATTTGGGCTAATGTAGCAAGAGTATCCTGCCTATGTCTGCCACATCTATGCTTGAATAGCCACTACCTGTCTCATGCCCCAATTCTTCTATGATGCAATTTCGGACTATGCAGGTATTTGCGCAAGCATCCGCAAAGCATTCGCTTCTATCCTGCACTAGTTTTTTATTTGGCTCGCTAAGTAAGGTGAGCGTCGCCTCCCGCCTGCTCTTTATTTCTTCTATTAACATATGAGCAGGTCGACTGCGGTTGTAATTGACCCGTATCAATTTAAACGGATGTGCGCTACACTGATTCATTTTTTTATTAGAGTTTATTGTAACAGTAATTACAATTGAAGGTTTCATCTCAGAAACCCGAAGCACGTCACATTTGACTGTCTGTCAACCCTACTCAGGGCAGCTCTATATTATTCATTTAAACGATTAATTTAGCATTTCTAACAAATTGTAAGAGTTTCTCTATATATTGGTCTCTCATACGAATGGCAAGTTGGCTTGCATCGACTTGATCAGCAGCTACAGCGTTCTCCCATACTTTCCGCTCAGTATCGTATTTTTTACATTTATCTAGGACATGCAATATATCATCGTGTACCAAACATACATCACATAGCGGGCTTTGCGCTACTTTAATGTGGAACCTGGTGCTCTGCGTCATCCCTTTAGCGATACGTAGCCTATGAATATTAACCGCTTCTCTTCTGGAACAGCGCGTCATCAAGCCTTTTCGCCGTGGTGCAATCTGCATCGTGTCCCTTTTAGTTGTAGTTCCCTGCCTCCTCCAAGTCTCATAGTGCTTATCTAGGGCTTCTTTCCGAGATTTCAACACAGTTTCACCGAGGGATATTGCTGCTTCTCCTTTGTTTGCAAGCAGACCTCGCGAGTGCATCAGCCACCTCGTTTCCGTAAATGCCTACATGGCTCCCATGGTGCTCACTATAGCTCTACCAGTTGGCCTAGATTACTTATAACCTTGATGATAGATTCCACTAGAGATGAGGCGGGTCCTGACGGATCTGCAGCCCGGATGCTCGAGATGGCGGCACGCGAGTCACTAACGATCACGACGGCTCTTTCATTTCCTGCAGCAATGCTTCAGATATTGCTACCAGCTCGGCCGAAGTTGAACTGCTGCAGTTGACGATATGCTTGCTGATTTTCATGTTGTCGTTGATTCGGAATACACCTGCTCCTCCCGCAGATCCATCCACCGATCCGTCCGTGAAGTATATCTGTGCGCTATCCACTGATATGTTGCCCAAATGGACCTCACCCGTAGCTCGTAGTTCACTCTCGTGGTGGCTCATTTTCGGTGATATACCTTCTATTGATAGCCGAGTCGACAAGTTTTTGACTGTCGATACGTCAAACACATGAGACCCCGGTACCAGCAGAGGATCTCGAAACGAGTCTGAGACCCGTAGTAGCCTGGAGGGCATGGTATTCACCCTTTTCTCAAATATACTTAAGATAAGACTGTGTCTGCTGCGGCACATTCTCAGAAGGTGACATTCTAGGATGAATTGTCTATTTGATTCCGTGGATATATTACCGCATTCTGACAACACAGCTCTAGTACATGTCATAGAGAGAAGTCCTAATGCTATTCTACCACACTGAGCAACAACAGAGTCTATCACCCCATAGTCCTTATTTGTTAATCGAAACATTGCGCCAAGGGAATAGTTAATCGTTGATCCTAAAGTGCAATTGCTAGTTTCATCGCCGTATCTGGTTTGATTCCCCAAGAAGTTCCACAAGCGTTTTTCAGCATATTCGCCACTCGCTCGCCCTTTTCCTTGATGATGTCGAGTTCTTTGTTCCAAAAACTGATTCATTAGTTGGGATGGGATTTGCACTAGTTGCCGCAGTCAAGCCTACGGCGGTGTGGCTGGAACCCAGAGAGATGAATCCCTCCGCGTCTATCTTTTTTAGCTTCTTTTCTTTGCGCTGTTGTTTCCTGCAGACCATGTCCTCTTCCTTTTCAGCTTGAATTCTGTCCTGTGCCGATTTTTCCCGAGCAACTTGTTTACGACCAAGGACCGCCTTTTTGATAGCTGGGCAGGACATGGAACTGGCAGTATGGCCATCCACGTCACAAACATAGCAGTAGAGGCAGTCTTTTTCACAGTATTTAAACGTGAGGCGGAGTTCACCGCACTTGCTGCAACATCGGTCTGACCCCTTGGTCATTCGAGGATCCTCAGTGCGGAGCATCGTAGTCGCGGAGAGCTTTAATTTCGCGTGCAACTCTGCCTCTATCTTGGCGGCATTCAGAAAAGGGTCTACGTCACGGAGAACCACCGTGATTAGTGACCCCGTCGTCTTGCGTGCATCCACTTTCACATCCGTGCCCTTGCAAATTATGTCTGCAAACGTAACTTCTCCTCCTGTCTTTGATTCATTGACCTTTATTGTTAGATCTCCGTCTTTGTCTTGGTAACCTGATTGAGTTTCACACCGGCTTCATCCGGCTTAACATGATCTCTGATTTTATTGAGGGTCTCCTCAATGGTCGAACCTTCTTTCACTTTGATCCTGATGTTACTATGACCAGCAAGCCGTCTACTTCCCACACCCTGCTAAGGCTGTAGCTCAACATTGGCACAATCTTAAGCTCAAAAAGACGCACGGCCGCACTCAAAGACAGTCGTCGATGGTCTCTCACCTCTGTGTGAATAGCCGCTCGACACCTGTCGCCGATGTGCTGGGTAAAGGTCGTTCCAATATAGTGTAGTCTCAGACCCAAATACGGGAAAGAGTTGAAAATTTCCAGCGGTTGGCCACAACAGGGTATTACGTCTGCTGCGGCCAATCGACCCCCACGGCGGAACTTCATGGCTTTCGTCTTCCGCGCATTTGTTTGCAGGCCCTTACGGTGAAGGTAACTTTCTACGTTGCCGACAATTCGACAAATGGCACCGCGATCCCGGTGGGCTACTACTATGTCATCCGCATACATGACGACGACGGCGTTTCTAAACTCCTCCCGCACATGGCGAGCTAGGTCTGCGATGAGCAAGGAGAATGCCAGGCAACTGAGAGGCCTACGTTTTGACTCAGCTGCAAGGTATCTTCGCCCCTTACGTTTACTTCAAGGCGGTCTTCAGCAAAGAAGCTGGAGAGCACTCGTAGGAAAGAACCACCCACCCCAGCATGTCGAAATGAATCGACTAGTATGTGACAAGGAGCTCTGTCGAAGGCCTTGACACAATCAATAAAGACGGCGTACAAGCGACCCCCGGCCACAGCCAACACCCGTTCAACTTCCGACTGGAGTACGTGGATCGCGTCCTGTGTACCTCGACCTTTCCTAAATCCGAATTGCTCCGGAGGTAGGGCCTTCTCCACAGTTGGAAGCGCCCTCGAGATAATCAACTTGGGGAGATTTTCTTGAGAGTGCGTTTCGACGCGATACCCCGATAGAGATTTAGATCGTCCACGTTGTCACCGTTTTTGCCCTTGAATAACAGAGTAAGCCTGGCCTCGTGCCAAACCTGGGGTATGTGTCCCCCGCTGAGTATCTGATTAAACAGCTTACATAGCTCCTCTGCTAAAACATCGGACGACTCAGCCCAATGTTCGTAATAGATCCATCAGGACCACCACTATTTTTCTTGGGTAACCCGCGCAACATCTGCACAACTTCCTCTACTGTAAACGGCGAATTCATGTCGTGCTGCTCCAGAGTGAGCGGTTGCTCAATAACTGGGTTAGGCGCGGGGGCGTTTGCATCGAGCAGAAGGGCAGTAAAGTGCTGCCGCAACTGCTCCTTTGTCATGCTGTGCATGATTCTGTTTTGCCGGCGAACAATGTAGACATGGGGTTCGCGCTCTGCTCTCTCAAGCAAACGAAACTCCTCCTCCTCATCATACCGGCGCTTACTCTCCACAAGCAGTTTCTTGTAGGTTGCTCTATGTCGGCCATAGAGCGCCCTACGATCAGCAACTACCTTGGGGTCGAAGTGTAGAGCCCGTGCTCGGCGCAGGAGCCCCAAGACCTCCCGACGTTTTAAGTATATATACATATATATTTAAAAAAATCTTACCACCGATGTGGACCAAGACAACGATGACATCACGTGACGGCAACAACACCGCCGGAAGACTCAGCCCAGACTTGCAGACAAGTATGCAAATCTGGCGCGGGCCTCGCGAGCCACATCAGATTGACTCACAATCAACGAGAAGTTCGTGCCACCTCGCCAACTCCTCACCGATCACAGACTAATAATTTGATTTTCACTTCCTCATAAAATGACACTGCTGCTTCTAATAATAGTGTTAACCCCCCTAGTACTCCACACGTCTCCCAGCCAAATTATAGGTGTTCATCTGGTACTTGCTTAAAGGCTTTTAATTCTAAATCAGGTATTAATTTACACCGTCGTCATGCCTATCCGGACGAATATAATGATAACATTTTAGCCTCCTCTCTAAGAAGGCCAGATGGAACCCACAAGACCGTGAACTTTTAGCAACGTTAGAAGCAGATTTTATATTAGATAATAATAATAATAATAATAATAATAATAATAATAATAATAATAATAATAATAATAATAATAATAATAATAATAATTGCTTGAATCGACGCGACACGTTCGAACCTCACAACTGTATTCTGATAACACAATTACGAATTGAATAAATAATAATAATAATAATAATAATAATAACGAAACACCTAGAAAAATTCACTACCTTTTAGCTACTAAATTTAACTCACTTAATTATCAGGCGCATAAGGATCTGGTAGAGAACCTCCGTCACCTGGATTCCAAACCTGACTGATCTGAGCTTCCTGGGCCTAGTCGGCCTCGATACTTTGAATCAGATGGGTCCTATAATTCCTCCAAAAAATATATTATTATATCCAAAATACAAGCCCTCACAAACACATTTCCCAAACGCAATATAATCTCAACAGACCTTACTCATCTGTCAAATATAATTTGCTCAGGTGAGGACACACTATGGCCTTAAATTACTTTCTGAACAAACATTTTACACACACTTTCCGACGTCGTGCCTTTAGAGAAACACCTTCCACTGAAGCGCGAGTATCTAAAAGGCAACAGCGACGTCAAGACAACGCAACCACTCAAACACTTTTTAGCCAAAACCGATCCAAATGCACTCAGGAGATGCTGGACGGCAAACACACCATACACAACATGCAGGCCACCGAAGTTGTAGAACACTGGGCCAACACAATGACACAACCACCCCCTGAACCACTTCCTTGCCCCATTTACACTCTCAACTCTGATATCTTCGAGGTTTCCCTCCCTATGACCCTAAAGGAAATTCATGTAGCTCTCCGCGGACCTTCTAAAGCATTAGGCTTGGGCGGGATTTGTCTTTCGTTCCTCTGTAAACTCCCGTTAGAAGTAGTCTGTTGTCTTCTTAACATACTTTTAATTTATACTTATAACGAACGCTCAACAAAATTCTCTCTAGACGCCTCCAAAACTCTATTGAGCTTCTCCTAATCCAGCGAGCGGTTCTCCCCAATGATACCTTCGAAAATCTTGCGGTTCTGGATAGTATTCTTAACGATGACAAGTCTGCTGGACGTGAGCTCAGGCTTGTCTTAATTGACCTCCGTAAGGCGTTCGACATGGTGAGTCATGACTCCGTCCTGTGGTCACTCCGGACTCGCGGATACCCGGAGGTATTCATTAATTATATCGAACGCCTGTACCTCTCATCTAAAACTCTCATAGAATTTGGACAAGAATGTCACACATTTCGGCCAACTAGGGGTGTCAGGCAAGAAGATCCTCTGTCCCCTCTTAATTATTCTAGTTCTCGATAACATTCTTTCAAAATTAGACAGAACTAATAACGGGTACCAACTTACTGATGAGCAATGGCAAAGTTGACTCCACCAAGGATATACTCCTTAATTTACTCAACAGACTCACGATAGCTCTTCTTAAACCCCACCAAGGACTCACATTTTGGAAGGACTTTCTCATTCCCCGCCTCCTATATAAACTGGTCTCCGGTCCCAGACCATCTCACGCACTCTTTAGCGATCTAGATAAAGAGATCAGAAAGGTTGTTAAGTCGAAATGGCTTAAGCTCGAAAACTGTGCCGAACACCTGTACACGCACACAGCACACGGCGGTCTGGATATCCGCTGCCTCTAAACATTTATCCCCAGACTCCGCCTTTCCCGTTTGACAGGACTACAACACTCCACGTACCCTAGGGTCCAATGAATGCTAACCACCGAGCACTTCAAAAGAAGCCTTGCAAAAACAAGACTTCTTTGCGAGCCCTTGGGAACCTCCATTAAGACCGCTACACAAGAGACCGATCACTGGGTCTCAATAACTACACAACACGTTCGATGGGGCACATTAAAAAAAAACACACAAAACGCCGTTTGTACACTACTGGATTAAGGGTATGCCCTACCTGTCTGGTACGGAGTATTTAAACCTACTAAAGCTCAGGATCAACGCACTACCGACGCGTGCCAGATTGGCCAGGGGGCGCCCGGGCTACAACAAACGTTGTAGGCACGAGTGTCATGCGCCTGAGACGTTGGCTCATGTCGCTCAGATGTGCGAAACAACACACAAACAAACTATAAAGAGACATGATGATGTCTGTGATCGCGTGACGCGTCTCCTCCGCGAGAGGGGTCATGAGGTGGTTCGTGAGCGAGTATTCCGTCGACCGGGCGCACCGGGTTTAAAGCCCGACCTCGTAATCACAAAACCTACCAAGGTCTGAGTTTTAGATGCCGAGATTTGCGGCCCGAACAGGGATCTCGCAAAAGCGCGGTAAGACAAGATCACCAAATATGACGTCGGGTTCCTAAGAGCGGCGCACCCCGACCCGCAAAAACCTCGCAGATTTGAATCCATCGCTATCTCTATGAGTGGCGTATGAAACTCCGAATCTGCGAGAACGCTCTTGGGGCTCGGCGTCACGAAGAGGAATCTTATGGATCTTAGTCTTAACGTTGCAAGGAAACTTGAGGATATACCGCTCGCACCGTGTCCATAAGAGCGGGGGCTACCATCAAGCAAGGACATGGACAGCTGATTCTTAACCTCACGTGACAACTTTTTACCACCATTTTTAATAAGGCGAGCACTGCCGAGTGTGCAAACGTATTGTAGATGAGTAATAAATCATCACAATATTCTCTCTCTCTCTTTATAGTGCAGCGGTATTGACTGTATATAGAGTGTATGAGTTCCGGCGGCGAAACAGCTTCGTGCTAACCGCCGGAACATAGAGTAATAGCTAGTCAGGCAATAATACGAAGAGATGCGGCGTTGCCGTATTACCCTTTGTCGTATCGTGAATATAGAAATAAGAATTAGTCTCAGCAAACCCGCTCACTTTCGACTGTCTTCATTCTACGGTTCCGTTGGCAACACTACCTTTGTACGGAGGACTCTGCAATCGTTCCTGAACCTAACCCTGGCGGATGAGGTTTCGTTTTCCGCCATTTAAAGCTGGGCGGTAGATGTCGACAAGTGACCACGGCTATATTACTTTCACGTAGACCTCCAGGGCCCTTTTACTACCCTGCCGCACATGGCAAATGAGGTAAATCCATAAAGGGACCCTCATGAAGCATTGTGAAACGCCGTGAAGCATTATATATATTATTCTAAATTATAAGAATATAAATTGAAATGGAATATAAAGGACCCTCATTGCCACACAGCGCAGGAGATGAGCGTCAATGCGAGAGAACTATTCATCATGTTACAAGCGGCCTGTCGAGTAGCGGGCGCTTATTCTCAGGGTCCCTTCGGCCGTCGTCCACATAAGCCATCGTGGTCTCCCGCCGTTGACCAGACCCGGAGTAACTCGGGATCAAAGACTACAATTCTTGAGAGCAAAACACGAGCTAGGACAAGATGACAACTCTTCCCTCCTAGCCCAATGACGGGCAGACGAATTACTCTCGAGAACACTTGCAAGGACTGCCGCGCAATGGCAGCAAGCGTACCTCACACTCATTATTGAACCAGGCTCTACTTTTCAAAGACTAACTTGCCTACTGTACAGAATAGGACAATTGTTTGAGAATGTATTAATAGAGCGCCTATATGCAGAACTCGAGGACCTTCATTCTTTGCCGGGTAGACCAGTAAGTGATGATGCGTATGAAATCTCTCAAGACCCGATCATTCGTTCTTCCTGAAACGTAATTTATTATGCGCGACAATAAAAACATTTCTAGAGAAAACTATACGTCGAAAAACAACTGCATTCAGACTGAATAAATGTGTGTTATACGCAAATAACCAACAAGTGTAATTAAACTGTATGATTGCAGAATGCTCGCTAATAAAGCCGTTGAACCTAAAAGAAACCTTCACGCAGAAAAGCGGGCAATTGCCTTACGAAAAAAAACAAAAAATTGGGCGGCACTACTGAAGGTATTCTGACCCTCGGATATCGACATGGCCAAGCAAGTACTCACCGTGTCGGAAATAAGCTATATACTTGTGCAATAATTTTGACTGTGCGCATACAAGACTAATTTTCCCCATTCAGCCTGCCACAGAACCCACACGTCCGCAGCCCCCATAAATTACTACACTCAGTTTGTTTTTAACCAAGTGAGGATGATTCATCTAAAACCTAAAACAGCAAAAAAATTCTGCTGAAAGGCCATTTAATGGTCTTAAATGACCTTCTGACTGACTAGCTATTCTGATTAGTTTTATCTACTATAATTTTTCCTATTACATCGCGCCTCCCGAGCGTCAACGGTTACTCGCCATCCTTGGCGGATACTTGGCTGTAACCTCAGGAATATTGGAACGGCCTGAAACTTTGGCCTTAGGTTTGTCCAGTTAGGTTCATCATCAGCAGTGCAAACAAGTTTATTCTTCCGAGAAAGACACGAAGAAGCGGGTATTTGACAAATTACCCAATGGTGATGTGTCATGCGCTGCGAAACGCATAAGCTCGTCCGACACGTGTGGCGTCGAGTCTGACGTTGTGAGGGCTCTACGCGAGAAGCATCCCTGCGTACCAGACTTAAGGTGCACTGACCCCCTTCTTTGAGGATAGCTTGATCTACACATGCGGTTAGAGAGCAGGGGCGCTGGCCAAGTCACCTCCTAAACTAATCGAGGATACTACTATATAGGAGAACCGCCAACAGAATCTTGCCTTGCAGCGTGATCCTTAGCTTTGAAAAAGAATGATGGTTCAACCCGCCATATCGCATACTCCTGTGCACTCCGCGGGATAGCGGCAAAGATTGCCTTCTAGAAATATGTCGTCCAAAGTAGTGCAATAGCTGAACACTAACCTAAATTTGCAACTAGAAATGGTGATCCAAGCTGCTTGAGCCTTTTTTTAGTCCAGGCCAGAAGTCGTGGCCATGGTCAACGTTGGCTTTTAAAACGCTTACAAAACGCGTCCAGCGTGACCTTCTCCTGAAAGCTGTCGTCTCACACGTCATTGATTTCTACCACTGTGTGATGCAGACATACATAACGTACTCAACTGCTTTTTGTCGACGTCGTTACATCGCAGTCAGGTAGCAGAGCAGTTTATTAGGTCCCCCCTTCTTTGTTTCACTGGGCAATCGAGTAGTTAATGCACCTCCCTTACGTGCGCGCTCAATGTATGGTATCTTGATGACGGCGTGTTAGGTAACTACCGTATAATAATGGCTCGGAATATACACAGAGTCCTAAATTTTGCAACAAAGAGTAATTATTTCACAAGTATGCGTACCCTTTTTGTCTCGGAATCACAAATATCCATCTCCTCAGAGTAATAAAAACAAAATAGAATACCTACTGCTTAACAACAAAGAAAAAGTTCAAATACAGCGTAGAGGAATTCAAGTCATGTTTGAGTTGCCCGAGCCTCCTCGGTGCACATCAAGAAATGTTTATGTAATTTGATATATACTGACAATTTTAACCAACTTGAGAGGTGTTTCTCATTATATATGAAGAGAGTGCTTTGCTTGCCTATTCGAGTAAGGAGTCGCGAATTTGTATATCTCATGTCAGGCTGTCCACCGGCTACTGAACAATTCGACTAAGGCTGAAGATGCCGCGTATAGTACCATACGAATGTTTTATTTATGAATGGGAAGCTAAAGTAGAACAAGCCAGACGGGAGGTCGGTGGATTGGATGTTTTAATGCCGTGCACCTTTGGTCTCGTCCTGCATGTGACAGTCGCCACATATACACCAGGTACATAGTGCATGGTTATCACTACCTGGTATTTTCTCATGTCAGTGTCGCAGCCTTTCACGAGGAGTGCGAGTTGTGCACCTGCCGGTACAGATGTGCTTAGTACCATGCAGTGGAATGCACAGTGCTGGACCAAAAATCGTTGCACTACTTCTCTCGCCGAAAACGTGAAGAAGATAGAGTATTATGAAGAAACATCTTGAACTGTATATTCTTCTCAATCTGAGTGAACTAAATATAATTGAACTGAATATATATTGACAAGAACTAAGTATTTTCTTTGAGATATGACTTCTCGACAGTTCGCGTGAATCACGTGATAGGAGGGATTAACCTTATTCATTATCTATTGGTAATGCAAATTAAATTATATTATATATTCTCATTTAGTTTCGAAAATAGCATTCGTTCCCGTTCATTTTGAACATATATAGAACATGCTGTCTATGCATCTCTGGAAAGTATCACCGACCCATCGATTAAGCTAATGAAAGATACCAATCTCCTAAAACGGCTCAACGCTTACATGCCCGAGTGATATCCTAGCCTTTCGTGTCTTTAGATCTTCTGGTTCCCTTATGTCCTCGAGCCTGCGGGTCTATACAGACGACTCCCGGTGGCCTGATGTGACGACGCTGACAACCTTTGAAGGCAGTTAGCACCTTCAGTGTTCTGTCACGGTGCCGCCCACGCTGGTTACGCTGTTTCGCAGGCGCAGGCAAATATGTATCTAAAGAATACATCCCTCACAACGAGAGACCCTTACCTTCGAGACGTTAGGAATCTAAACGAAATTAGCGTGTAGATAGTAGTGGGTCACGTACGTGTCTCAGACTCGGTACTGGGAACCCACGTTCTAGCAAAGTCTTCCGACAAAGATGATAACTAGATATAAAAGGAGTAATGCTGCAACTCTAAATGGCACCAGGTGGCCGGTACCAATTCTGCACGTAAAGCTGGTGTAGTTAGACGTTTCACGTTCATTGGAACACCACTGTTAATATCCCATTGTTAAATATAAATCGCTTATGAATTATATGTATGCAATGAAGAGTACATTAACTCAATGACACACAGGTAAAACAAAGCTGGTGTCGGTAAAATATCGCAATGCCAATATAGTTGAGTTGTCCTTACTTGCTGAAATCAATTTCGGGGGCTGTCGTACGGTATGCGGTATATGGTGTTCTAGAGCTATCAAAGAGGTACGCTTGCATCGGCGACGTTTGAGGAAGGACAAACTCGGCAATGGCTTTATGCGTAGTATCATCATCTGAATACACCATTATCCAAACAAATTGGGAAACCTGAAATACCGGAAATTCAGTCCCTGTTATCAGATTGCAAATAATGATCACAAATCACTGGTGCGAGGATACATATATGTTTTTGTTATTGGCTGGTTAAGACGCAACGCACACAAAAGCTAATATGTGTCCGTTGCACGTTATGTAGGTATGAGTAAACAATAAACAAGTGGCGACAAATTTTGACTTTGTTGATAAGATTGTACAAGTGATATAGCTTAAATAACATAATTTGGTCATGCCCCATATTATCATCGTATTTATTTCACTCATATTGAGTATGCATATAACATGAACAATTATACATATTATACAATTATACACTCAGCTCCTCGCGGCATGTTATACGAGAGAGGCAGTGCAGTGATCTCTTCGCAAGGGCCAGGCAGGCAGATGCATGAAACTTCGTACACGCCTGAGAGCACAGTCGACAGACGCACTCGGTGTACTCTTCGTGGAAGCTCGTATTCGAACAAACCAGGTGATGATAGCCATGAACTATGTATCTGGTATAGACGTGGCGATTGTCACACGCAAGACCAGACCAGAGGTGAAAGGCCCTGAAAACATCCAGGTCTCCGACCTCTCGTCGGACTTGTTCAACTTTATTTTCCCATTCCAAGATAAAGCTCTCGAATGGTACTGCATGCGGCGTCTTCAACCTTAATCGAATGATCTCAACAACTGGTGCACAGCCTGACATTAGGTACACAAAGCGGCTCCTTGCCCGCATTGACAGGCAAAGTACTCGCTTCATGTACATTGTAAAACACCTTTCAAGCAAACCAAAGTTTGCCCGAGTGAGGTGTTCCCATACTCTGTCAAGACCATACATCAGCGCCGGAACAACCTTGAGGTAGAAAAGCGCCACTGCCGTCGGGACGGACAGTCGCCGGACATCGCCTATTTCTCCATAAAGAGAAATTAGGGCTGTGCGCGCTCTCTCGACGATGTAAGCAGTGAAGGTCGTCCCAGTATAATGAAGCCGAAGCCCCAGATACCGGAAAGAGTTAACGAATTCCAAGGATTGGCCGCCGCAACGTATAACGTCTTTAGCAGCCAATCGACCTCCTCTTCTGAATTTCATAGCCTTGGTCTTCATGGCGTTTATTTCCAGCCCTCTTGAGACAAGGAACACCTCCGCCAGAGAAGTGATGCGCTTGATGGCACCCAGGTCGTGATGAGCGACCACTATGTCATCTGCGTACATCACAACTGTGGCCTTCTGGAACTCTTGTCGAATATAATCAACAAAATCGGCAAGCAGAAGAGTGAAGGAGACGCAGCTCAATGGGTCGCCTTGCGGGGTTCCCACATTTTGCCTTACCTGCAACACTTCCTGCTCACCTTGTACCAGTAAGGTGTCCTCATCAAAGAAACTGGAAATTACGCTAAGAAGAGAGCCACCAACCCCTGCGTATCGGAATGACTTCACCAGGAGATCTCGAGGTGCTTTGTCGAAAGCCTTGACGCAGTCTATAAAGACTGCATACAAATGGCCTCCGGGCTTTGCCACAGCTCGCTCTATCTCTGACTGAAGCACATGGATTGCATCACGCGTTCCCCGACCTCTTCGAAAGCCGAATTGCTCCGGTGGAAGGGTCTGGTCGACAACGTACTCGATCCGTTTTATAACCAATTTGCAGAAGATCTTCTTCAGCGTCCTTTCAGACGCTTGGGTCTTGTCTGTCATCACCATGCTTACCCTTAAATAAAAGAGAAAGCCTGGCGATATGCCAGGCTCCTGGCATTTGTCCCCTCTTCATGATCTCGTTGAAGAAATCACAAAGATGGTTTGCCAAAAGTGGCTCAGACTGCACCCAGTGCTCATAGTACACTTGGTCTGGCCCCGCACTCTTTCCTCTCGGAAGAGAGTGCAGAACCTGACGTACTTCTTCTACCTCAAAGGGCAGATTCATAGTATCCTGATCCAATGTGAGCGGGTGCTCAATCATTGGAGCCAGGCGTACCGTCTCGCGGTTATATAGAAGACCGGTCAGGTGACTCGTTACCTGTTCGTCGCTGAGCAGGTGGTTCGCCCCCCTACGAGGCCGTACGACGTAGGCTGAGGGCTTGCGCTCCGCTCTTTCGAGCAGTCGGATTTCCTCCCGCCTAGCGTATTCACGCTTGTGGTCAAGGCATAGCTTTATGTAAGCTTTTCTACTATTGAAGTAGTCAAGCCTGCGTCTGGCTAGCAGCTGTGGTGGTGCCTTTACCCTCGCTTGGCGCAAAAGCTCGAGCACCCCACGGTGGGCGAGATAGCAAGCCTGAGAAAACCACTGTCGTGATCTCCTCTGCCCCGGTCTCTTCCACCTGACTGCACTTCTCATGGTTCTCTCTAGCAGTTCACAACAAGTATCCACATCACAGCCCACCTCGAGGCTATCAACCTCTAATAGTGAAAGGTCAACACGCCTCGTGGCAACCAGGTGTGGGTCGCCTTGCGGCTTAAACCAGATATCTGGAATATTTGCGACTGCTGACACCGGTAGGTGCTTCCTTGCAGCCACCTCGAGAACATCGAAGCTTTCAACTTCGCCATCGACAAGGTTGTGAAACAGTAGGTCAATGGTGCTGCTTCCGTTATGACTTATATACGTGTGGTCTTCGCGTGCATTTGCACATTTCAGACCAAAGTATTCCATCAACTGGAGCAGCACCTCTCCTTTATCGTTAGTAGCCCCATGCCCCATATTACGATGCTATTGCAAACATGCCTTCAACAGGGCGATCCCCTGTGTCCTCCACTATTCTGTCTGTGTATTAAGGATTTGGTAGATACACAGCGATCCCTCCTTAATGCCTGGTATCTGATGACGGCATTCTGGGCGGAGCCCTCCTGACAGTACTGAACGATAGTCGAAAGGTCATTGACTTTGGTGTAATAAGTGGCCTGACTCTGAACCCGGGCAACTACCGGCGCCACAGGCAGACTATCTTAAAAAAGGGCCCGCTGCGGCCTGTTTCTCCTTAGATCTTGCGTTTCACCTGCGAGGTTAACACACCTATATAGAGGTTGCAATTTATCCTCATCGCCTGAACTTTTATAGCCTCAGTTAAGACACTTTAAAGGAGATGTTAAATCTTCAGCTTACCGCTGTGGCAAGAGATCAGGTAATGCTTCCGGTCTCTCTAGGCGGCTTAGGTATGCCGAATGCGGTCATATTGGCAGGACCCACAATCGTATCATCATTGACTCGGTTTTCGGAGAGGGTTAGGGCTTTATTGGAAAACGATATGTAGGAAGCTTATAACATAGAACCACAAGAGCTGACCGACAAATTGTTGTCTTTATTCGATTCCCCCCCCTCCCGATGAATGGGCTAAACAGAGCTGTTGGGCAGTACCTCTGCAAGAGAAGCGCTTAGCAAATCTGATCGGCAGAGCCCCACCGTGGCTTAGTGTCGATCTAATTGTTCCTTACCTTGTAGACACTTTGGCGCATCATGGCTTGTCATGCGCCTTAAGTGCACGCCACTCGGCATTAAATAACACTTTCGGTCGATCATTGAGATCTACTGGCTTTCCGTGTGTACTAAAACCTCCGGGTGTATCTAGAGATGATGGAAAAAGGCCTGACGGTCGTACTCTAACCCCCTTTGAGTGCGGTCGCATGTTTGGGACACAACTGTTACTGACTCATCAGCCCCTTCGATGGTCGGTGCAGATGTGGACTAGGCAGATCATGCGTCCAGGTTAGCAGAGGCTAACAAATTTAGAAAATACTCTGGCGTTGGTTTGTCGCATCCATTTTGTCCGTTGGCTTTCAAAACGATGGGAGTGCCAGACCCTTTTTATATTTATAATAAAAAAAATCTTTCTTAAAGTTTTTTATTTATTTGTAGGGTGAAATAATAAACATGTTTACCAATAAAAAATAATATTACATAAAAAAACATCTATGCTTACAAACAAAAGGGAAAGGGTATATGATGAGGGCTTGCGACGAGTTAAATTCATATGTGTCACTGACTGATGGAGCGCGCCACACATATAGGTCAGACAACAAATACACACACCACGCAACTAAGCAGACAAATAGGAAGCATGTTGCACTTTTTTTTGGAAGGTCTTGGAAATGCATAATACACAAGCGCTACTGGAAGCTAGCAGTGGCTAGTGTGGGACTCGCACCCACTAAAACCAATATCCTTCCCCCCCCCCCAAGGCCCGGGATTGCATTGGCATTACTTCGACAACCCTGAGAGCGAAGTCTCGTGTTCTAGCGCTCTATGCGCCTACCCAATGCTTGCCCTCTCTGAGGAGATGCGTCGAGATCCTCCGGAGGGCCTAGCTGCTCCGTCACTTCTCCCTCCCTCGGCTCTTCCCCTCGACTGCCTCTCAAAGGGGCCTTGTCGTAGCGGGCTCGTCTCATTGTCTCCAGGTTCAGCTTTTTCCTCATGATGGTGTCGAGGTAACATCGACCCTTTGTCCAATTCGTCTCGTCCTTCATCATGAAGTCCACCACGTACTGCGGAGTCCTCCCCTCAACTCGGGCGTCGCAGAGGGACGTGCTCCCGGAGCATGTTGTAGCTAACGACATTGTAGTAGCGTGAACTTTTTTTTGATATAGGAGGTTTGGAAACGCTAATGCACTATCGGGACTGGCAACCAACAGCAACTAGTGTGGGACCTCCACTCACTAAAAAACCTTAATCCACCCCCCCCCCCCCGAGTTCGGAAATGTGTATCACTACTTCGAGACCGTGGGAAGGGAGCCTCGTGCTCTAACGGTTCTCATGGATCTCGTTGTGTCGTCAGCTCACGAACTTGGCGCCTGCGTGCCTCCGCTGCGCGCGCGCGGCGAGCGTTTTCTAGACGCGCTCTTTCGCGCATAATAGCGTCTGAGGAATATACGCTTGCCGCCCATGCGGCGGCATCCTCCATCATGTGACTGACATTGCCTCGTGTCTATCTCCCTGCATAGCAATACGTCGAGCTTCTGCGGAACTAAAGCAGGACGGAGCAGGACGAGACCGTATGATCAACATCGTACGGTTGCCCCGATGTGCAAAGCAGCACGTATCGACCTGCGACTTCCCAACTTGCGTAACTAGGCTTGCGTAAAGTTCCGCTCCTTTCCTGGGCCAGGAAATCCATTCAAAGGAAGCTAGCGAGCCAGGAGGAGGGCTGTCTCTGTGCTCATTGTGCGGTGCGCCCGCAGACCCGAAGCGCCATGCTGCCGCTCTGCGCAGCACAAAGAGCTCGTCTGTTGCGAGCGGTGCATGAGGCCAGGCTAGCCCAGCAGGCTCCGCGTACATCCGCCGAGGACTCCGCAACAGAGGCTAGCAGCCGGCGGCGCTCGTTTGTAGCCTCTTCCACTTGACGAATAATTTTGGGCAGATCCTGAGCGACCTTGCTGACCTTGCCGACGATTTGCTTGATATGCGCGGCACCTGTAAGACTGGTATCTAAAATGACGCCTAGGTACTTGGCAGTCATTTTGATTAGAATAGGGTAGCCCGCGGGCGTCAGGCTGATTCCACGTGTCACCTTCCGCCCCGTCAAGCAAACTGCCTCCTTCTGTTGGGCAAGCTGTAGGTGATGGGCGGTCATCCATGCCTGTACGTTGGCTAGCGCCGCGTTAGCCATTTCTTTAAGTGTCGTCTCTCGGCAAGCCGTGACGAGGAGAGCGAGGTCGTCGGCGTACGCTACGATCTCCACGCCCTCCGGAAGACCCAGCCGCAGGACACCATTGTAGGCCAAGTTCCATAAAACTGGGCCAAGAACAGTATTAGCGTGGACTGCCGCAGGTCGATCGACTGCGGTATATCTAGGACTACGCTCTCTCTTCTCTGCACTGCACGTAGGAGTCTACTCAACCGTATGAACAGGTATGGTTGCGTTAAGGCTATAGTATATAAAAAATGGTTAGATATGCCTAGAGGGTGTCCTGTAGACCACCTAGCGCTACGTGAATTATTAGATCAAGTGAATAGTTCAGTAGCGACATATCAAACATTAACATTCGATCAGAAATGCTATGGTGCCGTGCTATATACTATTGTTTTGCGGGCTCTGCCAGGGTCTCTGGTGGTGACATATATTGCCTCGGTAAAGCCGGCTAGAGATAATGATACTTTCTCCGTAAAACCCGAAGACACGAGCTTGCGGAGAGGGCCGGTGGGCCGGTGGCCGTCGATTTGTTGCTGGAGGCAAACAACTCGTTTAGCATCACGGAGGGCCGACCACGGCGTCTCGATACCCGGACCGTCGGCTTCAAAACTCCCTTCGGGCTTGTCCTTGCATCGGAGGCGACCGGAGAGGTACGCGCGGAGGCCACAGTTGCGGCGGCGGCAGCCGAGTTTGACAGATTTTGGTTGCTCGAGTCTATCGGCATACAACCTGACGAACTGCAAAAGAAGAACCCACAAATTGTGGCAGAGCACTTCCTATCTACAGTAGAGCGGTCCGCCGACGGACGCTACCAAGTTCGGCTTAATCTTGGGCCCAACGTGTCCCACGAGAAATGTGTACTTCATCGAGCAAAAGTCTGCGGAACGTCTTCGACCCGGTGAGTCACCAAAATACGCCATGCCACATTTCCCGGTTATACAGCCTAGCAAGATAAGGTTTGGCCAGTATTCAATGCATCAACGGCGGCCAAAAATCAATTGTCACTTAACGACTGCAGCGAAGACACGCCAAATTTGTTGCCGTGCCCGATGGCGATGCTGACAAAACTTCGGCGACAGAAGGTCGCATAGGTGGCGGACATCAGCAAAGCTTATCTGATGGTTCGTGTTCACCTAGACGATCGAAACCTGCCTAGCCCGGTAGCGTGTTGGCTTAAGTCTGCGCCTCGCGTCCGGAGGAGACACATAGGTGCGCGGGTTCGAGCCCCACCGTTGAACATTTGTATTTATGGGGGTCCATCTATGATGCAATTTGAAAAACAATTCCGTGGACGTTAAATCTTGGCTGAGGGTCAGCCCGAAAACTTTACTTTACTTAGACGATAGAAACCTGTTATGTTTTATATGATTCGAAAATGACGAGCAATTGACAGATCAATTACTTTATAGGATGACCTAGAATAGAAAACGCCTTTATTTACCGAATAAAGGGTAAGAAGGAAAGCTAGGTGGGCAAGGACGCCCCCAAAACCTCCTTGTTGTGCAATTCTCTGGCTACACGCCAGGCGAACATATTATTGACTGTTTCAAGTCTTGGAATACATTTTGGTAAAAACATGATTTGACTTCTGCGATTATTCATTGTCACGTCGAAAAAACGGTTGATAAGATCGGCACTTGAAAGTTGCGATAGTGCTCGCGTGTCGTTGTTCTTCAGTAAAAACGAGAGCGACGGAAGGTTTACAGCATTCGGGTCAATATCACATCTTTTACAGAGCCTTTTTAGAAATCTTCTCTGAATACCTTCAAGCATGCCTATGTGCTTGCACAAGTGTGGGCTCCAGACAGGTGAACAATATAAAAGTTTGGATAGCACAATTGCTTTATACAGACGAATATACACATTTGGGTCCTTGATGATAAAGCAACGGAACAGCGTGTTCACAAGTGTAGATGTTGTTTTGACTAGCTCTCTTATATGTACAGAAAATGTTAGATCTGTTGACATTAATACACCGAGATCCCGAGCAACATTAGCGGTGGGCAGAATTGTCCCGTTAAGCTGATACTCCAGATTAAAGAAGCCATGTTTCAAAACGAGGCATTTCGAAACTGATAGCTCCATGCCATTGTCAATGCACCAGCGGCAGATGCCAACGACAGCAGACTGTAACGCAGTGTGCGCTGAGGGAGAGTCCAAGGGTGCGTATATCTTTAGGTCATCGGCGTACAGTAGGTATTTAACACTCGACGGAATATAAGATTTTATGTCTAAAACAAACACTGTGTACAGCAAAGGAGAGACGCAGCTCCCCTGTGGGACGCCGGACGGAGCCAGTCGTGGCTCACTGAGAGCTTCCCCGCATTTGACTCGGAACGATCGATTGTGTAAAAACGCGGCAAGCCATTCGCGCGTTTGTAAATGAACCTGGAGCGTCTTCATCTTGTCGATAAGAAGCTTATGATCAACCCTGTCAAAGGCACTCTTCTGGTCAAAATATATACAGTGAAAATCTTTTTTGGCATTTATGTACAAGGCCCAATCGTTTGTCATTTCTAATAGTTGCGTGCACGTAGAACGACGAGGTACAAATCCGTGTTGGAAAGTATCAAAAAAATTATTCACAGTCATATAGTTAGTTACGTGTTTGACTAAGATCTTTTCAAAAATTGTGCAGGCGATGGAACACTGAGCCACAGGGCGATAATTCTCAACGCGCTTTTTGGGCCCCTTCTTGTGTATCGGTGTGACAATGCTCTGTTTGAAAACTTCTGGGACTACGGTGTCATTGTATGAACGTTCGAAGATGAGTTTTAATGGCTCCGCTAAAAATATAGCTAGCTTTTTAAAAAATATAGGTGGGATGCCATCAGGTGTATGGCTGCATTTGGGTTTCAGAGATAAGAGTTGCATGTAAATGTCATATTCGTTAAAATCAATAGGTGAGTCGCTGTAGCTCGTAGGAAAATAAGATGTCGACATGGGTGAGACGGAAGTCACTGGCACCGTGTTGAACAAAGATGAGAAATGAGCTGCTAGAAGCTCAACCTTCTCCTCGTCTGTCGATGCCGATAGTGAGTTAGATTCCAGGGTTGGTGGAGACTCGTTGCTTGTGAGGCGCGAGTTCGCGTAGCGGAAGAGGGACCGGCTGTCCTTGACGCTTATGCTCACCTCGGTCAGGACGCGGAGACGCTTTGTTGCTTTCATGAGTTTCCGATGATATGTAGTGGACGAAGCGGAATCAGGGAGCGAGGAAATTACTCGCTCGAGGCGGGCTACGTGTGAGCGCAGTTTCATGAGCTTCTTGTCGACTACAAGAGGAGTAAAGGCTTCGATCAGAAAACGACAGCACCGCATGAACTTGTTGTACATATCGTTAGCATCATGGCAGTCTAGAAAGAAAACCCTCCAATCGATGAGGTTAAGGTGGTTGGCCATTAGCTCAATGTTCATTTGTTGAAAGTTGAAATTACACAGCATTTTGATTGTTTCAGAGACGTCCGTTATGAGACTGAACGAGATGAGCTTGTGATCAGAGCTGATGATTGGGTCGCGGATGTCGGTGTTGTCGACAGTGTCAGGATGAGTGGTCAGCAAAAGATCGAGAGTAGAGCCAGCATGATGCGTGGGACCATTGATAAGCTGAATTAGATTGTTCTCAACGATGCAGTTGACGAAAACCGCTTCCATTGAATCAGCGGAGGTGGTTTCCGCAGTAGCCCAGTCGATTCGAGGTAAATTAAAATCACCAACAATGACCACGGGACCGTCAAATTGGCAGTAGAAATTGATTGCGTCACAGCTTTTGTTTATTCGTTGCGCGCGGCACATACTGTCACCGGAATTTGATGCATAAAAACAGCAGAGGCGAAGCTTGTTGTGCGGAGTTAGTAGATCGACTGCGATATGCTCGCCGGGTATATCACATGATACAGGTATAACATTTAAACGAGCAGAGACTAGAATGCACACTCCACCGCCTCTCGACCCGCGATCCAGCCGGAAGCATTGAAACATATTATTGAAAGTGAGTTCGGCGTCCGTTATGGACTGGTTGAACCAGGTCTCACACAGAAAAATGAGATCAACATTATTGGCTACACTGTAAGAGAAAATAGAATCAATGGCGCCTTGTTTTGCCGCTGAACGAGTGTTTAAGAAAATACAATTTAACCGTCTATCATTTGTTCTGCAGTTGTCTCGTTTGGGGCTTCCGATGAGGGTTGGCTGGCGGGACTGTCGTTGTCAGTGACAGTGGCAGCAACACCATCAGATTTCTCGAGCACGTTTTCGTGAGGCAGACGACCAATGAAGGACTTGATGACAGCCCCCGACGCCCAAAACTGGGGATCAAGCACTGTAATTTCGTCCTCGTCTTGCACAAATAGACAGAACGACGAGTATGTATTGTATCTGGATCGCAGTTTCCAGACGGATAGCGAACCTTTAAGCTTAGGCGCGATATTCCGATGGACGTCCGAGGCAGTGACGCCGGGGGCGATCCGAGAGATGAAAACGCGCTTCCTGTTGTTCCGGGCAACGGTGGGGATAGGATTGTCGGCTGCAGGCGCTGTGCCGATAATAATGGTGCGATGACTACTCTCCGAGCGTTTGCGCTTAATCGAGCGCGAGCGCTCTCTAGTGTGAGTGTTTACAAACGTAGCGGCGTCTGCTCACGGTGATACGTCTGCCCCAATAGGGAGGACAGTATTTTCCGATGCGACGGCGGCGTAGGTTCTATCTTTGCAAGTAATTCGGTTGACCGCGCCAGATTTCGAAAGCGTTCCAAGAGGCTTGACTGGGCGGGGCAAGGTTGGCCTAGCCTGAACTGACTGTAGTAAAGCCAACTCAGAGCGGGTGGCCTTGAGTTCAGACTTGCACTCAGTCAGCTCAGACAAGATCGAGGAGATTTCAAGACGTTGACCAAGCACAATGTTGGTCAGTTCCGCAATTCTCCGAATAACCGTTGTATAGTTACCGGCAGGAGGCTTTTGCTTGCAGGTCGCGCACACCAAACTCTGCATATTGGCGGCTGAGTCGCTGAAACATTTAGGATGTCCGATCGTGCCGCAGCCAAACGAGCAGCATCCGAACTCATCGACGGACGTAGATTCGTTGCAGATGGCACAATTAAGAGCGATCATTTTTCACAATTCACAATTCAACAGCAAACAAGGCTGAGCCAAAACAAACAGTTAGCGAAACAGCAAACACAGGCGATTAAAAGTGAAGCACAAAACACACAAGTTCCTATGTTACAAACTCAGTGTCGCTATAACCGAGAAAAACACAACACAATTTGTCGTAGCGTGGAGAAAATTGAACAGATTTGCCGACTTGAGCGGAGCGGTCACAAACACGTCCGTTCACCACGGAGGCAAGATGGCGACCTCACCCTCGTTCGGAGTAAAGGACAGCCCGCACAATACTAACTAGTGATCGAAATACTGGGTGACGCGGGTATGGTTTTGAACCAGGAGGCCGACACGCTCACATTCCAGCCAGACGGGATTTTGGAGTTCCAGGCATCCGCGCCCCCCACCTTGCGCACCTTCATGGGCGCCTGTGCACGACTGTACGACCTCCAGGACCTGATCGCGCCTTTCACGACGAAGCTGGAGTGCATTCTCCAGGATCGGCATTCTCCAGCATTCTCCAGCGGCCGATCGGGGAAGCAGTGTCGGTGGAGTTGGTGCAGCGGTGGTTGGCCTGGGTGGACGAAATGATAGGGATGGCGGACTTCGAGGTGAAGAGAGACCTGACCTCACGCGCGGAACTACGACTGAAATACACGCATTCGCCGGCGCGAGCGAAAGAGCGTACGCTGCCGTCATATACGCCAAGATTACCGACACCCAAGGTACGAGTTTAATTGTCTTGGTCGCGACCAAGGCCAAATTAGTCCAGTTGTAGCAAATTGAAGGGTTAATAATACTAAATAAAAAGTTGGTGGTTGTCATGTTGGCGGTCTGACTTGCAAATAGGTACGAGAGCAATTAAAGCTTGGCGACGCAAAAATGTTTTACTAGATGGACGCGCAGGTTGTATTGCATTGGATATACTCGGCCGCACCACATATGTGGTGCCGGAGTATTTGCAAGAAATCGTTTATTGGAAAAACTGGAACATACGGAGGTGCGGCAGCGGCGGCCAGGAGAGCAGAGTTCAACTGACCTACCCTAGCGCAGTATGAGTATTTATGAGCTAAATGTGAGCGCCTTGTGGTTACAGGGTCCGGGCTTCCTGATCGATCCAGCTGCGCAGTATCCTGTATTTAAGGCGAGTCCTGCATTGTATTAGGAGCTCGCTGAAGTTCGAGTGTTGCTGGCAGTGAAGCAGCCTCCGATTACCGATCCGGCAAAACTTCCAATCTTGCAACGTCTTGTCAGGGTGTTTGCGACAGTTACCCGACGATCCAAAGATCGCAGAGTTCAAGCCGTTCATCGATGACGAGGGTTGGCAGAAAAGCCGTTTGAGACGCGACACCCGATTCTACTACGAGACGACCCGCTCACGCCGTTAAGTATCGCGCATGCGCACGAGAGCAGGGTCCGTCACATGAAGGTTGAAGCAACGATGAACAATTTCAGAGAAAACTATTGGATCATCAGGATGAGACAACTAGTGAAGTCAACGATCTACAAGTGCACGGCATGCGCAAGAGGGTGAGTGAAGATCGCTACGTTGGAAGAAACGCCGCTGCCAGCTTCGAGAATCGAGAATTCGTTTTGCCCATCTAAGACCGCCGGTAGTGATTATTTAGGTCCGCTCGCGGTACAAGGAGAGCGGGGCAAAAGGAAGAAGATATGGGTGGCAATCTTACCTGCGGTTGTACGAGCAATTTATCTGGAGGTGGTGGAAGATCTCACGGCAGAAGCGTGTCTGGCGGCCATAAAGAGATTCACGGCGCAACGCTACCCGGGCTACCCAATAAAATTATATCAGACAATTAACATTCCAGAAGGCAAGCAGATGCCTAGTAGCCCTCACTAAGGCGATCCGCGACGAAATTGTTTAGTATTACCTGGGCCAAGGGGAGTCTCGTGGGGTTTTAACGTCCCAAGGGCCCCCTGGTGGGGAAGTTTTTTCGAACGGATGGTGGGATTGGTGAAAAGCTGCTTGCGGAAAACATTACAGCAGAGTAAACTGAAGCTCATGAATCTCATAACGGTAATACACGAGGTAGCCGCAATAATAAATCAGCGACCCATCACGCGAGTTTCACGTCGGCCCAGAGAGCCGAGGGCCCTGGCACCAAATCTTGTTCTCACGCCAAAGGTGCCGATGACGTTACCACTCGACAAACTAACGTCGCTGGGCAATCATTCCAGAGCGCTCGTGACGATCTGGAAGCTACAGGAAAAATTGCTAAATACACTCTGGCAAGGGTGGCGCAGCGAATACATGCTCGCATTGAGAACAGCTCTACGACGCCGGGGGGAGCGGCGTTCCTTGTTTAAGACCACAACAGATTAAAACGGCTGGGGAGCGCATTTGCCCTAATCGAATCAAAGCTTTTTATAAATATTGATCCCGGCGCTTAACTCTATCGATCCTTATGTCTGGCTCTAATTTGTAACAGCTATTCGGTGTTAACCAAAATGTTTATTCCAGAAAGCAAATTCGTGAGGCTATCCCGCGCTGTTTGTGTCCTTTTTAAAATGTTCCGATTGGAGCAACAATATTGAGTGCTACAGTTGCGGCACTACTATACGATCAATTTATCACTTAAGTAAGCAACCTGCAGTCTCTGTCTTTACTGGCTGGAGGCGGGAATCTACCGGAAACGAGTTTTCTTAGAGAGTCACCTACAATTTGCACTGTGGTTCTCGTTGTAAGGTCGTCCAGCGGTAGCAGAGGGCGTCTTCTCACGCCGTAAGAGGTTCAGGCACGTTGCCACTGTCATAACAGTTATTATAAGTAATTTAATCACGCAGGTGGCTGGCGTCCTACCAATCAGGCTGTTCACGCAGTCTTCGACTCTAAAGATTTTCTGTTTATTAACAATTGGCTGTAAATAATCTAAAAGCCTTCTACTTGTCACTATTTGGAGAAAATAATCCTTTAATAAAGCTATGCATCCCTGCCCTGGTGTTTTTCCAGAAATCAAATTCAAACACGCCTTTATTAATTAACGTGTTCACCGACTGGTTCAGGTGTCACGCGACTGTTGGGGCTATGCGCCACGTGCTGGAGAACGCGCAGTGGAGAGGGTAGGCACGAGTAGGTACGAGAAACATTCCGAAGATTCGATAGAGATGTCTATTTGTACCGAGACGAATCTACCGCATTCGAGAATAATGTGTGAGGCAATAAATACAGCTGACACAGTGTGCAGAAAAGCACCACGGATAATGTAGCGAGACTCTACAGGTGACCGCAGGCAATCGTGTTTTCATTCCCTACGTACTTGGCTTGTTTAAGTTAATTAGACTACGTCATTAAGTCACTGTGTACAGTTTAAGTACATAACAATATATATATATATATATATATATATATATATATATATATATATATATTTCTACACCATGTTGGGTAAAACAATACCTAATCTATACCTACATACAAACAAACACGTTGGCAACAAATAAGCCGTAACACACATATTTACAGCGGTAAGTTATTAGAAGCATTCGCCAATCGTGATAACGAGGCAAATCATATACAGTGACTGGCGTGATACTTTGAACATGGATTGCTACAGTTGTTACAAACACAAGATTCATTCGGCTCATGGGGTCTTACTGTGCGACACACGACGTGGTGATACCCGTGTACTGCGAATTGCATAACAATATGGCGGTTAGTCCTACCTATATATTTCCATGAATCTGATGTCATTGCCCCAACTGTGTAAAATTCTGGATGAATTTCTGCCATTTTAACTTCGTATTCACTGATGAAACGATCGTATCCCGGTGTCGCAGGGAGATTCTTCAGGTTTTCTACGAACAACGGGGTATCCGCCAGCAAGTACACGAGTCTATTCCGAGCTGAGCTGTGCACCCCAAGCACTCGCTTCAGAAACGCGGAAGTAACTCCATAAAGGGTAGTCAGGTTAGTCGGTGTTAGCTTCGTCCAGATGACCTCTATGCCGTACAAAGCAATAGGTGCGATCTTCAAGTCGAAGAGCGCAATAGCGGTGCGCACGGGCATCACTTGTAGTTTTTTGATCAAGGAAGAGGCAATCAAAGCCGTCCTAACTCGTTTGGAGACATGTCTGGCATACGACCTGCCTGTAGAGGAGATTGTTAGCTTGATGTAGGTAAAGTGATTAACATACGTGAGGATCTGCCCACCTAGACAAAGTTCGTCGGTCGCCGCACGACGTCCCCCGTATACAAAACTTCATGGCGCGCGTTTTGCAGGTATTGATCCGGAATTTTACAGTACTGACATACTGTACCAGTGATGCCAGCGCTTGTTGTAGGTGGAATTGACTGGTACTGTATAAAAACAAGATCGTTGGCGTATAGAAGTAGGTGACGCTTCGATGACGATTTTTGATGTGAGCTGGGAGGTGGCTGATCAGAGTTGAGAACAGGAGGGGGCTTAAGTTATCTTCCTGGCAAAAAACCCTATATATATATATATATATATATATATATATATATATATATATATATATATATATATATATATATATATATATATATGCATGTTTATGTTTAAATCTACGGCACCGATGGCTCACTCCTTATCTATCACTCGCGTCTGAGTGGGAGTCTTGCCCGACCCCTGACGCGAAGGCGCGGGTCCTTCCAGTCTTTCATAGTTTCGAGCACCGAAATCGCGTTACCTCTCGGAATCTCTAGGGAAAGCTGTTGGCAGAAGAAAGTGCCCGCCCTGTTGTCCATCGTAGCTTGCTGTAAAGCGTCGCCAACCTGGGAAATTAGCGTTGCTATGAGGGGCCCAGGGCCACCCAGCGAAGGGTGCAAAGGGTGAAAAAAAGTGAAAGTGGTACGCCCGGCCTGAGTTCGCATACTTTCTAATCTTTGATGTCTCGGCGCGGGAAGCGGCAGTTCCTAGACGAGAAGCGCCGGGACCGACAAGGGAGGGGGTCAGAGAGTCGGTCACCGTCGCATCCCACACCAGGGAAAGACCCTTGTAGAAAAGTATCAAAGTCAAGCTGTCGGGGCGCTTGCCATCGTCTCTAGAACGACCAAGCGGTTCCAGGACGCAAGGGATTCCGGCCTTTCGCAACGACCTTGCAAGAATGTCATTCAGAGCGCCAACCCGCCGAGTGAGCGCAAGACAGGCCGTGTCTGGCCAGGCGTCCGACAGGCTCGCCACAAGTGCATCTGTGTGGCTCTACCACGTCAGCTCCCAGTCTCAGGCCAATGCAGATCCGGATGGAGTGGTCGTCAAGGCGGGTGCCCAATGAGTCAGCGGGGAGTACGTGTAGCCAGTCGCTCGCTCCTGGGCGAGCGACGGCAAGGAGGCGCGCCCTATCCTGGTCGTCACCGCATTCTTCAAGCAACTCAGTAAGTGAAGATTCGTGTACCTTCTCCTCCCAGGCCCTCTGGCAGGCAAGTCTATTCATATCAGGCGGTGAAGCTTGGAGTCCAGCCGCTATAGCGTCGCGAGTTGCCTCAAACAATGCCCAAACCCCCGGCGGGGACCGCCCATGGAGGTGGGGAGAGCCGCCTGGCGCACCTCTCGTGGTCGTACGTTCAGACCCAAAACCGTCTCGAGGGCCTCCACTACCTGGTCGTCGAATGGTCGAGAAGCTGGTTGAATGTACCCGAACAGTCCATGGATCGTATGATAAGTTCGATGCGACACGCGGAGAACGACGAGCGGAGTAGGTAAAGCCCTTGGTAGGCTCCGACCAGAGGCAGACGTTCTTGCATCGCCCACAATCTGTCCATCATGGGGTCGAGTAGACTCGACAGTGCAGATGGTAGGAGCGGTGCGCCAAGGAGCGTAACTTCGTGTTCAGACACGACTCTACATCCCGGTAGTAACGCAGTAAGGCACTCAATGTGGGGTCGTCCGGGTCTGTTCCCGGCGCAAACACCTCGCATTTGGCCGTGACTGTCTCCAGGCCACTGACTGTCTCAAAGGCAAAAATTCTGCGCACTTCCTCGAGTAAGTCCTCCATCGGTCCACCGAGTGTGCCATCTTCGAGGTACCAGGCGTTGAAAGGCACTTGTATTGAGTTGACCAGCTCACGGATACCCAGGCTGAATAGAGCCGGCCCCAAGGGGTCTCCCTGCTGTATACCTGATGCCGAGGACAACGTGCGGGTCCCAAACAACAGGACGGATGGCTCTCTGTATGCGTGATTCAGTAAGTTGAAGATTTCCGGTACTGCATCACGAACTGCAAGAAGTATATGATCCCTTTGAATAGTATTGAATGCATTGCAAAAATCCAACTTCAAGAGTGCCGTTCGGGGCGGGCTTGATTGGACGAAGGCTCTTGCTGCATGTACAGCTGCCTCCGCTCTGCCTGCTAAGCCAAAACCCAACTGGTGCGGGCCAAGCTGCTCAATGATAAGTTCTTTGGCCTCACGACAGGCTATTTTTGCAGCAATCCTCCGTATCGTGAGAGAACAGGCGATCGGGCGAATCGATGAGTTCTTTTTGCGGAGTGTGAATAGCTTGGCGCCGAATAAAATCTTCCTGACCTCAGTCGGCAGTGTACCCCATCTCAAGACGTCCACCACTTTGGCAAGTGCTGCGGTCAGTCTCCTTGCCACCGGTCCAAGCACGGGTGCAAGAAGGTCCTTCAGATGACGCGGACGCAAAGCGTCAGGACCGGCGGCCAAACTGGCCGGAAAGCTGGCAACAGCTCCCAAGGCATCATCGACTGAAGAGTGACGCTGCGTCATAGAGTCAGGAGAGTCCGGAAAACCCGAGTCCGATGGAGCAGGTGGGTGCTTGGCAGTAAGCGAGGCCACGACTTTGTCTCCCGAAACAAACGAGTCCGTAGAGCATAGTAAGCGGGCCGTCCCGGAGACGTCTTCCTCGGACAGTTTAGACGAAACGCGGCGTGCCGAGTCCTCAGGGGAGTCGCACGCATCTGATATGACTCTTCTAACACCACCTACGCGACATTCGAACCGCCAGCCGTCGCGGAACGCTCGGAGGTTTGACCGAACAGTCGCTGCCAAAGAGGTGGACGACGAAGTGCGAGGTGGCAGTTGAAGGACGACGTAAGCAAATGACAAGAGCGACTCTCACGAGAGGACGTCGTTGTTGGCCGCCACAAGGTCGAGGACGTCGCATAGGGACTCGGCAGCCAAAGGCCTCACAGCCCGGGGGACTACACGCATTACCCTAGATTGTTGCGACGCAAGTATGAGCCTGTCGACCAGCGACTGTCTAGGCTGTGACGGGAGTGCTGGCGTGGAGGAAGCAGTCGAAGACGACTCGGGAGTTGTAGACGTGGGACGACATCTAGCTTGGTGAATGGGGAGACCGCGGCGAGTGAAGGCCCGGCCGCATCTGGGGCAGGTGACCCTTACGGGAGGGTTACCTGCTACTGAAACGGACAGACGAGGGGGATGGGGGGGCTGCGCCGGGGGACTGAGTGAGCTCAGAGTTCATCATTTGGGAGCTGGTGCGGGAGACACCAAGCCTTGCAGCAACGGGGCCAAAGCGAGCAGGGGACGCAGTGCCTTTACAATGCCTCGAAGAGTGTCGCCTAGTTTCGGGTTGATGCGAGCGAGCATGGACACGGCCTTGGACAAAGACCCGAAATCAAAATCTCGGTCGACTTAGGTGGGCGCGCCCGAACACGGGTGACGGCGCGGCCGCGCGGAACCGGCTCACTCGGAGCCAATCAGCGATGACGCTTGCAAGGGCGGTGAAAAGCGGCCTTGACTTGTTTAGAAGGTCCTGTTTCAGGAGGTGGCGGAGTCTTCGCACGAAGTGTAGATTTTCGCGGAGCGGGGATCGGCCGAAGAGGGGGAAGCACGACCTCAGCACGCGCTGCCGAAGACTCCGGAGCCTCATCCGCGGAGGCTGGTATCACCAGACGACGTACGGCCGCCGCGTATGTGCTTGGTGCAGATGTGCCTGGCCGAGTAGGTGCAGGATCCGGGACAACGACCAGGGTGGCCGCCGGCGTCGACAACTGCGCATGTTGAAGCATGCGTAAGCCGAGCAAAACCTTGCTTTTCTCGCGGGCTAATGCAAAAACGGGAGAGCCCGAGTCCCCTCTAGGGTGGGGGCCACTGCAGTCTACGCAACGAGCTCGGTTTCGACATGACGCGGCTAGGTGGTCGTGCGCACCACATCTTCTACATGCACGAGCGCGAGTGCAGCGAGTTGCCGTGTGGCCAGTGCGCTGGCAATTAAAAAAGACAATCGGTGACGAAGCTTCAACCGACACATCATAGTCCCTCCACACAATAAGACCTTATTAGGGGGCGTCCTCTTGAAGAGAACGTGTATCCTCGTTGACGGCACTCGGACGCTCTTTTCGTTCTTGAGCCCGGGCCTCGTGTCTCTCCTTATCTTCATCGCACCGTACGAGGCAAGCTCGGATAGCAGACACTCGTCAGAAATGGCCGGGTTTACGTCTTTGATGACGCCCCAAAACTGTTGTCCATTGTGGAACACAATCCTATTACCGGCACGCCTCCCAACGCCCTGACGAACACCAAGTCGCTTGCGGCCGAAATCGTGGGCACAGTGGCCGTTATCCCCTTGGGACCGCCTCCCAACGTTGCCGTCGGCACCAGGTCATGGAGGGCCTTGAATGCTTTCACCAGTTGTTGGCCAGAAAAGTCCGGGCCTGCTGCTGTTTGTTGGAACCTTCAGGTGCCGGAAGCGTGGAATCCTGTGACGTGAACCGCACTGTGTAGACTGGACTGGTGCCATTGTCAACCGATTCACGGAAGCGTGAAAAGTTCCGCTTCAGCTTTAATCACGCCGAACTGATTTCTTGTTCACCATTGTCACGAAACCGTCGTCACCAATTGTATCACAAACTCCCCGAGAAGGTTCAGCACCGTTACGAGAATCCTCCGTATCTGAGGCAGTACGGGCTCGTTTGAGAGTAGGCTCCTGCGCAACTGGATTAGCTGGTGTAGTCTCGACAGCTGTCATCTCCGCCACTACAGCGTTGCTGCGCGAGTCACCAGCTGGGCTAACCACTTCCATAGGTTGGCAGGCAATCATATCAGATGCGCCGGGGACAGAGGCCGGTCTGACAGGCGACGTGCGCGGCACGTTGAGCACAGGTGCAGCGGCACCCGCAGTCAACATCTCCAAACGTGACCGCATCGGCTACCCTCCGCCGCCAGCGCTGCAGACGCCGGCCCGCGGAGGTGACCGCTCGAACCGCTGCTCCCACCGTCTGCATCCACATCGCCGTCAATCAGGACGTTCGGTCGGGAAAGCCGAAGCGCTTAAAATCCAGGAAAGAACCCGGAAAAATACACAGAGCACACCGCACCGGGCACTTGAACACGAAGAGAAGCGCTGGCACAAAGTTTGTCCGGAAAAACTCGTCAAAACCACTAAAACGAGAGGAATATTCACAGAGCTCACGCAGGACACAACCGTTTGTCGCCGTAGCAGACGACGAAAAATATATATATAAAATACAATATATATATATATATATATATATATATATATATATATATATATATATATATGAGTGTGACGGAAAGATTTGAAGAGCGACATACAGAAGTGTAGATCTCGTTAAAGCAAATGGTTTTTCCAATGGAACATGGTCTCTGAGAAGTCTTGTTTTTGAGTGAGAGTGAAATTACTACAATTTGCAACACTGGTGTTTTTGCCCGACATAAAAGCACAAAATGTGCTGTTACGAGACAACCAGTCTTCCTGTACAGAAACTAAGCACACCTTCGGCTTTTTGATAAGATTCTCGAAGGTCTCGTTGAGTTAGTCGCGTACCGCAGTGGTGGAGTTTGGTGACGCCACATGTTAACTGCATCAATGTATCTCCGCCACCGCCTTTATCGCGCTCTAACCACAACATCTGTATCAATCATCACCATTATCAGCCATCCACACGCGGCGCACAGCTGTCATGAACATCGAAGATCACCTACGCGACCACGATGCGCGCCTCAATCGACCAATCAGCAAACAGGTGGAACATTCGAGTCTCTGGGGTGAATAAATAGACCGAGAGAGGATGGGTCCAGTGCCATCTTCTCTGCGATTTCGCTACGTGCAAGACGTATCCCTGTATATTGTCATTGTTGAAATCGTTATTGTTGCTGTATCGTGATGGTCCGGTACACATTAAAGAGAAAGTTGACATCTCTCACATTTATGTTGAAGCACGGTGTAACGCATACGAAGCGCGAAGGCTATACCAGATGCGTTACCCGGATAGACACTTACCAAGTACTAACACGTTTGTGAACGTACATCGTCACGTACGTGAAACTGGATCATACCATGGCCGTCACTACGATTCTGGAAGATCGAGGACAGCAAGAACACCAGCCATGGAAGAACGCATCCTTCAAGCAGTAACCGATCGTCCTCCTGAAAGTACGAAGGAAGTGGCCCGAAACGTTGGTGCGAGTTACAGAACCGTTCACAGGGTACTAAGAGCCGAACGACTACAACCGTACAGATTGCAGCAAGTTCAAGCTTTGCAAAATCCAGACAAAAAACGACGGGGTGAGTACCGTTGCTGGTCTCTGGAGCAAGCGGAATTTAATGCGGAGTTCCCTGAGCTTGTGCTTTTTACCGATGAAGCTCACTTTACACAAAGCTGGTAGTTTATTAGGCACAACACCCATTATTGGGCAAGGGAGAACCCGCAAATGACTCGCCAGCGTGGACGCCACAGTCGTTTTTCCGTGAATGTGTGAGCTGGCATGGTGATCAACTACCTCATAGGCCCACACATACTTCCTAACACGTTGGATGAAGAAGCATACCTTACATTCTTGAGTGAAACATTACCAGGACTGTTGGAAGGCGAGAATCGGTGGATTGGCCGGGGCAGGCCGATCGATTTATCTGAGTAGGTAATTTATGCGTGCACTCAATCTCGACATGCCCTCCGAAAAATCGTAATTACTCTGCAACCACAGCTCGCATTGACATGTTTGGTACCAAAATGATCGCCACGAAATTGGGCATCCGATTGAGTCCGTTTTGTGTGAGTGATTGTAGGGTTATGATTTTGAAGTCATTGACGTGAACGCTAATAAATAACTTAATTTTTGGCGAATTCTCTTCTAAGCGACCATGTCGCGTCTTCTGACCGGCTTTCAGATGTATATCTTCAGGATGGAGCAGAATTTTATCACGAAGACGAAGCTTAGTTTGTGTACAGGAAGACTGGTTGTCTCGCAACAGCACATTATGTGCTCCTATGTCGGGCAAAAACAGCAGTGTCACAAATTGTAGTAATTTCACTCTCACTCCAAAACAAGACTTCTCAGAGACCATGTTCCATTGGAAAAAAACATTCGCTTTAACGAGCTCTACAATTCTGTCTATCGCTCTTCAAATCTTTCCGTTACACCCTGTATATATATATATATATATATATACCTATCCAATAATTTTACATTTAAATTTAGACATAGAAACACTTACAGTGAAGACAACCTGATACTGGGCTGGCTGTTGGATGTACTTTGCGATTTTCAAGGGATTGTAGAAAAGCTGGTACGCCCTTCCGTTAACATCAACTGTATCGAAGGTACACCAGTTGGCGAGATCTTGGGACTGATGTGTCTTAGTAGTACCTCTACCATGTCCAGAAGGTTTGGAATGTCTAGAATGTCCAAAACGTGTTGTTGGCGTTAGCAAGGGCTTGCGCGGTTTTTGCTCCAAGAGAAGAAATGTATCGAAGCCTACTAGCCCCACTACCACCAAGAAGAGGATGACAACGATCGGCACTATGGGAAATCTGGAAAAAATAAAAATGTAAAAGTTAGTTAAAAGAACCGCTTTACATGGTTCGCGCGGTACGGCCTCGTTAAAGTTAGCTGGTAACTATAAGCGCATAACTTTGTAAACGTGCTTTGCACACGGACAGCAAGATTGCGCACGACATTAAATATTGTTGACTCTCGTTTGTGGCTTTTGCAATAATATCTGCAGCGATACTACAAGGGTATCGTTGAAAAGCTGCTCCTGGCCAGCTTGACCGAGTGTAAAGCACTTTTATTTTTCCTACTGTGTGTCCTTAATAAGAATATTGCATAAATAAATGTGGGCAGCGTTACATTCACACAGATGCTGGCGCAAAGAATAAAATCGATTCAGAAATATAGCCTCAAATACGTATCATTGCTAGTAGCCTAAAATTACCGTCTAGCCATCAACTCTATCTATAGTCGATCGAACGTAGAGATCACTGCGCGGCTACGCTTCTCTTATTTATCTGAGCATTAGTTGGACAATAAGGACGTTTAAGTAATATCATCCCTGAGATCGTTAGAAGCAAACAGCACATAGATAGTTAACCATTTGTGACTTTGTCTAGCAAAAATATGGGTACGCCACACAAAGAAATAGTTTTTTTAATCAAATATTTGTCGTAAAAGTGAAGTTGAACTAGTTGGATTATCTGAGCTAAACTTTCCATCACAGTGGGGGAGCAAATTTCCCAATCGAGGACTGCTAGTTTATTATACTGTTGCCTAGCGCAACCAGTATGGAATTCTTTTTGATCATGCTGTATGGAATTCTTTTTGATCATGCTGTATGGAATTCTTTTTGATCATGCTGTATGGAATTCTTTTTGATCATGCTACTGGGAGTTTATTTTAATACGAAACTTCGAGCATCACATTCGAGTTGTATTGGATGTTTTTCTTGGACAATTTTTTGGACGCCCTTGTGATAGGCGAACAAAAAGTGATAGGCAGTCAGAAGTATCATAGATAACTACAGCAGATTCGGTTGAATTTTGACTGATTATCTGCGATTTTAAAATAACGTAATCTGCACATCAGTTCGTCTGATATTGCCGTGTTAGCTATTTCTACATAAATAAAATTAAACTGAATTATTGAGTTATATAATTGTTGAGCGAGCACTTTTTAAATCATTTCAACGCTGTTTGCTCTACCCCGCAGAACCGTGTGTCTGCAAAATTCTCTTGCGGGAAGGATTTCGTGACGTTGACAGAGCCAATTGCCTGATTATTTTAGCAAAAACAATCTTTATCGCCCACACTATGCTATTATCAATGTATTTAATTAGCTTGATTTGCTTGACGTTTGCTGGTAAATCATTACCGCTGAGGCGTTGTAGACAAGATGATCGAACAATCCAGTAGTAGTATTAAGTGTTCCACCGCTGTTTATCTTTGGACTTTAGTCTTGGTCTCACGCAGCTCCGGAGACCGCTGGTCAATAGGTCATAAGAGCTGTAACTTCGTCGTCCGCCGCCGCTGTCATTATCTCCACGAACTGTAATAGCTTTCTCTTGTCTAGGCTGCGGGAGCCTGAACGACGAGTATCTGAGGTACTACTGGTCGTGGCGTTAAACGCTATTCGGAGACCGACCGGAGCGTACCAAGTGAAGCGTTCTCTTTCGTTAAGCGGGTGATCTGCGCCCTGGAGCGTAAGCTTGTCATTCGAGAAATTCGTGGCAAACAGGTCTATCGTTGAAGACACCATCGGTTCCATTAATGTAAGCACTGCCGGGCCGTTCTCAAATCAGAAACCAAAGTCGGATAGCACATCAGTGAGGGCGACTGTTCTGCCATCACCCGGCTTGTCGAGTCTTGCGCGAAAGTCTCCAGCGACGAGCTTTCGGCACCTGGTAGCCTGGCGTACATAGCAATGATGCTGATGACTTCCCCACATAACACAACACAGTTATTCTCAGCGAGCACTGCATCTAAGCTTCCCAATCGGTGGTTGTACAACACAGCCACTCTCCCACTTGCACGTCCAGTCTGGCTTAAGCGGACGGCGGGGCAGGACACCACTACCAAAGGACACCACTACCGGCTACCAAAGTAAGAGTTTGGTAGATGCATAGGGGAGGTGACCCAGGTTTCTGTCAGGATGACAGCATCTACAGAGGCGAACGCTGACGGGGGCATTAAGTGTATAGAGTTTGAGGGGTCTTCACAGTTCCATAGAACTAGTTGTAAAACGTTCCTCTCCGGCTTTTCGCCTTGGGACCTCGACCCTTCTGTAGTGCTGTTTCTATAAAGACGATCGGCGCCCGCTTGCTCGCAACCATTGCTGCTTCGTACGTTCGTTCGTACGTCCCCTCACAGGTCCACGGCTGTCGTGCGGTTGGTTGCACAGAAAGGAGATCAGATGGTCCAGTATCGCCGGGTTCTGGTAGCTCGGGTAGGTACTGGCGTGTTCTCCTTTTGCTTCGTCGCGCGCGCACTCGCTTTCGAGATGTTCGTCGACGAGCCGCCCATATTTAATTCGGTCGGGATTTCGTTCAACGGGATTGTGTGGGTACCTAAAAAGTAGCAGCCAGTAGGACTATGGCTCTGGCACAGGCGTCCCGCGCATCCGTGAGAACTATACGAATAAATTCCTTTGTGTACAATGGCCTGATGCGTCCGAATCATATTAATCACGCCGAAGTCTCCCGTCGAGGCTCCTTGGAGTCGAAATCTCCCGTCAAGGCTCCGCCGTCGTTAGCATTTTTGCACTTTCTTCTGGAATTGAGGAACCGTCATCACCGCATGCATTCCATGCATTCGTCGTATCCACAGATGGCAATGACGTGAGTTGGTTGTGGGTTTTTCTCCAAGAAACCCTGTGCTTGTGTCAATGCCGTAGCTGCATCTGACTTCGAACACACACGGATTACTAACGGGGTCTTCTTCGGTAATTGTTTAAGTATTTCACCTTTCAGCTGACGGACGGTTTTATCTCCAACAATCAACACCGATTTTCGGGGTACCTTGGGGCTACGCTGGCTTCCCTGCTTACCAATCTCAGATGCGATGCGTTCGCAGGTCTGTTCGCTAAGTTAGCCACACGTTCTTCAAGATTCCTCAACCGTAGCGCTAAATGGGTAGCAAAATTCGCAAAATCATTTGTAAAGGGTTCTTTGTCGAGCACTGCTAAAAACTCCTCGGTGGTCATTTTCGCAGCCGGTAATGAGCAAAGACGACAAAGCCACAATGCATCCGCGGTCTCCGCTGGGCTTCTTTTCGTCACCGAACCTGCAAGCTATGTGAAATTCACGTTTACATCCTCCGCACCTAAGTAGAACACCACTCAAGCAGTCACCACATCTACTACAACTCATTTCGACTTCCATTGTATTTGAATTATTTGTGTTTGTTGACATTATCGAATCAACAGAACGTTTCTTGTTTGTTGATGTTGTAGAGTCAATCGAACAGTCGGAAGCTCCCCGCTTCCGCGAATTTGAGCGGTCCACCGTGAACACGCTACACGACGGAACAACAGCCGCTTCACTCAGTCCGTGCTGCCAGCTAATGCCGGAGAAGGCGATGGGAGGGAGTGTGGAGGCTTGGTGGAAGGGAGCACGTTCGCTTGCCAGCCGGTGTACTTAGAACCGATCCTCGGTTCGCTACAACGGACACATAACAAGCTCTGACACGGCACTTATTTTGTGCACTGGTTCAGGGCAAATCCGAGTGCGCGCACGAATTCCAGAAATGCACAGCGATAAACACTCAACTCACGATGTTTTCGCTGGGGCACAACTGTCGCGTAACCGAGGCGGATTAGCGCGCGAAGCGGTGTAGCGTAGGCGTATACACTGGGTCTAGAAAACAAATTGCTGCAGCGACACTTAGCCCAACGACCTCACATACAATTTTTTAAACACCAACTGAGTTTACAAAGGCTTCTAAAATTAACTGAAATCGCCGAAAATCGACGAGAGCGGTCAGCACCGATGCACATCGGTTGAAACCGGAACTATATATACATATATATATATATATATATATATATATATATATATAGCGGTAGCAAAGGTAGCAAAGACCGCGACCAACACTGCCCGGCTAATACTCAACATTCAGGCTCCTAAAGAAGGAAAGAGAAGGCTTATAATGTCAGTCGCAGAATCCATCGCTCTGTTTGGTGTTCCAGTATGACCCACACATGTAACTTCCACGCAGAGGAACCAGGACCTGCTTAGAAAAACGCAGCGTACCCCTGCATTGAAAATTACGCAGGCATACAGGACAGTTAGTACGCCGGTTGCGCTAGTACTGGCAGGCACTGTCCCATGGTACCTAAAAGCAGACGAGCGCAAACAACTATGACACAACACACTGCTCGGAAAGGAAGAGGCCAGAAGAGATACGCAGGTCACGTTGTTGGCAGGCCGAGTGGGATGGAACCCAAGCGGCAAACCCGGGGCGTCTGTCAGGGATATTAATCAATCAAGAATATCAAGAAATGGAACGAGCGTCCTGGAGGAGTGCTCACGTACTACATGATGCAACTTCTGACAGGACACGGCGATTTTCAGGCGTATCTGCATACAATACAAAAGGCACCTTCGGCGTCCTGCCTCCACTGCCGGACGGGAGCCGACGACGACGCCTTTCACACTTTAGCCGTCTGTGAGGCACTGCAGGCGATTAGGGATAGGCTGGCAGATGCAGTGGTTAAGGAGGCAATCCGAGAGGGCATGCAAGGATTCGCAAGCTACATAGGCGGATCAGGTGAAAACTGGCCGAAGGGGAAATCACTGGATGAAGGGATACTACGAGAGAAGATTAATCTTAGAACAGAACGGCTTCGGCGACCTTCCGAACAGCAGGAAGACGACACTGCTTACAAAAGACCGGGTCCACAGGTTAATGGGCAAAGCGTGTCTGATGAGGGGGGTAGCCCGGGGGAGACCACGGCCACTTGATCCGATTGGCACCTGTCAGTTCGTAGCACTATTAAATGAAGATTTAGGCTGACAGAGTGTGGAGCTTAAGCGGGAAGGCGTGTTTAATGGGTATGGATCTCGGCGGAACAAAATTCAGCCGTCGGAGCCGAGCCCCACACTGCGCGGGTAGGCTCCCATGCGCCGCAGCGAGATGTCTGCTGTGGCAGCAGTTGAAGGGCGACGCCACAGGAGTGAGTCGTCTACCCACGGCGTCAACAGCAGCAACAATATCTACGTCTTGTCTGATTGCTGGACGATTGCGGGAAGCGACAATAGCTGATCGCCGACCCAGGCTTCGGATATAGCGGATCGACGCCCTGGAAGTTTCCAAAAGAATTGTGCGGATCTGGGTCAGCTTACGTTGTGTAACAGGCCGCACACACAAGAAAACAGCAAAGTGCCTCTAAAAAGAAGGCCTAAGCCGACCTACGTCAGCAGTTCGTTTGCGTGGTTGGCTAATTGCCAAAAGTATTTATGTCAAAATTAAAGTGTTCAAGGTCCCAGGTAGATGCCTCGGTTTTCTGTTAAGCCATGCATGACAACGATCACGGCAAGTTTTTTAAGCTTTTATTTTGACGAAAGGGAATGTGTTTCCGAAGTTGGCCGGGAGAGCCGTCCCGAAAGTTATTAGTCAACGAAAAGTTTACTGAATAACTGAGTTTAGTGGTGTTGTTATAACGTCCCTCGCTATCACAGGAAGCTTCTGCTTTATAATATATCTAGTAAAGTAAAGTTTTCGGGCTGACCCTCAGCCAAGATTTAACGTCCACGGAACTGTTTTTCACATTGCTTCATAGACGGACCCCCATAAATACAAATGTGCAACGGTGGGGTTCGAACCCGCGCACCTATGTGTCTCCTCCGGTTGCGAGGCGCAGACTTAAGCCACCACGCCACCGGGCTCGACTTATAATATATCTAGGGCTATGCAGCTAGTGGTAGGTTGCTTATTCGATGATGTTGGCATTGTGCTCCTTACGGAGACATTTCTCTGTAAGGAATTGCATATCAATGAGATGCAAGGGTTCTACCTATTGATATGTCTCTTGAGTGTGGTTGCGGTAAACTCGTAGAAGGTACCTCTGTCTGCCTTCGACACGGCCTGCCCCGAGTGCATTGTATATGTCAAAAAGAGCGTTGGCTTACACCCACCTCAGCTAGTTTCAACCTCGCACTTCACTATGACGATTTTGATGTTGCCAAGATGTCTGTTCGGGTATTAGCGGACCTGAATCTACAGTTGCTCACGCTTGTGGCTAGTGACTTCAACTGTTGTATTTACCCTGTCGATACTGACGGCAAGAGAAAGGTACCAATAGAGCCTTTGCAACACAAACGTATCCACTGCGCAGATGACAGTGACCATTTTACGTACTTTTATCACAAAGGAATAAGTACCATTGACCTTCTCTTCCATATTCTCAAGTTTCGGAGAGAGTTTCAAGGATGTGAGGCTTATTAGGTTCCTGCGTAAAAAAAACACTTAGGGGTCACCTATCTGCGTGCCCGGCGAAGCGTGCCGCGCATGATGCTTTGAAAGGGTATGTTTCTTAAAACGCGAAAATCAAACGAAAGGCCCGACCGAAGCGGGTGAGCCCGTGGCCCAAGCGCGTCTGCTGCCAGAAGCGTCGCGAGATCTTAACATTGCATTTTAGGTACAGAATTTGTAGATCAGCAAGTCCGGACGTGTAAACTGGTACTACACAGTATTGCTATGCTTGCCAGCTTGGTTAACGTACATCGCCTTCGTATAAAATAAACATTACGATATCAATACAAATATATACTTCTTGATGTCGTAATTTTCATAGATCAATATTCATGTAAGATGCTGGTTTTCGTTAGGTCACCTTGGTTTGACTTTACGGCTAAGTGGGCAAGCAATATCACTGGAGAAAGATTGTTGGCTTACTGTTACTTGTCGCGAGCACTACGAGATCATTCATACTAATTTTCTAATCGCAGGTGAATTTAATTATATTACACTTCAACCGTAATTTGGAGGCATGTCCATAAAGTGTCCCTTGAGCAATATTCTCTCCACTATTCCGCAAAACAAGGAGTAAGTACAAGCAGGTTTTAGTGCGAGGTATATAATCTATTCTATAGTCTACTCAGCTTCTCGGGAGTTCACTAAAACACTTGGCACGCCAGCTGTTATTCCGAATTACTTAAATAGGCTTACTTACTACTTACTTATATACCAAAGGTTATCTGGAACTTGAACTTAATTTCAACACACTTGCTTGTGACTTGCCTTAGAAGTAGATATGTTGGTCTCTCAAGGTTGGTTATTTGGTTGATACCATAGAATTCACAACCATACAGAGCTTTACGTTTCAATAAGCCTTATGACAGGTGAACAGACGTGATACAAGGGTTGAACAACGTTATGTCTCGTTGAGTTTTAGCCAATCAAAAAAAGGTTAGTATAAGCGGGTCCTACTTACGGCGCTGCGGGCACGTCCAGAGCCATGCCAACATTGCCACCTCGCAGGACCATGTTATCTTTATTTTCGTCCGTACCACCCTCTATTGAAATAAGTTCTTCGATTACTTGCTTAGCCTCTATTAACGCGGGATCGTGATTCTCACGCTTCATTGTTAGCTATCAAATAGCAGCAAATACTGCAAACTCTTTAGTGTTGGTTGGAATGAGACAATTATATGATTACTTTAAATGCAAAAATAAACATTCAATTGAATTCAAGTGCACCTTTTGTCAAAGGGCCATATAATAAATACATTTCGCAAACTGTTACCAAGCTCCGTACTACTATTTTAGCCTACATTTGTATCATGATCTACCAGCCATATTTACAATATTAAATTACTCATTTATTTCTGCAGTTAGCGTGTTTAGTTCCCAGGCTCCTGTTCATGCGCCATAATATATAACACGATATGTCGTGGCAATTTGTTTTGACAATATTCTGGTGTTGTTTTTAGAAGTTTTTAAGCGAATGCTGAAATACGGTTAATGAGTTTAAAATACAACAATTTGCTCTGCACTACAGTTCTTCTAAAGGGTTTATCTTGAGTTAACCGCCGCGTGTTTTTCGCTCTGCGGTGGAGCCTGAACTTGATTAGTGTTGATTGTGAGCGTTGTCCGTGACAGTACGACTGTGGTTCCAGTTGATTGGTGACTGTATGCAGTATGCTGTGCGGAGGCGGGTGTTCTGTGACCGGCTCCTTTGACGGCCGAGGAGATGCTGCCGTCATCAAGGGCCGCTTGCAGCACAACACGAGCTGCAGTTGGGACAGGTGGACTGTCTGTCTAGCACTGCGCTCAAAAATGCATTGTTCACACATGATTGTGTGCAGGCGAGCGCCCGCTTCATCGCAACGAGTAGCTAAGGAACTACGTGCACAGTGTAGCCAAGTCTAAAATGCCATCAGGTTGTTGTTTTCTCGCCTTAATTACATTGCACTAATCTAATGGCCAGCTCCCTCTCAAAGCTGAGATAAGTAACAGAGCATCTCGTAAAGCTACGAACCTGGGGTAAGCGCCGCTAGCCCTGGTTAGGGCTCCCGTGTCTTTTTACCCCATTGAACCCCTCAGGGGGTAGGGCGAAAGAATGGCCGCGCAGAGCAGTGAAATGAGAGTCAGGGCCAGAAACACATATAGGATATGGACGTGGAACTAAAGACCACCCTTACGCAGGATCAGCGACAGATAAGAAAATATTTGGAGGGTACTCTTTAGGCGGCGCGGCTACAAAGGTCAAAAGGTGGAGAATACGTAAGGCAGAAAAGCAACGAACTCTGCAAGAACGAGGGCGCGTTATGAGTTCTAGATCAGCACACAGGCCAGATTGCGGAAATCTGCAAAACGTACATTGAGTTGCAGGGCTTGGCGCTAAAGCCCTTAAGAGCACTGGAGCGACATTGCGTATCCATATACCAGATAGGACAAACAATAAGAAAGGTCTGCTTGGAAGTGAAACCCGAGCTGGCAGTTCGGCGGCGGGAGCGTGATATCTAATGATAAAAAGGGATCCACTCAGAGATTGAAGGAGAAGCCGGTAACTTGCAGTATCTGCGATCAGCAAGAAGAAGCCGCACAGATGAACCATGAATTACGACTTAAGGCGCGGGACGCGGGGAGCGAGCTTTGCCACTCGCTCAGCTGCCGCGGTTAGTTTGTTTAGGAACGCAGTTTCGTAGACACCCTTACGGTTTACTTTAGCGAGTTTTCAGTTCGAGCTGGAGATAAGAGATTCAAGAGCCTTACGGCGCGTGCCTTTGTACTTTTAGTAATATTTGACGTAAAAAATATTTTTAATACGGCCAACTGGGAACCACTGACAAAAGCACTTTAGAAACGCGAAATTCTTCCTATCTCTAGAGGGTTTTATCCTTTCTCAGCGGTAGCCGCCTTCCTGCTGGCGAGACAGGAGAACCATTAATTTAAATATTGAACCAGCGGCGCGGCTACAAAGGTCAAAGGGTGGAAAATCCGCAAGGCAGAAAAGAAACGAGCCTTGCAGGAACGAGGGTGCGTTACGAGTTCTAGATCAGCACCAGTCGGACATAAAATAAGAAAGGTCTGCGGCAGTTTCACGGCGTGTGAAAGTAAAAGACAAGCTGGCAGTTTCGCGGCAGGAGCGTGACGTCTAATGATAAAAAGGGATCCACTCAGAGATTGAACAAGATGATGGTAACCTGCAGTATCTGCCACCAGTAAGAAGAAGCCGCACAGGAGAACCATGAATTACGACTCAAGGAGCGGGACGCGGGGAGCAAGGTTTGCCACTCGTTCAACTGTCGCGGTTAGTTTGCTGAGGAACGCAGTCAAAAAATTGGAAGGCGAACCTCATAATCGACCCGTGAAGGAAACTTCTGGAGCTGGCAACACTATGGCGAAGACTATCATGCAGAACAAGTCATGAAGCTAATTGCAGGACGTCAGGTCTCTTCAGGGAGACCGCCCCGTAGGGTGTTGATCCTCTTACAAAGGAAGACCAAGATTTAACGACAAGACACAATGCGGCGCCAACGCAGATGCCTGCCTGCCATGCAGTTTCCCTTAGTACAAAGATAGCAATCTTGTACATACTCCATTTGAGTAAAATAAATATGATTGATTAAGACTTCAAAGATAGCAAACGCGTTAAATTACGCAACCGCGTGGTCAGATACAGGCCGCAACACTCCGGCAAACCCGGCAGATGCAGTAGACGGACAAGAACACTCAGGTAGCGAAAATAGATACCTATGCTTCACACAGAACGAAGCAGGAATACTCCAAACTCACCGGCAGTACTGTTAGAGGCAGCTCTGCGTCAAACCAAAAGCTACTCAGAGCGTTCCCGGCGTTGATTACTAAAAAGTTGGTGGACACCGGAAGTGGAAGCGGCATGCAGGACATGTGTCAAGGCTAACCAAACCTGCGGGCGAGCATACAGTGCCTCGAAGTCAGTCCATCGCCCGGCGACGTCGCGGAGGCAATACAGAATTGAATTTTTAAACGGCATTATCCTCAGTCGCAAGTGCGTGGCGCAAACTTATCGAAGTCGTGAGGTAGGCCTCCCCAACCAGATCGTGATAGGCAAGGTACGGAAGCCGCCTCCTCCCTAACTCTAGAGTTGGTCGCGTAAGCGGTTGCAGACTTTACTTGTGACTACTTGGGCGACTCAGTAAGACATTCCAAGTCTTCATCGAAGTTGTTGTTTCTCCGGTTACGCTGCAGGAACTCGATGGCGCCAGGAAGAGACTAAATTTGGAAAAAGCTCCGAAACCGGACGGGGTTTCTTTTGTGGTTATGTGGTTACTAGTAAAGTGGAACGCTCAAACGATTGCAGAGGCTATCACGTATATTCTGCGAATGTGACAATTTTTTCCAATGTCAATTATGCGATTGCCGTGAAGTGGGCATTATCAGACGCCCAATGCGGGTTCAGAAAGGGACGGTACACTTTAACGGGTTTCTAGTCCGGGCTAGAGATAAGAGATTCAAGAGCCTGACGGCACGTGCCTTTATACTTGTAGTACTATTTGACGTTAAAAATACTTTTAATACGGCCAACTGGAAACTACTGACAAAAGCAATTTAGAAACGCTGAATTTCTTCTCTGGAGGATCTTATCATCCTATCTCAGCGATAGCCGCCTTCCTGCTGGCGAGACAGGAGAACCATTAATTGAAATAATGAACCAGCGGGGCGCGAGCTTTGTTACTCGCTCAACTGTCGCGGTTAGTTTGCCCAGGAACGCAGTTTTGCAGACACCCTTAATAGTATTCGAAATTCACACAAGGGCTTTCCAGGGGTCGGTTCTGGAACCAGAACGGTAAAATAAATGTCATAGCTCACCGGAAGACGCAACTACAGAAGACGGCGAACCACGCGTTTGGGATGGTGGAGGCATAGATGGCCAACAACCGGCTCCAGCTAAATCGGAAGCCTTGTACCTTACGGGCCTCTGATTTACTAGTACTGTGCAGCGCTGGCCAACGCTCGCGTGAGCGCCTTATCACCTTTGCGTACCCAAACACCAGCCGCTACTATAGCACATACGATGACCTCGCAGAGGCGTAGTCGAAGGGCGTGCTTTCTAGACGTTATGAAGGCTAAAGCATCGCTTGGGAACGCCTGTCTGACTAACTGGGAGACCCGTCGGCAGTGGCATCGGAGTCAAGAGGATATAGAGCGCTTTTCTTCAAATGTTTGCAGAGCGCCTCTCTTAGCTGACACGTTGAGAAGCTAATTCGGTGGGCCGGGATTTGGATATCTCCTCTTTTTTTCAACAGAATGATCACAAAGTGATATGGCTCGGAATGTGTGGGCTTTGGTGAAGCTGCAGCGAGGTACGTTGAGGTAGACAGTTATTATATTCACTGTATCCTGAGTGTTCTCCTTGTCGTAAATACACTCGTTTTGATTTGGGCTTCTGCTAGAAAGTACACAATTATGAGAGCAAACGCCGTCATAGGTCCACGAATCTACAAGCAAAGCATTGTAACATAGATACATATAAAGAAGCTTGATTGAAATCTATTGCTCCTAGGTTTCAATATTACATTGTATGCAGCATACCTGAAAGTATACTGATAACCAATTATATCCGCAGATAATGTTTTTAACACATTCCCGCACGGATTTGTGCCTTAACGCTCTATGCACACTTAACTGTTAAAAATGACACAAGATGCATAAACGCCATTAAAGACTTTCACCGTATATACACGTTGATCAACCAAGTGCCTTTGATAGAGTCCATCATAGATTTGTTGACCCTTTTTGACCCGGGGATCTAACACCGGTAGTACATCAAGAGGCGCACTTACGTATCTGGGCAAGCCCCCCCGCCAATTTGAGTGATTTATAGAACTAAGCTTGCCACGACTCCGTTAAAAATAATGGTACCACGTTGTTCGCGTAACTACGCAAGAATACGTTCGTAAGTTGTCATGGAGTCCTTTGCGCTTGTTTACCTAGATCAAAAACATAACATACCAAAACAACGTTTTTTTATTTAAAAACAATCCCCTAGATTAAATAACAATCTACCGGCAAATGGTCTACTTTTAAATAATTATTTTAAAATGCTTTCATTTTTCAGAACCAAAAATATTATTTGGTAAAATATTCTCGTGGCACATATTCGAGGCAGTAACATAAATGTTTAACAGTTTACCAATTAAATTCTTAAATGTTTGTAACTAACTGGTTACCTAACGCGAGGTTGCGCGCTGTCTTAATGGAAGAGTACCTTGTCTGTAATTCACGAGACGAAGACGCGTTTATGTATTTTTAATTGTGTTAATACTCGCGGTGCATGTTTGTATAATCTGGTTTTGTTCCATCAATTTGAACCTGTGATACTTTGTCCATATAGCAGCAATACTTTTGTGCAGGTATATATCTACCTTTGGCTAACTCTAAATAAATACTTGTGCTTATTTACCTGAGTTATGCCATCGTCGGGTTTAGCCGAACTTCGGAGAGCACAGCATTATTGTGCTATTATTGTTATATTTTAATGTTCAGTCAAAACCAACATTGCAAAGCTTTTAGAAACACAACTAGCCGGTTCTCAAGCGATAGAGATGTGCACGTACAATCATAATATTACAACAAGGCGACACTGGCGCCTTTTCAGACTCATTTAGCAAAATGCTTTGAATAGGCGGGACTTTCCCCGTGGAATCTGTCACATAAATTGGGCGCTGATCCAGCTTGCCGGGACATCTCTTGGCGCTATTGCACATTCACTCTGCCAAATTTTCAGTGTTGCCCTTCTCGCATTATATTGATTTAAGTTAACGTTGGAAAGCGCCTAGCACGTTTTCTTGCAAGAAGGTTCTACTGTAGCCTTACAGCCAATACTGCGCTTTCCAAAAATACGTGCGTAAATCTCAAAACAAACATTCGCACAACCCTTCGTGTTTTAATGATTCCTTACATGCAAAGGTCTTAGAACTACTGTAAAACATTCAATAATTGTTTTTATGATTTAAAATGTCGAATATATATATATATATATATATATATATATATATATATATATATATATATATATATACTATGTCTTGATGCAAAAATATAGAAGTAATGACGAGAGCATAGTACTAGCCGGAGACTTCAATTCTGCCGCCGAGTTGTGGGGGTCAGCCCGTACGGATTGAAGGGAGCAGCTTCTGATGGACTGAATGGCCGCCAACAACCTGACTGTGGTTATAAACGACGGCACGGAACCGACTTTCCAAAGGAACGGACAAAAACCTTTTATCGACATTATCTTGGCCAATGAAAGCACAGCACGGGCGATCGTAGGCTAGAAGGTTCTCGCAAGAGAAGATAATCTCAGTGATCGCAATTGCATTGAATGGGTCCTCGAGGCGGTAAATGCGTAACCACCACAGAATCCACGTATCCCAACTTAAAAGTAAAGACGCCTTTAGGAAGGCTATTCAGGCCGAATTAGCAAAAGGTGAAAGCCTGCAAGACTTAGCAAGCTACAGGAAAGCGGTTGGAAGGGCACAGGAAGTCGCTAGCCATACATCCCAAAAGGTGGAACGAAGGGATCAAGGATGCTCGCAAAATATGCATGAAGTTAGGGCGGAATCTTAAAGGGGCTAAGGAAAGTGCCAATACCCCTGCGGTGTTAGCAGAACATCGTAAAAGTCGAATGGTATTAAGACAGGAGATAGTAAAAAGCATGAAGGAAAGCTGGATGGCGGTCCTAGCTGAACTGGACGACGACCTATGGGGACGACTATAAGCTAGTGCGGAAGCTTTGCTAAACCAAAGATAGACATCGCAGCTGATTTTTTAACGCTCTGACAACTACGTTTTTAGACGCTCGTAATGGGCTAAGTTGCCTGTGGCACGATAGCGTCTAAATGCATTTATCGTCGAGGTTAAAGAGATTTTGTGGAATCTATTCCCACCATCACAAGGACCTTAACAGGAAGATGTACGAAGAGGTGAACAAACTGAGTGCAAACAAGTGCTCAGAAATACCTGAAGTTACAGTCGCGGAGGTAACAGCGTGGCGGGCAGAATAAAGACAGGCAAGGCCCGGGGACCTGACGGCATCCCACCGGCGGTAGTCCGCTACTTGTGCAAAGAGCTTCGTGGCAGATGCCGCAACAAAGATGCTTCGTGAGGAGAGGTCCCCGAGAGAGTGGAAGAAAGCGGAGGTTGTATTGGTTCCAAAGGGCAATGGAGGATATAGACCCATTTGCCCTCTGGACTCACTGGCAAAATGTTTTAAGGCAATCTTTGAGGAGAGATTAAGAAACTTCGCGGAGGATAACGGCCTTCTGTCGGACTTACAGTACGGATTTCGCAAGCATAGGTCGGCCCTTACTGCAATACACAGGGTTACCTCAGATGCTGAACGGCTACATGGCTCGACACCGCAAACCAGGGACCTGTTTATGGCGGTTTTGCTCGATGTGCGGTAACAGTTTTCCCTGGACTTAGATAGGATCTTAGATATCCTACATAAGAAGGGCGTTCCGCCCTACTTGGTAAAACTTACATCCAGCTACCTACAGAATAGAGTAATCATCTGCGCTGGGATTTCACTCCAGATGACAGCGGACGTTTTGCAGGGATCGATCATTGGCCCGTTGTTATGGAACATTGCCTATGACGATGTACTAGAGCTGCCAGGACTTCCAGGAGGGGTCCACCTGCAGGCCTATGCGGATTACCTAGCAATCATGGTCAAGGCCCGAACAGCAGAAGAATTAGAGCTAGCCGCTAACAAATCGCTCAACACAGTCAAAAGATAGATAGAGGGAGCTGGACTGAAACTAGCTCCTGAGAAGTCAGAGGCAGTGCTGCTCATAGGAAAGAAGCACTGCAGAGAGATTAATCTAAGACTGCAGGGAACGCGTATTAGATTCAGCAAGAAGGTGAGATACATGTACGGTGCACCGGTATGGTTCAAAAAGAAGAGCGAAGAAATGCATCGCAAAGGCCTACTCAGAAGAGCACAACGGGTACCGGCTCTTCGCATCACACAGGCCTACAGGACCGTGAGCACGGCGGCTTTGGCAGGGACTCCGCCCTGGGAGCGTGGTCCAGATAGGACAACAAAGGAAGCAAAGGAAGTAACACTTCTGCGATGGCAGGCGGAATGGGAGAGCTTCAGGAAAGGCAAGGCGGGAGCCAAGGCCCATGATCTGATACCGAACATCAAGAAATACTGAATAGACCCGGTTGGTGACATAGCAAGCTCGTCCCGGGACGTCGACAATTGACATATTTGCGACTTCATTTTCGAAAGATAATGTGGTATTCAAAGGGTAGGATTATCTGACGGTTACAGGTCTAAAGAAACACGTGCCCGTCTCTATTGATGTTTCGTTGACTACGCCAGCTAGAACTTCTAGCACGCAAGGTGTCTCTAGGAAGATCAATATTAAGTTGCTCCTAGAGAGCTTCGCAAAGTGGGATCCTCAATACATTAAGTCCAAGCCGCTATCTTATGTTGTCGACTTCGTTTCAACGGTAGTGGTGGAGTCAGCCAGCAAATCGCAGAATTTAAAAAAAAAATCGGCCGCATGGTTTGATCGGGAATGTTATGAACTTCACCAACATTTGCTAAGTCTGCTATCAGCATCGATGACAGATCGGTCAACTCGAAACGCATACTTAGACTTGCGCAAAAAATATCGGTCCCTTACGTCAACAAAAAAGGAAGATTTCTTCATAAAACAGGAACAACGGTTAGTGATGGAAGCACAGGAACGACCCTACCTCGCTGCTCAGACAGCGCGAGTGTGCCGCAGTTGCACAATTCCTGGAAATGTGCTTCGTAAACATTTCGAGGGCATGTTTGCCTCTACCAATACAGTGCCCCGGAAAATCCCAGTTGCAGCAGACCTGACGAGGAATTTGAGAAGGCTCTAGTAGCTTCTCTAGAAGCACCCGTCAGCTACACCGAGGTTCTAGAGGCTATTGGCCAAGCTAAAAGGAATAAAGCTTTCGGTCCCGACCTTGTCCGAAACGAACACCTTAAAGACACCCCTTATAATTGGCCTATTCTCTCTGCAATATTTAATAGATGTTTAGATGAGGGCTATGTCCCGGATGCATGGCGGGAGTGCATCCTTAAGGCCATCCCAAAAGGAAAGGGTCTCAGAAGACGCCTTTCTATATTCTTTCATTACCGCAACATAATACCACAAGAACAGCATGGATTCCGTCAAGGAAAGTCGGTCATAACAGTATGCACGAAGTTATTATTCGAAGTGAAAAGAAGCCTGGAACTTTATAAATCAAGGGGAAGTTTTCTATATGCCTTATTTGGCGATCTGAAGGCCGCTTTTGACACTGCTCCGCGAAATGTTGTGTTCCAGAAGCTCGCCAATGCAGGTGTTGGCCCCAAGACACTAACCCTAATCGCCAGCATTCTTCAAGCAAACCCGATAATCCTTGACGATTCGATCTGTGAGCACGAGCCCGTTATCCAGACCACAGGTTATGCTCAAAGTGATAATCTTAGCCCTCTGCTTTTTTCTACCCCTCTCAGCGATCTGCCGCCAATAGTTCACAAAGAACACGAGACGGTCGGCATCATACTATATGCTGACGATATCGTCATGTACAGTCGTGACAAGTTGGAGTTGCAGCGAAGCATACGCACCCTGGAGGGGTACTGCAAGAACAACGGCCTTAAGATTAACGCCGAGAAAACAAAAGCTATCAAATGTAGACCTGGGGGACCGCTTGATCGGTCTGATCGATTGAAACTCAGTACTGGTGCAGTCGAGTTCGTTAACACCTTCTGTTACCTTGGGGTTAAATTTTCGATGAAGGGCACAACCTTTGGACAACACATCGCCGAACGAACCAGAAAAAGTCTAGTCGCGATGTCTACAATCGAAAAGCCCCAACAATTATCCCTGACCACACTAAAAGCACTTTTTGACCTGAAAGTTGCTTCGATGGCGGCCTACGGCATTCAGGTCATATGGGAACACCTCAGCCTATCACAGCTAGAAAAACTAGATAAGGTTAAGCCTACGTTTTTCAAGCTAGCCATTGGGTTGCCACGAAATACGAAAAACCGTCTAGTTTACCTTATGACTTCTACTCAACCACTTATATAAGATCTAGTAACTAGATTCCATCTCTCAGAAACCGCTGCTCTTATTCAGTTTAGAGAAAACTTTATGAAGAAAGTTCGAGCAGTTCCCGGAAGCTTCTTTAATTTGCCAGCAATGGTCACACAGAACTGGCAGGGACCACTACAACCCAACCGACATCTCGTGACCCGCTATTCACTTCACGGGTTTCACCATAAACTCTGCCATCGAAGAGGCTTCCACGATCCTGATGTCGGCTGTTTGTGCCGTTTATGTAACCAGCCGTGCTCTATCTACCATCTCGATACCTGTCAAAGAGCTATTTCTCTTACGCAGTTAGCAAGATGATATTTTATTACTTATCTATAAACATGTGTTTTATTACAATGATCTGTATATATACATACCATCCATATGGTAAAGTAAATAAATGATGATGATGGTTGGTGACATAGACTTTTTTTAACGCAAATAATCACCGGTCACGGAGGTTTCCAGTCCTATTTATACAGGTTCGGTAAGGCGCCTTCGGACACGTGCATGTTCTGCACGCTGGGCATTGGAGATGACGCGGTACATACTCTCCTAGAATGTCCGTGCAGGGAAGAGGCTAAGCGTAAGGCAAGCAACAGGGTGAGAGATAACTGGACGTACACGGGTGCCCAGAGACATAAACACCCACTTGGACTCCCGAGAGGTGGGCTAGCCCAATTCATGAATTTTATTAGCTTGAAACCAGCAGCATAAACCCTTGGAACAGCGGTTGCACGAGAGGTGCTGACAGAGAAGAAACTATGCGGGACGCAGAGAAGAACGAGTTACGGCAGGATTAGCGCAAGGAAAGAAAATATTCTCTCTCGTCACAAGGCACGCCAGGCGGAGAGCAGACTTTGTCAAATGAGCAGGCGAACCTGGTTAGATCGTCCGAATCTCACCCCCACGGCCCATAGTACTATTCAACGAAAATCTGGGCTGTGTCAAGGGCTTTACGAGAGGCAGGTTTTAGTGGGTAGGGGCGCGGACCATCGCGCCGAGTCCCACACACCGGAGGGCCTGTCTGCCCTCCTCCATACTAATAATGCATAAAATAGCATTTCTTCCCCTAAAAAAAAAAAAATATATATATATATATATATATATGAATATATGCACTGGAGCTTTTTAGATAGGCTTACTGTAAAGCTTAGAGGTGAAGCAGTTAGCTTCAGCTTTAAACACAGTCGGTCATTAAGTAGCACTTAAATACCACGCCCTGAATTATCCGCTTTTATATCTACTCAGCTGCCTTCAAAATCTACATTAAAACTTCATTTCTTTAAACAAGACCTGCGGTTCAACACTGCGCCAGCAAGTCGAGTGATTTCCTCTAAGTATACTCTGTAAGACCACCTCGGAATCTTCTAGACTTCATACCCATGACAAGCTTAAGTCATGTCAAGTCAAAAGCACCTTTATTCAAGGTTTATATATGCCTAAGTATACACGGTTTTTAACAAAATCGTTAACTAACCTCTGAATATAGTTATAACATACATCAGGTTTGTCGACTACGCAGACTTCGTGGAACTCGACACGAGAATGTGTTGTTTACCTTCACTGAGCGCGCAACTTCCAGTGATCTAATATTCACACCACTTCGCAGTCCATTATTAAATATGGTCTGGTCAGTCCGGAGACAACACATTTTTTATACAGCGATAGATCACCTCGTTCGTGCAACGTACGTATTGGCACAGGAGATACGCTTTTACGAGGAATATTACATCTTTTTGATATCTGTCTGATAAATTTGGCCTGTTCCCTCTCAATGGCATTTATATATTTTGCCATGTAAGGAGCCCAAACCTGGCTGCAGTAGAGGAAGAGAATTGGGTAAGACTAGTCTTCTGAACAAAGTCACACATAAATCAGGATATTTTTAAATGAAGCATCAAAATATGGTATTACATAGTTGTGAAGGAGAAGTGACGGTGGCAGTAGTATGTTGAGTGAAGTCTAATTTGGGGGTTACAATCACACCAAGATCACGAAGTTTGTGATATACCTTAAAAAATAGAAAAAATGCAGTGAAATGTTCTACGATTATTTGTGTGTAGACTCCAATCGTGGATCATAGATATATTAAGTTGTGTCCCTGTGAAACGACCCCTGGCAAAACCATGCTGATTGGTGTCAACCAATTTGTTACACACTAAAAAGTTTTTAATATAGTCAACGATTTACTTTTACATTAAAATACACGCACAGTTGGACAGTTAAGCTACCGGCCGGTAGTTTTCCATTGAATCCTTAGCACCTTTTTTATAATATAAGCGTTACAATTAACCTTCGAACTAATGAAGGAACTTGCCCATTATAACACGATCTCTGGAAAATATACAGCAATGGTTTGGTGATAAAATCACAAGTGTTTTATAAAAAAACTGGTGGAATACCATCTGGTGTATAACTGCGGTTTTTCTTGAATGTTTTGGTCTTTTTAATTATGTCTTCGATTGACATTAAAAACTGTGCTTATGAATTGTTTGGCTCACGACCTTGGTGTCGCTTATACGCGTAGCGATAAAATGATTTAGCATCCTTAAAGGACAGTTTTGACTCTTCAAGAATTCTCAACCGTTTCGAGGCCTTTCTAAGCTTCACTGAGAAGACTTTCGAAGACTCGACATGTTGGGACGGTATTATTGTTAGCAATATCTGTAGCAATAAGGGGATCCACGACTGCTGGATCGGTGACGAGCTCTCAGATGTAATCAGCAAGTCCAGAATATTGTTTCCCCTTGTGGGTTGCATAACAAAATTATCCAAACCATTTATGATTGCGAAGTTGGTAAAAGCCCTCTCTGGGCTGGTAGCATCACTTAAGCACAGATTTGACCAGTCAGCGTCAAGTTAAAATCACCAACCACGCAAATAGGATAACCGACATCAAGGCAGAATTCTAGAACTTCTATTACATTTTCGATACGGGCCTTTCTTTGGGCGCCGGAGTCCGCATTGATGACATAACAGCATATAATCCGAGTCATAATGAGATTATAATGTAAGTCTACCGCTACGATCCGAGCCTGTGGGTATCTCAATTCGGCGATGTTTAGTCCCTTGAGTGTTAAAATACACACCCCACCACCCCTGGAACCTCAATCCATTCGATGCACTAAGTAGCGGTCACCGAGTGAAACTTCTCTGTCACTAATTGCGCTAGTGAGCCAGGTTTCTGAAATAAAAATTACATCAATGCTGTTTAATAAACAATAATCCACAAGGGCATCCATAGCGCCTGGAGTGGCCAACGAGCGGGCATTTAGATAAAAACAGTTTAGACTAGTTTGATCGCCACCGGCTAATCATGAATCGTTTTTTCTACCCGAGGTGGTTGTACACTATAGCATTTTTGAGTGCTTCGACCGCAAGAGTCAGCTGCTCCAAGTGCAGCAGGAATTCTAATAACCCGGCAATATTAATATATTAATTTACCATAATATTATGTCATTGACTCTGACAAGTAATAGTTATGGCCGCGCATGTCCCAACTACTGGTTACATCGACATCTCAAGCCCAGCCCTCCAGCCCTGGTTTACGCAAATCATGTGCGAAAGAGCGTCGAACTCAGCACCGCAAAGCCATTGCCTCATTGGATTTTGAGAGAGTCATTATTGGAATAATTTAGGTAGCGTGGTGTCACTACAGTGTTTATTTTTTTTTAGGAAGTTTAGAATTTATTTAAGTCCATTAGCTGTAGATATCATTTTTGACGCCGACTTGATTCGGCTACAACGGAAAGGGAAGTCCGTTGCCCGTAGGCAATGAACCAATTATTGACGCGGCGTTTCCGCGTTGTATTTCAACTGATATTCTTTGTTGCAAAAACTGCCATGCCCTTCTATCGCCGGTTGACGCGGCGACTCTGGATCACAGCTCCGTTAGAAAGCTCTTTGTGATTTTTCCCATTGGGCCTAATGTCTCGAAGGCGATTTGTTGGACGATGAAGTTTTGCTCCAGTTCTCGATACTTTGCCAACTTGCGATCTTCAGCGAGCCGAGCGGCTGCTCCGACCTCTCGGCTGGTATGGCGAGCATAAGAAGCGGCCAACGTGCAAGACACGGTGACGTCATACTCAAGGCAGCGACCTTCATTCCATGGAACTAGAGTCAGGCCGCCCGGACGCAGTTGACTGTTGGCTGACAGACCGACCGGCTCTTTGACTGCAGGTATGTGGGCTGATTGCATTGCCCGGTGTATTACGTCGATTAGCGCCGAATGCCTTGAAAACCTACCGGCGCTCCTTTTGCAAGCCAGAGCATGCTCACCAGTAGAAGACACCGGTAGGTCACATAGCGTTGTTCGCCTGGACCATTAACCGCTCTTGGATCGACTTCACTACTTGCAAGTCCAGGGCCGATTGTGAAATGCGCTCCGGCAGTGGAACCCACTTTTCTGCATAGAAGCGGCAGGCTTGTTCCGATTGGGCGATGAAACTTGTGTAGGCATCCGGCGGTGCGATCCCTGACACCAAAGTCTCGGTGTCCTTTAGAGACCCGAGGTAGGCAGAAATGGCAATCTGCGAAGCCATGCGAATCCCCATTCCTCCTGCGGACGTTGGGAGCGAAGCTTGTAACCACGAGGTTTGCCTAAGCTGAACGTTTAGTATACCCTGAAGGGTATTTCGCAAGGTTTCGTCAAACGATTGAAGCAGGTCCGGTTCGGCATACGCTCGTGAGCACCGCAACAGGTACATCAGCCTCGGAGTTGACAAACTTACGCGAAGCAGGAAAAGGGCTGGATGAGCGTCCAAGAGTCGCAGTCGAGAGCACCAGCGAACAAGGTCAGAGTCTTTTTTAGTTAAAGATACGCCAATAGCGTCGAGAATTGGCGCCCCTAGAAGCTCGAGTTCGTGGTCAGCAATCAACCTGGCAGCTGGTAGAAAATTGCGCACCATTTGAAGCATGGAGCCGAGACGAGGGGCTCTTTGAAAGGGAAAGAAAATTTCGCATTTAGAGTCGTTTAACTTGAGTCCTGAAACCGCCTCGAACTCTATAATCTGGGCAATGTCTCTCTGCACCGCCGAGGCGTCACCACCGAGAGTTCCGTCGTCCAGAAACCAAGGTCGAAGTTCGGAAGAAAGGCGTACTTGAAGTTCATGAATAGCAATGCAAAATAAAGCGGGGCCACAGGGGTCGCCCTGTTGAACACCGGAGCATGACTCGATAAATTCTCCCTGCCAAATTAGCTTGCTCGGAAGCCTGTACATCTGGTATACAAGCGGGTAAAGTCGAGGAAGGTGAGTGCGCACAGCCTTAAGCAGGTGGTCCCGCCTGAGCATGTTAAAGGCGTTTTTGAAGTCCAGCTTGACGAGCACCTTGTTTGGAGCACTTCTGTTGTGGTCAACGAATGCCCGAGTTGCATGGACGGCCGCTTCTGCACCCCCCCGTATCCCGCAGCCGAGCTGATGAGGAGAGACCATCGCGACGATGTCTGGCATGCTCTTCCTGATTATGATGAATTGAACTGCGTTGTTGTAGGCCAGTGTGTGAATTTCCAGAAGCTTGTCTCTCGGGACCCACTAGCATGGCAATCGCAATTATACGCGCGTCTTGAAGCCACCGTTAGCTTCGCGTCCAAAGTGGTCACATAGTAGAAGATGCTGGACTATCTGGAAAATCTGAGTGATCACTTACATATTGAGTTGCAACTTAAAAACAAAAACAGTATTATATAAATAACTAAAAATTATAACTAAAACAATTAATTCAAACAAACCTGTAAAACAGGGTGAACATGCATGCTAAATCCTTTGGGCCAATGACGACAACTACATGGTTATTCTGTTAGTCACGTTATGTTATTGCAGCAGTAGCATGTCTTATGGAGAGTAAGGGGCTTTACTCGAACAAAGGCTCATCCGGGCTACTTAAATAATTATTTAAGGATCAACTGCGGCTTGCAAAAACACTAGAGGTAGAATTAGAATCGCTCGTGCCATTCGTCACGGCGATTTAGCAATCCGCGGCCATGCACAATAATACAGCCGGAACAGACAAGACTATGCTCTGCAGAGTACAATACATCTCTGCACTTCTGACTACATATAGATGGCGCACTATTAGCATGCATGCCGCGCTGGTCCTGGCTAAAAGCATGGTACGTGATATCAAGGCTGATGAAAAGAAGATTTTATGAGCAGATGTATCACGAAACTCCAGCAAAATGGCTCTTAGGGATGGTGGTGGTATGGAAACGCAAAGTATATGGCCATGCTGCATAAGCTGGACCACAAGGGCACGCATCTCTGTTGGGATCACAGAACGACGTCAAACGCTTAGAGTGTAGGGACAAGCGTCCCAGTCGTGCCAAGATGGGGGTCCCAACGGGTGAACAGGGCCAAATAATCCGGAATTGCACTCGACATGTAAAGAACATTCAGGGAAGACCGAAACGTACATTTTGCTATATGTAACTATACAGATGGCCCTGCTTTTCGCTCAGAGAAATGGAAACGTGCCTTCCAGAGTAACCGACCATTAGTGTGCAGGGTAACATGGCACGGTTATCACCATTATATGTACCTCATGGGTGAATGTTATGATATTAACGACTGTGTGTGTAAGTTTTGTGGTGAGTGCAACATCTGTCGATATCATGTTCTAATATGTTCGGCATTAGACTCATACTCGCTGCAGGCGCGTGTGAACGAGATATTGTTATAATTTCGTAGCAAACCATGTGTATCAATCCAATCCTACTACCAACAACTATGGTGAATAAATATGATGTGTAATGATCCGGAAAGTACCTTGATAGGTGCGGACGCTCATCACAGTCGTCAGCTCGTAGTAGTAATTAGGAGCTAGGCTATCAGTGTGGAGCGTGGTTTGTTTTGTAGGCATGACTTCCATTGAACCTAGTCATGCCATCAGGGGGATGGTCCCAAGATCTGTTCTGCTGTGACATTGACCTGGTGGAGAATGGACGTAATGCATTGTATGTATTCCTCTTCTAAAGAAATGTATGCGGATTCAAATATTGGGAGTAAGAAGAAGAAGTTCAGATATGCGTCGATGATAATTAGCTGCCTAAACTAAATAATATCTCCCTACAAAAGCAGAGGGCATATTACGCATTATTATTCGATAGCAATGAAGCAGAAGATTCCTGGCGTTTCCTTAAACATCCGCTCTGTAAAAAATGGTGAAAAAAAGGCCACCTAGTAAAGCTTTAGACAGAGCATCACCCATATACCGGTGAGTTATTTTGGTATGCTAACTTATCTAGTAAACTGTAGAATCAGCCGCAATGCTTTCTTTTGGCACGATTGCTGCAGGCTTAGTTTATTCTGACAGAGTTCTGTTATTAAAGTTACTGCAGTGGCCGTTAGAGACACAGACGTATTCATTGTGCAGACTATCCCTGCGAAAACGGTAAAACTCCGGTGCATACGTTTTATTGTTTGCAATTGCGCTCTTACGTTCACTTCTCACAAAGTGATCATTTCTATTTTGTTCTTTGCTCTTATTAGGTCAGTACTGTCCAGAGAGAAAGAAAGAATGTTAGACATTGCAGATACTTATTTATATTAAGGGCCTCCCTTGCCGCTGTTAGCGGCTTATTTGCCGCCGAGCTGCATGAAGAGAATGTTGAATTGTTAGTGACGGCTATATCTGCTAGAAGCATCCTTATTTTTATTATCTAAGCAGGGGCTCTCGAGACAATTAGTCTTGAGGTGAACGCTATTTGCCTAGAGTAGTTCCTTCTTGTGGCAGGTGTGGTCCTTTTATTGATGTCAGTGAGCTTTTGGTGTAGTGCCCAATAAACAATGGGGCATCTTTCTCCTAACTGAATATATCTTTGTTGTTTGTGGCAAATGTGTTGGCCAGTCACATTTTTCGTATTACATATACGACAGTCTGTAAGTCTTGAAACGTAAGAGCAAGATGTCCCGAAAAATAAATATCCGCTTTGAAAGCGCCAGTCATTCGAACAAAATGCGGAATTTTAGCATCTGGTTCTGCAGAGCTCACCGCAGAAACGACACAGTTCCCTCTGTTCTAAGATCAGCTGCAGTCACTCCTTTAGTAAACTAAGGATACCTGCACATAAATCCGTTTGACGAGGATGTCTCAAACCAAGAAGAAAGCAACAGCCCACTTTTCGAGATTCCTAACCGATGTACAACTAATATATATATATATATATATATATATATATATTTTTTTTTTGTCGTTGAGACCTTAGGGGACCCAGGTAAAATTACTGAGGGAGTTATTACTAAGATATGCAAGTATCTCAGATTGGCTACGGGGGACCCACGCGCTGGTGATTTTTTTCGGCAAAGGCTATCATTGGATATACAACGTGGAAACGCCACGGCGGTGCTTGGCACCTTGTCCAGGTGGTCTACACCAGGCCTGGAAATAGGGCTGATGTAGTTTGTCGTCACGTTCGCTAGGGGACAATTGTTAACCCCGTTACGAGTTAAATAAAATTATGATAATACAACAACTAATATATATGTCTTACCATAATACTTCAAACATATCTCTGTTTGCCATATTCATCTGAGGGATAATAGCGCTAATACTAGATTCTATGACCTAAAACATGACATTAAATCGTTTACGTTCCGCCTTGAATTTGTTGCAATTTCTGAGAGCTGGTGCACAAAAGGTACAAAACGTATCTACAATATAGCTGGATGTAAACTCTTAGCTCAATCCATCCCAAAAACAAGATATTCAAGGAAGAGGAGTTATCCTATATATATCCTATATATAAACGAAAAACTGCCACATAATAAAATAACTTAATATACAAATGCATCTGAAACCATTCATTCAAGCGATAGCTTGCCAAACTGAAATTCAAGGCGTGGTGTTGTCGTAATAACAATTAACTTTATAATAATACCGACGGCAACTTGAATAATTTCAAACTAGCATTAGACACAATTATTCTAGATTACCCATAAAGTATCTTAACAATTATTCTAGAGGATTACAATATTCGATATACTGAAATCAAATTACACAACTTCCGAATTCCTGCTCTACATTGGGTCGCATGGTTTCCGCCCACTCCTGAAGACCATAACTCGTCCTTCTGACAGCGGCAGTCGACGTTCTCACATTCAATCATCGACCAAATTTTGCGGCAATTACTTGTCTACATAAAAGGTACACCATGTGCGAGAACCCAAAAAAAAATATGAACCGAGCAGACTCTTCAATAAAAAATCCACCTAGAATTTCAGCCGGCAATAGCTACGACACTGCGGTTTGACATAATCACTAGTGACTCTGCACAGACAAACTTTTCTACCTTTTGTTGTAAACTAAAAAATCTGTACGAGCAACATTTCCTCATTCAGCCTATACAAACGAAGCCAAACCACGCACAAATTACTGACTAATGGTTTGATCAGGAACTTAAACAGATGAGCTTAGCGAAGGACAGACCAGCTAATAAGGGTAGAAAGTATAACAGTAGATATAATACGTTGATGCTAAAAGAATGTACAGAAAGGAACTAGAATTAAGTCGATTAACCACAACAACACATCTACAACCGCCCCTGCTGAGATAGTCGACGTACTTAACATAAACTTTGCAACAATGGGTTCTAAAGCAGTTTAGAATAAATAAGGGGGAAATATAACTAGAAACAATTATAAAAATAAATCCGCATGACCAAGATATTCTCGCTGAAAATTTTACATTTTATGAAATTACTCTCGAGGCAATTATACTAAAATCAAGTAAGCTTAAAGCAAACATGGGAGGCTATCAGGTGCGTATTCCTGGCAAGTTGACAAGGTAATACATAACCAACATATCAAATATTTTGGCAGTTTTCTGTATGCCCGACGGAATTGAAATATGCATGTCATAATTACACCAATATAAGACAGGGAAATAAAAATAAAACAACTAAATATGGATCTATAAGTTGCGTTTGATTTCTAGCTATTGTTTGAGTCAATGATCGATGATTAGATTCGTTTATATTTTGACAACACACACTTTATTAGTCCAATGCAGTTTGGCTTTCGCGGTAAATGTAATACCAATTTAGCTCTTAGTCATCTTCAGGAATGTATAATTAAAAGCTGGGTGATCCTTTGGCTCCCCTTTTATTTTGCCTAAGCATTAAAGACCTAGTCGACTCCCTCAACAGCCCGCTGAATGTTTGGTACCTTGATGATGGCGTGCTAGGAGGCGATGCGGACATAGTTGCTGACGACGTTCGGCGCGTGCTTGATTTTCGTGCAAGCTCGGATTTAGAACTAAACCCAGAGAAATGCGAGATTTATGTGACAGGCAGCAGCACATAGACTCCTGACCTTGACACTCTACAGACCTTATTGCCGGGATGTAAGGTAACACTTGACTGCGACCTGGAGCTGCTGGGAGTCCCGCTTCGACCGCAAGGGCTTACGCGCGCAGTGGCAACGTGGCAAAACAAGCTAAAGGACGTCGCCGACAACCTCGCCCCGCTTGGTGCCCACCGCGCCCTTATCTTACTCCGATCTTCGTTTTCAGCTACCAGGGTCACCCATCTTCTCCGCGGAGCGAACCTAACAGAACAAGTAGATGATCTGCGTGCATTGAACGAGTTGACTGTGAACAGCCTCGAGTCTCTTCTCAATCTATCGCTAGCACCTTCCGCTCGAAAGCAGGCTCAACTCGAAAAATCTCGAAGGGGGGCCTGGGGATCCCGGATCCGCTCGTCTCGGCTGGGCCAGCGATAGTCTCTTCCCTCTTCCGGTCAGAGAGCAACGCCACCGCACTATTAGACGAGGCCGGTATTGTTCAGTACAACGAACTCAAGGGACGCTTACATGAAGAACTAAAGACAGTATGCAGGGGCATTCCGGATAACCTTTTGAGCCAGCGGGACTGGAGCGCGTTCTTATACGACGAAGCGTATTGCAGCTTACTCGCAGGTGCTGCCGACAACTCCACGAAGGCTCGCCTCCAAGCGGTTGCTGCCAAGGGATCCGGAGCTTAGTTGCATGCAGTTCCCAGCGCCCCACTGGGCACTCTCCTGGACAATGAAACAACAAGAATTGCGACAGGTCTTCGTCTTGGCTGTGACCTCGTCACTCCTCATCAATGCAGATGCGGTCAACCTGTAGACAAATTAGCGCATCACGGTTTATCGTGCATCATAAGCGCCGGACGGCGGGCCAGACATGCCGGTATTAACGACATCTTCAGCCGAGCGCTTCGATCATGCGGATACCCCTGCATTCTAGAGCCCCAAGGTCTCTCCGCCGTAGATGGTAAGCGCCCAGATGGGATGACCCTTACCCCCTTCAGTAGGGGAAAGATGCTTGTTTGGGACGCCACAGTCACCGACTTATTAGCACCTTCAATGGTCGGTAGCTGGGCGGTCTCGGCAGGCTACGCCGGCAGTCTAGCCGAGACAAGGAAGCTTGCCAAATACGTTTCCATCGGGTACCCACATGAGTTTCAGCCGCTAGCATTTGAAACCCTGGGCGGCCCAGGCAACATCACCCGCAAACTTCTCCACAGTGTCGGTGAGCAGTTAAACCTGGCAACTGGTGATAAGCGATCTGCAGGTTTCTTGAGACAACGTCTCGATCTCGACGTTTAACGCGGGAATGCTGCGTCCGTCTGGGGCACACTGCTAATGTGGTCTCAGCCCACTCTTTACGAGATTGAGTAGCATTTACGGCGCACACGTTCTCGGGAGACAATTGTCGCTCCATTGGCATCATTAATAAATTATATGTGTTACTATAAAAAAAATTAAAAGCTAGGAGGATAATTGCTGGTATCTTTTTCGATATTGAATAAAGCATTTGACTCAGTCGATAACAATATCCTAATCAATATACTCACACAACTAAATTTCACTGAAGGTCCGATTGCATTCTTTAATTCTTACTTAAACGACAGGGTACAAATCACCAGAAATGGCGAACATTTATCATCTCCATGCTCCCCACACCTCGGTACACCACAAAGGACCAGCCTCTCACCAATACTAATCCTAATATTTATTAACTCTTTTCTAAAGGCTAGTAAACTTAAAACTATCGCTTTTGTCAATGACATTACTTTTCTTTGCCCAATTTCCTTACAAAATCAGATAAGCAATGTTGAGTACACAAACGGCCAACTTAAACAAATTGGTACTCAAAACGCAGGCTGTGTTTACATATTAATAAAAAAATGTAATCCATGGCAAAGATTAATAAACAGACAAATAGCAATTAAATTCGATAATACTAATATACAACAAGCATTTGAATATAAATGCTTGGTGTAACCCTTGACCCCTCACGGACGTATTGAAATCACATAAATACCTTAGTTACCAAACTTGAACAGATTGTGTTCCAATTAAGCAAACTAAGCAATACTAGCGTAGCCCGCGATGTGATGTTGATTATAAATATATATCGTTATTCCTCTGGTACACAACATATTGCTTACCGCTCTCGCTCACTACTGCCCGGGTCAACGCTTTCAACACCTACGTGTAATTTACGGGTTGCACAGAATAAAGCTTTAAGAGCCGTGTTTGGCTACAGGAGGGATGAAAGTGCATCTCATCTGTATGCTATTCACAAACTACTTAAAATACCATCACTTTACAAATTTGAATGAGGCATTCTTGCGAATAAAAACTCCCGTGGCATGTTTTCTCCAGATTAATCGTTTTATTTTGCATCCAATACCAACAGGAATCGCAACAGCTCACCTCTGAGAATACCCAATACAAATCGTAACTATAGACTTAAATCGCTTGATATGGCCATGGCCAAAATATAAAAAAAATCTCGATAAGGAATTACGGGAATGTACATTACTTAAGTTATTATTATTATTATTTGTAGGATAGCAATGTCCGTTAAGCAGCGCGGGCATAGACAGCGTCGGTTGGCGGCAATGCCGAAGCAAGCTAACTATATGGCGCTAAATAGAAGATGCCGCCACCCTACTAGCGAAGACGCGGGAAGTCATTAAATGCACGGGCAATCTGTGAGTATATAAGCAGGCATGAGAATAAATGAGTTAGTGGTCGTTGGTGCGAGCCAGGCAGAGGATGTGTGTTATTTGAGCGCGAGAATGGCGAACTCGTAACGATCGCCGCCCAGCCATGGGGGTGGTGGACACTAAAACTGGCGACTGGCGCAGCCGACAGGATCCGGAAGAAAGAAAAGGCAGTGCAACAATGCACACAGGTCTGCCACCCCCACCTCCGGTTCTGCGATCTATGGACCGGCCAACAACACCGTCGAGGAAATGGCACCAGGCACGGAGCCGGAGGAAGACGGTAAGGTGACTACGTCAGGATGGTGACGAAGCTGTTTAACGGAGATATGTTCAAGGAACACAAGGGAACAGCCGTTGCCGACGACGAGTTCGGCAGCCGTTGCCGGTGAAGACAGCGGTGAGTACTTAGCGGCACTGCGGTGACTGGTGGTGAGATGCAAGGCTCGACGTTCGAACCCTGGTGTTGAGGAGCCACCTTATTCTGGAGAAAAGCTCCTCCTCGAAGAGGCCTTGCAGGTCGAACTGGACGGCCGCGCTACACGAGGAGAGGTGCGTCACGGATGCCAGGTGGATCGCAGGACGGTACGGATAGGTGACGAGGAGCGGAAAGCTGAAGAGCCGGCGGAAAGAAGCGGACCAAGGCCGTCGACAGGGCGAGAACGTGGAGCGGGTGGATCGTGCGCGGATGAAAAAGCTACGAGTACGGGACAGTCGAACAGGCCCTTACGGCCGCGTTACACGTGGAGAGGTGCGTCACGGAGGCCAGTATGGATTGCAGCACGACACGAGTTGGTGAGCGAGGGCCGGCGGAACGAAGCGGACCGAGGCTGGCGGCAGGGCGTGAACACGGAACGGATGGATGCCAGGCGTGCGGATGGACGAGGCACGAGTACGGGGCCGGAATGTACTCAGCAAAACAAGTGAGGAGCCGGAAGTGTACGAACGCGGCAGAATGTGCAGGCGATCGGCGTGGAGGAGCGGCGACGCTGGGATCGTTGGGCCAACCGCGAATGCCTGGAGGCGGCGGAGGATGCACATGAGGATGAGCGAGCGCGAGTGGACGAACCGCAGGAGCACCAGTTTCGTGCGGTCGTACCCGGCGACTGGGTCAGTATACGGAGGCCAGCCACCGCCGGGTGCGCCACATGACGAACATGAAGACGACAGCGCACCGCTCTGAAGGACGTCCACGGCTAGACGCGCACCAAGCCATTTACGGGAGTTCGTGGGTGAAGATGGGACCGAATTCGAAACAAGCAGGTGAAGGGGGGAGAATGTAGGATAGCAATGTCCGTTAAGCAGCGCGGGCATAGACAGCGTCGGTTGGCGGCAATGCCGAAGCAAGCTAACTATATGGCGCTAAATAGAAGATGCCGCCACCCTACTAGCGAAGACGCGGGGAGTCACTAAATGCGCGGGCAATCTGTGAGTATATAAGCAGGCATGAGAATAAATGAGTTAGCAGTCGTTGGTGCGAGCCAGGCAGAGGACGTGTGTTGTTTGAGCGCGAGAATGGCGAACTCGTAACGATCGCCGCCCAGCCATGGGGGTAGTGGACACTACATTATTATTATTATTATTATTATTATTTGTCCATGTTAACTGTTATCATATTTTCTTATAATTTTATTTATTGTAATTATGATTATTAAATTACTTTTTATGTTAGCACTTTGGAGTGAACAATTGTGACTGTTATCACAATGTGTCACATAGCGAACTGAAAATAAACAACTCAAGGCTCTAGGTCCAAGCTGGGGCTGGTCCACCTGGCCAAAGTTCCTCTCACCGACGCTGCGTTCCCCTTCTGAACGTCCAACGACAAGCGCTGCAGTAAGTACTCCCCCGCTCTTTTGTCTCCTGTAGCAACCACCAATCTTCTCCCGACGTCTCTGAGTAATTGTTTGGTAAGCAACCCTGGTCCCCCCAACATCTCAAAAGCTAGAGGTGAGAACAGGTGGGGATAGTCCAGGCTTGAGTACTTCTTGCACTTGGCTGTTTCCGCTAAGGCAACCGCATGCCCAGGGCGGGCTGCGCCAGTACCGATCATTGAAGGGGCTAAAGAGTCGGTAACAGTCGCATCCCACACCATTATCTGGCCCCGATCGAATGGGGTCAGAGTCATTCCGTCAGGCCTTTTTCCGTCATCTCTGAATTAACCGGGGGGCTCCAGCACACATAAGTAGCCTGCCAACCGTAATCCTCTGCAGAACGTCTCGTTCAAGACCGAGTGGCGTGCGATCCTGAACTCTGGGCGCAAGAGAGACCGTGGTGGCCTAGGGAGTCGACTTTGTCACCACAAGCACAGCGATGGGGGAAACCAGTTCTGCTCCCACTTTCAAACCGACCAATATTCGTGTAGACTCATCGTCTAAGAGGGTACCCAGTTGAGGACTCGGGAGGGCGTGTAGCCATACGCTTGCACCCGGCGGGGAGACGGCTTGTTAACTCGCTTTGTCAGCGTCGGAAGTTGCTCGACTCCACAGGTCGCTCCATCGATGCTCGTGTGCCAAATCTGACCACGCAGACTGAAGAGAAGGGGTCTCCGGGAGAGCCCCACAGAATGCGTTGGCTTCACCTTGGGTCTTCTCCAACGTAGATCGGAAATGCGCTACAGCCTGAAGGTCTAGGATAGCCTCGATGTCACTGATCGCTGAATGCAGGGAGGCAATATGCGCCCCAACTAAAAGGGAAACTGCCTCGGGAAGTCCCAACCCGCCTATTGCGACTGGTAGTGATGCTTGGGTTAAGGGGTCGCCCCGTAGCCGCAGGTTAAGTACAGACTCCAACGCGTCGCCTTGCTTCACATTTAGTTCTTCCAAGTGAGATGAAAAGGCTATACAGTTGACACCTCTGAACAGGTAGTTCAGGTTTGAAGCGGAGAAGCACGAGCGATAATAACGAGAAGTATTATTATTATAACTAAGTATCAATAAGTACTAATACTAATATAGATAACTAGAATGACAAGTCAAACTATGTATAAAACATGGATGTTCTGCGAGGAGCATGTGCTAGAAAATGATAATAAACTGAACTGAACAACCTAAATAAAACTTCACAGCGGCCAATATAATCGTCATCAGAACAGCTGAAACCAACGCCGACATTGCTCTATCGGTGTCGCAAACAACTAGAGAGAGGAATTCTATTGTAATCTGTGCATCTCACATTTCTGTTTCAGGCGTAAATCAAACCAAAGTTGAAATGTTCGTTGCCTGAGGCTGACATCTAGTTGATGCGCCCTTATCCAAGGAGTGGCACAATAATTTAGTCTGCATTCAGCACACCACGTTATTCGATAGATCCAGTAGGTAGTCACGAGGGTTAACAGTCGTGCAGCGTGCGACGCGCCGCTAATACGTTGTTGCGATGTTTCCAGCAGTCAATCTTATTCGCTGTTACACTCCGGCCAGATGTCTCTGTCCGCTTTAAGGGTTTAATGAAACCAACAAAATAAATTCGGCTCTACGCATGACTTCTGCGGAGCGTCAAAGGGGCAGGTCCCACTGTTACTCATGCTGCTATGTATATCCAAACTGAATGATACTCACTTTAAATTCACAGAGCAGAACATCGGTCATTGTTTATCTAGGTCTGTTTTGTCGAATTGTCTCGGTATCTGCAAAGTAATTCTTTAACATCGTGCAAACGATAGAAATTTGCGCAAATGATTGATATACACCATTATTTTCATTTGATTCTTTCGTATGATCAGGCTTTTAACATGAATTCCCGATTTAGCCGGAACCTTTGATCTTTGCTATGATATTTTAAACGTATTGTGCAACGTTGTGGATTTGTAATTATTCTCAATCTATAGAAAAAATCCGAAGACTACAAGTTGCTTAAGATTATCTATGCTGGCTTGCTCTATTAAATAAGAAAATATCATAGCACAATGTTACTTTTATATAAGATTTAAGTTTGCTTAAGCTAGGTGAAAAACATATCCGTCTATGGAGCAATGCGAAAAGCAGTCCCGTGGGCGTTAAATCTTGGCTGAGAGTCACCCCGAAAATTTTACTTAGGTGAACAATATCTAATTTGCTGCACCCTGTCTTACATATACTAGGGAGAAGAAGTGCATAGGCGCAGTTCTGCAGTCCTCTGATATTTATCTTTGACTTTAAATTAACTTTTAATAGCTTTCTTACCTTTAATGTGTATGTTCAGCAAAGGTAAAATTAATTTAGTCGTTAGAACTTAACTTTTATTCCTCTAAAACTTTCAGCCATTCACTCGGTCTTTGCAGTTTCGCTTGGAAAGTTAGGCTGGGTTAATTATCTTACATCGTATTAAGTTTACTTGTGTTGTTAAAAGAAGTTCTCGATTAATCTTAACAAACTCGTCTTTCGATAAATAACAAACAGGCTATTCAAACAAAACGTGTGTGGAACAATAATAATAATTTCAACAAGGAGCTACTGGGTGTACCAATTTGCCCCGAGGGGCTCCCAGCAGCAATCGAGCGTTGGAGATTGAAATTGGAAAACGCCGCCGCTCGCCTTCCTCTTCTGGGAGCTCATCGGGGACTTTTCTTACTCAGGTCCTCCTTTTCGTCCTCAAGACTAATCCACCTCCTTCGAGGGGCCGATTTATCAAATCGATCCGACGAGTTGCAAAGGCTCAACGACTTGACACTGTCCACCCTGGAATCCTTGCTGAATACATCTCTACCGCCTAGCGCGCGAGAACAGGCATTGCTACCCATTTCAAAAGGGGGCCTCGGGGTACCAAATTTACTGACCCTGGCCGGGCCGGCTATAGTCTCGTCAATGCTAAGCGCGCAAAACAGGGCAACCCCTCTTTTAGAATCAGCGGGAGTCGACCAGTTTAGAAACCGCTTAGCCCATCTTCAAGAGAACCTTGAGGCGCGCTGTGGGGGTAGGCCTGAAAACGTACTATCCCAGCGTGACTGGAGTTCCCCTCTGCACGACGAGGTACAACGACGCCTCTTTAACGAAGCTGCCGACGACACAGCCAGAGCTCGCTTAAACGCCGTATCTGCCAAGGATTCAGGGGCCTGGTTACACGCGCTTCCCAGTGCCCCCATAGGTACCCTTCTTGATGACGAGTCGATTCGCATAGCAGTAGGCTTACGACTAGGGGCAGATATAGTTAGCCCTCATCGGTGCCAATGTGGTCACCCCGTCGATAAACTAGGACATCACGGACTATCGTGCATTATTAGTGCAGGACGACGCTCGAGACATGCCGCTATTAATGAGACCTTTAGCAGAGCCCTTAGGTCGTGCGGTCGTCCGTGCATTCTTGAACCCCCAGGTCTCTGCGCGGAGGACGGCAAACGTCTAGATGGTATGACACTCACACCATTCGAGCGAGGCAAAATGCTAGTTTGGGATGCAACCGTTACCGACTCCTTAGCTCATTCTATGGTCGGTGGCGGCGCATCCGAAGCTGGTTATGCAGCCCACCTTGCGGAGACTAACAAGTTGAGAAAATACTCATCAATCGGCTATCCCCATGAATTTTGCCCTCTTGCGTTTGAAACCCTAGGTGCCCCTGGCGTTCGGACCAAGCAGCTGATCCGCAAAGTTGGGACCTTGTTAAACCTGTCATCCGGTGATAACAGGTCATCGTCCTTTTTTAAACAACGCCTGGATCTTGACATACAACGTGGAAACGCTGCCTCCGTTCGAGGCACACTCCTGAAGTGGTCTCGCCCTGGCCTCATCGAAACGGACACGTGACAGTCACAATGCGCATTGGCTTAGCTAGTTGATGTGTGTAACATATACCTAATGTATTATACGGAAAATAAACTTTATTACAAATATCGCCAAAAAAAAAATTTCACTAAGTATCTGACGTTATGTTAAAAGAGACCTAGTATACTATTGTTCATTCATTCATGTATTAATCACCTTTGTTAGGTATATAGTCAAATATTATACATAAAAACACGGTCACTGAGCCAGCCTGGCCAGTGATTCAACTCTGGGGCACTCCCCCGCATGATATCTCCCACAAGCTCTCCCACACCTGTTACAGATACATTCTTCTGTCGGCTCATGGTACCCTTGAGTATTACAGAGAACATGGTGGAAGCCATGCACTGCATAGCGTACTACCACACTTCGGTTGGTGCGATGCAGTCCCTTTAACGCATTGTTTGTCATTGCACCCGTACTAAAGAAGTCGGGGTCCACGTCTGACAATCTCACCTCCCACTGACAGATAAAGTCCCTGTAGGCCTGTGTTTCCGGCAACCGGAATTGGCGTTGCAGGTCCTCTATGAAAAGCGGGGTACCGGCGAGTAAATAGACCAGACGATTGCGGCATGACGTGTGGAGGCCGAGCACTCGCTTGAGAAAGGCGGGTTTCACTCGATCAAGCCTCGCGAGCTGGGCAACGCTCAAGTTCTCCCAAATAAGCTGTATGCCGTAGGATGCCGTGGGCGCGATCTTAAGGTTGAAAAGTTTTAGCGCCGCGTTAAGGGAGAGAAGCGTGGGTTTCTCAATTCCGACGCCTGCTACGAGGGCTTTTCTGACCCTCTCGGCGATGTGCTCCGTAAACGACGTACCGGAGGTCGGGAGAGAGAGGCCAAGATACGGAAAGTTGTTGACATACTCCAGTGGTGTGGAGTACAACCGTAGCTCATCGCTGGTTGCAAATTGACCAGCTTTACGGAACTTCATGGCCTTGGTCTTGCCGATGTTGATCTCGAATCCTACATCCGCCACGTACTGCTCGAGCCTTGCTAGGCTCTGCTGCACCTCGAATCGGCTTGTTCCATATATCGCGAGATCGTCTGCGTATAGCAGAATGTCTGGGCGGACGGACTCTCGAGTGCCCACGATGCGTCGCGGAAGATCGTTGAGCAGGATGGAAAACAGCAGCGGACTTAAGTTGTCCCCCTGCGCGACTCCCGTCGTTTGCACAAAGGGGCACAACTCAGCCACCCCATCCTGTATGGTGATCGGGTTTTCCTGCAGGATTGCCCCGATGAGCTGGAGGATGTTGGCAGGCACGCCCGCTTCAGCCAACTTGAAGATAATCTTGTCTCTGGGAGCTCCATCAAAGGCCGAGCGGAAATCCACAAAGACGGCGTACAGGAATTGCTTGGCGTGCCTAGACTGCATCACTTCCCGAACCCTGGCCAGTAGAATCTCACACGCAGTCAGTGTGGACCTGCCTGCGCGGAAGCCGTGCTGCTCTTTCGGGATGGCGCCGAGAGCCTCGAGGAAGTGAGGCAGGCGGGCGGTGAGGATGGCAGAGAGCAGCTTGTAGCAGCAGCTCTTTTTGGCGATCCCACGTCACGAGCTGGGCTCTCTGGGGTTGCCCTTTCCCTTCGGGATGACTGCTAGATGAGCACTCTGCCAGCACGCGCAGACTAGCGTTGAAAAGGGCGGTCCAGCAAGGAGCAAGTACCATGGCCTCCTTGAGGTGCTCATTACGGACTTGGTCGGGACCGGCGGCCTTGTTGAGACGGAGTCGTTGCATGGCGCCAAGCACCTCGGTGAGAGAAAACTCTGCGGAGAGTGAATCCCGTAGCAGCATTGTTTTCTCGTCCCAGGCCGCTTCGTAGTGGAGGATGCCGCGCGGGATGGTGTCGGCCGACGCAAACATGCGGCTGAAGTATGAGATGAGCGCCGATGAGTTGATAGGGCAGGTGGGAGATCCCTGTCGGCGGAGCCACTTGTACGGTTATCGCTCTGCCTCATCCAACAGCGCAGACTCCTTTTGTTCCAGGTACTTGGCGCGTTCAGCTTTGTACGTCCGGCGACACTAACTTTTAAGAATGATGAAGAGTGGCCGCATCCTCGGGTAAAGTGCGGCTAGGAGGCGAGCGCTGAGCTGGGCCATTGTTGAACCATGGACTCCCCCTTCTTGGCTTACTAAGACCAGCTGCGTATCTCAACAGCTCCGTAAGAGCTTTGGCATATTGGTCAATGCCTGGAGCTCCCGGCACGGGGAAGACCTCGTGAAGGCGTTCCCGTAGGTGGTGCAAGCTAATATGCTTGGCCAGCGGAGGTGGGCGGGGAGCAGGAGTCCTAGCAGCTGGCAGGAAGACTCTCACAGCCATGGGCAGATGATTCTTGAAATGTCCTCCGCTGCGGAGGGGGTTGTCAACACCGAGGTAGGAGACCTGTTCAGATGGCAAGCTTACCGCGAATACATCTATGACAGATGATCCCATGTGCCCCTCGAAGGTTGGGCTTTCAGGATCGGTGACAACCCAACAGCCTGAGTCGGCCAGGGTGTCCAGGAGAATTCTCGTGCGCAGATCGGCCGGGCGGTCCAGCCTACTGTTGAAATCGCCGGTGACGATGATGGGCGCATCGCTGTCCAGCGCACTGAAGCACCGGGTCAGCTTTTCAACCAGCACCGTCGAGTTCTCCTTAGACGGCGGACGCACGTAGCCTGCAATTATGTTTAGCCGCAAACCCTGGATTACGACCATGTCTTCCTCAGCAAGAAGTACCTCAGCATCGCCCAGCCGCTGGTTATAGCATACGGAGACACCGCCGCTGGGTCGGCCGGGACCTGCAGGCCGGATTGCGGGGGAGTGCGCGCAGTAGAAGCCGGGGATGTTGAAGGAGGTCGTGGCCCAAGTCTCCGTCAGCACAAGAACGTCAATGCCCTCAAACGCGGAGGGCGCGAGGAGGTCGAGTGTCCGAATCCCCTCGCAGTTCCATTGTGCTATTAGAAGCGGTTCCCATTGCGGCTCCTCCCCTTGCTCCGGGGCCTGCTGCGGCGGGTGCTGTCCCGAAGAGCCGCGGCGAGGTGGTCGTACAGAGTGTCCCTCGGCGGCGCGCGGAACTGCGAGTTGTCCTGCCTGTCCTTCTGGTGCTTCGCTTCGTAGCGGGGACGGTGGCGGCGCCGAGTTTGAGCACCTCGGATCTCGCCAGGAGATCGGTTGGAGCTCTGGGAGGATCTCTCGCGCAGAAGCTGCCGGAGAGCAGTCTTGATGCCGTCCACGGCGCTCTTGTCCACGCTGTGTTTGTCCTTCGTGCCCGAGTGCTTGAACTGATGGGTAGTTTGGTCGTTGCTGACCTTGGAAGGATCTCTTAGGGACACCCCTAAAAAATCTTTTACCCGTCGGGCGATCGCCAGGGCCGCTTTCTTGGCCGGCTCACCCTTGTAGCTGTAGGAGCCGCGTTCAACCACCTGACGCTGGATCTGGGTGAGGGGCACGTACACGAAGCCGGCAGCCGCGGCGCGCAGCGAGAGGGCCTCGTTGGCAGCCTTGCAGTCTTGGTTGAAGAGCGGGAAGAAGAGCACGCTCAGCTGGGATCCAGGGCGGACCACCTTGAGCTGTTTGGCGAACTCCACCGTGGCCTCGATGAAGTCGTTGCCCTCAAAGTTGCCACACTCGTAGTAGCCGGCGTGAAGCGCTACGCAGACAGGACCGGGGGCGGCCTTCTCGATGGCGTCCTCGGCCTCCTTAATGATGTCCTTGATGCCCGGCTTTGAGCAGCTGCGGACGATCATGGTAGCCTTCCGCGGGAGAAGTTGCTTCAGTGCCGGTCTAAAGGCCCCAACAGCGCTGTCACCGATAAGAAGCGCAGTCTTTTTGGGTGGCTGAGCGAGCGGCTGGGCGCCGGCAGCCTCTTCTCGGACAAGCTGCATGTCCTCCTCCTTCTCCTGGCGGGGGCGCTTACAGCTGGCGACCTCCTTCTCGAGGGCCAGCATACGCTGACAGAAGAACACCATGCAGCTCATCATCTCGTGAGAGATGGCCACCTTCTCCAGACTGGTCATGAAACCCCCTGATGTCCATGTTGGCCGCTGGCATCGCGCACAGCCGGCACTTCCACCGAGCGGTGCTGCCCATGTCCATTGCCTTCTCGTCCTCAAGGAGGCACGTGAAGTGAATCGCACGCTCGCAGACCCCGCAGTGCAGCACCAGCCCATCAATCCTTTCCGCGCATCGGGAGCAGGATTTCAAACCGTCCGCGTTTCCCGCCATGGCGTGAAACTGACTGCTGCTACTTCTCTAAAAGCGTTCTTTAAAAGCGACCTTTGTTCTGTGACAACTTTCGTTCGACACCTGTCTTTCTCTATATGATTTGAGCTATAATATAATCTGCGATTGTGGGCTGACGTAATGAACGTCTAAATATATGTGCAGTCGGTTTTTATAAATCTCAAAACAAATTCCGTAGTAGTCAGTACAATTATATAATATGAATATAATTGGCTACTACAGGTTATGGCTATAATACAGCGTAAAACCTACATAAATTAGTGAATTATGACGGGAATGACACTTGTAATGAGTATGTACATTTAATAAATCATATATACATATTTAAGAACTAGAATCGGTTAAAACTGTTTACATCTGACGCGTAGTCATATGTTCGATGAATTATGCAGGACACGCAGTAGCGTGTGTCTGGGGCAGAGAGGTAAACAAAGGGAGCATAGTTAAAAAATCGCAAAATTCTCAATGAATCACTAAAAACTTCACTATACTACCAAACCTTTTTAAAATTGCCGATAAAAGTTCTACCTACTGCACTTGACTCCACAATCAAAGGTTATAAGCTCACTGTGTTGTTAATAGTCAAACACAGACAATGCACACGCAGTGGTGGATTGCCATCAAATGGAACGCACACACAAGCTAAAAACACATGTTGCTAAAAAATAGCAACATACGCTGAACTGCCGGTTGGTTTTTGGCAGGTTGGTAGCACTTGTGTTCACGGTGGTCTGTGACAAGCTTCAGGTCAATCCGGTCGAAGTTCGCGAGATGGGACACGAATTGACCGGAGCTCGGTGTGATGCGACTGACCAGCTGGACGAGCAACAATATGAGCGTATAGTATACTATTGTATTTACAATAATTGAAAACATTATTGTTGTGTTTTACGTCTAAATGGAAATTAAAGAGGCACATCTACTTGGTCTTGACGGCAGGTTGAGATTGATGGGTTCTCTGGTGTATTTCGAAGTAGTATTAATGAACCAGTGATCAGTGTTTTAAGTGGTTTGAGAAATTCAACAGTTGCAACTTTAAACTAAACGACGAACCACGCGGAAAACTGTTAAAAAGTTTACTGGCGGCACCAAAATACAAGCTTTGTTGGACGTAGATCAAACACAAACGCAAAAAGAGTTCGCTACTTAACTAAACGTGTGTCGAGCAACTTTTTGCAGACGCTTGAAGGCCATGGGGAAGATCTCGATGCTCTCAGAGTGGGTCCCACATGAACCGAATGAAAGTTAGCAACAGAACCGACAAACCACTTCTTAGATTCTGCTCGCCCAAACAGAAGTAATTTTTGCATCGGCTCGTGACCGAAGATGAAAAGTGAATTTTTTTCGACAATCCCAAGCGTCAAACGTTATGGTTACCTCTCTGGCGCGGCAGCGTCACCGACTGTGAGGCCGAATCGCTTCGGTAAAGGTAATGCTCTGCGTCTGGTGGGTTAAAAAAGGTGTTGTCTAGAATGAGCTGCTAAAACCTAGTGGAATCGCCGATGCTGCTCGCCACAGTCAAAAAAATAATTGATTTCGCCCAGTGTCGATTGCGCGAAAAAGGACCAGAATAAAAAAGATAGCACAACACATTGATTTCTTTCCACGGCGACCTGTCATCACACAAGACGGACTTAGTGGAAAACTTATAAAGCAAATTGTTTGTATCGTTAGATCACGCATTGGTAAAAATGGGTCAATTATTGTATTGCCTTTAAAGATAAGGGGTCCTTTGTCCGAAAAATCCACAAGTTGCCCGATTAATGGTCTAGCAAGAGCTGTTTTTCAAATAAAACCATCTTTACTCGTTAGTTAGAATGAGAGATTTGTTTTTGCTTAAGACAACTGGTTTTATATGCATATACTCACAGCATGTATATATATACAGCTAAAAGTTGCCAGACGCCGCTCGATTGTCGTATGATCGTGCTAACTTGTATCTTGCTGTCAGCTTACAAATTTCGGTATCCAATCCGATACTAACGCTACAATATACGTACGGCGAGCTGTTCACATATACACACACGAGCAAATTGCGTTATATGGTAGGTTTATTATTTTCCTTCCACGGGCGCGCGGCTAAGTAGCTTTGCTAATTGTTGTTAGCATGGCTTTGTCCCGTTTTCGACGCCTGTAGAAGGCACACTGTGTAACGTCGCAGATTAACCTGTTAGTGAAACGTTTAAATTCGATCAACACAAAATGTGACGAGACACAAGCAGGCGACGAGTGATGAGGGGGGGGGGGGTGAGGGGTGCAGTGCGAGTTGATATATACTTCTACTACCCAGTCGACGGCAATCGTCATGCTAGTTTGTTGTTTTTGCAGGGGTTTAGCGGCTTGTACGATATGTCTCATGTTTTTTGTGTTTTTCGCAATCTCAGCCATTACTTTATTCTCCTTATTAAGCAGCAGCATACGGCGGCGCGCGGCCATCTGGTCGCCTCGACCTTAAAAGCAGAACTGTCGTTCACAGGACCACGAACAAGATGCGCCCCCCCGCCTCATCCGCTCAAAAGCACGAGCAGCAAGACGGTCGGAAAGAAAACGTTTTCAACAGCTTAGCAGCGCCATCCGATCGCTGGCAAAGCATTATAACAGTTGACCAGCAGAAGCTAAAAAGAATCGTGGAGAAAGATGCTTAACTTGAGGAGAAGGAGAAACGCGCATTACCCATACAGCAATAACTGGCCGTATTAATCAAGCAAAATGTAAACAACAATAAGAAAAAAATTGTAGCATAGTAGCGACAGCAGTGAAATGATTGACGGACTGAGAGAAAGGCTGGCTGCTGTTGAGGAGACAACGTCAACGGTAGCGGCAAATGTCGAAGAAATAGAGAAATGGATCCGGGGTTAATAGAATGAAGACAAGAGGCGCGCCGTTGAAGAGGAAACAGTAGTATTAGACTTAAGCCACAGTGGCGAAGAGAAAGCAGAAACCCAAGACCAAGAGGGCGGCGTGACGGAGGCGAAATGGTGTAGGAGACGACAGCAACAGAGCAACAGAAACGAGATCGCTAGAGGGGATGCGCGGATACGGCCATGAGTGGAGAAGGCAGACAACGAGGCTAGGCAGCAAACGGAAGAAGACATGCTAGCGGTTGAGAAACAGCAGCAACTACAACAGAGACATCAACCGCTACACTAATACGTAGAGCAGACATCTCAGATAAGTTCAACGGATCAGGCGGTGGCTATTAAACGAATGGGAAATCTCGTAATAGTTCCTGTTAAACGCAGGAAGTTCATCGGATGGCTACTAATACAGGAAGGGGGGGGGGGTATTTTATCTCAATGAGTGTCCGAGGAATAAGAGATATTGTGGCAGTAACTAAGCAAGATAATAGAGGTCATCAGACGGTTGGCCATCAGTGGCATCGAGAGGAGGAGATAAAGATTGACCGAAGATGCAAAAGATGAAGCAAGGCAAAAAAAAGAGTAGGAACAATGTTTCTTTCGAACGGATTGCCATGCTAAATGTGAGAGGGGGAAGGCAAAAAGGAAAGCGGGAAGAACTATATACATTTTTAGAAATAAGGTCTATCGATATCATGATAGTAATGGACACGCATTTGTGCGGGATGGAAGTGCCGTCGAGTTTAAAGGAATACAATTGGTATGGTACAAATCGGAATACGGACAATGGTGGAAACAGGTTTGGGGGAGTTGGGATAATAACCAGAGATGCAATTGCGTGCGAAGAAGTTAGGAATGCTAAAATGAAGGATCTAGTGGTTATAGAGATTCACCTGAAAGGAACAATATGGGCAGTCATGAGGATATACAGAGCGCCATGCAACATGGAGGAAGAAAATGAGCAGTGTTTCAAAACAGAGATTAGAGAGGGGTAATATGTCTGAGAGATTGGAATGCGCATATCGAACAGCTGGATGGGCGAGAAAACAGAGCGGGCAGAAGATTGATACAACTAGCAGAGTCGAGTGAGGCCCAACATTTTGGGGACCTGCAGGCAGAAGGAAGATACAGGTAGTTCAACAAGTTCTTAAAGTGAGCTTTTCAGAATTCGAATTTTGGCGCGCTTTCGCCGCTATTGGAAACGGCAACTTTTCGAATGCTAGCAGTCAAAATATTATGGTGATTGGCCGTTGCGATTTCGTTTGATCGCTTTTCCCGTGCAACGTATCGGCGTGATTTTGAAAAATGGAGAACAAAGAGTTTCGAGTGGTTATCAAGCATTTTTATTTCAAAGGTTGGAATGCGACCCAAGTGAAAACTGAGTTAGACGAGGTGTACGGTGACTCTGCGCCATGTTTTGCCACTGTTTCCAACTGGATTAATGAGTTAAAAAGAGGTCGCAGGAGCACCGAGGATAAACTACGTTCAGGACGCCCAAAAACGGCAACTGATGAGGAAAACGTGAAAAAAGTGCGGAAAATCGTTGCCGCAGATAAGCGAGTGAACATTAGGGAGATAGCGGAGGCCTTGGGGATCAGTTGGGTAGAGTGCATTTCATCCTGCACGAAAACTTGAAGATGAAAAAGCTCAGAGCAAAATGGGCGGCGCATTTGCTCAACCAAGGCCAAAAAGACGCGCGTGTTTCCGCTTCACAGCGAAATTTGGCCAATATGTCGAAAAATCCGTCGGATTTTTGGCGCAGATTCGTGACCGTCGATGAAAGCTGGGTCCATCACTACACTCCCGAGACCCAAGAAGCATCTCGTCAATGGTGTGCACCTGGTGAAGGACCTCCGAAGAGGGTGCGGACAACGGCATCGGCCGGAAAGATGATGGCTACGGTTTTTTGGGACCAACGTGGACAAATTCTTGTCGACTACCTTGAGAGCGGTAAAACGATCACGGGAGAATATTATGCAAGACTGTTGGACTGCCTGAAGCAAGAACTCATCGTGAAACGGCCCGCTTTGCAGAAGAAGGTTGTCCTCTTTCACCAGGACAATGCTCCCGCATACAAGTCGCGGCAAGCAACGGCAAAACTGGCCCAACTGAGGTTCGAACTTATTGAACAACCTTCCTATTCTCCAGACCTGGCCCCCTCTGATTATTTCCTCTTCGGACATTTGAAGAATAGTCTCGGTGGAAAGCGTTTTTCCAGCAATGAAGAGGTTAAGGCTGCTGTCAATGCCTATTTTCAGTCTAAAGACGCGGAATTCTACTCAAGAGGTATAAATGCTCTGAAATCTCGGTGGGAAAAGTGTATTGCGCTTCTCGGGGAGTATATCGAATAAGAAAAAATTAAAAACAAGATTTGAAAAATTCTTGGTTTTCATTCTAAGAACTTGTTGAACTACCTGTATATGTACACATAGGGGGATAAAGTTATGCGTAGCATATGTACTGACGAAGAGTAAAATAGATAAATGGGTAGAGGAAGTCAGAGTAGATGAATAAAAAATATACAATGCTTGAAGTGATCATATTTGGGTAGAAATGAGCGGGAGAAAGAAGAAGCCGGGCGCGTAGTTCTACAGAAGACATTTTTGAATAAACACAAATGAGCACAGAAAGTAGAGTACATAAAACAGCTCTTGATGGCAAGTGGGGAAAGGCTGGTAGACGAGATGCATAGGAATAATAAGGACGCATATGACAATTGCTGTAAGATAGGGAAAGGAGTTCAAAGGGAGAAGAACGAGGGTGGTGGAGTGATCAAATAAATAAGGCAATAATGGAGCGGAAAAAATTGAGTAAGGAGCATAGAAGGATAATGGGAAAAATGCAAACAAGGCAGAAGAGCATTGGATAAATTACAAAGAAGCCAAGAATAAAGTTCAATTGTTAATACAAAATGCAATTAAAAATCCAGGCGAGAGAAAATTTTACAGGATTTTAGGGGCCCCCAAGGGTCAGCAAGCAAAAGAGCTTTGGTACTATGTCAGACAAGAAAAAACAAGAATGACAAATAACGTTATAGTAGTTGTACACATACACAATAGGCGATATGGACATCGCGTTGCAAGTTCTATTTTTACGACTAGCGTCAACAGTGTAGAAAGGTCAAGAACTAGCACAGAGATTACAACCACAGCAGATGAGATCGAAGGCGTGGTAAAGAAAATTAAGCCAAAAACGATGTGGCTTTGACGGGACTTCGGTAGCAATTATCCAAGCGTTGGGAAATAAGTACGTGTATTATCCAACGAAGATATGTATATGGAGATAATAGCGCAAAGAATTAATAGAACGGGTTTGGGATTGTAAATAGGGGAAAAGGGTGTATATATCAAACACCTGTGCTGCTGTTTGCTGACGATATGGTAGTCTTAGGACGAGGCACTAGCAAAGTTCAACAAATGAGTACAAGCATCTTGGGGTGACAATGACTGCAGGGGATCATTATTTAGAGGAAGAGATAATACGGAGGAAGAAGGCTGAAAGAGGAAGAAATGTAGTAAGGTGTAAACGCCTCTGGGGGTTTTATAAATATATAGTAATAGTGAATATATGGAGGGCCATGTATGTACTAAGATTGGCCTTTGCTATTGCCTTTCTGGTCCGCAGCGCGGGGTTGGAAAATAGTTAGAAAGAATACAAAGAGAAATGATCAAATTTGCAGTGGATTGCCGTTTAAATTGTGCCAATAAATGCCTTGAGGGGAAGGGGGGATGTCAAAATGTATACAGAGGGATGTACAAAGTAACGTAAGATTTTGTATTAGGATTAAACATCTTACAAATAAAGAATTGATTAAGCAGATGCAGCTGGTAAAGATTGCACTTAGAATTAAAACAAAGTGGGACCGCAGGGTAGAGTTCGCAGGTAGGGAGATTGGGTACAATAGTCAGCAATAAACAAGAGCAAGGGTATCTAAGAAAATTGTGAAATTGGGGGTAAACAAGTCATAGACAGACAAATGGAAATTGGCGATGGATTCCAGATCGAGCTTGGCAAGTAAGTATGGACAAATAAAGCAGGAAAGGGGCGGAATAGTACGATAAGTCAGGAGCGAGTGGGCTATTGGCAAATGCCAGGGCAGGATGCAAGAATACAAAAAGCGAAATATAGGGAAGAGCAAAGTATAGAATGTCGAGCTTGTGGGCTAAAGAATAAGTCAATCGAGTATTGGTAAATAATGTACAGCCTTAAGAGGAGCAGAGATATAGAACTGCCAGAGGCCCTAGCTTTAGGACCAACTCCTAGAAATAACCTGGTCGATATTGCAAAGAAGAGTTCCCAACGGAAATCAAATACTCAGTAGGTAATGAAGTATACATTGGTTATATGGATGCGTAGGTAACATATGCTGTCGCTTTAAGCGCCCCTCATAAAAGGATGACTAGTGTATTTAGGTACACATGCCAAACGACTAATAAATAAATTAATCAAGCAAATAAAAAATATTATATTAAGACTCAGAACTTTAGCGAAAACGTATCACATGCAAATTTTAAATTAGGTAGCTGTTAACTACTTTCGACTTTGGAACTGCAGTATAATTATACTCTATTTGAATAAATAATAAATGTGTATCTTCTTAGCCGAGCTATTTCAATTAATGTACTAACTGTTTGATAATGAAAAGTAAGCCCCTTCGTGCTTCAGACCTAACGCCTGTTAAACCCTCGAAGACCCGAAATCTTCGAATTTTCAACACTGTACCGTATGCTTGGAAGACGGTGGTGTCTCGCTTAATGGAATTTATTTATGCTCATTAAATTGCAGGTAATTGTGACCAACAATTTAATTTTTAAGTTAAGCTAACCTCAAAAATAAAAGGTAACTTTTCATTTTTAAACAAGAGACGTGTAATTTGTCATAGAGCTCTTACTGGGTTAAGCCTAAACGCGTTTGATACGCTCGCGCTAGGTTTATAAAGATACGCGATAAAGAATGAGAGTCTACTACGTCGGTCTAACAAATGCATGCAACGAGAGCTGCATATCCATATGACGAAATAAAGTCACCTTAAAATATAAACAATTTGCAGCTGAGGCGTAAGCAACTTTGCTTAAAATTTTGGTTTGCTTACTACAAAAAAAAGGGCGGTATATAGAATATATTTGAATCGCAGCACATTATGCCGCTTCAGCGACCGTCCGACCGGGCGAAAAAGTGCAAAGACTGATGATACGTCTGGCAGCTCGTAATGCGTGGTATTTAGCGCATATCTGCGAGCAGAACAGGCAGAGACATTGACCGCCAACTTGGTGAAATCCTTGAAGCATCTTTCTAGCTGCGCAAAGTTTGTCGCTGAAAGATAGCCCGCACACTGCAATGACGGTAGCTCAATATTGGCACAATTTTAAGCTCAAAAAGACGCACGGCCGCACTCAGGGACAGTCATCAAGAGTATCTCATTTCTGTCTGAATAGAGGCAATAGCCGCCCGGCAGCGGTCGCCTATGTGCTGGGCAAAGGTCGTTCCCATATAGTGTAGTCTCAGACCCAATTACAGGAAGGAGTTGACAAACACCAGCGGTTGGCTACAATTGGCTGGTCTGCTGCAGCCAATAGACCTCTACGGCAGAACTATCTTCTGCTGTAGAAAATGGCTTTCGTCTACCGCAATTATTTGCAGGCCCTCACGGTGAAGGTAACTTTCTACGTCGCCGACAATTCGACAAAAGGCACTGCAATCCCGGTGGATTACTATGTCATCCGCGTACATAACGACGATCAATCGACTAGTAAGTGACGGGGAGCTTTGTCGAAGGCCTTGACACAAAAAACGGCGTACAAAAGATCCCAGGCACAGCCAATACCCTCTTCCGACTGTAGTACATGGATCGCATCCTGTGTACCTCAACCTTTCATGAATAGGAAGTGCGTTCCGACGCGATACCCCGGTAGAGATTTGGATCGTCCACGTTGTCATCGTTTTTGCCCTTGAATAGCAGAGTAAGTCTGGCCTCGTGTCAAACCTGGGGTATGTATCCCCCGCTGAGTATCTGATTACACAGCTCACCTGCTAAAACATCGGATGCATGCATATCAGGCGAGTGATCACCATGCATAAAGTAGGACTAACACTAACGTTTTACAGTCAGGGCGTATACAATTTCTACGTCACGATTATTGAGTAGGGTAATTGGATCTACTGGTTTGTAATGGCGGGTACATCTGGGGCACTTACTGGCATGCATTTCGGATAGAGATGGAACTCTTGCCTCCAACGTATAGAAATTGCTTGGCATCGGAATTTTAACCATAGATTTTACTTCCAACAACAGCACTCCCCCCACCAACTACAGCAATAAAAGCACGAATAACAACAACTTATTGCAAAAGCTACTACGTGTAGGCTTACACACATGACATAGAAAACAACAAATACACTAACAAAATAACTTTCCTTTATATATATATATATATATATATATATATATACATATATGTATATGCGTGGAACTTTATAACTATACATTTTAGGAGCTTAGGCGTCTTGCTCTATCGCTTAGCTTCCTACCAGCCTCGGAGATATGGTACACAAGAGCGTTGTGCCTGCGATGCGCTGCAAGGCACGGCTTTGTCACTTTTGCTGACGCGACACATCTGCGTAGGATCTTTGCCTTTGTTTACTTTGTACACCCAGCAACACAGTGCGTGTGAGGCATTCAACTGTTGTTCAATGTTTTTGGCGTTTTTTCCTGAGAAGCCCAATAGCAAATAGAGAGCAGGTTGCTTTTTAGCTTCAACAGCTTTAATCGTTACCTGCAAAACATCGTAAATATAAGCGTCAGCTATGAATATCAAAGTAAAGCGAATTCTATCAAGAAGGACAGTTAGCAACATTGCGATGTGGTAGAGTATAATATAATACATATAATATATATATATATAGATATAATATATTTATATTTATATATATATAAGATGAACAGATATATAATAATATATACTATCTATATTATATATATTATATATATATATATATCTATACTCTCTTTCCTTTCTTTCTCTCTCTCTCTCTCTCCTCTCTCCCTCTCTCTCTCTCTCTCTCTCTCCTCCTCTCTCTCCCCTTCCTCTCTCTTTTCTCTCTCTTCTCCTCTCTCTCTCTCTCTCTCTCTTTTAATCCCTATATCCTTTATCTATATTCTATACTATATATATATATATATCATGTTAGCATTTATTAAGAATACAGATGGAGCGACAATTGTCTCCTGAGAACGTGTGCACTGGGAATATTACTCATCTCAAGGGGGGTGTTTATCCCCCTTCTATACACAATTTTTGTATTAGACATAAATAAGTACCTACTACCGGCGGTCAAATATCTTGAATATGCTGATGACTTAAAACTTTATTATCCTATTTGCTCTAGTGACTCCCACGCTGTTCTGCAGACTGCCGTCGACGGCATTGCACGATGGTGTTCTGAAAACAACATGATTCTCTCACCCTCTAAATGCATTGTACTGAAAAATGGTGCACTTGACTTTGACTACAAAATTGACAACTGCATTTTACCGACCCTCTCTTATACCCGGGACTTAGGCATATATATTACGCCTGATCTTAACTTTAGCCTTCACATTACCAAGGTTGTGGAGACATCTCTGCGCACAATAAATACTATCTTTCGCTGTTTTATTTTAACGACTCCACATGTGTACATTCGCCTTTACAAATCTCTTGTTCTTCCTAAACTCACATATTGCTCCCCTGTCTGGGAGCCTTATCTGCCCAAATGGATGGGGTCCAAAACATGTTTCTAAGACGCCTGCGAATCAGGTGCCCCCACAGCGTGTTAGATCACGTTGTTCCAAGTATCGACACACTTTTCATGCAGTGCAACTGATCTGTTCTACATCAATTACGAAAATGTGACTTGTCAGGACACTTTTTTGATGTACGCTCCAATTACCTAAGGAGTCAACGATCAATCACCTCAAAAGCCGTGGCCCGCGGTGAATTCGTGAACGGACTGTTTGCTTGGCGTATGGCCAAATGGGCCCATGATAATCCCAATAGTGCTCGCCTATTTGGTGATTAATTACGATTGTCTTACAGAAGTATGTATAGTGATACCAATCCTTTTATGTGAAATAAAAGTGATGTTATGTTATGTCATCTCGTATATAGTGGGTTGGGACCACTTCAGCAGCGTGCCGCGGACGGACGCCGCGTTCCCGCGTTGGACGTAGAGGTCGAGGCGCTGTCTCAAGAAAGCCGCAGATCTCTTGTCTCCAGTTGCGAGGTTTAGCTGCTCGCCGAATCTATGGAGGAGTTTGCGGGTGGGGTTGCCTGGGCCGCCCAAAACGCTAGCGCTTGAAATTCATGTGGGTACCCTATTGAAGCATACTTTGCGAGCTTCCTTGTCTCGTTTAGATCACTAGCAGCTTTGCCGTCGTCGGCTGACAGACCCTGGGGCTCTAGAAAACAGGGAAATCCGCTAGATCGGAGCGCTCGGCTAAAAGTATCGTTAATACTGGCATGTCGGGCATGCCGTCCTGCACTCATGACGCACGACAACTTGTCAGCAGGTTGACCACACTTGCATTTGTGAGAGTTACAAGATCACAGCCGAGCCGAAGTCCTGCCCCGATTCGGGAAGTTTCGTCGTCCAAAAGAGTGCCCAGTGGGGCGCTTGGAAGCGCATGCAGCCAGGCCCCGGATCCCTTAGCGGCGACCGCCCGAAGACGAGCCTTTGCGGCGTCGTCAATGGTGTCCGCGAGTAAGCCGCAATATACTTTTTCGTGCAACAACGCGCTCCAGTCGTGTTGGCTTCGAGAATTATCCGGGGCACCACTGCAAATTGTCTTTAACTCCTCTTGAAGGCGTCTTGTGAGGTCCTTGTTTTGAACAGCGCCGGCTTCGTCTAGAAGTGCAATGACCTTGTTCTCAGATCGAAGAAGAGAGGAGACTATTGCTGGGCCAGCCGAGATAAGTGGATCCGGGATTCCCAGGCCTCCCTTGGAAATCGGTAGTTGCGCCTGCTTTCGAGCGGGGGGTGCCAGCGAAAGATTAAAACGACTCGAATGGCTAAAAACGACGAGCAAAGTAAAAAGTATATATATATATACACTTTTTCTCTCTATATATATTATATATATATTAAATAATGTACGGTAGTATATGATACCCTTTCATTAATGGGGTTGTAGATTTTTTACAATAGAGCAAGAGAGTGCCTTCATGGGACCGAGTGTGAGATATCTATTTTGTCTTGTACCGGTGTGGCTCGCCGGTTATTACCTTACAAAATGCGAAAATGAAAATCCAAACATAACCGTGTTCGGAGGAAAATTCTAGAAAAAGCAAACTAGTCGCGTATGAACTAATTATATCAAATCGATGGTGGTACGATTCGTAATATGATTACCACGAGCCATTCTCCCCCCGACGTCGGACTTCCTTCATAGGGTCCCGCGTTTATAGGCGACGCACGTATACGATTTCTGGCTTGGCGGTATAGCATCGTACCAGCATCTAATTGCTGTACCAGTCTCCAGAAAGTGTTCATTTTCGTAATTATATATATGTATTTTTTCGTTTTTTTATGTTACCGTATTTTCCGGGCCAACGTTCTTTAAGTTTCTTATTTATCTACGAGGGGCCGAGGAGTAAGGGATATTGTGACAGCAACTAAGCAAACTATTTAAATGTACAATAATGTAGAACATAGAACAGTGTTCCATGGAGGACTGGTAGATGTTTTTCAGGCCCGGGATATGGAAAGTGCTGTGAATGAGATTAGCACAGAGATAACAAGACCTAATAGAATTTTGCAAACTGCGAAACGTGGTGTTGACAGTGTGTTCGCTTCTTATGGTGGTAGATGTTAAAGCAGGACGGGACCATAGGGGTACGTGCAGAACAGTGAATAGAAAGATAATGCAGTGGTCAAGGCAGCAAATTACGAATACTCGTCTCTTGAATACATTCAGAACCAATCCAAGAGACATAGCCTCCGATGGAGTGCTCTACGGGGAAGTAGGTGCTGTACCAGCGGTACGGCCAATTGACAAGATGGCGTGCGATTGGCACAATGTTAGGCCTATAATAATTAAAGTAGTCAATAAGCAAGCAGGGGAACGGAACACATTAGGGGGACGCATACGTGGAATCAATAAAAATCGGGGCAGAGCAAATTTTTCAGGCACGCGGTATGGGCATTTAAACGAAGGGGAAACGGTAAGATACAAAAGGGAGAGGAGGGGACAGTATGGATACAGGGAAGAGTGGAACAACAGGTACAGGGAAATCGGGACAACTTCCTGAGCAAGTGGGGACACATAGGAGCAGTGGAGATCACGGGGGCATTGAAGGTCATCAGACGGTTGGCCATCAGTGACATCGAGAGGAGATAAAGGTTGACATACGAGCAATGTTCCTTTCAAACGGGTTTCTATGTTAAATATGAGAGAGTGGAGTCAAAAAGACAAGTGGGAAGAACTATAAAAATAAGGTCTGTCGATATCATGATAGTAACGAAAACGCATTTGTGTGGGATGGAAGTGCCGCCGGCTTTAAAGTGATACAAATAATATAGTACACATCGAAATACGGACAATGGGAAAAACAGATTTGGGGGAGTTGGGATAATAACTAGAGATGCTATTGCGTGAGAAGCAGTTGGGAATGCTAAAATAAAGGATCTGGTGAATATAGAGATTCACCTGGACAGGACAATATAGGCAGTTGTGGGAGTAAACAGAGCGCCAGGCAACATGGAAGAAGAGGATGAGTAGCTATTTATAAGAGATATAAGGGAGAAGTAATATGTCTGGGAGATTATAGATCATAGAAGACAGGGCGGCGGAAAATTGATACAACTAGCAGAGTCGAGTTAGGCCTAACATTTTTTTGGACCCGCGGTAGAAGGGGGATATACGTACACACAGGGGGATAAAAAGTCATGCACAGAATGTACTAACGACGGGTAAAACAAATAAATGGGTAGAGGAAATCAGAGTAGATGAAGAGAAAACATACAATGCTGGATGTGGTCATAATTAAGTAGAAGAAGAAGCCGGGCACCGTATTTGTACAAAAAACGTTTGAATAAACACAAATGGGCACACCAAGTAGAATACATACAACAGCTTTTGGTGGCAAGTTGGGAAAAACTGGTAGACGAGATGCATAGTAATATTAAGGACTCAAATGACACTTACGTTAGATAGCGAAGGGAGTTTAAGAAAAAGGAGAACGAGGGTGGTGGAGTGATCAAATAAATAAGGCAATAATGGAACGGGAAGGTGGGGTAAGGAGCATAGACAGTTAATAGAAAGGGACGCACACAAGGCGGAAGAGCATTGGACAGATTACAAGGAAGCCAAGAATAAAGCTCAAATGTTAATACAAGATGCAAATGAAAATGCAGACGAGAGCAAATTTAACAGAAATATAGGGCCCCCAAGGGCCAGCGAGCAAAACAATTTTGGGACTATGTCAGACAGGAACAAACGACGATGACAAATAACGTCCAATATAGAACATACACAATAGATGTAATAGAGACCACGTTACAAGTACTATTATTTACCATTAGTTTAAACTGTGCAGAAAAGTCTAGCACAGATATTACAACCACAGCAGATGAAATCGAAGGCGTAGTAAAAAAAATGAATCCAAAAATGGCGTGTGGTCTTGACGGCATTTCCGTGGGTATTATCCAAGCGTTGGGAAAGGGGTACGTGCATTATTTAACGAACAACAGTTTAATCAAATATTTAGAGAAGACAGAATCCTGGAGGGTCGGCGCAAGGGAAGACCCTTCTTCCCAAGAAGGGGGTGGAAAATTACACTTTACAAAATAGGCGACTAATCACTATTGGTCGCCTATTGTGTAAGCGTTATAGGTCAATACACCTATAACGCATCGAATAGTTATGCAGGTGTTTAAGTGCAGAGTATTCTGGTGACAAATGAGAAAAGCCGAGAGGCAGTGCGGATTTAGGATAGGTTAGATGACTATATTTTATTAAGTCAGGTTCTGGAAACCTCAAGATTAGGACATTGGTGTGTGGCGGGATTTTCAGATCTTAAAAATAGAAGACATGATATAGTGAACAGAACAAAGTTGCATCAACTTATGCTAGAGAGAAGCTGGTTTTAGAGAGAATCTGGGTGGAGTTACTGGAAGACATTTACAGGAATAGCACGGTAAGAATAATAGCAGCAGCGAAACTATCTAGAGAATTTAGTCGCTATAAGGGGATAAGGGGTCAAGGCAAAACTGTCGGTTGTCATCGATAATTTTTTTTATGTATATATATATATATAGCGCGAAGGATTAATAGACTGGGTTTAGGATTGCAGATAGAGGAAGAGGTGATATATCAAAACACCCGTGCCGCTGTTTTCTGACGATATGGTAGTGTTAGGGCGGGGCACTAGCAAAGTAACAAATGTTGACTGCTTGTGGAGAAGCAGCAAAATAACTGGGCATGGCGTTTAATGAAAAAAAGCAATCTAAAACGCAATTTTAAGATCTAGTGGCATTAAGAGGGAAAGGAAGCTTGTAGTACAGGGAAAATAATTGAATTATAAAAGTCAGTACAGTCAGTATCTTGGGGTGAAAGAAACTACAGGGGATGATGATTTAGATGAAAAAAAGATAATACAAAGAAAGGAGGCTAAAAAGGAAGAAATGCAGTGAAATGTAAGGGCCTCTAGGAGTTAATTAAACGTATAGTAACAAAGAGTATATATAAGGCCATGTTTGTGCCAGGATTGGCATTTGCTAATGCTTCTGTGGTCCACAGCGCGGGGTTGAGAAAGATGTTAGAAACGATACAAAGAGAGGTGATAAGATTTGCATTGGGTTGCCGTTTTATTTGTGTCAGGGATTTTCTTGAGATGAGGAAAATTTCGAAATTTATACAACGGGAAGTACAAAGTAAGCTACGATTTAGTAGTAGGATTAAAAATATCATAAATAAAAGATTGGTTAAACAGTTGCAGCTGGCAAAGACAGACATTAGGATTAAAATGAAGTAGAGAGCAGAGCAGAGTATCAGAGAAAACTGTGAAATTGAGGGTAAACAAGTCATATACAGACAAATGGGAATCGACGATGGGTTCCAAATCGAGTTTGGGAATTGTATATGGAAGCAAAAGCGGAAAAAAGGCGGGGTAGCATTTATGTACAATCATTTAAGAGATAAGTATGCTATTGGCAGATGCCAGGTCAGGGATGTTGGATACAAGGATACAAATAGCTAAATATAGGGAGGGGCAAAGTACAGAATGTCGAGCATGTGGGCTAGAAAATGAATCAATCGAGCATATTATTAAATAATGTATAGCCTTAGAGGCGAGCAGAGATATAGAGCTGTCGGAGGCTCTACGACCAAATGTTAGAAAGGACATTGTCGATATTACAAAGAAAAGGTTGTTGCAATGGAGTGCAAATACTCAGTAAATATTGACAGATTATATGGCAATGGAGTCGCCCGGCTTTTCTGAGAAAGGGCGTCAGTGGGTATGACACCGCACAGAGAGGCTTATCTCTCGAATAACGCTGCTAAAGTGTGATCGTAGACACTTTTACCTGTGTCGTTTAGCCCCTTGGCGATGACGCCGCCTGGCTTGAACTTTTCTACTTCGCTCCAGTTGTGCTGAGGCTACCGATAGGTTGCAGGGATACACGCTCTCTGGCAGTGGTCATCAGAAATAACTTGGTGGAGCTCCGACGCGGTGTTCGGCGTACAGATTTGGCTCCCCTGCTTACCGCGGGTAAGTCAGGTGGTAATATAATTCCGAGCGAAGTCCGTCGATCACGCGGGCGGTGTCGGCCAAGCTATCGGACAGGGACGTGTCGGCAGCAGCCCGCCTTCTTCTATCTGACGACGTTATGGTCGATGAACCAGCCGCCGCAACGCCGTTAATTCAAGGTGGTGCTCCCTCATCTTGGGAGCGAGGCTGTTCGCATTGAAGAAAACGGCCCATTTAGACTTATCGCTTGCTCCTTGGTACTACGTAGGGTTGCGGCAAAATTGGCAGTAAGGGACTCAGAGATGTTATTAGCCTAGCGGTTGGGCCTCACCAGCGTTTCTCCTCCGAGGGGGTGCTGAAATAATGATTCATGCTACCAGGGCTTTAATAGATTCTCGGCTCGATCCATCCGTGTTAGTTAAACTAGATTTTACAAACGCGTTCAACACCGTCAGAAGGAATCACTTGTTGAGAGTGGTTAGAGACGAGCATTTATCACCAAGCGAAATTGGCCTACGGTGATCCGTCGCATTTTGTCTTACCCTCGACACTGCTCACTTCGGCTCTAGGGGTTCAGCAGGAAGACCCGTCTTAGGGTCTTTCTGTTCTCTTGCCAACTTGGACCGAAAACTGGACGAGGAAGAGAAAAACTCGAGTTAGTTTTAATCGCCTTCCCCTGCTTGGTGCTCACCGGGAGTTATACCTTCTACGCTCATCCTTCTTCGCGTCGAGACTAAGCTACCTGTTCAGGAGAATCAACTGATCAGCCTTCTCGTCCCAGTTAGAAGAAATAAACTTAAACCTGGGCCTCGCGTTGGAATCTATAATTAATTTGCGGCTACGAAACGACCCCTTAGTTCAGGCCTTTCCTACCGCTTGCCAGAAGTGGATTGAGCCTGCCTAAAGCAGCTTCACTTTCAGTCGCAGCACACATCGCATCCTTGCATTCGGCGAGGCAAACGACGGTTGATGGAAAGGCTTATGGGACCGAGCAATTACGTTCACCAACAAAGCGAGGTTACGGGCAGGTTTCTGTACCGGGTGCAGGTGCATGGCTGCACGCCTTTCCGAGCCCTCAGCTGGGTACTCTTCTGGACGACGAGTCTACACGAATACTAATCGGTTTGAGGTTGGGAGCAGAGCTAGTCTCCCCACACCGGTGCAAATGCGGTGACGAGGTTATCGTAGATTCTCCTGTCCCAGAGTTTAGGCAGAAACGCACGCCACCCAGCCTTGAACGAGACACTTAGCAGAGGGCGATGGGCAGGCTGCCCATGCATTTTGGAGTAGTTTGGCTTAGCCACAGACGATAAAACGGGACCTGATGGTATGACCCTGACTCCCTTCGAGCGGGGCCAAATGCTGGTGTGAAGCGCGACCGTAACCAACTCTTTAGCCCCTTTAATGAACGGTATGGCCGCAGCCCACCCTGGACCTGCGGTAGCCCTAGCGGGAGCAGCCAAGTGCAGAAAGTATTCAAGCGTCGGTTACCCACACGTGTTCTCACCCCTTGCAATCGAAACATTGAGGGGGCTGGGTTGCTCACGACGAAACTGTTCAGGGACGTCGGGAGAAAATTGGCGCTTGCTACAGGAAACAAGGGGGCTGGCGAGTATTTACTGCAACGTCTGTCATTAGAGGAGGAATCCTCAGAGGAGGAATGCTGTTTCGGTAAGAGGTACCCTGGCTAGGTGGACCAGCCCAAGCCTGGACCTAAAGCCTTGAGTTATGCCCCAACAGGCTGTGTACATGTTCTTATATCACAAATGTGCTACACATAAAATGATGATTTATATATATATATATATATATATATATATATTAGGTAAGTCAAAAACTTTGTCGGCTTTCTGGGACCACATTTTTGAAAGTCCCGCGCTCTGTAGCAAAGCCGCCTGAGAGTGCGGCTGGGTGTTTACATTCAGGAGCAGACCCGTGGCGGCGCGACGGTAAACCGGTTCCAACTTTACCGTTTCGTTTGCGGAATTGGCAGCTGTTTGCAATGGAGGACAAAAATGCGCGTCCGAATTTCGACACATTATGTTGTTCTCCTACCGTGAAGGCATAAGTGCAGCGCAAACAACCCGGAGGAAATGCGCAGTCTATGGCGAAAACGCAGTACACAAATCCACAGTCGAAACGCGATTCACCCGTTTCAAAGCTGGAAACTTCAATCTCGAAGATGAACCGAGGTTAGGACGACCCAATGTTGTGGAGACCGACGAAGTCGATAAGCCTGGTTACTTCGAACCCAGGTTTGACTATAAAAGAAATTGAAAATGTAACGGGAGTCTCCCACGGAACAGTTTGGAATCGCCTTCATGATGCAGGTTTCTCGTGCAAGCGGAATATCTGGCTACCACACGACCTCAATGATAGGCAGCTTGAAGGGCGAGTCGATACCTGTCACGCACTCCTCCGGAAGAACTCGAATGAGCCATTTCTGAGGAGATTGATAACCGGCGATGAAAAATTGATACTCTACAGAAACGTAACACAGAAAAGAAGTTGGGTCCCCAGTGGTTCTCAGGCCGCAGCTATCCCTAAACCCGAAATTCATCAGAAGAAGGTTATGCTGTGCTGCTGGTGGGACTGTAAAAGGGCGTCGTGTACTTGGAGCTGCTTCCAATGGGTCAGACGATCAACTCCGTCGTCTACTGCAGACAACTCGAAAACTTGAAGGCTGCAGTAGCAACGAAGCGCCCGAAATTGTCAAACAGGTGGGGCGTCACTTTTCAACATGATAAGGCGACACCACACAAAAGTTTGGCCACCCGGTAAAAATTGTCGGAGTTTGACTGGGATGTGCTGCCGCACCCAGCTTATAGTCCTGACCTCGCACCATCTGATTATCACTTGTTCAGGTTTCTCGAGAACTCCCTTGATGGCACAACATTTGAATCTTCGGAGGCTATACAAAATCACCTCACTCAGTATTTCGACGAGAAGGACAAGACGTTCTGGGAGAAAGGAATCATGGATCTACCGAGGCGATGGGCAAAGGTTATCGAACAAAACAGTCAATATATCATTGAATAAAAATACTGTTGTCTGCATAAATAAGGCTCTTTAAAATCGGGTAAAAAAGCCGACGGATTGTTTGACTTACCTAATAAGTATATATATATATATATATATATATATATGCATATATATATATATATATATATATATATATATATATATATATATATATATATATATATATATATATATGTATAAATATATATATATATATATATATATATATACATATATTGTGATGATTTATTAATCATTTACAATACGTTTGCACGCTCGGCAGTGCTTGCCTTAATAAAAATTGTGGCAAAAAGGTGTCACGTGAGGTTAAAATTAGCTGTCCGTGTCCTTGCTTATGGACCCGGTGCGAGCGGTACATCCTCAAGGTTCCTTGCTACGTTAAAACGGTAAGATCCATAAGATTTCTCTTCGTGACGCCGAGCCCCAAGAGCGTACTCGCAGATTCAGAGTTCCATACACCACTCATAGAGATAGTGATGGATCCGATTCTGCAAGGTTTTTGCGGGGGTGGGGGAGCGCCGCTCATAGGAACTCGACGTCATATTTGGTGATCTTGTCTTGCCGCGCTTTTGCGAGGTCCCTGTTCGGGCCGCAAACCTCGGCATCTTAAACCCAGACCTCGGTTGGTGTTGTTATGACGAAGTCTGGCTTTAGACCCGGTGCGCCCGGTCGACAGAATACTCGCTCACGAACCACTTCATGACCCTTTTCGCGGAGAAGACGCGCCACGCGATCACAGACGTCGTCATGTCTTTTTATAGTTTGTTTGTGCGTTGTATCGCACATCTGAGCGACATGAGCCAACGTCTCAGGCACATGACACCCCCGTGCCTACAACGTTTGTTGTAGCCAGAGCGTCCTCTGGCCAATCTGGCACCCGTTAATAGTGCGTTGATTCTGAGCTTTAGTAGGTTTAAATACTCCTTATCAGATAGGTAGGGCATCCCCTTAATCCAGTAATGTACAAAGGGCGTTTTGTGTGCTTTTTAAAATGTGCCCTATCGAACGTGTTGTTTAGTTGTTGAAACCAGTAATCGGTCTCTTGTGTAGCGGTCTCAATGGAGGTTCCCACGCGCTCGCAAGAAACTCTGTTTTCGCAAGGTCTTTTTTGAAGTGCTCGGTGGTTAGCATCCCAGGGTGCGTGGAGTGTTGTAGTGCTGTCAGACGGGAGAGGCGGATAAATGTTTGGAGGCAGGAGATGTCCAGACCGCCGTGTGCTGTGTGTGCGTGTACAGGTAGGCGTTCGGCACCGAGTTTTCAAGCTTAAACCATTTCGACTTAACAACCTTTCTGATCTCTTTATCTAGGTCGCTAAGGAGTGCGTGAGATGGTCTGGGACCGGAGACCAGTTCATATAGGAAACGGGGAATGAGAAAGTCTTTCAAAAATATGAGTCTTTGGTGGGGTTCAAGGGGAGCTCTCGTAAGTCTGTTCCTTGGTGGAGTCAACTCTGTCATTGCTGTCAAAGTCGACTTTAAGATATCTCCATCGATCGCGCATACCTTTAGCTGGCAATTGCCGATCTCCAACGTTAAATTCTAGTACAATATTAATAAAACCTTTACCTTTCTTCCTATGAAATAGGTGGTAGATAGTTAAGTTTTTATTAATATTAATTTTAAGGCCTCGGGATTTCGAAAGGGGGTCCGCAATATTAAGGAGCCGTTAGAGAGTAGATTTCATGAAGGCTATGAGAATAAGATCATCCGCAGAGGCTAAGTCCATAAGGCGCAAGTCATCAGTAAGTTGGTACCCGATATTAGTTTTGTCTAATTTTGAAAGAACGTTGTCGAAAACTAGAGTTAAATAAAGGGGGGCAGAGGATATCCTGCCTAACACCCCTAGTTGGCCGAAATGTGCGACATTCTTGTCTAAATTTTATGAGAGTTTTAGATGAGGTACAAGCGTTCGATATAATTAATGAATACCTCCGGGTATCCGCGAGTCCGACTCACCATGTCGAACGCCTTACGGAGGTCGATTGAGGCGAGTCTGAGCTCACGTTCTGCAGACTTGGCATCGTTAAGGATACCATCCAGAACCGCAAGATTCTCGAAGGTGCTATTATAGGGGAGAAACGCTCGCTGGATTGGGACAGGCTTAATAGAATTCTGGAGGCGTCTAAAATTTTGTTAAGCGTTCGTTGTAAGTATGAGCTAATAGATAGGCGTCGCAGATCGCTTGGGAATGTGGCATTGGTTATTTTAGAGATAAACGGTTTCATAGGCTGTGGAAATATTGCTAACTAATAGTATATTAAGAAAACAATAGACTACTTCTAGCGGAAGTTTACGGAGGGACGAAAGAGAAATCCCGTCCAAGCCTAGTGCTTTAGAAGGTCCGCGGAAAGATCTGTTGAAATTATGTTGCGTTTGGGAAATGTGTTTGTAAGGGCTTGAATTTTGGGTACAATATCTTTTTGGGAGGGATTATAGGGGCCATCTGATTCAAGTACCGAGGCCGATTTGGCCCAGGAATTTCAGATCTGTCAGGGTTGATATCTAGATGAGACCTTTTTACGGAGGTCCTCTATCAGATCCTTATGCGCCTGAGAACTACGTTGGCTTCTAATCGCCATAAGTGTGAGTAACTTAAATTTAGTCGCTAAAAAGTTGTCAATTTCTCTAGGTATTTCGTCATTATTAACTGATATATCTGCTTCCAATGTTGCTAAAAGTTCACGGTCTTGTGGGTTCCATCTGGCCTTCTTAGAGGAGAAGGGGAACTTAAATGTTCTCATATTCGTCCGGATAGGCGTGACGACGGTGTAAAATAAGACCCGATTTAGAATCAAAAGCCTTTAGGCAAGTACCAGATGGACATCTATACTTTGGTTGGGAGACGCGTGAAGCACTAGGGGGTTAAAACTATTATGAGAAACAGATGTGTTATTTTGTGTGGAACTTAAAATAAAATCATTAGTCTGTGATCGGTTAGGAGTTGGGGAGGCGGCACGAACTTCTCGTTGATTGTGAGTCAATCTAATGTGGCTCGCGTGGCCCGCGCCAGATTTGCATACTCGCCAGCAAGTCTGGCAGCTGAATCTTCCGACGGTGTTGTTGCCGCCACGTGATGCCATCCTTGTCTTGGTCCACAGCGGAGGTAAAATTTCTTTAGAAGTTTCGTTGGTGAACGATGGCGCAATTTTACGCAGATGTTGTTGTTAAAATCTCTAAAATAAAGCAGGTCTTTAGACCATCATTAGGTTTATCTCTGCCCAAGTAGCACTGTCATATCTCGTCACGTACTGTATTTATGCAAAATAGCACCGAAAGTAAAAGTTAAAAATTGCACATTAATATGTACAGTAGTAGTGTTCGTCTAAGATATATTTGTGGTAGTTAGATGGAAGACTAGCATCAGAGAAATTGCTGCCTCTGATTCAGTGGAATTGAAGCATCTATCACAAGTATAAAGTAGGTTATGTAGGTAGTCAATTAAAATATAGATTGATTTAAAAACACGATATAGCTGCCCAATATATCGTTGCTTATTATATTCTCTACGCTAAGTTCGATTTTCAACACTAGGAACAAAGCGTATCGATATACTACTGTATATATATATATATATATATATATATATATGCGCTGTCTGGGTTTTGTAGCTAGAGCAGACACTATACATATATAGAAATTAAGATTAGTGAAATATAATTAGGGCCGCTATATTTCACTAGAACAACTATTTAGGTGGACTCATCTTACCTAAATCTAAGAATTGGCAGAGTCACTTCCACTCAAAAACGCTAAAATACACATAAGAAAAGCCTTAGCAATGGTGAACGCACTGCTACCTGTCTAACATAGTGACGTGGCGAATTATAACAAGTTTGCATCTTTTAAATGCAAAAAAACTGTTTGACGGTGTTGAATCTCACAGTTCGGTCACACTGATGCTCACGATAGTCTGTGACAAAACTCCCGTTAAAGCGCCAGATATAACTTGCGATCTAAACAATTTAAGCGGACGCTCGCACCAATGCGACCGTCCGGCTCGCTGAGTAGGGACTTTTATATATATCTATATATGGTCCCAGATGGTCCTCTCGCTGGGAGGTCTGCGTTCATGTGGCTAACTTGCTCTCGTTGTGCCTATTAAGCCAAGGCAGCAGGCGTTCCCAGTCGGTACCACCGGGTTGCGAAAGCCCGGGGCGTTAACCGGCCGGCCCGGGTTTCGTGTGTAGCACACTTTCCCCATACATTTAAAGTAGCCTTAACAGCCCTTGAATGGGCCACGACAAAATTACAATATTAATTCGTTGCCACTTAATTGATATCGTATGCCTTGCCTCCCGCGCGAACAACAATGACCTCGGGAAAGTTAGTATCGAGAGTTTGTACATTCTCACCAACTTTCATTTTGGCGCGTGAAGGTCCCCGCAGCACGCGTAACTTGCGCGCCAGCGAACCAACGCCAGAAAGAGAATCATAGTTACTCCCGTCATGCGTATGCGTTTATTCACCAACAACGAATAAAATGTGTTTGCTTGACACAGCTTGGTGTTCACTTACCGAGCCTTCGTGCTGCACAGTCCACTTCTTTGTGGTATTTGTCCCGCTTCGAGCCCTTATATGTTTTGTCGAGAAATCCAATCGAAATTCGGATAGGAACGTTTTAAACGAAGTTGAGCCATTGTTCCAATCCTCTACGTCAAACTGAGAACATTTATCATTTTTTTCATTCCTCAGATTGTAGTACTTTTCACTGAAACCAGATGAAAAATGTTAAGAGCATTTAGCTGTAGATCTTTGATCTCCTATTTTGAGTTGGTAATTGTTGCAAAGACGTTGTGCTGCAAGGTAAGTAAGTAGTGGCAATTGTTTTTATTATTGTTGTTCCTGTTGCGACTGTTGTTGTTGTTGTTTCTTTGAGTGAGTTAAATATTACTTCCGTTTAATCTGTTTAAAAGTAATTCATCCCCCAGCACTGCCAATGCTCGTTGTTTTTGTTATTTTTGTTATTATCATTATTGTTATTATTGTTGTTATGATTTTCATTTGTTCACAGTCCACAATGAATACTTTTTATTTAGGTTATTTAGTTGCACATAGATTACTGACGCCTGACGCCGGCCCGATTCGGCTACGGCAAAAAGGAGAGTCCCTTGCCAATGAACCAATTATTGATGCAGCGTTTTCGCGTTGGATTTCAACCGATATTCTTTGTAGCAGGAACTGCCATGCCCTTCTCTTGCCGGTTGATGCAGCAACCCTATATTCCTAGCTCCGTCAGAAAGCTCCTTGGGATTTCAAAGGCGATTGATTAAACAATAAAGTTTTGCTCCAGTTCCCGATACTTTGCTAACTTGCGATCTTCAGCGAGGCAAGCGGCTGCTCCGACCTCCCGTCCTGGTATGGCGAGCATACGAAGCGTCTAACGTGCAAGATACGGTGACGTCGTACACGGGGCGGCGACCTTCATTCCGTGGAACTTGCGTCAGGCCGTCCGAACGCAGTTGGCTGTTTGCTGACAGACCGACTGGCTCTTTGACTGCAGGTATGTGGGCTGACTGCATTGCGCGGTGTATTACGCTGATCAAAGCCGCATGCCTTGAGAACCTACCGGCGCTCCTCTTGTAAGCCAGAGCATCCTCACCAGTAGAAGACCTCACCGGTAGGTCACAGGTTGTGCGAAGCAGACTGATTGCCCCAAACGCAGATAATGCGGAGTGTGGTATTGTCAAGCATCGTCTCCAGCTGCGGTGAGGAAATGGCCTGAAGCCATTTTCCGCTCATCGGATCAATCACGGCTCTCAGTCGCGCCTGCTATTTAACGTTGTTAGCCGGAATCATTAACCGCTTTGGATCGACTTAACTACTCTCAAGCCCAATTCCGATTGTGAAATGCGCTCAGGCAATGTGCACCACTTTTCTGCATAGCAGCGGCAGGCTTGTTCCGATTGGACGATGAAGCTTGTGTAGACATCCGGTGGTGCGATTCCTGACACTAAAGTCTGGGTGGCTTTTAGAGACCCGAGGTAGACAGCAATGGCAATCTGCAAAGCCATGCGAATCCTCATTACCCCTGCGAACGTTGGAAGCGAAGCTTGCAACCACGAGGTTTGCCTAAGCTGAACGTTTAGAATACCTTGAAGAGTACATCGCAAGGTTTCGTCAAACGATTGAAGCAGGTACGGTTCGGTATAAGCTCGTGAGCAACGCAATAGGTACATCAGCCTCGGGGTTGGCAAACTCACGCGAAGCAGGTGTCGAGAGCACTACCTCATTTGCGAGAGATATTGCCACACAGCGCAGGAAACGAGTTTTAGGGAGCAAAAAGCGAGCTAGGACAAGACGACGACGGCGAGAAGATGATAACTTTCCCTCCTTCTAGCCCAATGACGAGCGGACGAATTACTGTCGAGAACACTTGCAAAGACTGCCGTGCAATGGCAGCAGGCGCACCTCACACTCATTATAAAACCAAGCTCTACCTTTCAAAAACTAATTTGCCTACAGAACACAATAGGACGATCGCTTGAGAATGTATTAACAGAGCGCTTAAATGCAGAGTTCGAGGACCTAAATTATTTGCCGGGTAGACCAGTAAGTAACAGGGTATTTCCGACGGGGCAAATGGACGCCTTATAACGTATCCTGCGGAGGGCGAACCAATAGACTATGAAATCTCTCAAACCCGAGAAACATTTCAGTAGAAAGCTATACGTTGAGGTTTTTTGTGGTTAGCAGAAGGATGGATCCTGATTGTATTACACGCAAACAAAAAACAAGTGTAAATAAACTGTATGATTGTAGAATGCTTGCTAAAAAGCCGTTAAATCTAAGAGAAATTGTCACGCAGAAATTCGGGCGGCATTACTAAAGGTATTGTGACCCTCGGATATCGACACGACCAAGCAAGTACTCACCGTGTCGAAAATAAGCTATATACTTATGGGCCGACTTGTGCATTAATTATGACATTGCGTGCCCGCATCCATTACGCGTTTTTTGTTTTCATGAAACGTGAATTCTTTCAGAACCGTATGCGTCTATGCTAACGAAGCGGACACGTAGAATTCGCTTACGAATGTAGTTCTAAAACTATAGTTGTCCACTTTGTTTTTTATTTTCTCAGAGGGAGCTTAACCCCATACTATTAGACGCTCAAGATGTTTAATAAGTAAGGGTGATTCACCCTACAGCTAAGAAGATTAAGACGAGTTAACGATCATACTATCGCGTTGCAAGACTCCACAACTGTCTCGACTTCTACAACCAGAACTATAGGTCCGAGAGTCCAATTTCACAAAACGTTTGCCCCAAAGAGCTTACCGAGACACACGACGCCACTCCATACAAGATCAATCTTCCTTATTCGGCCTGCAATAGAACCCACACGTCTGCAACCCTCTAACATTTCTACAGTCAGTTTGTTTTTAACCAAGTGAGGATGATTTGTGTAAAATCAAAGACAGCAGGTATTGCGAGTATTTGACAAATTACCCAATGGTGATGTGTTCGACAGCTCGTTCGGCACGTGTGGCGTCGAGTCTGACGTTGTGGAGGCTCTACGCGAGAAGCATCCCTGCGCACCAGACTTAAGGTGCACTGATCGCCCTTCTTTGCGGTTAGCTTCCAGGTGTCAAGAGATGATCTACACATGCAGTTAAAGAGCAGGGCCGCTGGCCAAGTCACCTCCAAAACTAATTGAGGATACTACTATTTGGGAGAACCGCCAACAGAATCTTGCCTTGCAGCGTGATCCTTAGCATTGAAAAATAATGATGGTTCAACCCGCCATATCGCATATTCCTGTGCACTCCGCGGGATAGCGGCAAAGATTGCCTTCTAGAAATATGTCGTCCAAAGTAGTGCAATAGCTGAACACTAACCTAAATTTGCAACTAGAAATGGTGATCCAAGCTGCTTGAGCCCTTTTTTTAGTCCAGGCCAGAAGTCGTGGCCATGGTCAACGTTGGCTTTTAAAACGCTTACAAAACGCGTCCAGCGTGACCTTCTCCTGAAAGCTGTCGTCTCACACGTCATTGATTTCTACCACTGTGTGATGCAGACATACATAACGTACTCAACTGCTTTTTGTCGACGTCGTTAAATCGCAGTCAAGTAGCAGAGCAGTTTATTAGGTCCCCCCTTCCTTGTTTCACCGGGCAATCGAGTAGTTAATGCACCTCCCTTACGTGCGCGCTCAATGTATGGTATCTTGATGACGGCGTGTTAGGTAGCTACCGTATAATAATGGCTCGGAATATACACAAAGTCCTAAATTTTGCAACAAAGCGTGATTATTCCACAAGTATGCGTACCCTTTGTCTCGAGATCACAAATATCCGTCTTCTCTGTGGGAGTATTAAGGGAAGAATAAAATACCTACTGCTTAATAACGGAGAAAAAGTCAACTACAACGTTGCGTAGAGAAGTTCAAGTCATGTTCGAGTTGCCGCTCCGGTTTACATCAATTAAATGTTTATGTGGTTTGATATATACTGAAAAATACTATATACTTTCGATGCCTATTTTCTCTGAGATATGGCTTCTTGACAGTTCGCGTGAATTCGTGATCCGAGAAATTAGCCGTATTTATTATTACATCATCTATTAGTAATGTAATTTACATTACTGAATTAATATTCTCATTTAGTTTCGAAAATGGCATTAGTTTCCGTTAATTTTGAACATATCACATGTTAGGGAGTCTTTTCGCTATCCCAGTCGCTGATCCTGCGAGGGTAGCCTTTAATGTCTAGTGCCTGAAGAGGGCTGTCAAAATAAGACTACTCGCCTTGATATCGAACGATTTAAAACCGCATTTAAGGATTCCGACACACACTTTTTGGCTCGCACCTAAGCGCCCACGCGTTAAGACTCGAAGTCGCAGGCCAACTGGGCTTCGCGCCTGGAAGTTATTTGTCTAACCAATCTTTGTGATTCAGCATACGACAATATGGGCACGGCACGTCTTACTCAGCCAAAGCACATTGTCGTTAAACTCTAGGCCGGTTTCGTTGTTAGGACTGTGCTATTTGAGGAAGAGGAAGTGCAGCTGTGGGGAGAAGGTCTCACCTATAGGTTATCACTGTCTATCCTGCATTCGGGGCATAAATTGTAAGACGAGCCACGCTGCCCTAAATGATAACCTAGCCTTCCGTGTCTTTAGATCTTCTGGTTACCCGTATGTCCTTGAACCTGCGGGTCTAAACAGACGACTCCCAGTGGCCTGATGTGATGACGCTGACAGCCTTTAAAGGCAGTAAGCACCTTTAGTGTTCTGTCACGGTGCCGCCCACGCTGGTTACGCTGTTTCGCAGGCGCAGGCGAATATGTAACCGAAGTATACATCTCCACAACGGGGGATCTTTACCTTCGAGACGTTAGGAATCTAAACGAAATTAGCGTGTAGATAGTAGTGGGTCACGTACAGGTCTCAGACTCGGTACTGGGAACACACGTTCCGGCAAATTCTTCCGACAAAGATGGTCATTAGATATAGAAGAAGTAACTCTGCGACTCTGGTTGACACCAGGTGGTCGGCACCAGATCTGCACGTAGCGCTGATAAAGTTTCTATACACGTTCACTGAAGTACAACTGTTGACATTTCATTGTTAATTATAAATCTGTTATAAATTATATGTATGCAATGAAGAGTACATTAACTCATGACAGACAGGCAACGCAAAGCTGGTGTCGGTAATATGTCGCAATGCCAATATAGTTGAGTTGTCCTTACCTGTTGAAATTAACTTTGGGGATTGTCGTGCGGTATACGTTATATGGAGCTTTAGTACTATCAAAGAGGTACGCTTGCATCGGCGACGTTTGAGGAAGGACAAACTCGCCAACGGCTCTATTCGTAGTATGAGTATCTGGATACACCATTATCCAAACAAATTGGGCAACCTAAAATACCGGAAATTGTGTCCCTGTTATCAGATTGCGTGCAAATTATTATTGACCAAAAATCACTAGTGCGAGGATACAGATAGTTTTTTTTGTTATCAGCTAGTTAGACGCAACGTATAAGTAACCTAAAGTGTGCCCGTTGCACTTCATGTAGCTATGAATAAACAGTAAAGTTGCAACAGATTTTGATTTTTCTGATAAGGTTGTACAAGTGATATACCATAAATACACCATGCTTAGAAATAAATGGGTAAGGCTGTATGATGAGAGCCTGCGACGAGTTAAATTCATACGTTTATATTATTTGCAATACAGCCTCATTATTGATAGAAAGAGGTGTCTCGAAATTAGCCTTATTGACAACTTATCCTGCACAGTGATTTCGAGAAGTTACTTGTCACATAGTTTTGCAGATTGTTTTTCTTTATTTTTGTTCAGGGTCAGAACAGCGAAAAATGGCTGGAGCGCACTCGCCTTAAAAAAAATTGGTCACAACAAACAAAGGAGTTAGAGATTCGTGAAATTCAACATTTAATCGAATCAAAACTTTTTATAAAATTCGATCGATCCCGGCGCTTAACTCTATCAATCAGTATGTTCTGGTTTGTTACTGGTTCTCATTTATAACAGCTTGTATAACATTCGGCTTCAGAAAAATGTTCTTTTTCAGAAATCAAATTCGTTAGGCTATCCCGTGCTGTTTATATGCAATATGCCCATGCTAGAATGTTCCGGTTGGAGGCGTAATATTGAGTGCAATCTTTGCGGCACTATTATACGATCAATTGATCACCTAAGTAAGCAACCTGCAGTTTCTGTCTTTTTGGCTGGAGGCCGGATCTACCGGAAACGAGTTTCCTCCCTCTTTGTAAAATCGCCGGCGGTACCAGATGGCGTCTTCTCACGCCGTAAGAGGTTCAGGCACGTTGCCACGCCGTAAGAGGTTCAGGCACGTTGCCACTGTCAGACCAGTTCTTGTAAGTAAGTTAATCGCGCAAGGAGCTGGCGTCCTACCAATCAGGCCGTTCACGCAGGCAATGACTATAGAGCTTTTCTGTTGATTAATTGGCTGTAAATAGTCTCAAAGCCCTCTAGTTGTCACTATTTAGAAAAACATCTTTTAATAGAGCTATGCATTCCAGCCCTGGTGTTCGCCTTTTATAAACGTGTTTACCGACTTCATATACAGTGTGCCAACCTTAAAATTTGCTTACACTTAAGATCGACTCCCACGAGTTTTTCTCTCTTTTCACTGACGTGTCTGTGTAAGTAAAACGGCACATGAATTCTTTAAACTGTTTTATAACTATCCTATCGTATAACGATAGGGATAGTCAGACATCGCTTCACAGAAGATGCTATTGCAAGTAAAGGAGTTGTTTGGTGGAGAAACTATACAAACTATTTAATACCATCTGAAAAAAACTGAATCATGCAAACAATAAAACATTTATATAAATGTACATTATACAAGAATCAACAAGGTGTTGACAGAGAAGTGACGCGGGAGACTTGATAACGGTCTGTATCTGTCGGCTGCTAACGTCTTTTCTCTGTTAACACGGGGCCCTATGAAAATCGGACGCTTTACTCTTGTTTCTAAACAAAGTGTCAAACGCCGCCATAGCGTTATCCGCTGCATATCCAATAGCAGCATTTGCCGGAACAATTAACCAGCGCGTGGGCCCCGGAGCGCATCCCAAACACTAGCGCATAATACTAATGACTCCCCCGGTAGTTTTACCTAAGCCCCCTAAGGTTTCAAAGGCAATGGGCCAAAGGCCCATAGAGTCCGCGGTAAGCGCAAACTTCGGACACCTAAATATTTCTCTCAGTCTGCAATACAGCATAACGAGCCTGGACAGCGTTATGATTGACAATTAGAGGCGCTAAATTGTCAGTCACGCTAGTGTCACAGGCGAGTGTTCTTCTACCTTCAGAAGCTGGCGGGGTCATTTTATCAGGTATAGACGAACCTTTAGGCTAAATAACATAGGGATAGCCAGTTTAGGGCTTGGATTACAGTAACAAATTACTTTGTTGTACGGAGATCGTATTTACAACAAGACGGTTTCAACGGAATCAATTGGTGGAGCATAAAGTCATGCATCAGCTCCACTGGATGATACTACTCGAATACGGGTTTTGTCTATATTTGTCCATATGAATATCTTCAAGTACTGAGGTCAAGCTTGCCTGCGAAATCGGGTTCTCGAGTTTTCTGTACGTCCTAAGAGACCTCTCTTAGAACCTCTAGTAGAGCACGCAATCGCTCGATAAGTATCCTTGACGCCCGTTCGCGCGCTGGACATTGAAGAGACCATTGTCTCGCTCTTGCACATTTTGTGCTTCTTTGTCGGCAACAATACCAGTGTCATAGATTTTAGTAATATCACTTACTCCGAAACATCTTTTAGAGACCATGTTCCACTAGAAAACTATTTACTTTAGCAAGCTCTACAGTTCCCTATGTAGCTTTTCAATTTTTTTTTTAAAGAGACTGTTATTATATATATATATATATATATATATATATATATATATATATATATATATATATATATATAATATATTTATATGTTGTGTCTGGCCAAGTTCAGGTGGTCACACGACTGTCGGGGCTAGCCGCCACGTGCTGGCGAGCAGTGGAGATGGTAGAAACGAGTAGGTACGAAAAACGTCCCTAGGATTCGATAGAGATGTCTACCGAGACGAGCCAATTAATACAGCTGACACAGAGCACAAAAAAGCACAACAGAGAATGTAGTTCCTTACGCACTCGGCTAGTCTAAGAGTTCAATAGACTGCGTCATTATATCAGTGCCTACAGTTCAAGTACATAACAGTAGCGACGAAGACGGGATGGTTGTAACTAGTACATACGTACGTCACAGGTCAACTACATAACAGTGGCGACGAAGTGGTTACGAACTGACCTACTTTTCTTCAAGCCTTACTTCTACTTTTAAGATTGAACTATTGGTAGGGTGCCATAGTTCAAACGGCAAAAAGGTTACCTGCTACGTCAGAATGACGTGCCTGTTACTGCTACAGCTTCTAGTGCTACTTCTTTCGGCAACTATATTGCCCAAAAGAATGCCACGATGGAAAGAGACGAAATCATCATGGAGAACGGACGAGCATTGCCACGCTTCAGTGTTCGTGCGTAAAGAACGGTTAGCGGTAAACGAGATAGCTCTGGTACACAGCAGTAGAAGGCTCAGCTGCCTTGGAAGAAGCAACCAAGGGGTAGTTCAGGCAGTAAGGACAGTGCAGCTCCGGCGCGTGCTCGCCGTGGCCTGGTCTCAGGTCACGGCTATCGTTGTGGTAAGCCTGACCGCAAAGCTGACAAATGTCTGCATGTTAAGTCTACTTGCAATTCGTGCAAGAAGACCGGGCGTCTAAAAGTCGTCTGTCAGCAGAGACAATCCAGCCGTAGTCTACCCAACAGTTCAAGAAACAAAACGAACAGATCGAGGGTTCGATCGAGGGTGCTGATGCTACAATGGAAGTAGACAGCGGCTGTGAAGCCACTGTACTGCCACTCCTGTTCCTCGGCGGTTTTGCCTAAATTCGAACACCATAAGCCAGACATTACGTTAAAAGTGGCGAATGACAACGAGGTGAAACCACACCCTTTCGTGAAAGTGAACGTTACGTACCATAGTATTACAAAATGTTTGCTATACCTAGTCAACGACCCCCCATTTCCAAATGTATTCGGTCGCGATTGGATGAAGGCGCTGAGATGGGGGCAGTTCGAAGTTTACCGAGTAGAAAGCGAAGTTAGTGACATACTTAAGTGATACAACAAAGCCATCCCCATACACACTGTCTACTTTTATTTCTCGCGAGCATTCGACAGGGTAAATTATAAGATTCTCTTGTCTAAAATGGCGTCGCTTGGAATTGGCCCTTTAATCCTCACTTGGTGTTACTCATATCTAACAAATCTCTTCTTCGCCGTAAATACCAGTGACTCTGTCTCGGAGCACTTCGCATGCCCTTCTGGGGTTCCTCAAGGCTCCTGCTTAGGCCCACTTATGTATATAATCTTTGCTCAGGACTTCGTGTACGTCTGCGCAACCTGAACATAACATAAAAAAATTATGCAGACTATCTAAAAATATATGCTCAGATTAGAGGACACGAAGATCGCCTGAATATTCAAGCAGCCATTAATAGTATTGCCACCTGGTGTGAGCTAAATGACATGGTAATCTCCGCTCCCAAGTGCGCCGTCCTAAAGACAGCTCCCGAAAACTTTAAGTATCAACTAAAAGATTTCCCTATACCTGAGGTAACATCCTACAAGGACCTAGGAGTTACGTTCAATTGGCATATGAAGTTTCGGGCACATATTGCCGACACAGCAAAAGCTGTCTTGTGACTCAGCAATCCGATACTGAGGGTATTCTCATCCTTAGATGCCTTCAAATACCTGCGCCTCTATGAAGCCCTCGTAGTGCCAATATAGTCGTACTCACGTGTGGGCACCTTTCTACGACAAGGATATACGTCTTCTGCAGCGTATTCAGGGCAATATTCTAAAGAGAGTTTCAAGAAGGGTCAACTTGACGCGGGACAGAGTCGTACTCCCAAGTGTAGCGGAGTACTAGCGTCGTGTTGACTACCGCGTTTTTAAGGATCTGATACGCAATCATCTTATTTATAGATACTACTACGTGCGCTTAAATAGCCTACGGAGTCGCGGTTCCATTCAACCGCCCTAGATTGCCGGTGTGGCAGTCGTTAACCACTCATTTGTCTGGCGAACAGCTCGCTTAGCCCTCGAGTGCGAGCAATTGATTTCTCTTGTTCGACCCCTTTTTAAATAAAGGAGATAATTGCTGTTGTATATTTGTAACTTTCTGCATACCCTAAGCTCACTGCTCTAAAGTACACCTCTGTCAGTCATTAGGTGCGGTCGCGTTTGGCTTTGCTCCGTAAAACTAAGTCGAAGAGTGCAGGCACCTGAAGCCTATAATAGGCTGACTTATTGCACTCGACGGCCTCAGCGGCAGGGAGTCCAACGCGATAAGTGATAACTGCAAAGGTACTGTAAATTTTTTTTAAAAGTCCGTGTGGTCTAAGCGTTCGAAATTCAAACGCTTACTACTGATCGAGCAATGGCTGTAGCCGATCGGTAGTCCAGCCTGGCCGGGCTTTCTGGATGTGTATATGCATTTAGGCCACTGTTTATGTACATAGTTTATTGTGTTTTTTTTTACTTCACTTTAATTTACGTTAAAACTACACTTTATCTAACATATATATTAACCCTGTCAAGTCTATCTTTTTTCATTTTCGTTTACTAAATTATTAATTTAAGTTCCAGAGAAAACACTACTATGTTCATCTGGGCAAAAGTAGCCCCGATTTATGCCTCTAAGAAAGTAAAAAGGAGGATGACACAACTGCTCCTGGCGGGGGTAAACTCGAAGAAGCGGTCTGAAACAACTATCTCGACAAGATAGCTGTCATTGCACAGAAGCTTATTAACCACGCGGCCAGCAGAAAAGACAAGGTAAAGAGCCTGGCGGAGAAACTCCGTGTCGCGGTCAAAGAGGCTAAAACACGAAGGAAGTCTGCACACTGACCGTCAACGAGACCGCAGACTCGGGGTGCCAGTGTACGCCTGATACCCTTGCTCTGAAGCGGCAGGCTGAAAACATTACCGTCATAATAAAGGACTTCAAGCTCTTCCTCTCTTTAGCATGGCCAGCAGCCGCCTATACGAAGGTTTCGCACTTTTTTTTTTGCATCTTGGGGCCAGCATCCTGAAGGAGAGCCCCTTTGGATCCTCGTCGTCTGGGAAGACGACCCTTCAGACAAAAATACATGGCAAGACATGGCCTGCCAGTTCCAAAGCATCATCAGTGAGGCCGGCCGCAGAACAGGTCGTGCCGCGACCTGTTCTGCGGCCGGCCTCCGGTGGTCGTGTCGCGCCAAATAAGCGAATCGGGGAATGACGGCGAGCCCACCACCAGGGCCCTGGTGGCGATCAGGCTCCCTGAGGACGCAACGCTCCTCGAGGACAAGGACCTCTTCGATAAGATTCTGCTAAAGGCCAAGGCCCTTTTGAGCTCAAGATACGTCGGACTACTACCTTGCCATATGACAAGCCAGGGTGAGCAGAGAGGAGTGAGGAAACCCCTCAAGTGCCTCTCCCGGGCACAGAGCCTAGATCTCGCTATCACCTCTACGGCGCGCAGGGGGCAGAAAGTGGCAAGAGATCAATCAGCATGACAACAACCTTTCTTCTAAAAAATAAGGAAGACCTACGCCGATATGATTAGTGAGCTGAACTTCAGGGTGGACCCCAACGCCCACAGCACCAGTGTAAATTGAGTCCAACAACTGCCCAGCGGAGACGTGCGGTTGGTGGGGACAAAGACGGTAGAGGGAGGGGCCAGTTTCATTTTGCAGGCCATGCAATCAACCGGGAAGATAGACGCCAGCGTTGACCGGTTATCTCCAAGGCGGATCCTGATCAGGGATGTAATGAAGGCCACTACCTCACAAGACATCATGGCTGACCTTCGCAGGGCGCTGCCTATCGAGAGACCGCCCACCGTTGACCCCCTACAAAGGAGGTCACCGGCAGGTGGACGTCCCTGGTCCGAGTGCCCCCCCCCTGATGCTGCCAGGGTTCTGAACCTATAACGCATCCGCCTGGGGTGGCCCTCATTCCCAATCTCGGGACAAAAGCGACCGCAACCTTTTATTAGTGCGGCGAAGAAGGACACGGGGCCAACGTCGCCGTGGGATGCCGCTTGTGCGGTTATTGGGAGCAACAGAAGAGCTCCCCCGCCGCGGTACCCGGCCTATCACCCGGCCAACGCCCGCGCCCCCCGCCACGGGGACAGCCGTAAACCTTGCCCCCGCGCCCCCCGCCACGGGGGCAGCCGTAAACCTTGCCCCCGCGCCATCCACTTCCAAGAGCAACCCCGCCGACGCTGGGAACGCAGAGGGGTTTACCCTGGTCACCTAAAGAAGTCGCAAAAGGATACAAGCATCGCCCCCTATAGACCCTAGGGCTTCAAAGGCGTCCAACATGCATGTAACTCCCAACACCACACCTGACGCCAGTTTTTAAGGTACCCCAACTGAACTGCAACCGCAGCAGAGATGCTCATAACATGTTCCAAGAGGCCAGTAGCAGGTCAGGAGCCGACCTGCTGCTGCTCAGCGAACCCAACGTCCGGTGGGCGGAAAACCAGCACTGGACACTAAAGACGACGTGCGTCGTACTGAAAGATTACAGCCAGATCCGTGTCACCGGACAAGGCAGAGGCCATGGTTTTACCTGGATTGATGTAGCGAACGTTGGGCGTTTACTCTTGCTACTGCAGCCCTAATGTTCCACTTGGCGACCTAAATAGGCTTTTAGACAATTTGTCTTACTCTTGTAACCAAAGTGACTTTCCACTTCTGGTTATAACTCGTGATCTCAATGCCGCGGCTAGCGCATGGAGCTTTGCCAGAACCACCCGCAGGGGACTAGCAGAGCCTGCCAGACACCATAGAGTTGAATACAAGAGGTTGCGGGCCCTCATGCGCAAGACGCAAGGACGCTCATGAAAGAATTCCGAAAAGCAGTGGCGACGGCGGCTATCGGGATGCTTCAATCGGGCTCGTTTCCTGACGCATGGAAGGTTGCAGGCCTTGTCTTTATACCTAAGAGCCGCAGCTCATATTGCCCCATCTGTCTACTCGGCTCCCTGGCCAAAGATTTTTCTAGAGTGTTTCGAGCATCCGCCGGCCCGGAGGAGCCAGCCGCTACTAGGGCATCGCACGCTGATAGCGCATTGCTCGCTGATGCTGCTGAAGTTGCACTCGGTGGTGCGTTCGTGGGAGTCTGTCGTGGAGCCACGCCTCCGGCACTTCGAAGAGGCGAACGGCCTGCTGTCGAAAGCCCGACACGGGCTTCGCAAGGGCCACTTAACTATCGACGCCATACGAGAGATCCAGACGCAGACCGAACTCTTCCACGAGCCTCTGCCAAGAAAGCAAGATTTTTACCTAGCCATTCTACTTGATGTCTGAAAGGCTTTTAACAGTTTACTCTGGAGGGTCATCCTGAAGACTCCATAGGAAGAACGCTCCCTTTTACCTACTTCGAATCATTTCAAACTACCTGCAAGGCAGAACGAGCCTGCGGCGGCTCTCGTTCTTGTGGAAACGGTCTCCTAGTACCTAAAAGCAGCCAAGCGCCGCCATCTATGGGGCGCCCCCAGCGCCAAAAGAACGTGGAGCGTCGGCCCACATTCGACCAATGGCAGAAGGAATGGGACGGCTTGCAAGAGGGTGCCCCAGGCGATCCTAATCCCGAACATCAAAAACTGGCTAACCCGACCTGGCGCTGAGCTCACATTTAATCCGACCCAGTAGACTTCAGTTTTTACCCTACTTGACATCTTCAGAAAAGTGACGAAAACACTCATACTGGAACATCATATCCGAAGTTTTTAAAGCCATACTAAATGAGCGCTACCCCCTTAGACGCCCCCCTCTTTGTGGCTTCCATGGAACACACCCGTCAGGAGTAGTAGATTCGTGCACAGACATGCACTCGCAGTCTAGTTCAAGGACTAGCCGAAACCGGCGTAATTCAGGCCTGGGAGAATACCTTACATTCGCGCCGAGAGATTCAAGATTAAAAGAGTCTCGCATCCATATTCCTCGGCCGACAAATTCGCATATCACAGCTATAAGAGAAGCGACAGGCTCTTATCTCACTCTCTCTCTCTCTCTCTCTCTCGCGGGAGATGGTATCGAGAAACTATCTCCCCCGAGGGCGGCGGAGATGGTTTCTCGATTCAGCGTGGGGGAGCCTGTGGCAGTTCAAGACTACTGAAAAAAAGACAAGTGGTGTGTATCCCGTGTCGTATAGATACTTGGAAGAAAACACAAGCTAGTGCAGTCATCCGAGCTCGGCATGGTGAAGAGACACTTCAATCAAGTTCAAAAAACGTACGTGAAAAAGAAAACTGGCTATACACTGCATCTGGGTGGGACCATGGCGACAGACAGTCAAAACATTCACAGGTTACTGTAACGATACCATTCTCTACCCCGACGTCAAATTCTTCTCCGGCGCCGACATCGCCTACAAAGTGGAATTCTCGGAGCAGGAATTCTCGACCCAGCTACGCCAGCGGATCCTACAAGAGTCACGAGTTTTGCGACCAAGAACAATAATAGATTATTACAAAGGATAGAAGAATTTTAGAACAACACATTTTTCATCGTTAGCGTGGGGGACTGTTGTGTTTGGCCAAGTTCTTGTGGACACACGATTGTCGAGGCTAGACGCCACGTGCTGGCGAACGTGCAGTGGAGAGGGTAGAAACGAATAGGTACGAGAAACGTCCCCGAAGATTCGATAGAGGTGTCTACCTGTATGAGGCAATAAATACAGCTGACACAGAGTGCAAAAAAGCGTCACAGAGAATGTTGTGACACTACAGGTGACCGCAGGCGATCGTGTTTTCATTCCTTACGTACTCGGCTAGTTGAAGTTCAATAGACTACGTCATTAAGTTAGTGTGTACAGTTATAATATATATAAACACGTACCGTAAAGACAACCTGATACTGAGTTGGGTTTTGGATGTACTTTACGATTTTGCTTGGATCGTAGTAAAGCTGGTACGCCCTTCCGTTAATATCAACTGTATCGAAGCTACACCAGTTGGCGAGATCTTGGGACATATGTTTCGTGGTACGTCCAGAGTGTATTGTTGGCGTTCCCAATGGTTTGCGCGATTTTTGCTCCAAGAGAAGAAATGTATCAAAGCCTACTAGACCCAGTACCACCAGGAAGAGGATGACGGTAGCCGGCACTACGGGAAATCTGAAAAAATCAGAATGTAAACGTTAGTTAAGAGAGCCGCTTTACATAGTTCGCGCGCTCGGTACGGTATCGTTAAAGTTAGTTGGTTACTATAAGCGCATAGCTTTGCAGACGTGCTTACATACGGACAGCAAGTTTGCGCAAGACATTAAATATTATTGACTCTCGTTTATGATTTTTGCACTAATATCTGCAGCGATACTACAAGGGTATCGTTGAAAAGCTGCCCCTGGCCAGCTTGCCCGAGTGCAATATTTAATTTTTTAATAAGTCCTCAATAATAAAATTGCATACATATATATGCCTGCATCATCCACACAGATGCTAGCTCAAAGAATAAAATCAATTCTCAAATATAGCCTCAAATACGTATCATCGACAGTAGTCTAAAATTACCGTCTAGCCATCAACCCTATCGATGGTCGGTCGATCAATCGTAGCGATCACCACGCGGCTACGCTTCTCTTTTTTATCTGAGCATTGATTGGAAAATGAGGACGGTTAAACTTATATCATCCCTGAGATCGTTAGCAAACAGCACATATGTAGTTTATCATGTGTGACTTCGTCTAACGAGAATATGGGTACGCCAAACGACGAAATTGTTTTTGATCAAATATTTGTCGTAAAGGTAGACCAGTTAAGCTGGTTGGATTATCTGAGCTAAACCTTCCAACACAGTAGGGGTGCAAACTTTCCGATGTAGGACTGCTTGTTTATTGAACTGTTGCCTATCGTGACTAGTATGGAATCATTTTTGATCATGCTGTAAATACTGGTGAGTTAAGTTAAATACGAAACTTCTAGCGTCACATTCGAGTTGTATTGGACGTTTTTCTTGGACAAATTTTTGGACGCCCTTGTGAAAGACCAAACAATAGGTGATAGCCGGTCCTTGGGTGTGTATTGAATAACCTATCTTATAATATACTTAGAGGTAGAACGAAGATAAACGTGCAAGGTGATCAGAAGTTATTCTCTGATCATAACAGCAGATTCGGTTCAATTTTGGCTAATAATCTACAAATTTAAAAACACGTAATCTGCACATCAGTTCGTCTGATATTGCCGTATTAGCAATTTCCGCATAAATAAGATGGAACTGAGTTATTGAGTTATATCACTGTTGCTTCAGTATAACTTCATCGTAGTTAAGAACAGAGATCCTTACGTCAACGACACCATAACGCAAACAATAGAATTGGCCCAAGGAGATCCTCCTAGCTTGTTTCTTTTTATAAAGTACATAGCAACCGTATCGGATTTTCTACGCAAAACGTACTAAATCCGATACGGTTGCTGCCTAGAAGGTAGCTCCGCGTGCCTTTTAAGCAGATGACCTAGTCGTCCTCGCAAAGCTGCGTCATCAAAGAGAACAGGCTAATAATCAACATGGCTAAAACAAAAGTCCTTCGCTTTAGCCGAGGAGGAACATACGCTGCAGCCGACCGCCGCATAAAATTAATAGCACTGCATTAGAGATCGTCAGCCACTTTTCTTATCTCGGCGTTACATTGACAACGAGACTTGCTGTTAGCAGACATGTTAAGATAATACTAGCCAGGGCAACAGCAACTGTCATGCTTCTCGATGAACTTCAAGATCGGCGAACTTCGACCTGAAGACAACGCTTAACATATCTTTTGCAATTGCCCTATTGTACGATACGGCTAGTCTGCAATAGCACATTATTTCACTATTAGCGCTCTGAAAAGGCCAGACCGTTTCACAACATTGTAAATTAAGCGCGTCTTAGTTCTAACCAAAAACGCATCTGCTACTTTCATTCTTGAACTATGTTGCGAATGAACCCTTACAGTGGATTTTGCCCTAGACGGACTACCACCTAGTGAAGCCGTACCACTAAGTGGTACTTCTTAGACACAGTATATAGAGAGTTTCGGGAGATACGCAGCGTAAAGTTTGCGTCCAATAATTATACGGACGGACCAGCGTTTTGCCCGGACAAATAAAGAGAAAAGCCCAGAAGAACCCAGCACTTGTTGGTCGAGTGACATGGTACGGATACCATCACCACATATGTTTGAGTGGACAGTGTTTTGAGGCCGATGGTTGTGTTCGTAGAATTTGTAAAAAATGTGATTTTGATAGATATCATATACTTGTGTGCACCGACATATACACAGCGTTGTATCGCAGAATTGTGTGCCTGCAAGATTCTACTGCAGGGAGGATTTCGTGACGTTGGCAAAGCCAATCGCTTGCTTATTTTAGCAATAACAATCTTTAACGCCCACATGATGTTAATATCAATGTATTTGATTGTAGCTTGCTTTGCTTGACTTTTACTGGCCAATCATTATCACTGACGCGTTGTAGAAGCTCTTGAAGACAAAGTGATAAAAAAAATTCCACAACTTAAATACTTAAAGTTTTGCCGACGTTCGCTTGGTAACCTGTGCTGTCGCACGCAAAACATTTGCCAGACTAAAGAAAACTGCGTTTTATCTGTGTTTATGACGCTCTTCCTCCCATACAAACGCATGAATACTTCATCTCAGCTTTGTTCTTGTTTGTTCCGTATAGCCAGCCATAAGTCTACCGTCACAGAAATGTCCGACTATGCCTTTGTGTAAGATTTTTGGTAGCTCTTTCTTGACTTTGGCAGAAAACGCGAGGGCCACCGCCGCGCGTAGTCCTAAGTAAACTTCGGTTCACTTTTGAATTGCACTACTACTACTTCACCCGGAGGGTGACGGTAAGCCTGGAGTCACTTACTCCGAACATTCTGTCAACAGATCAATTTGGGCAAAGGCCGTCCTCAAATGTCGTCCAGTCTGGCTGGCGACCAACAACCCGATCAAAGGCTGGTTGGTGGAGGACTCTCAGACGCTGGGATAATGCGGTGCGGTGGGTCGTGGCAAGCGTGTTCTTAATGTAGTTACGCGTTTGAGCCCGTGACAGCTCTGAAACGGGCTTTTGCCGAGCATTCCCCGTTTTCGATGAAGATACGGAGATACAACCTTTATTGTAATACGGTGCATTGTGAATGCGTGGGCTGCCCAGTTGTCAGATGAGTCAGTGTCCTTGTCAGATCAGAGTATATCTCCTCGTTGAATTATTTGGATGGTGAACTTGGATGCATCCGAAGTGAGTTTACTTAAAATGCCTTTTTTATAGGAAGTACGTCTGATCTCAGCATCTTGGTTTTCTTATCGGCAGCTGATGCGCTAGGTGCAGCGTATTACGGTTTTTAAATTTTGACGCTATTTATCTATCGATTCTGCCTTTCCTATGGCCTCCTTCGGCTTACAACAAAGACATAAAAACACAAACACTAGGAGAGTGTCAATGGAATTTGCGGCCAGCTGTTCGATAACACACCATATCTTCGGGACACGTCACGACGGCCACACGATATACGTGATGTTTAACATAATATATATTTAGACGTAAGAATTACAGCCTGTCCAACCGATTACGGTCAGAGCCTCCCACGTGTTCGCGTGTATGACCTCCAAAAATGCCTTTACGGCAAATACTACTTCAGAAGGTTAAAATATAACATTTTTCACATTTTCTTTATACTTAATGTCGACCTTTCAAGCTGGTTCATTTTAGAGTCTAAGCACTTTGCCATTTGCCACATCGTAGAATGACCAAGCACAGAACCTAGGTGCGCTCTCAAAGTATATAACGTAACGTCAACAACAGGTGTCCAAACTGTTCGGACTCAGACAGTAGTAAGGACGATGAGAAATTAATATTGTGAACCTTTTGAAGGTTGAAATTATTGTCACATCACACAATTCAAGTTGATCCGCAAACAAGTCCCAAGGAAGCAAATGACACAACAATTTTCTACCCTAAGAAATATTTTTTAAATGGCTTCGTGCAGCACGTTATATATGACATACAACGTACAAACGTCAGTGCTCGCCTCTCTCTCTCTCTCTTTCTCTATAATATATATATATATATATATATATATATATATTATAATTTGTTTGTGGAGAAGAGATGAGAGAAAATGCAGTTACGCACTACCGCTACGAGTAGGATCCGCTTTCCATCTCAAACTGTGTGGGACTCGGACCCAGCGAATGGATGTAATAATAGATGAAGCACAAACCTACTCAACGCACATGCCCCCTGAAACTTCACTCTCTGATGGCACAGATCTCCATAGAACAGTGCTATGGGCCATTAGGAAAGGTGCTGGGTGCCCTATCGGATCAAATGGCCAGGGCCGCTCACGGATTCCCCCTCATGTCAGGCGCACTTTGTCGCAGTCCTTGCAAAGCCATTTGATTCAAAGCCAGTTTCCCTCAGTTGTGCCTGCCTCAAAAAAATCACCTTACATCTTTTGTGCCTTGCTTTTAGCACCTTCTGTGCTACTTTCGCTCCCAATTAGCATGCCTGGGTCGAACCCAAGATATACTCCACGAAACAATGTTAAACAATTTCGCGGGAGGTCCTGAACTTGGTGTTTTTTTTGGGTTTTTTGTAAGGTTATTGCCCGTGTACGGTTTTTTCATGTCATGGCTAATTTTAATCCACTCCGGCATTTACCTTGTCTAAATTGGAAACCATGCAAACCAATTTAAGAGTGGCCGGTCTGGGTCTCGAACCCAGTCCTCCCGAATGCAAGGCAAAGGCTTTGCCACTAAGCCATCTTGCTCGGTTTCAGAATAGGGTATTCCCGCTCTGGGCCATTTCTCACGAATGTGTCTGATCACCACGGTTCTGACCTCTTTCTATGCCTGGCACCTGAGGAGCGCATGTTGTGGACTGTCCTCTGAGGAATCTTCGTAGAAATAGCGTGTTTCTAATGGGGCCTTCCATATTCGGTAGAGGTATGATTGGAAAGTGCCTTGCTTCATGATAATCTGTGTCAGTAGAATGTCAGGCCCCTCCTGGCCTTGTTATCCAGTCTATATGTTTAAAATATAAATATGAATATAAACATAACGACGGATAATCGTCGTTATTTGATTCTCATCCTAATGATAGGGCCAAGCAGAGATTTTGTGGACGCGCTGGCCCATCGTGGCCTGTCATGCGCTTTGAATGCAGGCTGACGAGCACGCTTCTCTGTTTTATACGATACCTTTAGCCTCGCAATGAGATCTGTTGGCGTTCCGTGTGTTCTAGAGCCCCCGGGATTATTCAGAGATGATGGAGAATTCGTTAGATCACCTTGGGTTGGCTTTATGGCTAGGTGGGCAAGCAATATTAATGGAATAAAGTTACTTATCCATTGTTACCCGTCAACAGCAGTACAAGATAAATTATAAAAAAAAACTATATTTGCAGATGGTTCCAGTTAAATTAAACTTCAATCGTTATTTGGAGGCATGTCCAATAAGTGTCCCTTGAACCATTTTCTCTCCGCTATTCCGCGAGACATGGAGTAAGTACAAGCAGGATTGGTTGTGAGGTATATAGTCTACTCAGCAGAGGTATAACAACGTTGCGTTTCGCTGAGTTTCAGCCAATGAAAATGAGGTTAGTATGACCGGGTTCAACTTACGGCTTTGCGGGCAGGTCCACAGCCATGCCAACATTGCTTTCTCCACCTCGCAGGACCATGTTATCTTTCATTTCGTCCGTACGACCTTCTGTTAAAAAGGGTTCTTCGCTTATTTGCTTAGCCTCCATTAGCGCGGGCTTGTGATCCTCACGCTTCATTGTTAGCCATCAAATAGCAGCAAATACTGCAAATTATTGAGTGTGGACAGAAATTCACCCTCAGAATGAGACAATTATATGATTACTTTATAGGCAAAAATAAACATTTAAATGAATTTGAGTGCACCTTCTGTCAAATGGCTTTATAATATCTACATCACAAACTGTTACCGAGTTCCGTACTACTTGTTTTAGCTTACATTTGTATCACAATCTACCAGCAATATTTACAACAGTAAATTACTCATCTATTTCTGCAGTTCGCGTTTTCAGTTCTCAGGGTCCTATTCATCCAGCTTAATATTTTTACGAGATGTGTCTTGGCAATTTGTTTTGACGATATTCTGGTATCGCTTCTAGAATTGCTTGAGCGAATGCTGAAATATTTGGGTACCGTTAATGAAGGGCGGGGATTCCGTGCGTCCTGGAACCACCTGGGCTTTCAAGAGACGACGGTAAGCGCCCCGACGGTATGACTTTGATACCCTTCTATAAGGGTCGTTCCCTGGTGTGGGATGCGACAGTGACCGACTCTCTGACCCCTTCCCTTGTCGGTCCCGGCGCGTCCCGCCCGGGGACTGCCGTTACGCGAGCTGAGACCTCAAAGATGAGAAAGTATGCGGACCTAAGTCGGGCGCACCACTTTTCGCCATTCGCGTTCGAGACGATGGGTGGCCCTGGGCCCCTCACGGTAACATTGATCTCTCGGGTTGGCGACGCATTACGGCAGGCGACAATGGACAAGAGGGCGCACGCCTTCTTCTCCCAGCGACTGTCCCTGGAGATCCAAAGAGGTAACGCGACCTCAGTGCTCGGAACTATGAGAGACTGGTTGGACCCGGACCTTCGTGCCAGGGGGCGGGCAGGACTTCCTCACGGGCATGAGCGATAGAGCGACTACGGCGCGCAGAAGAAGCAACTAGGTCGACGAGCAGCAACGCCGTGAAGCATTTTATATATTCTTCTAAATTATAATAAAATAAATAGTTACGTTAATGAGTTCAAAATGCAACAATTCGCTCTGAACTACAGGGTTTATTTTTGCCGCGTTTTTCTCCTTTGCGGTAGGGCGTGAAATTGATTAGTGTTGATTGTGAGCGGTGCTTGTGAGAGTGCGACTGTGGTTGCAGTTGATTGGTGATTGTGTGTAGTATGCTGTGCGGAGGCGGGTGCTCTGTGACCGGCTCATTTGACGGCCGAGGAGATGCTGCCGTCACCAAGGGGCGCTTGCGGCACGACAAGAGATAGTGAATGAGGGTCAAGGAGACATAGACGATGTGGACGTGGAACTAGCGACCACTCTTACGCAGGATCAGCGACGGGCACGAAGAACACTCCTCGGGCGGCGTGGCTACAAAGGTCAAAGGGTAGAAAATCCGTAGCGCAGAAAAGAAACGAGCCTTGTGAAAACGAGGGTGCGTTACGAATTCTAGATTAGCACGTAGGTGGCGCTACAGCTCTTAAGAGCGCTGGGGCGGCATCGCGTATCCATCGACCAGATAGGACAAACAATAAGAAACGTCTGCTTGGAAAACGAGTGAAAAACGAGCTGGCCGTTCCGCGGCAGGAGCGTGACGTCTAATGATAGAACGAGATCCACACAGAGATTGAACGATAAGCCGGTAACTTGCAGTACCTGCAGCCATCAGTAAGAATAAGCCGCACAGGAGTGAATTACGAGACCAGGAGCGGGGCGCGGGAAGTGAGCTTTGCCACTTGCTCAACGGTCGCAGTTAGTTTGCCCAGGGACACAGTTTTGCAGACACCCTTAAGAATATTCGCTTAAATGCCGACCGCGCGGCCACCTACCTTCTGGGGGGGGGGGGCGCATACAGTTTCTCCCGCCCTACTTCCTGGGGGGCAAATACACTTTGAGTCCGCGTGCAGACGGTCTCAAAAATTGGAAGGCGGACCTTGCAGAACGTCAGATCTCGTAAGGAAAACCGTCCCGTAGGGTGTGGACCCTATTAGAAAGGAAGACCAAGATTTAACGACGAGACACAATGCGGCGCCAACGCAGATGCCTGCCGCCGCACCTACGCTCAAGTCGAATAAGAAAATTTTAGATATGAAAATATTGCTAATACGGACATAAGGGCAGGCGAAAATACAGTTTTCCTTAGCACAAAGATAGCAAACGCGTTAAATTACGCAACCGCGCGGTAAGATACTGGTCGCAGCACCAGGGTAAGCCTGGCAAACGCGAGAGACGGACAAGAACAATCAAATAGCGAAAATAGATACCAATGTTTTCACACATGAAAAAGCAGGAGTACTCCAAACTCACTGGCAGCACTGAGCGAGTTTTTAGTCCGGGCTGGAGCTTAGGGATCCAAGAGTTTTACGGCGCGTGCTTTTGTACTCTTAGTACTATTTGACGTCAAAAATACTTTTAATACGGTCAACTGAGAACTGCTGACCAAGGCACACAATGGGCAACAACCGGCTCTAGCTAGATCGAAAGTTTTGTACCTTACGGGCCTCCGATTTTCATGGAGCCCATCTCACATTTGCAGGTCACGTATTGCCTATTAAGACGTTGGTCCAGCACTTAAGAGTTATTCTCGACACGGATCTTACAGGAACACCGCATATCAATGAGGTGGTAAAGAAGGTGGGAAAGTTTGCGCAGAACCTGGCGAGGATACTTCCAAAAAAGTAAACTCAAATGCAAGACGAAGGCTTCTCGCGACAATCTCGAAATTGACGGCACTATATGCCTCCTCTGTAAGAGCAGGCATATTACGTCTGACCTTGTAGAGGAGTAACGTACAGGGTCTTCCAGATACTCATCGGGCATTGACAAGACGAATACGCGCGTTGGTGTGCTCTGCAGCTCAGATGGTACAGACGACGTAGAGTCGTTAGCGATGCACAGTATTACTGTACCGTGCAGCGCTGGCCAACGCTCGCATGGGCGCCGTATCACCTTTGCACACCCCAGCCTACCCAAACCCCAGCCTTTAGTATATGATAACCTCGGCGGAGGCATATTGGAGGGACCTGCTTTCTGGACGCTGTGAAGGCTAAAGCATCGCTCAAGAACCCTTGTGTGGCTAACTAGGGGTCCCGTCAGCACTGGAATCGGAGCCAAGCGGAGGCGCATGGAGTGCCAAAACGCCAGATTCCTTTCGTGGGTTTCAGAGTAAGGCCACACAATTTCGGGCCTGAGGGTTCTACACGAAAGGCATGTGATGGTATCGACAGTATATAAGGCACTGCCCAAAACCTTTAAAAATTGCAATTACGGGCCAGGTCACACCTCAGTGAGACACCCCGCAGAATTTTCTAAAGGAATCTCTTCCAAACTTTCAATTGCTTTAATTTGTGTGTTTAAGTAAACAGCCAAGAGCAAGAACTTCCAAGCCAATATAAAGTCTTATGTAAAATTGTAATATTTTACTATAAAAAAAATTATGGTGTTACACACTAGATTAGTTTATTGTGTATAGCTTTAAACATTGTTAAAGCACAATACTCTACAGCTTAACACGGATATAATCATTTAGTAGTCGTTTTCTGCTAGGACCGCGTTTCCCGAGACCGGTCACTTGCGGATCGAAGGCCCGAGAATTGCGCTTTTCTTAAGGCGAAATTCGATGCTGTGATTGACGTGGTGTGCTTACAGAATTCTTCTACAGTCGCAGTGTACAGTGATCGCTACCATTGCTCGTTACCCCGCATCAGCGGTACGCATGGTGGTGAAACGTTTACCGCTTCTACTCCGAGACCACCGGCTGCCGCGGAGGACGCAGAGGACAACCGAATACAAGTTCAAGGCTCTGCTGGGTCCAACGGTGGTAGTGGCACCAGCATCGGCGTCGTTCACACGTATCGCCACTATACTCGCCACTTGCGTCACGTACGGAGAGAGTGCGTGACGCAAGTGGCGAGAAAGAGATGCTCTGGATATAGTGTGGCCGCTGCTGATGCCCACTACAAAGTGGCAAACCGGCGAAGACGCGAACGGCACGGGATGTGCTGATGCTGGTGATGACTTCATAGATGATGCGGGGCCTGATGCAGGTGGTAACGGCGTCAAGAAAGCAGAGGACTGTAGAACTATCATTTTGGGAAAGACCAAAGTGGCGGCGGAGGGCGTTCCTCTCGGTGACGAATTCGACGAAGGCTGGAATATAGTCGGCCCCAAGAAGAAAACTGTGGCAAAACCAGTTAAAATACGAAGGAATATCCTAACTGTGTGCGCGAAGGAGAGAGCCGAGGCGATCATCTTCTCTGCTGTAGATAACTTGTTGGAGTCAAACTTTAATGCTGTATGTGATGATATCGTGAAGCATATTAAAGGGAAGCCAGAAGAACCGCGCTTTCCTCGAGCAGGGGAACTCATTATTGTTGCGGAAGACATTGAGGACCGGGCTATTTTGCTTAGCGTGCAGATACTTGGCGGGGTGCCCGTAAGCGACAGGGCTAGTGGCTCAAGATCGACTGTAAAAGAAAATATATACGGGGTACATCCCACGCTAACTGAGGTAACAATTGTGAATGCTTTGGAGTCGTTCGGCGTCACTGACGCTATTCGTGTCCGGTCCAAAAACATCAGAACCGGATACGTCCTGGCGACGGACAGTGTCATCCTGACTTTTTCGGGCAACAATTTTCCGACGGAGGTTTGTTTAGGCCTTAACACCCATGGCGTTACTCTCTACCGGGAGCTTCTCTACTGCTATCAATGCTACAGTTTAGATCATATAAAACCTGATTGTCCTTTGAAATATCCTCGCTGTAGACGGCGCGGACCTACTAGCCACTTGCGAAAAGATTGCAAAGACGCAGCGCGGTGCTACCTATGTAAAGGCGGCCAGGAGGCGACCTGGGGATCGTATCCCCATCGCTTAGATCGCATGGAGCTCCTTAAAAGATCTCCTTAATTTCATGGAGCTCCTTAAAAAATCTCCTTAATTGCATGGAGCTCCTTAAAAGATCTCCTTAATTGCATGGGGATTCTTAAAAGATCTCCTTAATTGCATGGAGCTCCTTAAGAGATCTTCTTAATCGCATGGAGCTCCGTAAACCGTATACGAAAAGCAAAACCCGGATACCGTCCCGGTTAAACTCTGTGCTCCAATTGCAGAGATTCAACCGTCGGAGTCATTTAACAGACGTAGTTGCGTTGCGATCGTACAGAATGAGATCAAGGTACCTTAGAAAACAAGCGTTCCGGCTGCCGAAGTCAAAATTGTGCCAGCAGCGCCAGTCTCTTCAGTGGTCAGTACCGCAAACTATATGACACATGGCCAAAGCCTAGACGCAATGGTCATGGCAGTATCCGCAAAGGTCATCCCAAAAATAATCGACGCGCATGTATGGCGCAAATTAGGGGGATCATCGAAAAGGTTGTGTCATTCATTTTTCCTGAGTCCAGTGCGAGGACTCGAGCCTCGACTGAAGAGCTGAAGGGACAAAGGGGACAAACTCGCAAACATCGTCATGTTAAATGGTCAATCGATTATAAGGCACTGCCTTAATTCCTCCGCTCAGCCACAAGCAACAGCTCACGCTCTCCCATCACCAACGCACACTCTCAAGCAAACCCACCAGAAAATAACTTTACAAGACACGTATCGAAGACCGCCGCTACAAAGTCTAATGTAAAGATAATATTGTGCATTCCCTGTAGTCTAAGAGAAAATTTTGCCGTCGAACTGTCAAAAACTACTGGTGAAAAAAGAGAACATTTGCTTAGATTTTGTAGAGGCGCAGGCTTGGAAGAGAATCCTCATATAAACAATGGACAACCTTGGCGAGCTACAAGTAATAACGACGCCAGACGCTGCAGCTATTAATTACCTTTATTGTACTCCCCCGTTTTTTGCCCTTATGTGTTGAGCACTTTTCATCAAGCCTCTGCTTCGTAATCTCTACCTGTCCCTTTCTGCATCCTTACCTACTCCTAGCGCCTCCCCTACGTCTAATTCCCTAGTCCCTCCCAATTGCTCACACTCTCTAACCAGATGATCTACCGTTTCGTCTCTCTTACTGCATATCCGACAAACCGTTGTTTCTAATTTCTCGAAGCAGTTTTGCTGCACCCTTGTGTTTAACATACCAGCTCTCGCATCTGCTAACAGCCCGCTGTCTTTTGTGTTATCATAAAACCATGCTGTGGGTGGGTTATCTATCTACCTACATAAACGCGCACCACCGATGCAATGCGTCAGGAAAGGTGAATACTGCGTGGTGCTCTCCTCTGGGAGGGTAAACGTCGCTGTATTCTATTTCCCACCCACATTCGATTCTGCGGAGGTTGCTGAGACGGTAAGCTTTGGACTTTCAGAGTTAAACCTGACCATGCCAACTATCGTCGGCGGTGATTTCAATGCCAGAATCGATTATGGGGCCAACGATGATAAAGGCGAGGTGCTGCTTCAGGTGATGAAAAATATTGGTCTAAGCTGTGCAAACGCGCGCGAAGACTATACATATTTAAGTCACAATGGAAGCAGCACCATCGACCTGTTGTTTCACAACCTTGTCAGCCGTGAAATTGAAAGCTTCGATGTTCTCGATGAAGCGGCCCGAAAACACCAACCAGTGGAGGCCGTTGTCGATGTTCCCGGTATTTGGCGAGACCGGCATAATTCGCCGCGCTGGTCTGCAATGAGACGGATTAATCTATCTCTTTTGGACAGAGCGGTGGGCGGTCTTGAGGTTAGCCCTGACATCGATACAACCTGCGACCAGCTGGAGAGGACGATGAGAAGTGCAGTGAAGTGAAAAAGGTTATGGCAGAAGAGATCACGCCCGTGGTACTCTCGAGCCTGCTACCTAGCCCACGTTGAGGTGCTCGAACTCCTGCGCCAAGCAAGAGCCAAAGCAACATCATCACTGCAAGCCAGGCGGGACTATTTTGAGCGTAGAAAGGCCTATATAAGACTCTGCTATGATCATAAAAGGGAACACGCGAGGCGGGAGGAACGACGGCTGCTTGAAAGAGCAGAACGAGAGCCCTCAGCTTACATCGTGCGACCTCGTAGGGCGGGGAATCCGCTTAGTGACGGACAGGTAAAGAGCCACTTAACTAATCTTTTATTCAATCGTGACGTTGCGGCCGTATCTCCAATCGTACAGCATCCGCTTACATTGGAGCAGCACAACATGAATCTGCCTTTCGGGGTGGAGGTGTGCCAGGTACTACGGTCACTCCCGAAGAGAAAGAGCTCAGGGCCCGATCAGGTCTGCTATGAGCATTGGATCCAGTCACTCCCTCTCTTGGCAGAAACTCTTTGTGATTTCTTTAATGAAATTATAAAGAGGGGGCGGATGCCTAAAGTCTGGCATGTCGCCAGGCTTTCTCTTCTGTTCAAGGGTAGGCATGGTGATGACCATCAGGATCCAAATCTCTACCGTGGAGTGGCGTCAGAACGCACATTGAAAAAGATTTTCTGTAAGTTGGTGATTCGGCGGATTGAGCACGTGGCTGAAGAGGCACTTCCACCGGAGCAATTCGGTTTTAGGAGAGGCCGAGGCACCCGTGATGCAATCCACGTTCTCCAGTCAGAAATCGAGCGAGCTGTGGCACAACCCAGAGGTCATCTGTATGCAGTCTTTATTGACTGCGTCAAGGCCTTTGACAAAGCCCCTCGCTATCTGCTGGTTGAAGCATTCCAACGAGCAGGAGTGGGTGGCTCTTTCCTGAGTGTAATAGCAAGTTTCTTTGAGGAGGACACCTTGTTGGTAGACGGTGAGCAGGGTGTATTGGAGATTAAGCAAAATGTGGGAACTCCGCAAGGAGACCCGCTGAGCTGCGTCTCGTTTACACTTCTCCTTGCTGACCTCGTCGGTTACGTCCGACAGGAGTACCAAAAAGCCGTGGTGGTGATGTATGCAGATGATATCGTGGTCGCTTATCGCGACCTAGGTGCCATCAAGCGCATTACCTCTATGATAGAGGCGTTCCTTGTCTCGAAGGGACTTGAGATAAACACCAGGAAGACCAAAGCCATGAAATTCAGGCGTGGAGGTCGATTGGCTGCCAGAGACGTTATACGTTGCTGCGGCCAACCATTGGAGTTTGTTAACTCTTTCCAGTATCTTGGCCTTCGGGTTCAATATACGGGAACGACGTTCACAGCGCATATAAACGAAACAGTACGGAAGGCACTTGTCTCTCTTTACGGGGAAGTAGGCAATGTCCGAAGACTGTCCGTTTTCTCAGCAGTGAGGCTCTTCATGCTTAAGATTGTTCCGGGGCTGATGTATGGCCTTGACAGGGTGTGGAACAACCTCACACTGGCGAATTTTAACCAGCTTGAGAGGTGTTTCTCATTATATATGAAGCGAGTGCTTTGCTTGTCTATTCGAGCAAGGAGCCGCTTTGTGTATCTCATGTCAGGTTGTCCACCGGCTACTGAAACAATCCGACTAAGGCTGAAGGTGCCGCGTACAGTACCATACGAATGTTTCATTTCTGAATGGGAAGCTAAAGTCGAACAGGCCAGACGGGAGGTCGGTGGTTTGGATGTTTTCAATGCCGTGCACCTTTGGTCTGGTCCTGCATGTGACAGTCGCCACGTATACACCAGGTACATAGTGCATGGTTATCACTACCTGGTATGTTCAAACGCAGCCTTTCACGAGGAGTACGAGTTGTGCACCTCCCGGTTCTGCCTGCAGAGGTGTGCCAAGTACCATGCAGTGGGATGCACAGCGCTGAACAAAACATCGTTACACTACTTCTCTCGCCGAAAGCGTGAAGAAGATAGAGTATTATGAAGAAACATCGTGAACTGTATATTACACTCAATCTGAGTGAAATAAATCTAATTGGAAATTGTATAAAACCATGCTACTCCACTTCTTTTCAATTTAATATTGTATACTTTCGTTAAATTTGTTTTCTGCATAAGTGCTGTTGCCACTCATGTATGTATGTTGCCTTTACCCTACTTTTAATTTGCCCACTGGACAAAGCAGTGTCTGTCCATTGTTTAGTACTGAGTCCTATCTGTACTGCCGCAAATTCCACCTACCTGTCCCATTTTGCTTTTACTCCCATTGCCTTTTTACCCTTTGCATCTTTTTAACCCATCGTTCGTTATTGAATGTCCTAATTCTACTACAATACCTCAGCTTACTTTGCACTTCTCTTTTGATAAATGTTGACACACCGCCTTCCTTTTCAAGAAACTCTCTGCTACAATTAAAACGGCATTTTATTGAAAATCTAATTACTTCTACTTGAATCCCTTTTATTTTCCTCCATATACCCTAGAGCTATGCACTAGAACAACGTTTCCAAATGTCAGCCCAGGCACATGCATTGCTTTCCAAATGTCTCTTGTAACCACATATCTATTGAACCCCTATATAATTTTGCATCTTACTGAATTCCTACCTCTGTCTGCTTTCTTTATTCTTAAAATTTATTCCTCTTTCAACAATTCTTCTTTTGACGCTATAGTCACACCTAAATATTTATATTGATCCCTATAACCTAACTCCTTCCCCTGTAACCTTAGCTTCCGCTCTATTGTAACCCCCGAAAATACTAAAATAGCGCTCTTATTTTCGTTAAATACCATATCTAGTTCATCTGCAGCCTTCTCACAGACATCAAGCATACCTTAAACCCCTCCTATGGTCTTTCCTAAATCAACCATATCATCTGCAAACAACAAAAAATGAATTTCCCTGGATGGATGAAAAATTGATGTTTCTTTTTTACCGACCTGCCACTTTAACCCGTTGTTGTTCGCCTTTTTCAAGATTCCTTCCATATATTTAAAAAAAAATATTGATGACAGAGGGCATCCCTTACTCCTTTAGCAAGACCATATTCACTCGATTCTACCTCCTTTTTATAATCATTACTGTGTTTTCCCCATGAATGTTCTCTAATAAACCTATCCAACTTGCGTCAAATCCTTCTTCTTCCATGAACTTGTACAAGGTATCTTTATTGACCATATTGTAAGCTTTTCTTATCCAAAAAGCCGCCAATACAACCCTGTCTCCTCATCCTAGATATTTTAACAATTTGATTCAGTAAAAAATATGGTCGTCTAACCTATATCGCTTTCTAAGCCCACATTGCCATTCCCTAATTTTACCATTTGCTTCTATCTTATCATGTATCCGGTTCTTTAAAATTTGCATAAAAATACGGTACGTAATTGGTGTAATGGTTATCGGTCGTCTTTGTTTCAAACCATCGTCATCGACGCCATCCTTTGGCAGCAAAGATACTCTTTCATTACGCCAAGTTCTCGGTATGCTACTTCAGGGAAGGATGCTATAAAAAAAACTTTAGATAATTAACTTATGTAGCCCTCTCCCAACGCGTTTACTATCTCCATTGTCATTCCGTCTAACCCGCATGCCGTCTCCCCTTTTATTTTTCTAATAACATGTCCTATTTTTTCAACTCCTATGATTATACATACATTCGCAATCCCTCTTTACTAACTCTATTACTTATAAAAATAGTGCTTCTACCGCCGCATTAATCTCCTCTTTTGAGTACACTTTCTCATGTTCAAGATTAGTCATGATTTTTCCTGCATTGACTACATATGTCCAGAATCGCTTCACCCGCTGTCATTTTGGATCCGCCAATATACTATTAAAATCCTGCTTATCCTGCCGTTTTATTCATTCTTGTACCAAATGCTGGAAATTTGCCTTTGCCTGCATATATTTCTGCCAGTAAACCTCGCCCTTACCCGGGTGACCTCATTACTTTCCTGTGCTTCCTGCTCCACTTCTTTCTTTCTAATATAGGCTTCTCAATATCCGCATTCCACCATTCCTGCCCCCCCCCACCCCCCCTCTTACGCCCTTAACTACTTTATAACATTCATCATATTTAAGCTTTATTAGTAGCTTTTCCCGCCCCGTAACTTCCACCCAATTATGGTCACTGCCAATGTTCTATTCCTTTCCTTCATCTACAATCATCTCTCCCACCCATTCCCGCATTTTTTTTTCTTTGACCATAATATAATCTACACATGATTTTCTATTTCCCTGACTATACGTATATTTACCACTACTTAACCTAAATTTAGTATATTGTAACGAATCCAACTACAGCGTAGTAACAGAACTGCCAGTCGCTGAGACGCCAACAGCCAATTATGACGTCAGCAGGCCGATCAACCACCCAACTCAAACGTCTACGACCTACATACAGCACCGGCAGCCGATGATGACAGTGGGAAGCCGATTAGGCGGTTGGAGAATCGTCACCAACCACGGCACCACCTCCACCGTCTTCAGCAGCAGCAGCACGGAGAGGCGACACCACAACCGACCATGATTCACATGGTCGAACGTGCGTCTCGCCTTCCCGGGAATCGGCAACAGCCACGACATCGAGACCAGCACAGACAACTCGCTTTACGACCGGCCAGCAACTGGGTGCATGCGACTACACGGCATCATGTGCACCATCGTCCACGGACGATTGCGTATCGGACATCCAGAGTGTTGTCATCACTGTCATCATCATCAAGACTGCGGACCAACAGGCGGGAAGCGGCACCATCAAAAACAACGTACACCGCCGGGACAAGTGACTTCTCCGACCGATTACCAACGTCACAGATTCGAACCGGAAAAAGTGTGTAATCCGACCGATTAACAACGTCATAGATTCGAGTCAACCGTTTAACATTGTTACTACACGAACACTACGGCGTGAACTGGAGCCAATAGATAGTCCGCGAGAAGGATGCTCATTACGCATTCTCCGTCCGGTAACGCTTTGCGTGCGCTCAGGCTCTACGCTGTGTGTTTTCACTCATTGCCCCGAGTCGCTCGTGTTGTAGTAACCGCCCCCTGCTAAGGCTGCATCCCCAGCGAACTTAGCGTGACGAGACAACGTTACATTATTAAGCCCTGCCGTTGATACTTATTGTACGAGCAGTTTCCCTTCTATATCCTCACTCCCGTCTAACTGTTGAATATGGGCGTTCATATCTTCGAGGCACATAGTTTCCATCATTTCACTACTTGCGGCTGCCTCTGTTAATCCACTGTACAGTTGTCTACCTTCCCTTAATGCATTACTCGGAGCCCTGTAAACCCCTATAATTCTGACTACCCCGCTAAGCCCTTTAATATCAAATACCACCAAATGAAAGATCATTTTCAATTCAGTCACTTCCCTACCTATTATGCTTTTTTTTCAATAGATATACTTACTTTTGCAAACCTATTTTCTCCTGTCCCCTCTTTCTATTTGTCCCATACCAATTGTATCCATGAAACACAGGTGGAATTTCTGCCTCACACAGACGTGTCTCCTGTTACTACCAATATATCTACTTCTTTCTTTTTGATCAGCCTGTATAATTCCGCCCACTTACCCCGTCTCCTACCACCTCTAATATCTAGCTATCCGTCGGAAAGGTGTTTTCCCATCCAGTCTTTTGCTGTGTTTTTCCCCCGTAGTAACCCTCCCTGTTTATATATCCATTTCCAACCCCCAATGATTACCTTCCTGAGCTAGCCTTGTTAGATGTCTATATGGCATCTGTCCCTGATCTACAAATCGCGGTGGATAATATTTTTGCCTTTCCTGTCTATTTGTGACTCTTCCCGCTACTTTTGGAGTTCTCATTTTTATTCCAAGCCATTCGCAGGCTTTCCGGCCAATTGGTCGTGCCGCCATTTGAGCACCCACCTCACCGTAGTAAACACCATAGTATCTTCCTGCTTTTTGATCAACTCTGTTTGGCAATGGGCATACCGTCCACTTTATTCTACGCTTAGTGCAAAAACCTATTAATTTTCCTACTTGCTCACTGACCTCCCTAACCGCTTCCATCTCACTCTTTGCCTGTATTACATCCATTGACCCTCAATGAAACACTCATCTCTGTTCTACATTATTAAACATATCCATATCTTCTTCAATTAATTCAACAATAGACCTGTATGTTCCCCCTCTTTTTCCAATAATTGTTAGCCCTCTTGTACTCCTCGGAATAATCTTCTTCAACTGTTCCTCTACTCTTAACATATTGAATCCCCAGCAATTACTACCCTTTCGCCAATTGGTGGTAACGTTTTTGGTTGCTCCCCTGTCTCCAGCTGTTTTTGATGTTGTTTATTTTGTTGATGCGTTGTCTCCTCCAGCACAGCAACAACAACATCATCGCCTCTTCTTGGTTGTAGTACTATTCGCCGGCTGTCGCCTTTTCGTACTTCTTCGTCTTCGCCCGTGTTGTTATCACCAATGTCGTCAGTCTTCTTGTCCTCGTCATTACGCCTCAGCTCTAGAGCTATTACCTGCTCTTCTGCTAACCTCGCCTTTTCTCTGGCCTTTCTGTCCCGGATCCATGTTTTTTTTGGTTTAGCCGAATTTCAGAGAGCACATAAATCTTGTTATATCTTTGTTCTTTTTTAACATTTAATCAAGACCAGCATTTCGAAGCTTTTGTAAATTGAATTGGCGGGTTATCAAGCAACAGAGCTGTGCACGTACAATCATAAAATTTCAACATGCCAGGGCAACACTGGCGCCTTTTCAGACTCATTTAGTAAAATGCTTCGAATAGGCGAAACTTCCCTGTGGAATCGGTCACATAGAATCGGGCGCTGATCCAGCTTTTCGGGACATCTCTTGGCGCTGTTGCACATTCATTCTGGCAGATTTACAGTGTTGCCTTTCTCGCATTATACAGACTTATTATACAGACTTAAGTTATATATATATATATATATATATATATATATATATATATATATGTATATACATATCTATAATGTGGTAACGCTACGGCGGTTCTTGGTACCTTGCCCAGGTGGTCGACACTAGGCCTGGACCTATGGCTAATGTAGTTTGTTCGCTGAGGGACAACTGTATATATATACTCTGTCTACACTGGCGCTTTTTAGATACGCTAACTGTGAAGCTTCAGCTTTAAACACTGTCGGCCATTAAGCACTTAAATACCACGCCCTGAATTATTCGTTTTTAAATCTACTGAGCAGTCTTCAAAATCTGCATCAAAACTTCGTTTTTTAAACAAGACCTGCGGTTCAATACTGCGCCAGCAAGTCGATTGATTTCTTCTAAATATTCTTTGAAAGACAACCTCGGAATCTTCTATCTCAGCTTAATAACCCGGCAATATAATACCCGATTAACCATAACATCATATTACTATATTAATTTATTATATCATCATATGATTGACTCTGACAAATAATAGTTATGGCCGCGCATGTCCCAATTACTGGTGTTAGTGGCATCTTAAACCTAGCCAGCCAGCCCGGTTTACACAAATCATGCGTGAATACGTGCGTCGAACTCAGCGCCACAAGGCCATTGCCTCATTGGATTTCGAAAGAGCCATTGTTGGAATTAATTATGTAGCGTGGTGTTATTACAGTGTTTATATCTCGTGTCCGGGGGAATTTTATTCTGTTCGGTCGTCAATGCCACGTGGCCGAGTCCCGAGGCCTCCTACATAAGTGAAGGACAGAATACAAATGGGACTTTTGCTTTCTCCGTGTCATTAGCGACTCTGATATAAAAACCCGAAGTGAGTTGTTGTAGGCCCAATGTTTGCAGAATTTCCATAAGCTTGTCTCTCAGGACCCACTAGCGTGGCAATTTTTTTTTAATTTCGTCTCTAGCAAATAAAGTACGATAAGTTTATTTAATGTTTCATTTGTTCATAGTCAAATAATAGTTGTTACTGCTATGGCATTTCTGGTAGTATTACATTGTCGCAGCAGTTACCCTCTTTCCAAGCTCCTTGAGGAACTTGACTCTTCCATTAGCCCTAGCGTTTCCACGGCGATTGGCTGAATTATGTACGGCGGCGAGAGCTCCCTGTACTTCGACAATCTGCGACTTTCAGCAAGACGTGCGCTCGCGCCAGCTTCCCGACTTGTGCGCGCAATGTAACTGTTGGCGAGTGTACATGAAACCGTCGCGTCCCACACTAGCAGACGACCCCGTTCCCATGGTGCTAGGGTTTTTCCATCCGGGCGTAGAAGGCTGTTGGCGCACATACCGAGGGGCTCTTTCATTGAAGGAATCTGGGCGCTCTGCAGGGCACGGTGTACGACATCGTTGATGGCAAAATGTCTTGAATGGCGACCGGCACTGAACCGGCAGGACAGCGCATGTTCCGCTGTAGCGGTAACTTTGGACCGACACAGGTTGCAGACAGCCTCCCCTCCTCTGCGCAGATAGCCTCCCCAAGCCGCAGACCCGAGACGATGCGGAGTGTGTTATTGTTCAGCATCGTCCCCAGTTGCGGCGAAGGGAGGGCCTGCAGCCACTTTCCATTTGTTCCACTTTTCGCAGCCGCTCATTGGATCAAAACAGGCCTTTAGGCGAGCTTTTCCTTTTAAGTCTAGGGTTTGTGCTAAAAGCGCGTCTTGCCTCTTTTTTACCACCAAGTGGTCCAGTGCTCCCTGAGTTTTTCGCTCGCGGGGCTCTCCCCAGCAAACTCGAAACTCCTCCAGGGCCTCATCGGAGGTCCTGGCCAGCTAAACTGGGGTATCTTTAACTCTAATCGAAAGTATTGAATCCTTAAATGTTGACAAGAATCCCAAGTAGCACGATAATGATAAATCCCTAGCACGGCGAATCCCTAAGTCCCCCGCGCTCACAGGAAGTGATGCCTGGGCCCAGGATGCAGATCCCAGGTAAACGTTGAGTAGCCGTTCTAGTTTCGTACGCAGAATGTCGTCGAACTTGTCGAGAAGGTAGGTCCTTTTAAAAGAAGGTGAACAACGCAAAAGATACGTCAAGCGAGGAGTGGAGAGACTTTATCGCAAGAGGTATAACGCCGGGTGGGCATCTAGGGTTTGAAGTCTGCAATAATTAGCAATAATTATACGCGCGTCTCCCAGCCACCGTTAGCTCTGTGTCCAAGGTGTCCACTTACATATCGAGTTGCAACTTAAAAACAAAAACAGTACAACCAGGGCTGATCGAAAAAAAGACTCATGGCCTCAGGCTTCAGGGTAGAGAATGATTACCGAAAATTAACTTAAACAATCAATACGAATAGACCTGTAAAACAGGTTGAACACGTATGCCAAAGATCCGTCGGCCCTATATGGACGACAACTTTATGGCCATTTTGTTAGTCAGGATAGAATATGTTATTGCAGCAGTGGCATGTCTTATAAAGAATAAGGTGCTTTACTCCAACCAAGCCTCATCCGGGCTACTTAAATAATTATTCAAGCATTCATTGCGGCTTGCAGAAACACTAGAGGTGGTATTAGAATTCATCGTGCCATTCGTCGCGGCGATTTAGCTATCGGCGGCCATGTACAGTAATCCAGCCAACACAGACAAAACTATGCTCCGCAGAGTACAATGCATCTTTGCACTCCTGACAACATATATGTGCCGCACTAATCGCATACATGCCGCGCTGGTTTTAGCTAAATGACACGTGATATTAAGGCTGATGAAAAGACGATTTTATAAGCAGATGTATCACAAAATTCCAGCAGGACGGCTCTTAGGGATGGTGGTGGGGTAGAGACGCAAAGTATATGGCCATGCTGCATAAGCTGGACCACACGGACACGCATTGTTGCCAACGGAACCGTAGAATGAAGACAGACGAATTTGCGCGGGTTCACACACTCACTGTTCTTATTTATTATGATTCACCACACGCCAGAGAGCGATACGGCAGCGCCGTCTCTCTTCGTATTATTAACTAACAATCATTCAACTAACACTATATATATATGTATATATATATAAATCTGCCTGCCTCTGCCAGCCACAACACTCACCACCCTAGTGCAGCACTGCTGCCACGCTCCCGCCGCTGTCGCTGCTAGGCCGTCGGACGTGCCGGTCGCCGCCGGACTAAGGGTTTGCAGAGTGAGCGTTACGCCGAACGCTCGGGATAGCAAGAGGATGGCAAAATGGCGCGCACCCCCTTTTATACGGCCGGCGACCGGCAACGTGACAGTGCACGAACGTGCAGTGGCGGGTTGTGGCCAACAGTGCAGTGGCGGGTTGTGACCAACAGTGCCGTGGCGGGTTGTGGCCGACAATGCCGTGGCGGGTTGTGGCCGACAGTGCTGTAACGGGTTGTGGCCAACAGGCAGAGATCATTATCATGGCGCGCTAATACAAACTTCTATTCGCGGCCATCCAATATGCAACAGTCATCCCCCTTTTTGAGGGCAGCGGTAGCCACTCAAAAAATACCTATGTTGCATTGATTGTATTTAACATTTATTGTGTGGCACTCTGCGAGATCAACTTTCGCTCACAACAAATTCTCTTGATGTAGCGGCCTCCACCGAGCTGCGCCCGGTAGGCACGCTTCACGCCATTCTTGGTCGCCAGGGCTTCTCCACACGACCTAGGCGCCAAAATGCCCGTGGCACTCCTTCTTCCAGTAGAACTACGACGGCGCCCGCGGCGAACGGCTCGACATGGGGTCTCCCCGTCGCCGCAGAGCCATCGTCAGGACCAGCAGATCCTCGGTGCGCCATCGCCTTCAAAATAAGCTGCTTCGATCGCGGCGCATGTGACTATCGCGACCCAACTCTTCGTTCCACCTCCTCGCGACACGTTCATGACCATGTCGGTCTGTAGATGCTTCAGCCTGGAAATGAACTCGGCCAACCCCGCGTCTTCGGACGGCTCGCCACGAGAGGTGCTTGCGACGTGCTCCCCCACGCACGGCTGCCGGGCCTCACGCAGCGGGTGCTGCTTCGCCCACGCGAGCTCTTCCGCCGTGAGTCGACCACTCACCTCCTGCCGGTGGAACCACCTTCCAGCCTGGGCGACGGTGTCGACGATTCGAGTCAGTTTGCGCAAGCTTGAACACCCCGCTGGGTCTATTAGCGGGGGTTCGCACGTTGCAACAAACACCAGACTCTCTGGAAGCTCGTCGTAGCCCTGCCCCGGCTGGAAGGCGGGGTACTGCGTCGACGGCTTCTTCAGGAACTCCGCGTCCTTGGTTACGTGATGCACGACAAACCTTGCTGCAACCACTTCGTTCCCTTTCGTGGATGAAGACTCGGATGGCGTCACTGGATGGATGGATGAACTCTCGACCACCGTTGAACTTCTTAGCTTGGCAACGGGGAGCGCCGCCCCGTCCGTTGCGTTGATTTTTTGAAACGCGACTAGCCGATCTACAATCGGGCCTAGCGCTGAACTTGAGTCTTGACCACCGGGGCCAACACGCTCCGGCAGCCTCGTCGATAACGATGCTCTTGCCTATCGTGCAGACATGTCCGGGGCGCTCGACGGCATGGTGGCGGCTAGAGTGCTACGTCGTTTGTAGACCATTAGGATACCTCGGACTTGGCACAACGTATCTATGCAGTCGGAAGATCTACCTGTTTCTAGATCTATTTGCTCATCGCTGAGCGTGCTAGCCATTTCGACCACAAAACGCTCGTCTAATTCATGTAACGTTCGTTCGAGCTCCTCCGCTCTCAGCAGCCAGCCGTTAACACGGTCCTCATTCCACCGCGTGAACCGCGGAGGCTCCTGGCTTTCATAACAAAACGACACTACGGTGGCGTCCAGTTTTGACACCGCCGCATACACTGAACGCCGAAGCGCCATCACACGACTGTCTGTCTCAGCCATCCTGGCTGTCGCTACGATCACTTCTACGTCCGGGCCTTTGCTACACGTCGTGCCCCACGTTGGGCGCCAATATGTTGCCAACGGAACCGTAGAATGAAGACAGACGAATTTGCGCGGGTTCACACACTCACTATTCTTATTTATTATGATTCACCACACGCCATACGGCAGCGCCGTCTCTTTTCGTATTATTATTGTAGCTAGCTCGCACAATGTCCCGGCGGTTAGCGCGAAGCAGTTTCCCCCACCGGAACTCACACAGATCACACACTTGACACTGCCGCTACACTAGCGCTAACAATCATTCAACTAACACTATATATATATATGTATATATATATATATAAATCTGCCTGCCTCTGCCAGCCACAACACTCACCACCCTAGTGCAGCACTGCTGCCACGCTCCCGCCGCTGTCGTTGCCAGGCCGTCGGACGTGCCGGTCGCCGCCGGACTAAGGGTTTGCAGAGTGTGCGTTACGCCGAACGCTCGGGATAGCAAGATGATGACAAAATGGCGCGCACCCCCTTTTATACGGCCGGCGACCGGCAACGTGACAGTGCACGAACGTGCAGTGGCGGGTTGTGGCCAACAGTGCAGTGACGGGTTGTGACCAACAGTGCCGTGGCGGGTTGTGGCCGACAATGCCGTGTCGGGTTGTGGCCGACAGTGCTGTAACGGGTTGTGGCCAATAGGCAGAGATCATCATTATCATGGCGCGCTAATATAAACTTCTATTCGCGGCCATCCAATATGCAACACGCATCTCTGTTGGGATCACAGAACGACGTCAAACGCTTAGAGTATAGGGACAAGCGTCTCCGTCGTGCCAAGATGAGGGCCCCGACGGGTGACCAGAATCAGTTAATCCGGAAAGGAACTTGGTAAGTGCAGATACTCATTGCATTCGTCGGCTCGTAGTAATAATTTGGATTTTTTTAGGTTTTCGTGAGGCTAGTGTCCGTATACGGCTTTTTCATGTCATGGCTAATTTTTAATTCACTCCGGCATTTACCTCTAAATTGGAAACCATGCAAACCAATTTAACAGTGGCCGGCCTGGGTCTCAAACCCAGTCTTTCGAATGGAAGGCAAAGGCTTTGCCACTAAGCCGTCTTGCTCGGTGTATATTTTTTTTTTCAATTCAGACGTGGTTTATTTACGGAACTGCATACATTCACATGCTTAAGTTCTCAAATACTCTCTCAAAATATACCTAGGCTGTCAGTGTGGATCGTAGTGTGTTTAGTAGGTATGACTTCCATTGAACCTAGTCTTGCCGCGGGATGGCTCCAGGATCTGTTTTGCTGTTACATTGCCCCAATAGAGCAGACTCGTGGTAGAGTATGAGCATGGCATAACTTTGCTAAAGAGAAAGAAACGAAGTTGTGGCGTTATTCTGTAGAAATTCATTTGAGGAGCCTCCTTGAAGACACCAGTGTAACGAGTAGGCTCGACTGTGCTTAATTCCCCCTTCGCCTTTGCCGCCTAACATTTTTGAAAAATGAACCTCCACGGGCATGTCGAGAACAGTTACATACACGCAATGCTGAGAGGTTTCAGCTATAAACGTGCATGGAGTCGTGCCATCAAGGGGCAATGTATTCCTCCTCGTAAAATGTTTTATGTGGATTCAATACATGGGAGTAACATTTTAGTTCAGATATGCGTCACTACTGTCGTTTAGGAGGTTAAATGATTATCAAAGTTGCTTTTTGCCTGAAATTTTATAAGCAGGTCCGTCGGAATTGTTAACAGCTTTGCTGACTGCATTGGTAATGTTTAGCTGCCTAAATAATATCTCTCTACAAAAGCAGAAGGCATATTACGCATTAATATTCGATAGCGACGAAGTAGAAGACTACTGGCACTTACTTAAACATCCGTCCTGTATAAAATGGTGAACAAAAAAGAGCCGCCCAGTGAAACTGCAAACGGAGCAGCACCCATATCTCGGTGAGTACTTTTGGTACGCTAACTTACCTAGTAAACTAGAATTAGCCGCAATGCTTTCTTTTGGTACGATTGCTGCAGACTTAGTTTATTCTGCTATTAAAGTTACTGCAGTGGCCTTTAGAGACACAGACGTATTCATCGTTCACTCTATCCCTGCAAAAACGGTAAAACTCTGGTGCATACGTTTTATTGTTTGCAATTACGTTCTTACTTTCTGCTTTAATTCAAGAACAAAATAGAAACGTTTACTTCTCACAAAGTGATCGTTTCTATTTTGTTCTTAGCTCTTACTATGTAGGTATTCTGTCTAGAGAGGAAGAGAGAATGTTAAACATCGTAGAGACTTATTTATACTGAGGGCCTCCCTTGCCGCTGTTGGCGGCTTCCTTTCTTCTTCTCTTCTTCCACCGAGCTGCATGGAGAGGACTTGCTAGTGACGGCTATATCTAAATGTGTTGGCCAGTCACATTTGTCGAATTACATATACGGTAGTCTGTAAGCCTTGAGACGTAAGAGCAAGATATCCCGAAAGATAGATATCCGCTTTGAAACCGTCAGTCATTCGAATAAAATGCGGGATTTAATCATCTCTGTTTGTGCAGAGCTCGCCGCCGAAACGACACAGTTCCCCCTAACATAGGGTCAGCTGCAGTCACTCTCGTCGCAGACGGGAACGCGCCCAATATGGTCATCATGAAAACAGCTGAAGCCAACGCCGGCGTTGCAAAGAACTAGGAAGCGGATTTTCCGTCTGTCAGATGTTGAAGTATGTTAAATCACGTGAATCTTTAGTATGCAATTAAGCAGCGACAAATCGCCTAACTTAACGATGAAGTTTAACAAGCTACGCTTTGCACTGCTCCTCATCAAGGCCCTACACAAAAATGTATTCTACACACGATTTTCTTAGTATTTTTCTAGGATAAAGCGGCCGGCCAAACCTCGTAGCAGCTGAATAGCTTGGGTGAGCTAAGGCGTTTTTTTAAAGGTTACTTAAGATGCAAGTATAATTATGACAAAACGGAGCAACAAATAGCCCTTACTAACTGCACAAAATCTTTGCTGTGTAAATTGGCGTTTAAATCAGTCGTATAGGTCACCTCCAGGTAAGATATGGGGTGAGCGGTAAAGATGGGGTGACTACTCAACTTGATTTTATTCGAGCCTCTCTTAAGAACATTTAACAGCACACCTTAAAACGGATGCTTTTTTGTTATGATGTGATCATATCATGAGTACTGTTCCACAGAAAATGTATTATTACGATACTATTTGCGTTGGAGTGTAATTTACAGATACACTTACGTCGTTTTAAGGGTTTATGAAAACCAACAAATTAAATTCGACCCTATGCGCGTCTTCTGCGGAGCATCAAAGGGGCAGCCCCCACGCTTGCTCATGCTGTTATGTATCTAAACGGAATGATACTCACTTTATTATTTATTTACTAATACATAGGCTGGGTAAGTGTGTATATGTTACATCACAGTGTTTCAACACAACAATCGATCTAGCGTTTTGCCAATTCTGCTATAGACCAAACCGCCGGACAAACCGCGGCGTGGTATTTATCACATTTACTCCAGCATTCTTTGCATCGACATTCGTCTTGTGGTTCATGGAAGCCCTCCACGTTGAATAGAACGTAATGAAATCTGTGGGCTGCAAAGGCCGTTATTAAATGCCGATCTTTGACCCCACTAGCCCTCTACCCAGTGCGTCTCATTGCTGCTGTCTCATAAATTCCTATGTCTACCTCGCAAATTTTGGTTTGCCAGTTGCGCATATAAACGTCAAAGGCTCACCATCGTTTTTGCAGCTCCTCTGTCAGCAGTGGGCCACCTGCCAACACGTGGACCATCCTACTTCTGCATGTATTTGAAAGCGCGAAAACCCTCTTTAGATTAAATCAAACCTAACTTGTATACTCCTACCCTATTCCATATTAGTGAAATACCATAAGTGGCGATGGGTGCTATCTGTATTCCAAAAAGAGCTACTGCTGCATCGACCGAAAGCATATGTGGGCATTTACTTTCCCAATCTTTCCTTGTCTTTCCTAACTTTTAAGCCCTTTTCATCTATGAATGTAACTAGCCGGTCCATTGCTTGTTTCACTCTAAAAAGGCTATAACTAAAGATTACTACATCATCTGCGTACAGTAAAATTTTGGCCCACTCTCCGAGTCCAGCCCGTCCTTATCCGTTCTGGGAGCCCACCCAGAAGAGCGAAAATAGTAGTAGACTCAGTCCATCGTCCTGCGCGACACCTGCGGCTTGAATTACCTCTCCCGCAATGCCAATCCCGTTGTCAATCAGCACCGTGTTTTGTTTTAAGATGCTGATATGCAACCTCAACATTGCTCCTGGCACTCCCATTTTAGCTAGCTCTTCAACTATCTTATCCCTTGGTGCTATGTCAAACGCCGCTTTCAAATCTACAAACACAGCATATAGGGAATTCTTCGGCCTGGACAGAGTATCCCAGATTGCTTCGAGCAGTCCCCCAATTGCTGAGTGAGTTGACCTTCTTTTCCAAAATCCATGCTGTTCTTCTGATATTATGCCCCCTTTCTCTGAGAAAGACTCCAATCTCATCGCTATTATTCCTGAAAATATCTTGTATGGGCAGGTCTTTATTGCTATTCCCCTCACCGCCTTTGGTTTCGTTTCTATACCCTTTCCTTTGGGAATGACAACTACGGTCGCTTCCCTCCAGGCCTGTGGAACTTCCTCCATGTTTAAGCGTTCATTGAATAGAGCTTGCCAGCGTGGCGCGAGAACTAAGGTATTTTTCATGTGTTTATTTCTTATCAAATAATTTCCGTGCGTTTTCCCCCGTAGTGCTCTGTCGATTGTTTTTATTACTTCCCTGAGAGTAATTGTTCTTATTGCCCTAAATTGTATATGACCGCTCTTTAGCCTCCCTTATTGCTGCCCACTCTTTCTTTTCCCAGCACCTTTGCTTCTCCTCTTTATCCGATGTCTTAACCAACCGTTCAACCAACGAAGCCAACGGCCTCATAACTGAAACGATTTTTAGGTATTCCCGCGTCAACCTATTGGCCTGCTTGGTCACCCTACACCGCTCATTAGACCAAGATCTTTTGCTTCTCTTCTGCACCGGTAGTATGGCAAAATTTAATAATTTTACCAGGCTACGTCCGTGGCAATCTGTCTGTATTGCCTCTGGCACCGGAAATACTTTGGTTAGTTCCTGTAATAGAATGTTACCGTTAAGCCTTCTTTCTGAGCTTTCCCCCCTTCCTCGCTCTTGAACATTCCCCTTAATTTTCACCTAGATACCCATCCGTATATGCCTTCTAAGTCCCGCCCCTTCCTGTAAAGGATTGTTTTCCCCTGCAAATGTTATGTCCCTTCTATCCATATCTGTTGCAAATAGATCAACGACTGAACCGGAGTGGCATTCATATGTAAACACATTCGCTTTGTTGACCACCCAGCAGCCAATCTCATCCAGTACGTCTAGCAAGGCTACCGTTCTTTCCGAATCAATTTTGTTTAACCTCGCATTAAAGTCCCTTTCTATAATTATTGGGGCCTTTCTCGGTAACGCTTTTATACCCGGAAAGAGGCGCTCAATCATCGTTTCCGTTGACTCCGTCCCTACCGGTTGCACATATGTAGCCATTATTTCCCAGTTTGGGTGACGCTACTGCAATCAGATTTTCTGCTACTATTTTCACGTTCATTTCTCCCACCAATGGTCTAACAAAAAGTAGTACTCCCCCGCGTGGCCTACCCAGACCCTCTCTACAAGACGCCATTGCACGGTACCCATAGAATCCCTGTATATCAAACTGCTCTTGCGCCCAGGTCTCCGTCAAAATGAGAATGGGTACCCCTCTATGTGCGTCATTCCCTAGCAGATCTAACACCCCCCCTCCCTCGCAGTTCCACATTACTGTCTGAATGCGCGCGCACACTACTGGATTCTGCTGGATCTGCCGGTTCTCGTACGCAAGGGGCCTGTTCACCATTGTCTTTAGATGTCAGGTCGACTTGAAACATGAGGAAGATGTCGTTGCACGATCTGCGCTTCTGTCCTGTCGTGTAGGTCTGGCGCTATCAGCGTCATTAGTCGTGGGTTGAGGTAAAGGCGAGGTGGCTGACCGGGCACCCATCAGCCATCCCAGAATGCTCGGGATAACTTCCTGAATGGTCCTAGCCACCGTTTGCGCAATGATATCTTTCAACATTGGCATAATCGTTGAAATCACCTGTTGCCCTATGTCCTCCACTTTCAGCGGCGGCACGTGCTGCTCACTCATTTCATTTAACTCACACTATTATGATACTCATATTATGATACAACCTGTGACCAGCTGGAGAGGACGATGAGAAGTGCAGTGAAGTGGAAAAGGTTATGGCAGAAGAGATCACGCCCGTGGTACTCTCGAGCCTGCTACCTAGCCCACGTTGAAGTGCTCGAACTCCTACGCCAAGCAAGAGCCAAAGCAACATCATCACTGCAAGCCAGGCGGGACTATTTTGAGCGTATAAAGGCCTATATAAGATTCTGCTATGATCATAAAAGGGAACACGCGAGGCGGGAGGAACGACGGCTGCTTGAAAGAGCAGAACGAGAGCCCTCAGCTTACATCGTGCGACCTCGTAGGGCGGGGAATCCGCTTAGTGACGGACAGGTAAAGAGCCACCTAACTAATCTTTTATTCAATCGTGACGTTGCGGCCGTATCTACAATCGTACAGCATCCGCTTACATTGGAGCAGCACAACATGAATCTGCCTTTCGGGGTGGAGGAGGTGTGCCAGGTCCTACGGTCACTCCCGAAGAGAAAGAGCTCAGGGCCCGATGAGGTCTGCTATGAGCATTGGATCCAGTCACTCCCACTCTTGGCAGAAACTCTTTGTGATTTCTTTAAAGAAATTATAAAGAGGGGGTGGATGCCTAAAGTCTGGCATGTCGCCAGGCTTTCTTTTCTGTTCAAGGGTAGACATGGTGATGACCATCAGGATCCAAATCTCTACCGTGGAGTGGCGTCAGAACGCACATTGAAAAAGATTTTCTGTAAGTTGGTGATTCGGCGGATTGAGCACGTGGCTGAAGAGGCACTTCCACCGGAGCAATTCGGTTTTAGGAGAGGCCGAGGCTCCCGTGATGCAATCCACGTTCTCCAGTCAGAAATCGAGCGAGCTGTGGCACAACCCAGAGGTCATCTGTATGCAGTTTTTATTGACTGCGTCAAGGCCTTTGACAAAGCCCCTCGCTATCTGCTGGTTGAAGCATTCCAACGAGCAGGAGTGGGTGGCTCTCTCCTGAGTGTAATAGCAAGTTTCTTTAAGGAGAACACCTTGTTGGTAGACGGTGAGCAGGGTGTATTGGAGATTAAGCAAAATGTGGGAACTCCGCAAGGAGACCCGCTGAGCTGCGTCTCGTTTACACTTCTCCTTGCTGACCTCGTCGGTTACGTCCGACAGGAGTATTAAAAAGCCGTGGTGGTGATGTATGCAGATGATATCGTGGTCGCTCATCGCGACCTAGGTGCCATCAAGCGCATTACCTTTATGATAGAGACGTTCCTTGTCTCGAAGGGACTTGAGATAAACACCAGGAAGACCAAAGCCATGAAATTCAGGCGTGGAGGTCGATTGGCTGCCAGAGACGTTATACGTTGCTGCGGCCAACCATTGGAGTTTGTTAACTCTTTCCAGTATCTTGGCCTTCGGGTTCATTATACGGGAACGACGTTCACAGCGCAGATAAACGAAACAGTACGGAAGGCACTTGTCTCTCTTTACGGGGAAGTAGGCAATGTCCGAAGACTGTCCGTTTTCTCAGCAGTGAGGCTGTTCATGCTTAAGATTGTTCCGGGGCTGATGTATGGCCTTGACAGGGTGTGGAACCACCTCACACTGGCGAATTTTAACCAGCTTGAGAGGTGTTTCTCATTATATATGAAGCGAGTGCTTTGCTTGTCTATTCGAGCAAGGAGCCGCTTTGTGTATCTCATGTCAGGTTGTCCACCGGCTACTGAAACAATCCGACTAAGGCTGAAGATGCCGCGTACAGTACCATACGAATGTTTCATTTCTGAATGAGAAGCTAATGTCGAACAGGCCAGACGGGAGGTCGGTGGTTTGGACGTTTTCAATGCCGTGCACCTTTGGTCTGGTCCTGCATGTGACAGTCGCCACGTATACACCAGGTACATAGTGCATGGTTATCACTACCTGGTATGTTCAAACGCAGCCTTTCACGAGGAGTACGAGTTGTGCACCTGCCGGTTCTGCCTGCAGAGGTGTGCCAAGTACCATGCAGTGGGATGCACAGCGCTGAACAAAACATCGTTACACTACTTCTCTCGCCGAAAGCGTGAAGAAGATAGAGTATTATGAAGAAACATCGTGAACTGTATATTATACTCAATCTGAGTGAAATAAATCTAATTGGAATTATGATACTCATTTTATTTATTCACAGAACAGAACACCGGTTATTGTTTATCTAGTTCTGTTTTGTCAACTTGTTTCTGTAATGCATTACCTTAATGCGTATCTGCAATGTATTACCTTAAAATTGTACAAACAATAGAGGCTTGCGTAAATGATATACGTCAATATTTTCTATAGATTTTTTTCGTATGACCAAGTTTTTGACAATCGAATTAGTCAGAATCTTGTTATACTGCTCTAATTTCGTAAATGTGTAGTGCAACGTTGTGAATTTGTAATTATTTTTAAACTATAGGGTAAATCAGAAGGCTACAAGTTGCGAAAGTTTACCTATGCTGGCTTAATGTCATAGCACACGGCTATTTTGATCTAAGATTTAAGTTTGCTTAAACTGGGTAAACATCAGGCTCTGATTTGCTGCGTCCTGTGTTACATATTCCTGACTCGGGAGAATAAGTGCATAAGCGCAGTTCTGCAGTCCTCTGATATTTGTTTTTGATTTTTAAATTACTTTCTATAACCTTCTTACCCGTAATGTGTATATTTGGCAAAGATAACATCGATCTAGTCTCTAGAACTTAACCAGAACTCTAGGTAACATCGATCTAGTCTCTAGAACTTAACTAGAACTCTAGGTAACATCGATATAGTCTCTAGAACTTAATTAGAACTCTAGGTAACATCGATTTAGTCTCTAGAACTTAACTAGAACTCTAGGTAACATCGATCTAGTCTCTAGAACTTAGCTAGAGTTTCTAAAAGTATTGAATCCTGTAAAACTTTCAGCCATGCCTCGGCCTTTTTAGGTTCGCTTGGAAAGCTGGGCTGGGTTAATTCTCCTATATCGCATTAAGTTTACTTGGGAAGTCTCTTAGTATTTCAGGATTGACAGGACGTTTCTCATGTCTTTAAAAGAAGTTTTCGATTAATTTAAACAAACTCGTCATTCGATAATGGCAACAGGCTACTTAAACAAACCGTGTGTGGAACAATAATATTTAGTTAGACAATAATCTGATGTTAAAGGGGATCTAGAATACGGTTGTATTTACGATAATTGGAAACATTGGCGTTGTGTATTACGTCTAAATGGAAATGGAAGAGGCACATATAATAATAATAATAATTGTCGGTCATTAGGCGTGGCAAGGAGGTCTCTGAGATGACACGGCCGCAGGCCATCCATGTCTGCTGTCGACCCCGTCAGGAATATCCACACAGTCTCGTGGACTAGTTCTGCACTAGGTGACGGCAGGTAACTCGGCATTCCCACCCAGTGGGAACCTGCCCACCTAGTACTGATACCGAAGCCTCTCCCGGCTCGTCAGCGCACCGCCCCATTTGCGTACTCCACGCTGTAAACAAATTAGTCGAAAACGTCCTCGTTCATTGCTTGAACGAACAACTGGAGGCAAGATACGTCCTCTCAAACGACCGATACGGATACCGCAGGGGCCGCCCCACCCTTGATGCCGTGGTGCGAGTCACACTGGTGGGCCGAGCAGCAACGGCCACTCTGAAACTGCGTGCTAGTGACATTGTTGGACGCCCGCAGTGCGTTCAACACCGCCAACGGGTCGACAATATTTCATCATCGTATTTATTTCACTCATATTGAGTATGCATATAACATAAACAATCATACAGATTATATAATCAGCTGCTCGCGGCATGTCATTCGAGAGAGGCAGTACAGTGATCTCCTCGCAAGGGCCAGGCAGGCAGACGCATGAAACTTCGTACACACCCGAGAGCACAGTCGACAGACGCACTCGGTGTACCTTTCGTGGAAGCTCGTATTCAAACAAACCAGGTGATGATAGCCATGAACTATGTATCTGGTATAGACGTGGCGATTGTCACATGCAAGACCAGACCAGAGGTAAGAGGCCCTGAAAAAATCCAGGTCTCCGATCTCTCGTCGGACTTGTTCAACTTTATTTTCCCATTCCGAGATAAAGCTCTCGAATGGTACTGTACGCGGCGATTTCAACCTCAATCGAATTATCTCAACAACTGGTGCACAGCCTGACATTAGGTACACAAAGCGGCTCCTTGCCCGCATTGATAGGCAAAGTACTCGCTTCATGTACATTGTAAAACACCTTTCAAGCAAACCAAAGTTTGCCCGAGTGAGGTGTTCCCATACTCTGTCATACCCCTGCGTATCGGAATTACTCCACCAGGAGATCTCGAGGTGCTTTGTCGAGGCTCCTGGCATTTGTCCCCTCTTCATGATATCGTTGAACAAATCACAAAGATGGTTTGCCAAAAGTGGCTCAGACTGCACCCAGTGCTTATAGTACACTTAGTCTGGCCCCGCACTCTTTCCTCTAGGAAGAGAGTGCAGAACCTGACTTACTACTTCTACCTCAGAGGACAGATTTATAGTATCCTGCTCCAATGTGAGCGGGTGCTCAATCATTGGAGCCAGGCGTACCGTCTCGCGGTTATCTAGAAGACCGGTCAGGTGACTCGTTACCTGTTCGTCGCTGAGCAGGTGGTCCGTCCCCCTACGAGGCCGTACAACGTAGGCTGAGGGCTTGCGTTCTGCTCCTTCGAGCAGTCGGATTTCCTCCCGCCTAGCGAATTCACGCTTGTGATCGACAATATCCCCCCCCGTACCTGCGGCGCATATTATTGTCGTACCTGGAGGAGCGTACACTCTTGACGCAAGGCGATACCCATGCAAGGCACAAAACTCGGCCCAGTTCTATGAAACGTGGCGGTAGTGTCTTGCGGCTTGACGACCTGCCGGGTGGAGACAGTCGCCTACGTGGATGACCTTGCACTGGCCGTCACCGCTCGCACATGGACTATCCTGGAGGCCAGGGCAAACACGGCCCTTGATCGAACAAACAGGTGGATGTTTGAACATCACCTGGAATTAGCACCACAAAAAACCAAGGCTCTTTTTCTAACCGGCCACAGGCGGAGAGGACCTGTGTCCCTGGAGCTCAACGGGCACGCTCTTACGCCCTCACGCCGTCCCGCCACGCTAAGTATTTAGGGGGGACCTTAAACACAGGTCTAACTGATCTACCTCAGGCAGGTTACGCAAGAGGTGGCAAAAGTATTGACCAACCTGGCCCGTATACTACCCCAGGAGGGAGGCGGTTCCGATCCCAAACGGAGCCTACTAGCTGCTGTTGCAGAAGCGGGCGCGCTCTATGCCGCACCAGTGAGGCGCTGAGCGGACATGGCCAAATTCAGGCTTACATGATAAAGATCGGAAAAGCAACGACGGACATTGGCGTTCTCTACGACGCCGGGGTGTCCGATGATGCCGCCCATACCATTGAGGCATGTTCGGCGCTGCGTATCGCGACAGCTCACCGTTCACCCTACGGGCATCTATCGCGCAGGTGATCGTCACGCACATGGTCGATTCGACTATTAACTAGAGTGCTGGCATAAAATACTTCGATGGGCTCATGCGCAAAGAGATCCCGCTGGGGAATAATCGCCGGGCGCGATTCGTCGCCAGGAACTCCCCTGATTTAACCCAGGACATACCTGCTCGGGAGGCACCTACAGACTAAGGAGAGGGCTGAAGCGTGAGACTCCTCCCTCCTGGTCTCGAGGTAATGGTTCACAATTTCGAACCAGGATGGGGCTCTGAGGGGTAGTGCGCTTGAATTAGAGTGAGTCATGTGCTCTCTTTCCGTGCGTTTAGCCCCACACTGGCGGTTGTGCGTAAATGCATTTTCCACCTCTAAACAACAAAAAAAGGTGGCTTGGCATAGGGCGGTCTTGACGGCAGGTTGATACAGGTAGGCCCGCTGGTGTATTTTGGAGTAGTATTCGTGAACGAGTGATCAGAGTTTTAAGTGGTTTTAGAAACTCAACAGTTGCAATTTCGAACTAAACGACGAAGGACGCGGAAAACAGCAAAAAAGTTTGACGATGTCAAGTTGCAAGCTTTGTTGGACAGACATGAAACGCAAACGCAAGAAGAACGGATTTTTGTGTCCGATCAGGACCCCACTCTGAAAACCAAAGAACTATCTGACGAAAGCTGGCGTGTACTCCGTGGTTGTTAAGAAACTGAAGACGCGATACTATCATTACACTTCTTTTTATGTCGAAGTGCCGGACACTGATGTAAAAAGAATGTTCAACAAGGGCATCTGAGTATAAGAGAAATAATTCAATGGTCGTATCAAAGAATTTGATGTCATCGAAAGACACCCTTTGCACTGACTAAAAAAAATAAAGCGTATGCTGACTTTTACGGAAACGAACATTAAAACGGGCAATATAAGGATAATGAATATTCTACGATAAAATGCATATCTGTCAATGCACGATCACTGGCCAAACCTGGAGCCGTCGACTGTCTGCTTGCCTTCATGACCACCGAAGATATCGGCGTAGCGTTCATCACGGAAAGTTGGCTGAATGAGAACGTCTTCTCGGCTGAACTTTTGGCGGGTGGCAAATTCGAAGTCTTTCGGAGAGATCGTGTTGGCCAAAACGGTGGCGGTGTACTGCTCCTTGTTAGTTCGAAGTTTGCTGCTCTGAGGTCCACACCGGTAATACTTCCTCTGAACCTAATGCGGCTGATTTTATTCTTCCGAACGGCGCAGTACGATTTATCTGTACGTACTTTAGCCCTACGGGATCACGAGCGGAGCTATCGACTAAAATGACTACTCTCATTACCGATCTCAAGATGAACCACTGTCCATGGAAAAAATGTTTCTTCAGTACTGTTGTGAAGCAGGATTACTGCAATGCGTTGAGCATCCCACGAGATGTACCAATGTTCTTGGCGTTGTTCTGGCTAATGATGATATTGTTGACAACGTCATCGTTTCACCGGCGCCAGTTGCACCAGACCATCAGAAGGTCTCGTTCACGATCTCCAGTTGTCCTAGTGTGACGACGGCTCGAACACAACTGGGGATTTGACAAGGGAGACTATGAATGCCTAACCTTGAATCTGAGTGCTACGAACAGGACGACTTTCTTCCAATTCTGTATTGACGTAAATGACATGTACAACAAATTTGTCACTTACATGCACATCCTGTTGGACTGTTGTGTGCCCAGGAAGTCTCCTATTCTGCATGGTGTTCTGGGTCCTAGCACAGAAAGCATCACCCAGCAATTGAAAAAAGCGACGCCAGAAGAAGGACCTAGACTGCAAAAGAAACTGCAAAAGATGCTTCATAGAAAACGAATCATCGAAGAAAGCTCCGTAGCCCAAGTCGCTGTTCCCACCGCGGTTCATAGATACATCCAAAAGCGGATGAAAGTTACAGACTGTTTAAGCTCGATCAATAGAGCGAATGGATCGGTTGCTGCACAAAACCAGGAGAAAACTGAAATTCTGCGCGGAGTACTTGCTGCAACATATCCATCACCCACGGAAGTCCAGCTACGCGACGCACGACCGGCTCTACCAACGCCGCCTGTGTCAGAGGATCTACGCAGGTTAACGACGTTGACTCCTCTCTTGAAAATCTTGAACGCCATCTTCGCTCTGTGGCCAACAAGCGAAGCGCCACGCCTGATGGTATTCCAGCTTTTGTATATAGGAAATGTGGTCCAAACAATAACAGGCCTGTATCGCTCACCTCTGTGACGTGCAAGCTATTTGAAAATGTGTTGGCCGATGCGATCGATAGAAATGCGAATTCACAAGGTCTAATTTCGAGGGAGCAATTTGCTTATCGACCAGGCCATTCTATTGTCCTACAACTTCTAACACGCAAAATGACCGGGCTCATTTAACTAATGATAGCAAGCCCTTTAAGAAAAAAGGAAATTTACGCGAATGATGTGACTATTCTTCAAGAAACCCTCTATAAATTCATGGAATGGTGCTAAGGATTAGATGTAAAGCTCTCTGTAAATAAGTGCGCAGTTCTGCACTTCGGCAGCAACAATCTTGTACATAACTACACATTAGGTATCGAACAGCTAGCGGCAAAATTATCGATAAAAAAACTTGAGAGTTCTGACAAGTAATACGCTGAGCTACACACCACATGTTCTAGAGGTAGCTGCGTCAGATAGTCGAAGAATGCACTAGATAAAGCTATCATTTGTCTTGAAAGACCCTAATCTGTATGCCAAACTTTATAAGCAATATGTCCTATCTGTGATTGCATATTCCTCTCCAGTATGGGATCTTGGATTGATTGTGATCGTGATAAAAATTTGATAATGAATCTGCAGAAGTTCTTAAAACGTGTTGCTTTTCGTTGTAATATGAGGATTGGTGATATGAAATGTGATTACATTGGTGTTGTTATTTTGATTCAGTTATTAATCACCTTTGTCAGGTATATAGTCACATAATATACATAAAAACACGGTCACTGAGTCAGCCTGGCCACTGATTCAACTCTGGGGCACTCCCCCGCATGATATCTCCCACAAGCTCTCCCACACTTGTTACAGATACATTCTTCTGTCGGCTCATGGTACCCTTGAGTTTTACAGAGAACATGGTGGAAGTCGTGCACTGCATAGCGTAGTGCCACACTTCGGTTAGTGCGATGCAGTTCCTTCCACGCATTTTTTGTTATTGCACCCGTACTAAAGAAGTCGGGGTCCACGTCTGACTATCTCTCCTCCCACTGACAGATAAAATCCCTGTAGGCCTGTGTTTTCTGCAACTGGCGTTGCAGGCCCTCAATAAAGAGTGGGGTACCGGCGAATAAATAGACCAGACGATTGCGGCACGACGTGTGGAGGCCGAACACTCGCTTGAGAAAAGCGGGTTTCGTTCAATCAAGCCTCGCGAGCTGGGCCACGTTCAAATTCTCCCAGATAAGCTGTATGCCGTAGGATGCCGTGGGCGCGACCTTAAGGTTGAAAAGTCTTAGCGCCGTGCTGAGGGAGAGAAACGTGGGTTTTTCAATTCCGACGCCTGCTACCAGGGCTTTTCTGACCCTCTTGGCGATGTGCTCCGTAAACGACGTACCGGAGGTCGGAAGAGAGAGGCCACGATACGGGAAGTTGTTGACATACTCCAGTAGTGTGGAGTACAAGCGCAGCTCATCGCTTGCCGCCAGCTTTACGGAACTTCATGGCCTTGGTCTTGCCGATGTTGATCTCCAGTCCTACATCCGCCACGTACTGCTCGAGCCTCGCTAGGCTCTGCTGCACCTCGAATCGACTTGTTCCATATATCGCGAGATCGTCTGCGTATAGCAGAATGTCTGGGCGGGACGGACTCTCGAGTGCCCACGATGCGTCGCGGAAGATTGTTGAGCAGGATGGAGAACAGCAGCGGACTTAAGTTGTCCCCCTGCGCGACACCCGTCGTTTGCACAAATGGGTACAGCTCAGCCACCCCATCCTGTATGGTGATCGGGTTTTCCTGCAGGATTGCCCTGATGAGCTGGAGGATGTTGGCAGGCACGCCCGCTTCAGCCAACTTCAAGATAATCTTGTCTCCGGGAGCTCCATCAAAGGCCGAGCTGAAATCCACAAATACGGCGTACAGGAATTGCTTGGCGTGCTTAGACTGCATCACTCCCCGAACCCTGGCCAGCAAAATCTCACACGCTGTCAGCGTGGACCTGCCTGCGCGGAAGCCGTGCTGCTGTTTCGGGATGGCGCCGAGAGCCTCGAGAAAGTGATACAGGCGGGCGGTGAGGATGGCAGAGAGCAGCTTGTAGCAGCAGCTCTTTTTGGCGATCCCACGCCACGAGCTGGGCTTACTGGGGTTGCCCTTTCCCTTCGGGATGACTGCTAGATGAGCACTCTGCCAGTCGCTGGGGAGGCGACCTTTGGGCAGACTAGCGTTAAAGGCGGTCCAGCAAGGAGCAAGTACCATGGCCTTCTTGAGGTGCTCATTACGGACCTGGTCGGGACCGGCGGCCTTGTTGAGACGGAGTCGTTGCACGGCGCCGAGCACCTCGGTGAGAGAAAACTCTGCGGAGAGTGAATCCCGTAGCAGCATTGTTGTCTCGTCCCAGGCCGCTTCGTAGTGGAGGATGCCGCGCGGGATGGTGTCGGCCGACGCAAACATGTGGCTGAAGTGGGAGATGAGCGCCGATGAGTTGATGGGGCAGGTGGGAGATCCCTGTCGGCGGAAACACTTGTACGGTTGTCGCTCTGCCTCATGCAAGAGCACGGACTCCTTATGTTTCAGGTACTTGGCGCGTTCAGCTTTGTACGTGTGGCGACACCAACTCTTGAGAATGATGAAGAGTGGCCGCATACACGGGTAAAATGCGGCTAGGAGGCGAGCGCTGAGCTGGGCCTGGTTGGCTGCTTTGCACGCACTGTCGAACCATAGACTCCCCCTTCTTGGCTTACTAGGACCAGCTGCGTATCTCAACAGCTCCGTAACAGCTTTGGCATATTGGTCAATGCCTGGAGCTCCCGGCACGGTGAAGACCACGTGAAGGCGTTTCCTTAGGTGGTGCAAGCTAATATGCTTGACCAGCCGAGGTGGGCGGGGAGCAGGAGTCCTAGCAGCTGGCAGGAAGACTCTTGCAGCCGTTGGCAGATGATTCTTGAAATGTCCTCCGCTGCGGAGGGGGTTGTTAACACCGAGGTAGGAGACCTGCTCGGATGGCAAGCTGACCGCGAATACATCTATGACCGATGATCCCATGTGACCCTCGAAGGTTGGGCTTGCGGGATAGGTGACAACCCAACAGCCCGAGTCGACCAGGGTGTTAGGAGAATTCACGTGCGCAGATCGGCCGGGCGGTCCAGCCTACTGTTGAAATCGCTGGCGACGATGATGGGCACATCGCTGTCCAGCGCACTGAAGCACCGGGTCAGCATTTCAACCAGCGCGTCGAGTTCTCCTTGGACGGCGGACGCACGTAGCCTGCGCGTATGTTTAGCCGCAAACCCTAGATCACGACCATGTCTTCCTCAGCAAGAAGTACCTCAACATCGCCCAGCCGCTGGTTATAGCACACGGAGACACCGCTGCTGGGTCGGCCGGGATCTGCAGGCTGGATTTCGGGGAAGTGCGCGCAGTAGAAGCCGGGGATGTTGAAGGAGGTCGTGGCCCAAGTCTCCGTCAGTACAAGACGTCAATGCCCTCAAACGCGGAGGGCGCAAGGAGGTTGAGTGTTCGAATCCCCTTGCAGTTCCATTGTGCAACTAGGAGCGGTTCCCGTTGTGGCCCCTCCCCTTGCTCCGGGGCCTGCTGCGGGGGGTGCTGTCCCGACGAGCCGCGGCGAGGTGGTCGTACAGTGTCCCTCGGCGGCGCGCGAAACTCCGAGTTGTCCTGCCTGTCCTTCTGGTGCTTCGCTTCGTAGCAGGGACGGTGGCGGCGCCGAGTTTAAGCACCTCGAATCTCGCCAGAAGACCGGTTGGAGCTTTGGGAGGAGCTCTTGCGCAGAAGCTACCGGAGAGCGGTCTTGATGCCATCCACGGCGCTCTTGTCCACGCTGTGTTTGTCCTTCGTGCCAGAGTGCTTAGACTGATGGGTAGTTTGGTCGTTGCTGACCTTAGAAGGATCTCTGAGGGACACCCCTAAGAGATCCTTTACCCGTCGGGCGATCACCAGGGCCGCTTTCTTGGCCGGCTCACCCTTGTAGCTGTAGGAGCCGCGTTCAACCCCCTGACGCTGGATCTGGGTGAGGGGCAAGTACACGAAGCCGGCAGCCGCGGCGCGCAGCGAGAGGGCCTCGTTGGCAGCCTTGCAGTCTTGGTTGAGGAGCGGGACGGAGAGCACGCTCAGCTGGGATCCAGGGCGGACCACCTTGAGCTGCTTGGCAAACTCCACCGTGGCCTCGATGAAGTCGTTGCCCTCAAAGTTGCCACACTCGTGGTAGCCGGCGTAAAGCGCTACGCAGACAGGACCAGTGGCGGCCTTCTCGATGGCGTCCTCGGCCTCCTTCATGATGATTCCGCGGGAGAAGTTGCTTCAGTGCGGGTCTGAAGGCCCCAACAGCGCTGTCACCGATGAGAAGCGCAGTCTTCTTGGGTGGCTGAGCGAGCGGCTGGGCGCCTTCTTCTCGAGGGCCAGCATACGCTGACAGAAGAACACCATGCAGCTCATCATCTCGTGAGAGATGGCAACCTTCTCCAGACTGGTCATGAACCCCCTGATGTCCATGTTGGCCGCTGGCATCGCGCACAGCCGGCACTTCCACCGAGCGGCGCTGCTCATGTCCATTGCTTTCGCGTCCTCAAGGAGGCACGTGGAGTGAACCGCACGCTCGCAGATCCCGCAATGCAGCACCAGTCCATTAATCCTTTCCGCGCATTGGGAGCAGGATTTCAAACTGTCGGCGTTTCCCGCCATGGCGTGAAACTGACTGCTGCTACTTTTCTAAAAGCGTTCTTTAAAAGCGACCTTCATTTGTGCCAACTTTCGTTCGACACCTGTCTTTGTCTATATGATATGAGCTATAATATAATCTGCGATTGTGGACTGGCGTAATGAACGTCTTAATATGTGCAGTCGGTTTTTATAAATCTCAAAACAACTTAGTGCATTCCGTAGTAGTCAGTACAATTATATAATATGATTATAATTGGCTACTACAGGTTATGGCTATAATACAGCGTACAACCTACCTAAATTAGTAAATTATGACAGGAAGGATACTTGTAATGAGCTTGTACATTTAATAAATCATATATACATATTTAAGAACTAGAATCGGTTAAAACTGTTTACATCTGACCCGCAGTCATATGTTCGATGAATTATGCAGGACACGCAGTAGCGTGTGTCCGGGGCATAGAGGTAAACAAAGGGATTATAGTTAAAAAATCGCAAAATTCTCAATGAATCACTAAGAACTTCACTATACTGCCAAACCTTTTTAAAATTGTCGATAAAAGTTCTACCTACTGCACTTGACTCCACAATCAAAGGTTATAAGCCCACTGTGTTGTTGATAGTCAAACACAGACAATGCACACGCAGTGATGGATTGCCATCAAATGGAACGCACACACAAGCTAAAAACAAATGTTGCCAAAAACTAGCAATATACGCTGAACTGCCGGTTGGTTTTTGGCAGGGTAATAGCACTTGTGTTCACGGTGGTCTGCGATAAGCTCCAGGTCAATTCACTCGAAGTTCGCGAGATGGGACACGAATTGACCGGAGCTCGGTGTGATGCGACTGACCAGCTGGACGAGCAACAGCTGTTGTATATTGGTGTTGTTCTAGATGATATTGATAAGGCTACGTTCGACTCTATTTGTAAATTCCCAGATCGAACAACTTATTTGATTTCTTTAATTCTATTTTGACGAACACAAGAGCCGGGATCAACATATATGTTAAAACTGTTGCCCAGAAATAAATCGTTAACAAAATGTTTGCTTGGCGTAGTACCAGGAACGCGAATTACGCACAAGCAAATTGATCTGTTTAAATAAAGCCCCCCTGCTAAAGGGTGTGTAAATATATATATATATATATATATATATATATATATATATATTATGTAAGTTAAAAAGTTCGTCGGCTTTTTACCCGATTTTAAAGAGCCTTATTTATGCAGACAACAGTATTTTTATTCAATGATATATTGACCGTTTTGTTCGATAACCTTTGCCCATCGCCTCGGTAGATTCATGATTCCTTTCTCCCAGAACGTCTTGTCCTTCTCGTCGAAATACTGAGTGAGGTGATTTTTTATAGCCTCCAAAGATTTAAATGTTGTGCCATCAAGGGAGTTCTGGAGAGACCTGAACAAGTGATAAACAGATGGTGCGAGGTCGGGACTATAAGCTGTGTGCGGCAGCACATCCCAGTCAAACTCCGCCAATGTTTGCCGGGTGGCCAAACTTTTGTGTGGTGTCGCCTGTCATGTTGAAAAATTACGCCCCACCTGTTTGACAATCCCGGGCGCTTCGTTGCTACTGCAGCCTTCAAATCTTCGAGTTGTCTGCAGTAGACGACGGAGTTGATCGTCTGACCCATTGGAAGCAGCTTAAAATACATGACGCCCTTACAGTCCCACCAGCAGCTCAGCATAACCTTCTTCTGATGAATTTCGGGTTTAGGGATAGCTGCGGCCTGAGAACCTCTGGGGACCCAACTTCTTTTCTGTGTTACGTTTCTGTAGAGTATCAATTTTTCATCGCGGTTATCAATCTCCTCAGAAATGGCTCATTCGAGTTCTTCCGGAGGAAAGCGTGACAGGTATCGACTCGCCCTTCAAGCTGCCTATCATTGAGGTCGTGTGGTAGCCAGATATTCCGCTTGCATGAAAAACCTGCATCATGGAGGCAATTCCAAACGGTTCCGTGGGAGACTCCCGTTACATCTTCAATTTATTTTATGATCAAACCTGGGTTCGAAGTAACCAGGCTTATGACCTCGTCGGTCTCCACAACATTGGGTCGTCCTGACCTCGGTTCATCTTCGAGATTGAAGTTTCCAGCTTTGAAACGGGCGAATCGCTTTTCGACTGTGGATTTGTGCACTGCGTTTTCGCCGTAGACTGCACATATCCTCCGGGTTGTTTGCGCTGCACTTATGCCTTTACGATAGGAGAACAACATAATGTGTCGAAAATGCGTATTTTTGTCCCCCATTGCAAACAGCTGCCAATTCCGCAAACGAAACGGTAAAGTTGGAACCGGTATACCGTCGGGCCGCCACGGGTTTGCTCCTAAATGTAAACACCCAGCCGCACTCTCAGGCGGCCCTGCTGCAGAGCGCGGGTATTTCAAAAATGTGGTCCCAGAAAGCCGACGAACTTTTTGACTTACCTAATATATATATATAATCAAAAATTTCAAGACGCCGCTCGATAATTGCTCTAACTTTTATCTTGCTGCCTGCTTGTTACAAGTTTCGCCCTCTTTCACTGTTGCTATAACACAGACAAGAAATACAGATACCCGCTGCTCGGCACATGTTTTCGTTTTTCTGCACGTCAATAATTGTCATCTTACATGCTCGTTTGTTGTTTCTGCAGGGGTTTAGCGGTTTGCACGATATGTGTCCTGTTTATTGTGTTCTTCGCAATCTCAGCCATTACCGCCTTTCTCCTTATTAAGCAGCAACAGCAGCAGCAGTATACGGCGGCGCTTGGCCATCTGGTCGGTTCGACCTCAAAAAGCAGAACTATCGTTCACGGGACCACGAACAAGATGCGCCCGCCTCATCCGTTCAAAAACACGACCAGCAAGACGGTCGGAAAGAAGACGTCTTCAACAGCTTGGCAGCGCCACCCGAAACCCTCAACGCCCGACCTGTTCGACATCAGCGCCGCGAATTGGTGCAACGATTTTAATCGGCACGACATCGATGCTGGTGTTTACAGGGTTTACGGCAACTTTAAGAAGCTTTCGCCATTTCTGAAAAACGACAAATACGCCATATCGTATACGGTAAATATTTCTCGTTCATAATTCCGTCCAGAATACAATGCTTACTGAATTTGTTAAAAATCCCATATGTAATAACAGCACTTCAATAGTATTTAAATTGTCACCACTAGCCTTATATGGTTAAGCACAAGAATCAAGTTCACATATAAAAGAATGCTCACGAGATCAAGCTCGCATATGCAAAAACGCTCACGTAATAAACTAAATTAATGTCGACTGTACCATAGCGTGGTAAACTAACGTTGACAGGCTACGAATAGCATATGGTTAGGACGTCGAGCTCGGTGGCGTGGTGCATTCGCGTGCGCGCCTCGCGACCGCTGGAGACACATAGGTGTGCGATTTTTTTTTTAATTTCCCTTTTCTCAGAAAATAATTGCTATTTGTCTACTTCAAATGAAAACTGCTAGAACGTAGTAAGGTAATTAGGCAATACTGGATACGATGCAAGCTAATTTGTACTTCACGCTAGTTCAGCATAAAACGCACCAGGATGCTACGTTTTGATTGGGTAAAAACGCTGCTCGTAAAAAAACGAGCTTGTGTTTCGAACAAGCGCAGATGAAGCTTTGCCTGAAAAAATAATCGCTGGTTACGTAGAGGATGTAGTATATTGAGCTGGCTGTTTTTCTTTGGTCTCTAATGTGATCTTTTTTTCAATAGCAGGTTAGGACATAGTCTCAAATCAAGTTAAATATTCGACTTCGCACTCTGAATGTGGTCATTAATTTGTGCAAAATTTGTTTCTAGGAATCGAGTCGAAGGCTTGCTAAAAGTCTATAATTACTGCGTATGACATTTGATTAAGTTTGCTCTGAGTGCTTGGTAGCCTCTTCCACTGCCCGACTAATGTTGCGATAGGGCACTATTGTGCTGGTATCTGGGCTTAGCGGCGGAGCAGATTTCGTTAAGCGACGAGCGATGTTAGAATTTTGAATTCGATGCTTAGTGGTATTCCTCGGCACTCATCAGAATCGCTAGAGCAGCCGTTTAATTTTGTGTGTAGGCGTCAACATGCAGCGGTTCCAAGCTGCCAGGATACCCTCGAACATACATTATGGTCAAAGATCTTCGCAAATGCTGATACGGTTATGCTGACGTGTCCGCCTTCATATGTTTGCAGAACAGAGTGTTTGGGGCATTCATGATTTCTGTCTTGTCTTATCAGACATTGCATTTGCAATCTCTTTAAACTCAAATGACCTCTACATGTGGGTCTTCATAATCACTATTGGAGCTGTTGGCGGGCACAGGACATACACGGCAGCTAAGGGGTTGTTGAAGTGGTTATATCGCGCAAAATGTTAGGGTTTGGTACAGGCAGGTCGCCTGGAAATGTCAGCCTGTAAGACTAGACAATTTATTTCGTTTATTTTTACAAGTTTTACACAGCCTCTGTGGTCATAAACAAATATAATTGAACTAACAACTAAACTGCAAAATGTTGGCTGTAAATCAATTCGAAAAAGTTCGATTTTCCGAGAAACAGTATCCACGCTTTAACTTACACGGCTACATGGCTTTAATTGATACGGCTATATGCTTTAAAAACTCTCGTTTTCTTGAGCCATTTTTGTTTGCTTCAGTACCAACGTGTAGTGTTTTTTATTTGAGCAAAAGCCGTTTCCCCGCCAGGAGTCGTAAACACTCCATACTAGCCTTTGATGGCTTTGAGGAGCTGTGAACCTCTGTACAAATGTAAACCATTCATGAGAATAATAAAACGTATCTATCTATCTATCTAGTCGTCACCGGTGTCCATCGAGGATTGCGATGCGCTTTAGACGCTTTTGTCGCACTCCTTAGGCGGCGGTTGGCGGAACATGTTTCTTTAGATCAGACTTGCTTAAAAAAAATCAGTAAGTGTAAAATGAGAATTAAAATGAGAAATCTAAGTAGATATCAAAGAACTAAGTACGTCATATAAATACATTTTAAAAATTAAAGAAAAAATGCAACACTAGGGGTTCGAACCCAAACCGATTTTGCCTCGGCGGGTTCTCCAGTCACCGGTGCTCTCCACTCTGCCACCCGCTACTTCTCCGTAGCAGCGGTAGCGTGGTGCGCATCTGACGGCGGTCGGTGGTCCATATATTCGCAAGCACGTTAGTATACAGAACGTGTGTGCGTGTTCACATCCTATGTACACAAACACGTTAGCTTGTAGACTGACTGTGTGTTTGTTCGTTTTCACACCTTTCTGCACCACTATATGCACGAAACTGTTCAATAATACACCGATCACATCTATACACAGCGGTCCCGCCGAACAGCTGATGTCACAGACGACTCCCCCTGTAAACAACAATCGAGCTACGGTGCAGCCGGCGTTCGTTTTTCGAACATTTTAGAGTCACCGTTAGAAATGTTGTATTTTTGTTCGTTTGTTACTACGCGGTTCCGTTGGCGTGTTTCTTTAGCGCGCGTCGCGCTCCCCTGACGCAACGGCTATCCAGTGCGATTGGTCGGCCTGTTATGGGCCTCGGTTCCCGCACTTTTTAGACGCCTTTCACGGAGCGAAGTAAAACGCGACCGCACCTGACGACTGTCTTAGGTTGACTTGGTGGAGCCTAGTTTTACCCTCTACTTACACTTAAAGTCACATTGGCTTGGTAGCGTCTGGAAGGGTCGAGCTGTTTTACTGACAAATGATTAGCATCTTCGAGTGAACAATTGTCTCCGCGTATGGTCACGGATTCTCTAACCCAGCATTAGCCCAGTTCAACAGATGTTCAACAGTTGTACCCCAAACAGATGCTGCGTTTCCTCGAATAATGTTTCCCGTCGAATGGTTAAGTCGTCTACGCACGCGCTGATCTTTCCATTGTCTCAAAATTGCCAGCAGACACAATTGGTGCGGATAACTAACGCCAGAGTATTTTCTGCATTTGTTAGCCTCTGCTAACCTGGAAGCATGACCTGGTTGATCAGCACCTGCACAGACCATCAAAGGGGCTAGTAAGTTGGTTACAGTTGCATCCCAAACAAGTATGCGGCCACGCTCAAAGAGGGTCAGAGTGAGACCGTCAGGCCTTTTTTTAGCTGATTTACTTGAAACAACTAGTTGATTTTATGGGTATGATTAGAAGGGTTCAGAGAAGAAAACACTCATCTTTAATTTCGTCGCTGATAACTCTATTTAAGAACAACAAGTACTATCACAGCTTGTAATGCTAAATCTTACTGACCGCTTCCTGGATGTGCTTATGAACCATCGTAAGAGCCAACTACAGCTTACACCTAAATGTATCGTAAGAAAGGGAATCATCAATAAAACGCTTGCCTGGCGTGTAGCCAAAGAATCACGCAACAAGGCAGTTTCGCAGACTTCCCTGCTTCCCAGCTTCCTCCCACACAACAAAACAATGATACTGCGAATAAATGCGTATTAAATACCATTCTAATCTTTGTCTGAAGCTCAATGAATCCTCAGTAAACTGACATATGCCAAATGATCATGAACGCAAGACCGGTTTAAACAACTGTCAGTTTAAGGTAAGCAATTAGACCAAAGCGGATTGTGAGAACAATATTTGTTCGCGCTTAAGTTCCACCACATAACGGTCTCTGAGTAATTTCACAAAACAAAAGATCAGCACGTTTCTACTCATACTGGTACAGGAAAAATCTTTGGAGTGACGTTGAGTTGTACAATGCCAAATCAGTCATCAGCGTTTAGCAGTGATAATATTCCGGATATGGGCTCATTTTGCATGTACAGTAAGGTTAGTTGTTAGTGAATTGATTTGTTTATTACCATGACGACTGCGCAAACCGTGTAAAAATAAACAAACAAATATTAATTCTTTCGAAATTATATATATGTAAGGGCCTTACTGGGTTGCTAGGAGGAAAACACGAATATCGACCAACACCACGACTGTAGGCTTTATTCTCGTCCGACAACTCTACTGCGCCGGCACAGCACCGCCATTCCGGCCTGTCTCACACACGACGATCCTTCCTCGACGGCGTCTCACCAACGTCTCTCTGATCACTAACTGCAATGTCGTCAGTTCTACCGGCACTAAATTTAGGTCACAGGACGGCAGATCATTAACCTGCCGTCGTTGCTGTTGTCATAACACTTTCTCCGCTAAGTGCGCCGCCGCCAGTAACTATCGCTAAGCTCTCTCTCTCAACTTACCTAGCTACTTATAACAACGACGTTACTCTACAGTCTTACATATATATATATATATATATATTCAATTTTTCAATTTCAAACGTGGTTTATTCACGGAACTGCATTTCACAACGCTTTAGTTCTCGGTAAATCAAAATTGTTGAAAAAAGATGAATTAAACAACGAAACAGATTATCACTCTCGGCAAAATCCAAGGAAAGCTTTGTATAAGCACTTTGCACAAATGGTAATACAATGGTTAATGATTCTCACAAGAACTTCAAAGCACCAATTGGTGCGTTTGTTAGAACGGCGAACACTACATGAGGCAACAAACTTGCAAATATAACACCTAAACGAAGTAGTTCACTAGTACAGCATCAACACAATTTTCAACAACTATGACTAAAAACATGCGGATAAACACTATCAAATATGAGTGTGTCCACGTATATGAAGCACAACCGTTCTAATAACAAATATACCTAGATCACGCGCTTGATTCCGATTGTGAAATTAATAGCCACTGTTTTAACTAGCGAGAGGAGAGGTGTTTCGTAGTGAGGCATCCTTTGTATTTGGGAATACAGGTCCAGGTTTCGGGGAGGCGGTACGCAAGCGCGTGTTGACTAGACTTTAAGGATGCAGGGGGCACTGCAAAAGTTGTTGCACGCCTAGCTGATGTTTGACTCATGTTAGGAACTAGTGAAAATGCGACCTCCATAGGCACAATCCCACAGGAAATTTTGTAGGCTAACATTGAAACTCGCAGCAAGTGAATTGTTTCTACCGTGAGTAGGTTAAAACGAATGAAAAAGTCACGAACCAAATCCCTTCGCCTTCTAGAAAAAATTGCTCTAGTTGCATCATTCTGTATCACTTTTGCTCTTTGGAGAATTCCGTCATTGCCACCACCGCAGAGAAAGATTCCATAGCATAGAACTGGTAAGAACACGGCCTTGTACACGAGAAGTAAGCCCTCCGTGGGTATCCCAATCAATTTCATTTTACACAGCGTAGATATTACAGCATAGCACTTTGGTGCAATGTAATCCAGATGGGGATGCCATCTCATGGTTTCCTGGAGAACGAGCTCCAGGCACACTCCGTGTCTTAAAGATCTGGTTGTCAGGTAATTCTAAAGGCCTCGGCGATAAACGAACTACTATGAAATTGGTTTTGTTAGCATGACAACTAGTCCAATAATGTTAAAAATTCGAATTTTCTTATCAACATTCAAAAGCGACTGCTGCAAGTCCATATAGAAATGCCGATGATTCACTCCGAACAGTAGCGTAGTGTCATCAGCCTTGAGGGGTACCGACATCGACCTGCTGTTATGAGGACTCTACAACCTGTCTCCGTCCTGAGAGATAGAACCTAAACCAGACAACTGCCGGCGCGGAGCAACCCAGCTGAGCAAGCATTTGGAAAAGAAGGAAATTATTGAGGCAAGCCGCCGACACGTCGAGAAAGACTGCGAGACAAAACTTATGTAGCTCAACCGAGTCGGACACTCGCTGCCATAAGTGCGAGGTTAGTCGATCTACCCCTGCGAAAGCCGAACTGGTTTGACGAAAGGAAATTGATCGTCTCTAAATATCAATCTAGTCTAACTAGTACCAGTTTCTCGATGACCTTTGGAATATAATCATCGGCCAAGATCGGCTGCGCGGTTTCGCTCACCCATTTTCTTAAATAAGGGGAACACCGCCGTATCTTCCAACTGTGATGGAAAGACTCAAACGAACAATTTCTGGCAATGGCAGTCAGTGGTCTTGCGATCGATGGAGCTGCTAGCTTTAACAATTTTGCAGATACACCTATGACACCCCGACTCCAGGTTACTTTAAGACGGAGAAGGGTACCAAGAACCTCAGGAACAGAGACAGCAGAGAGTGCGGGATACATTGTCATTTTTCCCATACCTCGTCAAACAGGGTTTTCATATCTCTGCTCTTCTTGAGGTGAGCGACCGTGGTATTACCTAACGTGGCAAAAAGACGGTGTAGGTCGTCTGCAATTTTTACTGGATCATCTAATGTTTTATCCTTGGCAGCTAGTAACGCGGACGGTAGTTCCATTGGATCACGTCGCCTACCACAGAAACCATTGATAAATTTCCAGAGTTAAGAAGAGTCATCACACAAGAAAACAAAGCGATTTCGGTTGAATGTTGTCCTTGCAGCGCGAATTGCATTGAGGTAGCGACGATGACTATTTAAATAGGAAGTTTTCATATCATCATATTGTTTATTTTGCAATAACTTTGCATTTCAAGATGGTACATAATTACAATACAAACGTCATTATATACAATTTGAACACTTCAGCGACCGTCCCACCAGGCAAGAAAGTGCAACGCCGCCGATGCGTCTGGCAACTCGCTGCGTGATATTTAGCGCATATCTGCGAGCAGAACCGGCAACGACATTGATCGCCAACTTGATGAAATCCTTGAGTCGAACACACCAAGTGATGATAGCCACGTACAATGTACCTTGTGTACACGTGCCGGCTAGTGCAGGCCATTCCATCCCAAAGCTCCCTGGCGAGGTACACATCTAACTGCGCTACCTCAGCCGAGGCCTCGGTCACTTTTTCTTGCCACTTTAACAAAAATTGCTGAAGTTGTTTTGTAATAGGTGACATAAGCCTAACTCTGATTGTTTCCACTGCCGGTCTGCAACCCGCTAGCAGGTACAGAAAGCGGTTCCTTGCCGTTCGCGGTCAGCAAAGAACGCGCTTCATATATATTGTGAAACATCTTTCTAGCTGCGCAAAATTTGCCGCTGAAAAATGGCCCCACACCCTGCCAAGGCTGTAGCTCAACATTGGCACAATCTTAAGCTCAAAAAGACGCAATGCGGCACTCAGAAACAGTCGTCGAAGGTCTCTCACCTCTGTGTGAATAGGGGCAATAGCCGCCCGACACCTGTCCCGGATGTGCTGGGTACAGGTCGTTCCCGTATAGTGTAGTCTCAGACCCAAATACGGGAAGGAGTTGACAAACTCCAGCGGTTGGCCACAACAGGGTACTACATCTGCTGCAGCCAATCGACCCCCTCGGCGAAACTCAGTGGCTTTCGTCTTCCGCCAATTTATTTGTAGGCCTTTACGGTGAAGGTAACTTTTTACGTTGCCGACAATACGACGAATTGCTCCGCGGTCCCGGTGGGCCATACCTATGTCATCCGCGTACATAACGACGACGGCGTGTCTAAACTCCTTCCGCACATGGCGGGCTAGGTCTGCGATGAGCAAAGAGAAGGCCAGGCAACTGAGAGGGTCCCCTTGAGGGGTCCCTATGTTTTGCCTCAGCTGCAAGGTGTCTTCGCTCCTTATGTTTACTTCAAGGCGGTCTTTAGCAAAGAAGCTGGAGAGCACTCGTAGAAAAGAACCACCCACCCCAGCATGTCGAAATGAAGCGACTAGTAAGTGACGGGTTGCCTTGTCGAAGGCCTTGACGCAATTGATAAAGACGGCGTACAAGTGGCCCACGGGCACAGCCAACACTCGCTCAACTTCTGATTGGAGTACGTGGATCGCGTCCTGTGTGCCTTCTCCACAGTTGGAAACACCCTCAAGATAATCAACTTAGCAAAGATTTTCTTAAGATTGCGTTGCGATTGCTAGAGAGTCGGATCGTCCACGTTGTCACCGTGTTTGCCCTTGAATAGCGGCGCAGGCTTCTCCTTCTTCTCCAGCTTCTCCCGCTGTCATTGCTGCCGCTCAGCCGCTCTCTCTTCCCGCCGTTGTTGGCGCTGTTGATCGAGATCGACAACACTCGTGGCGACGTCTGTAGAAGGCGTCTGCTGCTGCGGTTTCTGCACTCGCTGTTTCTGCTTCCCCAGGCACTGTTGTTGCTGTTGGTTTTGTCTACCATCAGTACGGGTGACGGTAGGCGCATCTGAGTCGTTCGAATTAATTACGGGCTTGGCGGGAAGTTTTGAGCTGTCGTCAGTGCCCTGTGCCACTTTGTGCTGTGCCACCTGCTTTTTCGTCTCGATTTCTACTCCCGATGTGCTTACGTTGCTCCCGGTGGGACGGGAACGAAACTGGGAGACCAGTTGTTCAAGCTCCGACACTCGGATTGTATTTGCCGCCGCGAGACGGCTAATCCGCTGCAGGATCTCAAGCAAGGCGTCGTTTGGGCGGGCGCCTTCCAGTTCAGGACATCCAGGGCACCGAGCGGGCTGGTTTGCCCTACATCGGTGCGCGGTGATGAGCACTTCACATGGGCTATACCCATAAAACAGGTAGGAGACTGGGCCCACTCACACGAGCTCTTTATCACGGAGCTCTATACAAAACACAGCGCACTGTTAAGCGCCGCCATTTCGCCTTAGTAGTAGTAAATAGAAAGTTTTAGAATTGACCGTGATGTCTGCGGTACAGCTTATTAACTCTGCGACGCGGCCGCTGTTAACCTGGAGAAAAGGAAAATTGACCCACCTCGCACGAACTATTAGGAGCAGAAAGGTCCACCAGATTAAAGGTCTTTTCGTATACAAGAAGCATTATCAATCTTCGCCCTGTTGTGACTTCGGCGTAGGCTTTCGGCTAGTTCGGCCAACGGCTTGGCAGCCACAGAGTTGCCAGGCAGAGATATGAAAACCGGGCAGTGATCAGAGAAAAGCAGAGTACCGAGAACCGCCGGCTGGATAGTAATAAATCTTGAGCAATTGGAAAAAGCAATATTTCATGCACGTACCAGATGCAGGTATGGTTATGCAATCCACTACCAGAGAGAAGTCTCTAGCGGAAGAGAGTGACGTATATTCGCTAGGCTGCAGGACGGAAAGGAGGTTAGCATTTGCAACAACGACAATGACAAGAGTAGAGGTGCAAGTTGGCAACATATCATCTTGAGTATTCAGCAGGGTGTTATTTCAAGATGCATAGTTGGAATAAAACCCCAAAATAAAACATCCAGGACGTCCTGTTTTTTTTTAATGCAAACGTACCGCCTAAACATTGCCGTCAGGACTACAAATAGAGCGCGAGGATAAAATATTGCAGGTGGAACGCACATAGATGCCGACACCACTACCCAACTACTCCAGGCCTCTACCCGACGCAACTAATTTGAAACCACTTAGAGTGAGATGCCTGATCGCAATCCTTTAGCCATGTTTCACTTACCACTGCTGCATCAAATATGGCTCCCTCGTCCTCTAAAAATGATTTAATAACTCCAGATAACCGGATTTTTAACCCTCCAGTCTCCGCGTTCAGGTGAATAAATACTAAGCTACTGAGCCCAAGTCTAACGTTATCCAAAAGTCGGCATGCCTTAACATTTGACGTGTAGTTTTGATTAATATAATTTATACAATGCATTAGTAACAACAGATAGTTGTGAGAACATCAAGATAACTAATACCAGTTATAAAAATCCTAGGATAACACCGAGAGAGTAGACAACAACGGTGTGAGAACATTAATCAGTTTTAGACGCATTGCAGCTTTTGGGGATACAATACCTAAAACCCTCGTGTTGTGGCTCAAAGATGAGATTATGCTAGAGTCACGTCCCTTAAGTTTACTAGTGGCAGAGGTGCGCGATACTTCCATGGACGGGGCTTGCGAAGAGTATTTGTAGCCAATTTTACCGCGGCGCGAATCTGCTTCTCAGGGAGTGATGTTCCGTGTAGATTTGCACAAATCTCGGGGCCAGACGAGGTTTCTACGACCAGTGATCTTACAACAGCAGCATAGGTAGTGGAGATGATGCGGATGCTTCAGTCGAGGAATTTTGAGCGGATGAGAAGTCGGATGCAACAGCCTGCTGCGACGCGTCGACCGCCTTGACATATGTTGCTCTGATCCAACCTGTTGCAACAAACAACACTCCATCAGGGCTTTGCGCTTCTCTATTTCGCATAGTCAGATAGGGCAGGACAGCGAAGACGACACATGGGGAGCCTTGCAGTTTACGCATTTGCCTGTTGCTTACAATTTAGCGCAAGGTGACCAGCTTGGCCACATTTTTTTATACGAAACTTCACTACGTCAGTATTTCGCAATGTGACCTAGCCTCAAACACTTGTAGCATGAGACAGGGGTTTCCGCATACATAATGACTTTATGTAAATTAAAAGCGAAAAACACGTCAGTCGGTGGAACCCTATTGAATTGGCGCATGAGCCTGTCTATAGGGATCGATGTCGCGGTGGATCCTGTTCTCTTGATGATGTTTTCTCTTCTCGCCGAGACGACACCAACCTCTTTGAGAGCAGACAGAATGTCTTCATCAGTAAAACCTTTGTCCACTCCGTTTATTCTGGCGCGATATGCATCTAGATCGTTGCTACCGGAATGTCGAGAAGAGTCGATAATTGCACCGCGGCGTTTGCTTCGTAAATGGTAATAAACTAGACGTGAATGATGCCAGCTGAGCAAGCGAGTAGAATCTATGCAACTCCCTGCACAATAAGAATAAATATAAATTGCGTTGCAAAAAATTAGCAACTCATGTTTTTTTGTGATAATTTCGGCTTGATTTAATTGAACGTTTTGAAATTTTAAGGGCATGATGTACATGACGAAACACGAGTATGGTGTTGATTGCAATCATTAGTTAACTCCATGTAAGACCGAGTTTACGATTTGATGACGAAAAACCCGTTTCTAGAATAGAATATGCAGTATCAAATAAATCATACAGCCCTGCTAAGAATCGCATACGCCGTAAGGCGTTATTGTTGCTAATATTTTGCAACACTATTCACCCTTTTTTATTTGTTGTATGAACCGATTGTGAGATTGCAACGAAGTTAACAGCATACTCGTGGTTCGTAATGTACATCATGCCCTTAAAATTCCAAAAGTTTAAATAAATCAGACCGACATTATCACATAAAAACATGAGTTGCAATTTTTTTGCAAAGCACTTTATATATATATATATATATATATATATATATAAAATCGAATCCTACTCAAAGCCTGTCTACTGCAACATGTGGAAGTGCTACACTCAACGGCCGAGATCACCGATATATCCCACACGTCAGGCCTGCCTGTAAACAGTATAACCCAAGGGACGCCTGCAAACCATGGTTCATACAACAGTGCCATATAATGCAGTTGATCTCACAACAGGCTGCAGACGAGATCACAATTGAAATAATCTCACACGGCCAACCCTGGCAAAACGGCATCCAGGAACTACCTGCAGAAGATTACAGAGTTGGTGGACAGACTGCTTCGCCACACGGCCAACAGAAAAAACAGGACACCAAAAAGTTTGTCGGCAACTGGACCGCACCACCGACTCCGGGTGCCAGTCTACACCCGATGAGTGCGCAATGGATCGGCACGCCGAGAAAATAAATGCTCTATTCGACGCCTCGACGCACGGAAGAGGATCTAAAACACCTTCTCACCGAAGGCTGGTCATCAACCGCATACTTGAGGGTAACACACTTTAGGGCCAGCAATCTGAAGGAGGGCCTCCTTCGAATGCTGGTGTCAGGGAGGACGACCCATCAGACAAAGCGGTATGGCAGAGCATAGCCTTTCAATTCCAGGGCATTTCCAGAAAGGCTGGGAACAGGACAGGTGTAGTCCTGTCCCGCCGTATAAGCGAGACGGGGGATGACGGCGGGGTTACCAGCAGGGCCTTGATGGCACTCTGGCTCCCCAAGGACGCAGCACTAATTCAGAACAAGGACCTCCTGGAGCAAGCGTTAGCAAAGGCCAAGGACCTTGCGGGCTCAGGGATCCCCGGGCCTATGCCCTGGTACAACTAGTCAGGGGGAGCAAAGGGGAGTCGGAAAACTTCTTGAGTGTTTGGCCAGAACGCAAGGCTTGCACCTCGCCGTTACTCCCACGACACGAGGGAGGCCACAGAGAGCGTCAAAAGGAGCCGGTTAAGCCCCACAACAACCTTCCCCCTAAAAAAGGAAAAAGAAAAGACGTACGCGAACATAATTCGGGAGCTGGGTACCAGGGTAGACCCTAACAGACACAACGTAAAGGTCAACCGCGTCCAGCAACTATCCAGCGTAGACGTGAGACTTGTAGTGGCGGAGGCGGCAGAAGGAGGGGTCAGTATTTTCCTTCAGGCCCTGAAGTCAGCCGAGGCAGCGGACGTGAGCATGGGCTGTTCTTTCTTGCGGCGCCTGCTCATTTAGTATATCATCGAGGGTACCTTCGCCGAGGACATCGAAAGGGCCCTCCGTAAGGCGGCCCATTTTGAGGGACCACTGACTGTGGACCCTCCTCAAAAGGGGGCTACCGGTCGGTGGACGGCTCTGGTCCAAGTGGCTTAGGCTAACGCAGGCAAGACACTTAGCATAAAGCAAATTCAAATGGGGTGGTTCTTGTGCCCCATCTCGGAGTGAATCAGTATCCCCACATGTCAACGGTGTCAACGTGTGGGGCACTCCGCCCCTTCGTGCACCCATGATGCAGTCAAAAACTAAGTGCTGTCACAAATGCAGAGCGCTACGACACCTCTCTAGGAAGCGCGCGGTGAAAGCCGTCTGCTACAACTGCGGCGAAGAGGGGCATGCAGCCAACGTCGCCGCATGCCTGAAGTTTCCAACAACTTGAGGAACTTCGTCGCCGCGGCGGCCAAACAAATACCCGAGCGGCACCCGCACTCTCCGCCCCGAGGCTCTGCCGCACAGCGGCCCGATTCACTCCCGGGGGCCACTCTAGTGCCACGGTGGATGCCGAAGACTATCACACGCCGGGCACAGGCCCACAGGATTTCAAACTGAAGGGTTTTACACGACGAAGAATCACTAAGTGACCACCATATAATCGAATTTTACCTGACGACCAGCTTAAAGCAACCATCTTTAACGCTGCATCCGCCTATGAGACGTCAGGGAGCCGCCGAACTCCAGGAGTTCTTTAGGGCCTGCATAGGTCCAGAACGCTTCTAACAGTTTTTTGGAGGGTCTCGGAAATGCATAATGCACAAGCGCTACTGGCAGCTATCAGCAGCTGATGTGGGACTCGCACCCACTAAAACCGATATCCTTCCCACCCCCCCTTCCAAGGCTTGAGATTGCATTGGCATTACTTCGACAACCCTGAGAGAGAAGTCTCGTGTTCTAGCGCTCTATGCGCCTAGCTAGTGCTTGCCCTTCCTGGGGAGATGGGTCGAGATCTTCCGAAGGGCCTAGCTGCTCCCTCTCTTCTCCCTCCCTCGGCTTCTCCTCTCGACCGCCCCTCAAAGGGGCCTGGTCGTAACGGGCTCGTATCGCCATCTCCAGGTGCAGCTTTTTCCTCATAATGGTGTCGAGATAACGTCCACCATTTGTCCAATTCGTCTCGTCCTTTATCATGAAGTTCACCACGTACTGCAGAGCTTTTTCCCTCAGCTCGGCCGTCGCAGAGGCACGTGCTCCCGCAAGGGCCGCGTTTTTAACAGCCTGCCGTGGAGAGTCATCCTGGCGACTCTCCACAGGAAGAAGGTTCCCTTTTATCTACGGAAGCTTATATCTAATTATCTACATGACAGGACTATCCAGTCCCACGAGTCCGTTTTTAACATGACTGCAGGGGTGCCACAGGGCTCTATACTTGCCCCCCTGCTATGGATTAAAACCTACGTCGACGTGCTGCGGCTAAGGGACCGCTCCCCCGGCAGTAACCTCTTTATCTACGCTGACGACCTCGTCCTAACCGTTCAGGCTCGAACCGCGTACCCGCTGAAGTGCCGTAAACGAATCACTTGCCGACGTCGCCCGCTGGATGCAAGAGGCGGTATTGCCCACGTCCAGCAAACAGCGAGCCGATACTCTTGGCGGGCCGCCGAAAATGCCCTGCCTTTCACATCCATCTAGAAGGCCAGAAGATTGCACTCGTCAACAACGTAAAGTACATCGGCGTCACCCTTGGTAGGGGTCTCCGTGGTACCCAACACGTGCGGCGGGTGACGGAGAAGGCAACGAACACAGCTAATGACTTTGCACAGCTCATGCCTAATTCATATTATTATTATTATTATTATTATTATTATTATGGTTTATTAACACCCAGATTGGATAAAATTATAAACATATACATCAGACAGAACTAGTGCTTCATTCACGTCATTGGGTCTTCTCTCATCTTGCTAGTTCAGCTATTGACTGAACTGCTGGACATGCTGCGGCGTGGTATCTATCGCACTTGGCAGAGCATCTCGTACACCTGCAGCACTCCTGAGAAATGTGGAATTATTCTGTGCTGCATAACACGTGATGAAACCCGTGGGCTGCAAATGCCGTAGTTAAATCTTGTATCTGGCTGCTCGCCAGGCCGTGCTTGTCATTGCTACCGTTTTATATATTCCTAAATCGATTTCCTGTAATTTTTCCATCCACTTCAAAGTATAGGCCTCAAGGGCTCTCGTCCTAGGTAAACCCCATCGAAGTTGTAATTTCTGTGTCATTAAACCCCCTCCCCCTCTGAGATATGAACTATTCTGTTCCTACAAGAATTGGCTAACCCCAACTCCCGTTTCATAAAGAAAAATATAGCTCTATCTAGTAACTGCAGGTCTGCTTCTTCCAGTTTATAATATAAGTGATATACTGAATGTTGCTATTGGTTCTATTTTAATTTCAAAAAGGGCGGACGCGGTATGTATTGACAACACTTGCAAGTTCTTGATTGCTGCCGCTGCTCGAATTGCTTTTCCCACTCTGCCTTCTATATGCCTTTGGAAACTGCTACCATTCGACGTTATAGTGACTCCCAGATAAGTAAATTTATTTACAAAATGTACCTTATTGCCCCTGGCTCGAAGAACGTCGTCTGTTGCTAATCGACCCCCTCGTCGAAACTTAACCGCTACTGTTTTTTGCCAGTTTATGCTGAGCCCCATCTCGTCCATATAATCAATTATTCGTTCCAGTCTCTGTTTTACCCTAAATAGACTCCTACAATAGATTGCAATGTCATCTGCATACATTAAAGTACTTGCCCACTCTCGAGTCCATCCCTGTCTCACCCGGTTAGGTAGCCCTCCCAATAGTACCGAAAAAAGCAACGGACTAAGTTCGTCACCTTGAGCCAGGCCTATAGTTTGCTTTACTCTTCCCACAATCCCTATACCGTTGTCAATGCATACTATCTTCTCCCTAAGGATGGCCCCTAGAATTTTTAACAGCTGGTTCGGAACTCCTTCCAAGGCTAACTTCTCCATAATTATGTTTTTCGGTGCTAGGTCAAAGGCGGCCTTAAGATCGATAAATACCGCATATAACGGTCTTCTTGGCTCAGTTGCCCAAATCTCTGCTAACAATTGGCGCAGGGCCGTATGGGTCGACTTTGATCTTCTAAACCCATGTTGTTCTTCTGGTACTGCGTTTCTGGCTTCTAAGAAGTACCCAAGTCTTTTTGATATTATCCCCAAGAATATTTTATAGGGGCAACTTTTAAGTCTTATACCCCTCCAAGGTTCCGGTTCTGTTTATACGCCCTGCCCTTTAGGTATAACAATAAGGGTATCCTCCTTCCACGCTTTAGGCATTTTCCCGGACTTTAGGCATTCCTCAAATAGAGCTTTCCAGCATGGTGCCAGTACCGACGTTTGCTTTAAGTGCTCATTTTTATCATATCGTTCTCGGCCGCTTTGCCTCTAGGCGCCCTTTCAATTGCCCTGACAACTTGTTCGATTGTGACCTCGCGAACTACCCATTCCCGCGCAAACTCTGTGTCTTTGTCCCAAGACCCATTGTAAACTATTATTTCTTTTGGAGTGGTGTCGGCTCCCTGTAGCATACCAGCAAAGTGCTTAATCAGTCTCTCAGTCTCCACTGGGCACTGCTGTTTTCTTCTATGCTTTAGCCACTTGTGAGGATGTTCCTCTGCCTCTTGTAACAACTGCCACTCCTGGCTTTCCCAGTGATTCTGTTTTTCTGCCATGTATGTCCTTTGCGTTATTTTCTTTACCATTATAGCAAACAAAAAAATCTTTACGTAGTTTCTAGTTAGCCTGTTGGCAATTTTTGCTTCTCTACAGCGCTCGTTGGATCAGGGCCTTCCTTATGTTCGTGACGCGGGACTATTGCATTTTTGATTAAATTTACCAGTTTACGTTCATACAACTCTATGTGGATTTCCCCTGGTAGACATACTTCCCCAACTCTCTTTAAGAAAATCCCACTATCCAGTTTTGTTCCGGACCCCAGCCTACGGCAACTCTTCTCCCCCCTGCTGCTAACCTTGAATGCCATCCCCATGGGTATGTGCCTTCTGAGCCCCGCTCCTTCCCGAAATGATGTATGTTCTCCTAAAAATTTCATATCATTCACGTTTCCGTCTGTGGCAAAAACGTCGATGACTGTCTGTGGCAAAAACGTCGATGAACGTCGTTCAGAGTTTCCCTTGTCCAACCTTGCATTGAAATCTCCCGCTAGAATCATAGGTGCTTTTCTTGACACAGCTTCGACCCCGAGCATAATACGCTCTGTCATGGTCTCAGTAGACTCTACACCCGCCGGTTTTACGTAAGCTGCCACAATCTCAACCCCCTTGACGCTATTGCTACTAAATTTTCCGCCATTAATTTTTATTTTCATTTCTCCAATTTCTGCTTTTGTAAACACTGAAAGTCCCCTCCCCCCACTTGGCCTACCCCGTCCCTCGCCTTTATGTGCAAGTGCGTGGTACCCGTAGAAGCCCCCTAAAGTGAAAGATTTTACAGCCCAGGTTTCCGTCAAAATTAGAATATCCACTCCTTAGAGTGCTTCCGCACATAATAGTTCTAATACGCCATGCCCTTCGCAGTTCCATAGCACTACCTTGACAACTTGTGTAAACTTTCCTTGATTTCTATATTTCCGTACGTTTTCTTGCGGAGTCCAAACGTTTGTATTCGGCGCACACATAAGAACGCTTTGGTACTTGAGTTGAGCCTTTGCTGAGCGTCACTATGTCTTCGATCCAAGAGCCGTAATTCTGTTGTCATCGCAGTCATCTGGATTCACGGGGGGTGTCGCAGTTTCTTTGGCATTGCTACGGAAAGCTAGCTGGATTGACTCAGCCAGCGAAGTAGCGTTCATTATGCTCTTCTCCGGCTGTGGCATTGCCCTGCTTACTGCGCGTATGACAACTGGCAGTACGGATTCCAAAACTTTTGAGATGACGTTCGTTATAGTTTCTTCTATGATTGGAGTCTGCGGAGCACTTCTTCTACAATACCCGTCCGTTGATGGTTGTGCCAATATATCTGGCTGTTGTGACGGAGCTGCCGGCTTTAATGCGACACGGTCAGTGTCCTCTATGCGTGTCGTGTCCGTGGGGATACGACTTCCACCGTTAACTTCTTTTACCCCATTCTTCACAACCGAAGACCAGCTTCGTTTTGCAAAATTGTCGGATGCTTGAATGTTAGATACTGGTACGCAGATCGGGACTAACGGGGCGTCATGCTGCTTCTGTACCATGCTTCTTTTTAGTTGTTCCATGCGTAGCAATCTTTGCGGACATGCTCCCCACGTAGCCTCATGCTCCCCGTTGCATAAACAACAGCGGGCCCGAGCGTTGCAATCTTTTCTGAGGTGCTCCATAGAACCGCATTTCCGACACCTGGGTTTTGGAGCCTTACAGTTGGCGGCGAAGTGGTCCAAACTATAACACTTGTAGCACTGCGAGGGTTCATGATATAGTATGACTCCATGCCGTTTAAGCCCCAGACGCACCTCAGCCGGAAGGCTGTTGCCAGAGAATGTCAAGATAACGTGCTCCGTTGCCGACACAGCGTTGGTTCTTGGGTTCTTCGCTTTCACCCGAGTCGCTTCTGTGACTCCAGAGGACTGCAGTGCCGATAGGATCGCCGATTCCGAAATAGAAGTATCAACCCCAGTGATCTTGCCCTTCACCGTAGATCGTGTTTCGCTTATCCTCGAGGAGACTTTAACTTCCGCTAACTCTGTTAGCGACAGTAAGGTCGCTCTGTCGTCATCCTTCTCCACCACTATGACAAGTTCACCGTTTTTCGTGAAGCGAGGCTCCTCCATCTTCCCTCCGACGACCTTCTCGATTTCGTCGCAAATCTCGTTGAAGTGCAGCTCAAGAGCGTTGTCAGCCGCGGGGAAAATTACGGCTTCTTGTTTGTTAAACGTTACTTTTGGCGGCAAGATTATCTTTGGAGGACGGGTACGCTTATGCCGAGTCACCGTGGTGAAATCCAGATCGTTCTGAGGTTCCTCACCGTTACGAGCTTCCTCGGTTGCTTCGGTGGCACCATCCGCGATCGCCAGGTAGGATTCAGCCTGCGATACTTGCATTTCTTTGCTACGAGTATCTTCCGCGGGGCTTGATGCAATCCGCTTCCCGCCACTTGTTTTTGGACGGCAAGCTGGGCCGCCCTCTCCACTAGCTCCATTAATGCATTCATCCTTTGGCACCGCAGAATCTACGTGCAGCGATGCACGTTGTTCCAGCGGCTTCTCCTCTTGCCGTTTCGTCGGCGTTCGCTGCATGACCAGCAGCTGCGCCGCGTCTGTTTACAAACAGGATGTGATTTGTATACAGACGAACACAGGCCGGGTTGTATAATTATAATATTAATGCTGCTGACCGTAACGGGGGGTGGTGGCAGTTGTGGCGTCAATAACGAAGTGAGTGATGGTGTCTGATAAAAATTGTGATGATGGATGTGGTGGTGATGGTGATGACGACTATGAGTGGTAGCTAACTGGGATGAATGATGATGACGATAACGATGCACTAATTATGATTGCGCTGAAGGTGGTACCTGACGGTGAAGTATAGTAATACTTGATGTTGATAGTGATGATGGCTATGGTGAACTGAAGCGCGTGATTATGATGATGATGACCGTGCACTAACGATGATGATGAAGCTGTAGGTGGTCGCTGATGAATAATGCACACTGATGATTGAAAAATTGGCTATGGATATTGGAACGCATGTTTCCAGGCAGCAAAAATCTGGATATTCTCCAGACGATCCTTTAACTGCACGCTATCCGTCACGTTACAAATTCACTTTAGAAACGCTGAATAACTTTCGAATAGACTACAATTTTTTGGACTGTTACGGAAACACGTACAAATGACAGCTTGAACAGCTGACTACTTTATGCCTAATACATATGGTCTACGGCAGCTAAGAAAGAGAATCACTATGCTCGCGGCCAAGTCGGTTGCCCCGTATAGAGCCCCGGCCTGGCCCACCGGCGCACTAAATTTTGTTGCAAGCAGGACTCGCCGGCACAGAGAATCGGAGCTCTCAGGGTAATAGCAGCGTACAGCACGGTTAGTGCTGCGACGGTTTTCGTTTTTGCCGGAACAGTCCTTTGAGATCTAAAGGCAGCCGAGCGCCGCTAATGGGACAACCCAGACCTCAAAATAGACGGGCAGCGTCAGCGCACAATCAAACTCTGACAGGAGGAGTGGGAAGGCTTGGAGCAGGGTGCTCCAGGCACCAGCCTCCGTGCCCTGATACCAAACATCAAAGACTGGCTTAACCGGCCGGGGGGGGGGGGCAGGGAACTTACTTTATACATCTAGAATCGGAAAGGTCCCCAGCCCCACGTGCATCCACTGCGGCGAGGGACTTGACGACACCCGAACGAACAAGCCAGCTAGTGCAATGTGATCTGGAGTGTCTTCCGGTCCATCGCCGCAGTGGATGCATTTGAGGCTGGGAGCACTCCTGATCCTGAACAGGTAGTCCTAAAAGCCGCCATGGCCTGTCAAGATGTGGGTTGTGTAGAAGGTGAGTTCACCCCTGGGCGGTACAGCCAGTCTTTGATGTTGAGGATCTTTGTAGGCCGTCCCACTCTTCCTGCCAGAGGTCAGTTGTATGCCGACGCTCCTCGTCCTTCTTGCGCTGGGGGTTACCCCCATAAACGGCGGCGTTCGGCTGCTTTTAGATCCCAGGGAATCGTTTCAGCAAGAACGAGGGCCACCGCTGCGCTTACCGTCCGGTACGCCGCAGTTACACTGAGGGCTCCGACCTTCTGGGCCCGACGCAGGCGGGTTCTATTAGCGGCGAACTGTAAGGTATCGTAGGGCCAGGCTGAAGCTCCGTACAGGGCAACTGACTGGGCCGCGGACATGTTTATGGTTTTTGGATTGTCGTGGTCCATAATTATTAGGCATGAGCCGTGCGAAGTTGCTTGCTGTCTCGATTGCCTTCTCCGTCGCCCGCCGTACGTGTTCAGTGCCGCAAAGACGCCTGTCTAAAGTGACCCCGAGGTACCTGACCTTATTAACGAGCGCGATCTCCTGTTTTTTTAGACGAAGATGAAGGGCGGGGCAGTTCCTAAGTCCTACTAGGAGTATGGTTTTGCTCTTAGCGTGGACGAGGGCGAGTTCTGCCGCTTTCATCCAGCAGGCGAGGTTATGAAGCACGCGTCTTTTGCACAACGTAGGGTCAATTTAACAACTCTTACTTAGTTGTACTCCACGTCGCGCACGCAGTTATCCCGTGTTGCGCTTGATCGTTCTTTGCCAATGCGCAAAATCTACGACACTTGCCTTTTGTGTGATTGACGTGTCTTGTACTTTTACAGGTGACCGTGTACAATGTCTTAAAGTATCCGACCGGCAGAGTTGGAAGAACAAGCATTGGCGTCGAAGCATTTTTATGTCAAATAACGCCAAAGCTTGCACTCCTATTCGATGTGATGAAGCGTGAGATGTATTTCAAGTATGTTAGCAGCGTCGACATAAACAAGTACGTTACATATTTCACCTAGCGTAACTTTTTCATATACGGATGCGTTTTGTTTCCAGTATTTATATTTATATATATAGATATATACAAATATATATATATATATATATATATATATATATATATATATATATATATATATACAAATATATATATATATATATATACAAATATATATATATATATATATATATATATATACACGGTGTGTTCAAAACGTATCGCGACTTTTGAATTTTCGCGGGTTACGTATATTCGAATTTCGATTTTTTGTGGCATTATGTTGGTACTCATGTCTCTCACTTATGCCGACAAGCTCGGCCATTTTGAATGTTCACTTAATTGTTGACAGCTGCTTTGCTTGCACGTGTTTTGGATCGTCTTCGATTTTACCTATTCAAAAAAAATGGATCAAAGAACCTGTATCAAATTTTGTGTGAAAAACGAAATTAAGTGCGCGGATGCATTCCGAATGTTGACTGTGGCATACGGAGAAGCTACCTTGGACCGAAGCAACGTTTATCGGTGGTACAAAATGTTCTCAGAAGGCCGAGAAGATGTGAACGACGAAGAGCGTGCCGGACGCCCGAGCACTTCAACAACAGACGAAAAAATTAATGAAGTGGAGAAAATGGTATTGGCCAATCGTCGAATCACCGTTAGAGAAGTTGCTGAGGACCTAAACATATCGATTGGCTCGTGCCATTCGATTTTTATCAATGATTTGGGCATGAGACGGGTCGCCGCGAAATTCGTACCAAAATTGCTCAATTGCGACCAAAAACAGCATCGCATGAACATTGCTAATGAGATGTTGGACTCTGTCCGCGACGACCCAAATTTGCTCCAGAGGGTCATAACTGGTGACGAATCGTGGGTTTATGGTTATGACGTGGAAACCAAAGCTCAATCATCTCAATGAAAGCTGCCGCACGAACCAAGACCGAAAAAAGCGCGCCAAGTTCGGTCGAATGTGAAAGTTTTGCTGACAGTTTTCTTCGATTGCAGGGGCGTGGTGCATCATGAGTTCTTGCCACAGGGTAGAACGGTCAATAAGGAATATTACCTGCAAGTTATGCGCAATTTGCGCGAAGCAATCCGCCAGAAACGCCCGGATTTGTGGAAGAACAAAAATTGGCTTTTGCACCACGATAACGCCCCTGCTCACACATCGTTGCTTGTGCGCGAGTTTTTGGCCAAAAACAACACACTAATGATGCCGCAGCCACCGTATTCCCCAGATCTGGCCCCCTGTGACTTTTTCTTGTTCCCTAAACTGAAGAGGCCCATGAAAGGACGACGTTACGCTACGCTTGACGAGATAAAGACGGCATCGAAGGAGGTGCTGAACAAGATAAAAAAAAATGGTTTTTTGAAGTGCTTCGAAGATTGGAAAAACCGTTGGCACAAGTGTATAATATCTCATGGGGATTACTTTGAAGGGGACAAAATAGATATTCATGAATAAATGAATAATTTTTGAAAAAACACAAAAGTCGCGATACGTTTTGAACACCATGTATATATATATATATATATATATATATATTGTATATATATTTTTTCTTGTGTAGGAGGTATTAAATGCAGTTACGCACTATCGCTACGAGTCTCTATCTCTAGCAATGTGGGACTCGACCCCAACGGTTGGATGTTACTCCGTTGAGACCCATACCCACTAAACGCACCTCCCCCCTTAAGCTTCACTCTCTGATAGCCCAGATCTTCATAGAAAACAGTACTATGGACTATCAGGAGAAGTGGCGAGCGTTTTTTCAAATCAATTGACTGGGGTCGCCCAGAGGATCCAGCATTTGTCTAACACCTGCAAGCCCGTTTTCTTCGAGCTGCACTTCTCTATGGATGCTTTCAGGTTGAAGCCGCAGTTGTGCCTGTCTTTCTTTGCACTTTTCATGTTTCTCCTGGAGGACTTCTTTTGCCGTCGCTGCTCCCAGTTTCCAGGCCTGCTCACTAAAGATAATGTATTCTGTAAACTTTATTAAGCTGGACCGAGGTGGATCGCTGACCTCGTGGTGTGGGTTTCCCTCCCTGGCCCATTTTACTCGGAGGAGTCTGCTTACCCTTAACCGCGCAGCCTCCCAGGCCGAGCACTGTAGCAGTGTGTGACCTGGAGTGTCCTCATGTGCCTCTTGGCAGAAGACGTATATTGGCGACGAAGCCTTTCCAATTCGGGACAAATACGAGTTAAAGTTTTCGTGTCCTGTGAGGATTTGGGTGAGGTGATAGGTGAGGTCCCCCCAGGCCTCTCTATCCATGTCTTGATATCTGGCAGCAGTAAGCGCAAGGATCCTCCAGGACCCCCAAGGGGGATGGCGTTCCACTCCTCCTGCCATGTCTTAATTGTGTCGTTTCTCTCACTGTCTTTTTCTGTTTGGGTAGGGGCACCTAATTCCGATAGTCGCTTTCTTTCGAGTGCCTTAAGATCCCCTGGGATCGACCCTGCCAGCACCAGAGCAGCATTCGTGCTGACTGTGCGGTACCCCTGGATTACCCTCAGGGCTGCCACCCTCTGGGTCCTCCGTAGAATCTGTTTCGTTTTCTTCGTCTTGAGAGTTGCTTTCACTCAAACTGGCGCTCCAAATAATGCAATTGATTCCGCGACCGTCATTAGCAGTGCCCTTGTGCGAGCCCGGGGGCCATGGATGTTTGACAGAATCTTGGCTATAGCACACACTGCCTTGGCTGCTTTTTTATGTGGCTGAGGCCATTTATCGCAGTATCCAGTGTGACCCCGAGGTAGCGGACTTCCTTTACCATATTCTCGCCGTCAAGCTGTAGAGTGAGCGGACGGATCCTCTTTCTCCCTGTGAGGAGTATTGCTTCGCTCTTTGCAGGGGCCAGTCTGAGTCCCGCTGCGCTCATCCCCTCTGACGTTAGGTAAACAGCTTTATTCATATTTAGTTCAAGTTCGTCGGCAGTTTTAGCCTGCACGACTATCGTCAGGTCGTCGGCATAGGCTACTGTGTCCACTCCTTTAGGCGGGGCTGTTAGACGGAGGACGTCGTCGTAAGCCAATTCCAGAGAAGTGGGTCAAGTATAGACCCCTGCGGGACCCCGGCTGTCATTTGGAAGCTGACCTGGACAACTGTTCATGCCTTGAAGTAGCTGGAAATTACAATTACCAGATACGAGGAGATTTTTTTTCGTTTAAATGTGTGTCCAGAATTGTTTTCCATAGTAGACTGTTGAAGGCGTTCTTAACGTCTAGGAGAGCGACTAGGAGGAGCTGCAGTGCCTGCATGGTGGAACTTCGTAACGAATCCGCCCTACTTGCAACGCGTTGTAATGCGGTTAGGACTGACCGGTTTTTGCGGAAGCCGTATTGTGTGTCCGAAAGCAGGCCGTGTTCCTCTGCGAAGAGCCTCAGTCTTTCCTCAATTATGGCCTCGTATCCCTTTTCCAGCGCACTCAGCAGGCATATCGGCCGGTATCCTCTGTTTCCCTTGGGAATGAGGACGACTGCAGCACGCTTCCAGGATAGCGGAAAAGTGCCGCTTTTGAGTAGGACATTAAAGGAGTCCGCTACTATCTCAGGGTGCTCCGTAAAGAGAAGTTTCACTGCCTCAGGGGGAACCCCGTAGCTGCGCGTAGAACCTCGTGTGGTTGAATAGACGGAAGCTCGCCCTCACCTTCCAGCGTGGGAATGTTCTTATAAATAGCCCTTTCGAAAGGTGGGTGGGTCGGGAACAGCTTAGTTAGGACCGCCTTGGTTTGTCGTTCGTCCACGGAAACAGGGGTATTTTTTCTATTCCCCCTGACTATCTTGTAAGGTTTTCTCCAGGGATCGTCCTCGACCTCGTTAAGGAGCTTTCTATGGCCCTAGTTTTACTGTCGGCTATGGCTTGCTTGAGTAAGGCCCGGCTTCTCCTGTACTCTTGCAATTCTTGATTGCGTGCGTCTGCGTCTCGTTGTATCAGTTTGAGAGCACGCCTCGCTTTGCAGCACTCTTTTCGGTTGTCTGCGATCTCCTGCGTCCACCAATATTTAGGCGGGACGTTTCCTCGTCTGGGGTGAGCGCTGTTAGTACACGTAGTCTTGCACACGTCTACAAGGAGTGCTTGTAGATCTTCTGCAGTTATGTGGGGGCTGGATAGGGCTTTTATTGTTTTCCCCAGTTCTTCCTTAAACCTTGACTTGTTTGGGAGTCTGAATCGCTTTTTAAGGGGAGGAACTGATCGAAAGTTTTGAATCCTCAGTCGAGTCTCAATGCAGGAATGGTCGCTTAAGTTTTCCTCGTCCACTAGAACCTTTCAGCTTATAGTTTTTGGCGCGAGAATGTCGTTACATAACGTGATGTCCACGTAAGACTTGCTGCCGTGGCGGTGGAAAGTAGCTTCTTTTCCGTCGTTTAATATTTGAAGATCGAGTGATGCTGCCCATTCTAGTAGAGTTCTGCCCCTTTATCGGCTCGAGGTGATCCCCAGACTTCTGACGCTAAGTTAAAATCCCCGGTTATTAGCACTCCGTTTCCGGTTTTCGTGTCGCGTATCGATTCTGCGAGGTCATCTAGGAAGCGCTCGAAATTTTCGTGCAGTTGGGGCTGATGTAGGCAGAATATATTCTGCCGACTTCTTTTACTTCGATCCAGCAAAACCCATTTCCGTGTCCTCTCTCGAGCACTTGCACATTCTATTTAGTTATAAGCGCTGTGTCTAGCATAGGGTCTTTGTCCCAAGTCTCTGATTCTTTGGTTTTTCTCCTGTTGGGTTCGCTAAGGGCCATCACATCAGTTTTTCTTCTCCATGCTATTTCTTCTATCATATCATGGGCCGGCCTGCTTCTATTGCAGTTGGCCTGAATTATGCTAATTTCGCTAATCATTTTTGTGTGGAGGAGTTGCGCTGGGCGAACCTCTAGCCGCGCCCTTGGGCCCCTGTGTCCTCCATTCGTAGGGTACCTTTAAGCCAGTGGCAACAGCTTTTTGTTCGGTCGTAGGCTCCTCGTTCTTCTTATTTGGCTCTGCATGCCCTGTCTTGTCCCTGCTAGCTTGCCTCACAGTTTGGCGCTCCTGCATCTTTGTTTTAAGAAGTTGGAGATATTTGGGGCATGCTGTAGATCTAGCTCTGTGGCCCTCGTCGTTGCATACGTAGCATTTAGGAAGTACCGCCTTACAGTCACAAGGTAGATGGTCCTCCTGCCCACAGCGGTAGCATTTCTGCTTATCTGCCTTGTTTTTACATGCAAAGGCCGTGTGCCCGATTTCAAGGCAGTTGTAGCACGTGGGAAGGGTTATCCATTCCTCGACTCTAGAACTGCTTCCTCCGACGGTCACGATCCTCTTCAGTTAGATTCTGCGGGCTTCAGTCCTTTGTAAGGTGACCAAGCACTGCCAACTGCCTCTGTTCTTAGTAGCCCTGGGAGCTGCCGTGCGAATCCTGGTAGACTTTCAGTATTTTCCAAATGTCCTGTTCTATAGAAAGCGCCGTAAGTAACGGGCTGATTCCCCGAATGACAATAGTTGCTGTAGGGCCGCTGTAATGCCTAGTGTCGACCTCTCCGCCCGTCTTTTGTCTGAGGACGTGTGCAAACGTTGTGCTGCTGCCTGGGCTTTTTTTCTTCAACTCTTAGGATGATGTCCCCTCCCTTATAAGTAATGACCGTCCCTATTTGTACCCCGCTATTCGCCGTGTTGACTAGTGGGCGCATTTTTTCAATCATGTCTTCTGACGAAGAGCCTGCGGCAGGTCTGATCCTAACAGAAATATATTCCTTCTGCCCTCTCCGCGAAGTTGCCTCGACATTGGGTTGGCGCGGCACACGTCCTTCTCGGATGATGTCGACTATACACCCTATTTTCCTACAGCATGGTTCTGCTGCATTTCTTATGGTGGGTCCTCCCCATTGTGGAGAAGTGTACAAAGCCATTGGGTTTTGAAAGCCAATGTTGTGTCCTTTTTCTAACGTCTTGTGAAAAGCTGCTAGGAAGCCAAGTGGGGTTTCCTCTAGGCCGACAGCGCCCACCACTAGTATGCTAGTCGATGTAGCAGACGCCTTAGCATCCTGCTCCTCCTCAGGTTCGGGTTCATTTTGGTTTCCTAGCTCGAGCTGGGCGCTATTTCTGAGGATTGCGACTCCTCCTGCCCGTAGAGAGGCCGCTTTTTCCGCCATCGAGAATTGCCCTGTAAGTTTCTTGAGCAGAGCTTTGTCCTTTTCGAAGCCTTTCGTAATGGGCACTACCCTGATTTCACGTAAGGTAGTAATGTTGTCCGTAGTGAAACCAGTGGTCTATAAATAACATTAATTGCCGAATTATTATTATTTATTAAATTACTTTTTACGTTAGCGCTTTGGAGTGAACAATTGTCTCCGCGTTAACGTGTGGTTACGGGTTATATAACCCGGGATTAGCCCAGTTCAACAATGTGCCCCGAACAGATGCTGCGTTTCCCTCGATGGATGTCAAGCGACAGCCTCTGACGCAAAAATTCCGATGCTCTTGAGTCTCCCGTGGAGAGGTTAAGGCTTCTGCCCACGCGCTGAATCAACTTCAATGTAAGCGGGCCTGGTCCTCCCATTGGTCCTCCCACCAGTGGTCTTGTACATAGACAGCGGCCAGTCCTCCTTGATGAGGTCTAATAGACCTTTGAATGTTGCCGTTTCGGCCATCTGCTTCTGGAGGTGTTTCGTCTTGACCATCTCGATCTGTTCCTTTTCTAGCTTTTCCTGACAGGCTTTGCATCGTAGCTCTGCCGTGGGTGGGGTGCTCGATGAGGGCCGTGCCTCTTTCTGGGCGGCTAGTCTCTGCAACTCTAAGGTGAGAGCCGCGGCTTTCTCCTTCCAGCTCTCAGCTACCTTTGTGAGGGTTGCGTACGTGCGGCATTCTCGTCGGCTTGCTTCTGGAAAATTGCTTTCTCCTCCTCCGTTTCTTTTTTTGGATTTCTTCAGTTCCCATACCGCCTTATCTAGGCGTGTGATAGCGGTCTTAATATCCACCTGGGTGGTTTTATGCTTATCTTTTAGTGCCTTGAGGTGTTCTGTAACTGCCTCTGGGTCTTCTAGAGCTCTGTCCTCCTTGTTCGGAGTGGGCTCCTTTTTCTCGGAAGACTTCCTCGCAGCCTTGGTCCTGCTGGTCGTGCGGGCTCGGCTGCTTTCAGCCTCTATCGGGTCTTCTGGCGTGGCTGCCATCAGTCTCTTTCGCTGTCTTCTTTGGCTGACCGCATCTCTGTAGTCATCGTCGCCCTCGATATCGCGATCCGAGTCAGCATCCAGGTCCGTGGCAGGTTCAGCTTCTGCTATCCTGTCGGCCTTAATTTCGGCTGCCTTCGTCTGCTGTCCCCGTTCAGAAGAGTCTTCATCAGGAGACTCGCCTGGACCCCTAAACGGGTCCATATATATGTACATTTTTTTCCTTCCCCTTTCCTCGTTCTTTTCTTCTCTATTTTTTGTTTATTATTATTATTATTATTATTATTATTATTATTATTATTATTATTATTATTATTATTATTATTATTATATTATTATATGATGTCGAATCATATTTAAAACCCAATCATCAGCCTTCAAACAAAACAAAAACACCGTTGGGGATTGAACTCAGAGCGGTCTTGCTTAGACCGGTACTGTAGTCGCCGACGCAACCACTCTGCTATCCACTTCCTGTGGACAACAGCGCTTCAACAGGCGTTCGATCACTGTTCGCGGCGGCTTGCCGTGGTTGTTATGTACAGTGTCAATAATTATATAATGGCTAATTTTTTTAAAAGTGTATGTTTTCGTTAGGTATTTATTCAATTTCAAATCATTCACGGTCGGACCATGACATTTGGGTTCCTGCGAACGTGCGCACCATTACGGGGGGTCCAGTGTAGGGACCAGCCATTTCTGGAGGGTTCCTCGAACCGAGGCCGCATTGCTCCGTTGCACATCCAGCGACAGACGCTGTCTGAGGAAATCACTTGCTCGCTTATCTCCGCTGGCTAGAATTAGCCGCTTCCCAACCTTCTGTAGCAAACTGCGAGTAGACGGACCCGGCCCGCCAAGGGTCTCGAAGGCAAGTGGGTGAAACTCGTACGGGTAACCGATGTTCTGGTACTTTCTAACCTTGCCTGCCTCGGCGAGAGCCGATGCATGACCAGCCCGAGCCGCGCCAGCACTGACCATTGAAGGGGCTAATGAGTCAGTAACTGTCGCGTCCCAAACCAGCATGCATCCGCGCTCGAACGGAGTTAAGGTCAGACCGTCAGGTCTCTTTCCGCCCTCTCTGTCTAGTCCGACGGGCTCCAGAACGCACGGTAGACCACTGGATCGTATGACTCTGCTAAAGGTTTCGTTCAAGGCTTCGTGTCTTGCTCGCCTACCTGCGCTGACAATACAGGACAGCCCGTGGCGTCCATCTGGCTGGACGACGTCTCCGCAGACACAGGCATGGGTACACAAGGTCTGTTCCTAAACGAAGTCCGACCGCGATCCTTACCGACTCGTCATCTAACAGGGTCCCGATCTGAGCACAGGGTATGGCGTGGAGCCCCCTTGGAGGAGACTGCGCGCAGCCTGGCCTTATCGGCGTCCGTGGCGCATTCCGCAATGAGGTTTTCGACTCTTTGCTCATAAAGAATTGCTGCCCATTCTCTCTGGTGTCCAGCTTCGACGGGCTCGTGGCCGCACAGCCACCGCAACTGCCTTGCGGTGGCTTGTCTCCAATCGGGCTTCTAAGTCCGTGAGAGCAACAGAATCCAGGAGGCTTCTTGCCTGTTGCATAGACCTATGGAGGGAAGCTGCTAGAGCTGTCTCCGATAAGACGGTCGCATCAGGTAACCCTAGGCCACCCCAAAGAACGGGGAGTAAAGCTTGTTGGCGCGCACGAGCGGATAGGCTGAGGTTTAGCAACGCCTCTAATGTAGACATCACGCGGTCGTTGAAATGATGATCTCAGAAGAAAAAGGCCTCGGTGAGAACCTACCAAATGAATGCGTGACATTGCATTTTCTAGCTTGACCAGCCACCTCTCGAGGACATCCGGAACTCCTTGCGGGAATAGGGGGACGCCTAGCAACTCTAAATTCTTGCCGACGGTCTTGCACCCTGAGAGAGCCTCTAGCACTTCGGAGTCAGCAGCACCTCCTACAGCATGGACCTCACATTTTGCAGGGTTTAGGGCCAGGCCACTCCGCTCAGCAAACTCAATGACTCGGTGGATGTCCCTCATTACCGCATCGGGGGCGCCACCCAGAACACCGTCGTCCAAGTACCATACATTTAGAGGGCATTCAAGAGAGTCGACCAACTCCTTGACAGCCAGGCAGAACAGGGGGGGACCCAATGGGTCGTCCTGCTGCACCCCAGTTTGCGACTTTATAACATCGTATTATTCTCAACACTGGCGGTGGCGGCCCTCAGTCGTGATATGTCCAGCGAATCAGGTGGTTTATCCTGCCGGATATCACTAACTTTGGCATGTTTATGCCGCTATAAGCGTATCACAAAACACGCAACTACACTAATAAGAAGACGAAGAATAAAATTAGAAAAAAAAAAAGTAATAATAAGAAAATAAAAAAAAATTCTTAACAGACCCGGGAATTGAACCCGGTGCTGCTACGTGGTAGTCGCTGACACTGCCACTAGGCTACGGCGACCTGCTGGTTTACGTGGGTCCGTAAGCTACAACGTCTTCCGCCGCAACTATATTCTGCGATGACGCCAGCAAATCGAACACAGTCTTCCAGGTGTTGAGAGTGCACAGTCAGAGAGCTTGAAAGGGATTCGATCCCTTGGACACTTAACTCAAGTGTCCTGCAGCGTGCACTATTCACCAATAGAGTACTCAGAACACACACTATCCTCAAAACACTTATCACTACAAAGTTCGAAGTCAAACCTCATAAAACTGTCAATTTTATGGGAGCCAACGAAAACACGACTGCACTCTGCCGAATCGAACGCGCTTAATGGCTTATATACACAGTTTTTTTATGTATACAGTAAACTATATATATACACAGTAGGCTAAATGCATATACACATGCAGGAAGCCGCGTCAGTCTGTACTACTGATCGGCTAGAGTCACTGCTCGATCGATAGGCGACGTTCGAATTTTGAACGCCTCGAACACATACACTTCTCTTTTGGAAAAAAAACAACAACAGAAGTCAAGTTTATCACAGTACCTTTGCAGTGATTACTAATTACGTTGAACTCCCTACCACTAAGGCCGTCGAGTGCAATTGGTCAGCCTGTTATAGGCCTCAGGTTCCTGCAGTCTTCGACCAAGTTTTACGGAGCAAAGCCAAACGCGACCGCACCCAACAGCTGACAGAGAGCCTCGTATATGACAACTGGTGAGCTTGCCATAGTTATCGGCATTGCCTTAGATTTTGACATGAGTACAATTCTAAAGATTCTCGTCACCTTAAGCCAGTGCAATAGTTTGCAGGTGCTGGCCAGGCCCGCGCCCAGCGTGGTCGGTGTTGTATCTTACGTTAATAACGTAGAAAGCACGCGGCGCTGGACACCCAAAATTGTATGTATGTTTTGTTGACGCACGTGAGTCTGGCAGCCTTCCCGACCCTGAACAGGTAGGACCGGAAGTACCCGTGCCCCGTTAGAACCGAAGTGGTGATGAAGGTTAGCTCTCTCCCGAGTTGATTTAGCCTTTTTTTGATGTGTTTGGTATATGCTTCGGAAGACTGGCGCTTGGAGCACCCCCTTCAAGCTATCCCACTTCTCCTCTATCGCCTCTGTGCTCATCGCCTGGTACGCCATGATCAGCCTAAGGGCTCCGACCCGTGAGCCCGACAAAGGCGACTACGATTCATTGCGGTTTTTGAAGTGTTAGCAAGCCACGCCGGAGCTCCGTATAAGGCTTTTTGACTTGGCTTTGGACATATAATGCATCACGTGGAGTGTCGCGGCCCATATGTGTTAGGCATGAGCTGTGCATGTCATTAGCAATTGTGAGGGCTTTTTCCGCTGCCCGTTAAGTGGCAAGGTGTCTTACAGACCCCGATCAAGGAATACTCCGAGGTATATGGCCGTGTTGCTGTATTCACGATATTGATCACTTCGTTCTTGAGGCGTAAGTGAAAGAAAGCGAGATACTTCCTCCGATCTATCAGAAGAATTACTTCGGTCTTAGCAGGGGCTAAAGCAAGCCCTGCTTTTTACGCGACGTCGGTCATTGTCTTATTTGCACGTCTTTCCAGCAGCTCCGGTGCCCGGACCAGGAGCGTGAAGACAAGGTCGTCGGCATAGGCAAGGGGATCAGCTCCAAGGGACGGTCTTCTAGCCGCAGCACGTTGTCGTAAGCAATGCTCCGTAACAGGGAACCAATTATGGAGCCATGTGGCAACCCTGCAGTCGTTATTGAAGATTATTCATTGATATTACATTGTCCGGTAACGTAGGTAGTCAGATATAACTCTCAGATAATAAAACTAGTTTTTTTCCTATGAAGGGTCTCAAGGACACTTCTCTACAGGAGGCTATTATAAGCGTTTTTGACGTGGAGTAAAACAGCCCCGAGGAGATTGCGTTTTCATGGCGGAGACTTACAGGGGCTCGGCTCTCGATTAAACCCGCCCTTTCTGAAATCCATATTGGGAGTCGGATAGAAGGCCGTTTTCCTCTGAAATTGTTAGCACTTTTCTCCTGACGGAAGTCAACACAGAGTAGTATAGAGCTGATTCTATTACATCTTCAATGATGCCACGGTCAACCTTTGTAATTCTGGCCCAGCTATGTGGCAGTAGTCTCTACTGTGTGGTCTCTGGTATGCCGAGGACACTAATGAGGTCCATAACCGTCTTTGCATCGTCCAACCTGTCTATCCATTCCTAAATTACGACAGACGGTTTCCTTAAAACGGTCTACCAGTAAACTTTGCTAGACTACCACCTGTCTGACACTGCAACAACAGAAGATTTCCTTCGAGTTCTTCATAGCAATATCACGAGTAGCGACAAGTTGGACTTTCGCGTGTTCAACGTTCTTTGTCGTGGATCTGTTAACCAACCGGGGACCATCCTTTTTTTAGTTGAATTAATCCTATTCTAGCAGTTGCGCCTTCGACCTAACCACAATTGGCAGTTGCTCTGCCTGGGGTTTTTTGTTTCACTCGCCACCTCCGGCCTTGTTTCGGTCGAAGAAGACGCGTTAGCCGTAGTTGGCAAGTAGCGCACCGTTTTCGCATCCCATTTAGGCTCGCTGTTATCAAACAATCATAAAACTAGAAGTGCGGAACGTATCAACTAACCGAGCGGGGTACAATAAGAACAGAAGCACTGAGAAGCGCGGATGAGTGTGGCGTATATCGGTCCCTCGTGCAAAGAAAATAGCTATTCGAAACAACAACGAGATAAAACACAAATGTACGTTTCGACGCTCACAAACAGGACACTTCGATGTTTCACCAGATGCGTGAGTAGATGGAAAATATTTGCACATATAATTAAAAATTCATAATTAACCTAAACTAAAATTAACCAGTAAATATGGAGTTCTTTTGAATATAGTACAGATTATCTGCATACTGTTGATGGGCACGGCTGCCCAATCTTTCGCGGAAAGGATACATCATGCTATTACTGTTGATTTCTCGGCGCGGAAACAATGTTTGGCAGAGTTCCCTAAGCTTCCAGAAACCAGGACTATCTGTCAGTCATTAGCTCCGACAGTAGCTGCATGTAAGGATAGATTGCAGCGAGGAGGATCTTAAACTGTAACTTGACTTCTTTTAGATGCAGTTTGGAGAACGCCGTCTTGTCTTCAATATTGATTTTACAAAACATATTATCGGCATTTGTCATCGGGCCATTCTGTCAAAAGAGCAACCTGTTGCTTTTCGAGTAAGGCACTAAACAAAATTTGTCGATTCTTTGGTGTCATGCCGTCCTAAGTTTTAATTTCAGCTAAGTATCACTGTTTGTTTTTTCTTGTTTAAACATTTATTTTTACTCTTTTAACATTTCTTCCTTACACAGCTTCGAATGCTGGTGATAATTATGACAGAGACTCCGCACTGGCTGTTTTCCCCTGCCTAAAAAGGCCAGCGGAAAAGGACCCGCAGGTCGTCTCGAAACAGTAGGTTTTGACACTACGTCCCCCCCTCCGCCGTTCAACTTATGCTTTTGTAATAAATGGGAACCCCGGTTTTCAGTGGGTTGGACCCCACGTTACCGACTCACACTTACAGACGAGTTTCCTACAGTAGGAACCGTGTGCGCTTACCGCATTTTCCAGTATATCCCCTCTGAAAAACGGCAAATATGTTGCTTTGCTCAAAAAGTAAATCCATTTCTAGAAACAACGTCACCTGAGGGCAGCTGAACCTCAGACGCAACGTTCAACTTAAACTTTCTATAATTATCCAGAGAGCTCCCAAACAGGAAAGCAAATGTAAGTTTGGGAAAACAAGAGATGTCTAAAGGCGAATGTACATATGAGGAGTTGTTACAATGAAGCACCAGAAGATGGTATTAACAAGGCAAAATTATGCTGTCACCATCTTGGCAATATAGAGGCTGAATTCAAGATCGAACGTGAAGCATACGCCTGGGCCACGTATATAAGTAAGAGCCGGTAAAATGTAATTAAGAGTTGCAGTTAATTTTATAGTCGAGGTCAAGTATTCCATGTTATAGTACCACGCATTTAGAGGGTGAGAATTATGAGATTTTCACAAAACCATATACCAAATAATGCAGTATATGGCCACACCATAGAGACCACACCAGACAATGCACCAGATATGGCCGACTCAGTTTACTACCAATCTTTACTTGAAAGTGACGGTCGCTCAAAAACGAACTCACTTACTGCACTATACAAATGTACTGTACGAACCTAGAGATTCCAACTTGAGAGGGAGCAGAAGAGTGATCCCTTCTATTCACCTAAATGTGCTTCTTGGTCAAAATAGACGCAGTGAAACGTTTGAGCAACGCAAAATTACCGCAGCACGGTGTAGAGCATTGGGAAATAGGCTGACAGTTCAAGCCCTTCCTTATGTAACTCAAACCTATCGAGCAAGATGGCTTAGTGGCAAAGCCTTTGCCTTGCATTCGGGAGGACTAGGTTCGAGACCCAGACGGGCCACTCTTATATTGGTTTGCATGGTTTCCAATTTAGACAAGGTAAATGCCGGAGTGGATAAAAAATTAGCCATGACATAAAAAAACGTACACGGGCATTAGCCTTACGGAAAAATCTGGAAGAAAAACCCAATCTGATAGCGCGGAGAGAGATTCGCGCCAAAGTCGAAATACCGGTCCTTCGACATTTCGGCATCGGATTACAAGTGGTCCCGTCACGAGCAATTGCAGGTCCAGTTGACACTGTTGAAGGTCCTCACGAAAGGCAGTTAGTTTTTGTTGTTAAGAAAAAATAAGGTTGTTTAAAGTGGCAACACGCCACGACGTACAACGAAGATCTGACACCGAGAAGACGAATTTTGTTTGCAAGTCGGACACACGAGCAACTGCAGCACTCCAGCAGAGTGTAGAAAATCATTAACATATCTCACCGCACCACATCCGTGCAAGCAGAGAACCACCTTTTGGGCGTTTCATTGTAAATACACAAAAACACATGCTTAGCACCAGCGTATATGAGGCGGTTGTTGATGAATCAATTGCTCTATTAGGAAACATAGTTTTAATCTTGTCGACATTTTTGAGGTCGTCTAATATTAACTTGGAGGATATGGGTCTGAAGCAATATGTTACTGTGAAAAGGAATTGAGCTTAAATATAGTAAGTGTAGTCCAAAGGTTAACTTGCCGGAGATCCTTTAGTACTATGGCTAAGGAAACCGTCTTTACTCTCATTTATTTCAATCTGCTTAGTAAAACACAGTTTAGGTGTCAGTGTTACTCCTCCTCTGCTAAAACGCATCATTTCTGTTTTTGATACGTTGATGTTCAGCTAAATTTCGCAACAACATCGTGCATTTCATTCAAGTAAAGTTAGAAAGGCTGTCTCGATTTTCCCATAATAACTAAGTCGTCTGCTTAAAACAAGTGTAGAGCTTTTACCTCTTGGAAGCACCTCCTAGCTGCGTACAGTATAAATGAAAATTGGCTAGCGGTATAACCCTGTAGCACGTCAATTGTTTGAACCTCCTTGACAATTGCGTGAGTTCCGTTTAAACTGTGATAATTCGTCCGGCTAAAATATTTCTGATAAGGTTATAGGTCTTCAATATTAAAATCTTCACGTAGAGTGAGTAAAGCCGATCTATCGAAACTCCATCAAAAGCTGTTATAAAATCTATAAAAGCCGCGTAAGTCACATCTTGTTTTTGAGTTTCTAATCAAATACAGTCGGTAATACCTACAGCGCCGTGTCAATGCGTTACTCCTGAACGAATTGTTACTAGAAGCGTTATTAAAAAAATACTTTAGATCTCTATTTTACTCCGTTCGAATATCTATTTGTACCTCGACAGGAGTGCGGTACCGATTTGTGTGACTACTACCTTGACTGCCGAATGCGAAAAATCTCAGCTTTAGTGTTTGTAAGGATGCATGGATTCTTTTTCGCTAGTATAGCCCTTTGAACCTCCTCTTCCGTAGAGTCTTCCCAGTCAAACTCGATTTGAGGTGCGTGTTCCTTGTCAGGCAGTTGTACATCGTGGCTTAGTAGGGCTGTGAAATGTGAGACCCATTCTTCGTCATTTATTAGGGGGTTTGCAGGTCTATTCGGTAAGAGGATCTATGGTCTCTGGATGCTTTCTCTTACCTGATATGTACGCTGCGCAGCTTCATATTCATATGCCTTTCTCTGAATCATTCGTTTATACGTTTTTTTCAGCTCAGCTGGTTTTGCCAGCCCTGATAGGCTCCAATCGTTGTGGCAACATATGCGTCCTTTGATGCTTTTGCATTCGTGATCAAACCATGGTTTGTGCCTTATGTAATGCTGCAGCTTGAATGGCTCACCGAAGTGAGCGCTCGTAAAAGTTTGTGTCTACTTCTGCCGCATTTAGGAGTAGATGTCAGGCTTGTTCTAGCTTGCTGAGACTTATCTTGCGATCAAGGGGAATTCGCTTGTCACCGCCAGTAATACTCGTATGCGCATGGCTGAAGGTAACCGGTGCTTACAGTGCTTCCGCTTCGCTGAAATTGTCGTTTTATGATCCTTTTTATGTAGGCTCCCGGTTTACTAGACGTACTCAGAATGAGGTCTACAGAACTTTTTCCATTCCATGCTTTATATGAACGTCGGAATAATTACCTTCCGCAAGCCCATTTCCCTCAATCTCCCGATAAAAGCTGTCGCACTTGAGTCATATTTAGCGAGGTCACAATTCATGTCCCCTGCTACGATAGTGTGTTTACAATTGTCTGTACATAGCATCAAGGATTCTCCAATATCAAGTAAAATGTCTGGTACTTTGCGGTCAGGTGGGCTGTATACACATATTCAATAACAGTTCCTTATTTTAACAACAAGTAGTCTAGCCGTGGATCTTAGTAATCTTTTTTTTTGAGAGGACTAACTGGAAAATGCGGACCGCACACACGGTTACCACTGCAGGATTGTCCTCAACTGCAAGTGTGGGCCGTTATTGTGGGGCTCCAACCCACAAAAAACAGTCATGTCTTCCGCCACCCCCCCCGCAGGGAAGTGCTGTTAGCATTACTACAAACTACTGAGGGGTGTGTAATAGCCCAGTGTACTGGTCGCGCCGGCCCCCCGTAGCTAAAGAGGGCGTCGACATGCGCATGCAGTTAACCCATTATTTCTCGGTTAAAACACGCTTGATGACGGCCGCGACTGTGCACTAATCATTAAGTGAATCCGTCATCTTTGTGTCTAGAGCAGGAAAACTAGATGAAGTCGACGAAGTGCAGCCGCGTAGGTTCTGCAAAAGTCGGCGCTGGGCCTCTCAGGCGGGGCAGAAGGATCTAAGTAATCTAGACCATTCGGTCGTGCGTACAGCAACCTAGACTCCCCATTTCAGTCGTCTTCTACCGGGGCCCCTTATAATAGCTTCACTATTGTAGATCTTATCTTTGTGTAGCACACTGGGCACGTTGTGGGCTCTGAACAGTTGGTCGTGTTCGTAAAAGTTTGTTGTTGCTTCATTCGTCTTGTAGTCAATTTGGCGGGCTAGCATCGGTCAGCATTGCATCCGATTGTTCAATTCAAGGTCGTTTGTTACCTAGTCCTAAAGACGGTGGTTGTGGTGCACTAAATACCCTGTATGGTTTCAATTGGCCTCAGAACGGCCTAAGCCGTGTACCTTCCGGCCATACGGCAGGGTCTAATAGATACAAAAAAGTGTCTTGATTGACTAGAATATGGAAGGTATTGTAATACCTTATGCTTGGTTAAGCCCAGCAAGCTTTGTTACTTTTACGCCCGAGCTAGAATCAACAATTCTAGTTACATAATCCTGAATATCTGACTCGTGTGTAAGCTAATACGGGTCACGAACAGTGAGTGCTTTTTGCCGTGGTCGCTCAGGTACGTCGTCGTCTTTGACTGTCTTTAAATGTAACATCCTTTTCGTGCCGGTGGTGGTGATGGCTTTGGTTTTGCAATGTCGCCATCGTTGTGTACACCACCTTTCGTCACGTTTCTCTGGCTTCGTTGGTAGTGCGCGTCCATGTAGGCTCTTCTTATGCACGTCGTCGTAAAAGCCAACACGTCGCGGTGTGTGTGATGTTTGTGCGTGCAGCAAGCCACGTTGGTTGGGGGGCGAACATCTGTTAGGGACGTTTGAGCCGAGTGGGTCGGCCGATTGTCAGTTGTTGTTGTAAGCTGACGTTGCCGTTCAATTTGGTCGCTTTGGATATCTCTTTGATCCGCTGTTTAAGCGTCTGTATCTCCGAGGCACAATTGCAAGATGACTTGACAGTTATCGACTTAGAAACTGTGGTCGAAACCTCGACCCAGAAACAATACTTGCACAATACGTTGTTGCCTTATCAGGGAGATGATAGGCACAATGTATGTAAACATGCTTGTCATGGCTTTCGCAGACAGTAGTTGCAGATGGACTTGTTGAAACTACTTTCCACAAGTGCCACATAGAGGACCAGGATTTGCCTCGATATGTCCTCCTTGTAACAGGATGATTACATCAAGTGCTGTAGCTTGAAGTATGTGGGCTTTGGTGAAGCTGCGGCGATATATGTTGAGATCATAGTCAGTCACTACATTCACTGTGTTCCGAGAGTCCTCTTTGTTGCAAACAACACTAACTTTTGCCTTGGAATTTTGGCCAGAAAGTACACAATTATGAGAACACTTAGAAAACGCGCATACAGGGCAGTTGGCGCTGTATTGGAAACAGATTTTAGTGTGACGTTTTTTTCGATGACGTTTTCCTTTGTGGGCTTTGCCAGTTGTGTGTTGTGTATCCTAACCTTAGCACAATGTTAGCCAACCTAATCGGCCAAGCATTTCGAAGCTTTCCTTCTCGCACCTATATCGTCATATGCCGTCACATTGTCTGTTTGTCGTCATATGCGTTTGCTAACGTTATGTTGCCATCTATGATTATTTACTTTAGTCGTTTAGTTAGCACCAACGTTTGCGCTTTTTTTTATACACGTATAGTTTTCGTACAAGTTCGACCGTTCTTTATATTTAAGTTATAGTTAATTTAATCTTGGTTCAGTTGAGACGGATGCGAGGACTTATGCGTTAGAGATACAGAACAGACAGCCGATAACCAGAGTAACCACGGAGACTGTAACTTAATGATGGAAAAATCGATATGTAATAACTCCTAAAAGAGATATCATTGCAATAATACTTTGTTCTCGGACAATAACGCTAATAGAGTTCGTCTGAATATAGATATTTTTGTATTCTAACTTTTTTTATATTGAAGTGCACATGTGCATTATGTGCCTCTCTAAATAGGGGCGAATAAAGTCCTTCTTATTGTACTGTACATGCATCCATGCCTAGATGTGGCAAAAGAGAGAGAATAATGCAATAAAGTATGATTGACTTGATTAGTTCCAGAAAAACAATAGTATCTTTGCGGTTACAGATTACTACTGGATGAGCCAGAACAATTCGTTAAAGTTGGAAAAATCCCCATGAGCACATGGATTGACTCGCCTGACTTACAATACCATCGGATTTCGTTTTATCTTTGCAATCGATATAAAATCTGGAGACATGAATGTGAAAGTCTGTGCAAACAGCACAGATTCATGTCAGATAATGATGAATGATTCTGTAAGTATTATTGAGTAAGTACATGCACGCGCATATATATATATATATATATATATATATATATAAATATATATACTTTTTATAGGTTTAATTAAATTAAAAAAATATATTTCTTAAGAGTGAAAGTGCAATCAATATAATTATACTGTTGTACTGACGTGGATGATCGAACATTATTTCACAAAAAGACAGTGCGGGTAAATGGGTTGTTTGGTGGAGAAACCATACATATTATTGTTTTCGGTAGAAGCTTCACGTTCAACAACTTCAAGTGCAAATTCAGTAGAACGATCAACGTCCATCTATTAATGGATACCAATATCATGGGTACAGGAAAACGGGTTATAGTTCCAAAAAGGATCGCTGTGAAGTGCACATTCTTGTAAACTTTACAGCGTTTGTTTACATTTTGGTTTGCGAACCAATAAGGAGGGCAGCCCTTGTCGTTTTCTGTAGTTATTTCTTAAAAACCTTGTGCCGCTTTGTTCCAGTACGGTTGGTGATTCCGTAAGCTTCTTGGTGATGTCATGAAGGTTAAAAGCTGTAGATTTCTATAGAAGCTCCAGTAGGTGTGTACGCGCGCTGTTCCGCCTATGCAGAACACCTCGGTGTGTCCTAGAGTCCATCACGGCAGTAGACGCACGGACGCACGTGGGACTGGGAGCTTTACCGTTTCCAAAACAGATAGAATTTGAAGTGATCAAGTCCTATGATCGTTTGAGCTAGCATCTGATATTTGGGATCAAAGTGCGGAGGCTGGCACCTAGAGCCCTCTGCTAAAAACCGTCCTACTCCGCCTGCCAGAGAGAGAGATATATCTCGCGCTGACGCTTCTCTTTTTGTTTAAATAAAGGTCATCCCATAAGCAGCGGCGCTCGGCTGTCTTCAGATCCCACGAGATGGTTTCGGTAGAGAGGAGAGCCGGCACTGCGCTAACCGTTCTGTACGCTGCGGTTACCCTGAGAGCTTCCACCCTCTGGGCTCAGGCGTGTCATTTTCGCTGCGAATTTTCATTTGTTAGTAAGCCGGGCCGGAGTTGATTTACAACGTCCGCCTTTCACCTCCTCATTAAAAAGTTCAGTGTGATCATCACACTGAACGACCCACCAGGACTATCGCCTCGCTCTTAGCAGAGGCGAGATCAAGCGCCACCGCTTGCATCCAGCGCACGACGTCGGCCAGTGTCTCGTTTCCCTTGGCTCTGCAGCAGGTCCGCGGTACGAGCCTAGACGATTAGAACGAGGTCGTAAGCGTCGGCAACAGACACATAGAACTTCGCCAGAGGCTACGATTCATAGCAGGAAACTAAGTATGGAGCCCTGTAGCACCATTGCGGTGATGTTAAAAACCGTTCCGCGGGACTGGATATGTCGTCCCGTTATGTGGGTAGCTGGATATAATCTTCCGTAAGTAAAGGGGCACTTTTTGAACTGTGAAGAGTCTCTAGGATGACTCTCCACGGTAGGCTATTAAAAATGCTCTTAACATCCAGTGAAATTGCGAGGAACGGGTCGACCCGTCTTCGATCGTCGGGTACTCGCAGGTCGCTTACCGCAACAAAGCCTGCTCGTTGGCAGCAAAGTACAATTCGGATTAACCAGATTTTTTGCCAAATACAATAAAATGGTTGTGTGTAGCTTCTTTACCGAATATAATGATCAGTAGGCGCCTTTTGTGAAGTGGTATCCGATCACACACATCAGTATTAACAGATAATAGTAATTTCACTCTCAAGCTTACATAAGACATTTCTTTGTTATTTCATTTAGACAAATGCTTGTTTAACAAATTTAGCCATATATATATAGTGTGTCCAGGATTGTTTGGAAGATCGATATAGGAAATTGTAGCTCGTTACAGCAAATACATTTTCTAATAAAACATGATCTCTGAGAAGTCTTGTTTCGAAGTGAGAGTGATGCAGTGCAGCAACTAAGCACATCGTAATGTTCGCGAAAAAATGCTTCTTTCGCCGGCCAGAAGATGAGACATGGTCGTTTCAGAGAGAATTTGCAAAAATGGAAGTTCTATTATTAAGTTTCTGACCCTATGACAATTCACAGTGCTCAAAACGAAAACATATATATATGTTTTAGTTTTGTTTTAAATATATATATATATATATATATATACCGAGCGCCATTCCACCTCTGGCTGCCGGTAAGGAGGCCTATACTAGGGAATCGTCTCGCAACTACAGGTTGAAAATAGATTCCAACACTAAACCCAGCTTCGAGTTCATTTCCTCCAAGTAGGCCCAATCGACTGAGCACTTGATTCCCACTTGGTACAGGTAGTTCAGCCTTGACGGGAAGAAACATGAACGACAACCCCCGGTGAGTACCCATCTAGGTAAGGCAATTAAAATCAATTTCGAAATTTTCTCTCACTCGTTTAATTGTTGAACTCGATTGTTCAATTGTTCAAAGTAGACTGACTGTCAAGCGAGTTGACTAACCGTCTTTAACGGCAAGACAAAACAGAGAGGGCACGATAAGGTCTCCCTGTTAAGCGCCTACAGCCGAAATCAGCAGTGCCGAAGGTACGACCAAGAGCGAAGGGGGTCCTCGTAACGACGCTGTGGCGGCTCCCTTCCCGACTTCAACGTCGTTAGACAGAAAAAAAGCGGTCTGCCTCTGGCACGTCCCCGTCCGACGGCTTGCCCAACACGGCCCGAATAATTGATTGATTTCGCTCAGCACCAGCGCTCGGCTCACCCGCTGTAGGCAGAGGATCCGACACCGAGTCGAAACTCCACCAAGCCGAAACTCCACTAAATCGAAACTCCACCAAATCGAAACTCCATCAAGTTCCTTCTGGTAACCACCGCCAGGGAGCGTGTATCCCTATAGCCTATCGGTAACCTTAGTGCGGCTGAGACGAAGGACAATCTATATATATATATATATATATATATATATGTATGCATATATATATTTATATATATATATATATATATATATATATATATGTATGCATATATATATATATATATATATATATATATATATGTATATATATATGTATGCATATATATATATATATATATATATATATATGCATATATATATATATATATATATATATCTACCTGCGTTTGCCTGTCTACCTCACTTGCCGCACAGAACTACTGCTGCGTGCACGTCGTTGCTCCCTGTGCGCTGTCAAACGCCCCGGTCGTCGCCGTGCTAAGAGATCGTCGACCACACGTTAAACCGAACGCTCGAGAAAACAAGCGTAGTAGAAATAGCCGCATTCCTTTTGTACAGATATCGTTTTGGTGCTGACTCTCAGCCAAGAATTAACGTCCATGGAATTGCTTCTCGCATTGCTTCGTAGACGGACCCCCGTAAATACAAATGTGCAACGGTGGGGCTCAAACCCGCGCACCTAGGTGTCTCCTCCGGTCGCGAGGCGCAGACGCATGCCACCACAACGACCGTCATCGTGACAGTGCGCGAACAGTGCAAAAGCAGGCGGCGTGCTAACAAGCAAAGATCATCATCATCATCATCATATCATTATCGTGCGTGAATACAAAGTTCTACCCGCGGTTTCATTCTGCAAGATTCTTTCCTTTTTAAGGTTGGAAAGTTCAGTTGAATGCGTTTCACATTCATTGTGTGGCCGGCCCTAGGAAATAATACTTTGGCTCTCAGAATTTTCGCCAATAGGCGCCCAGATCTCTTGGCATGGCGGCCCCCACCAAGATGCACCCTGTAGGCACGCTTCACTGCCGTCCCTGCTTGGCAACGGCATCTCCACGCGACCTAGGCGCAAAAATGCCCGCAGCGCTCCCTCTTCCTGCAGTAATACGACGTCGCCCGCGGCGAGCAGCTCGACACGGGCGTTTCCCTGCCTCCGTAGAGCCGTCGTCAGGACCAGCAGATGCTTGGTGCGCCATCGCTTTCGAAATGAATGCTCTGATCGCGGCGCATGCGAATATTACGACACAGATCTTTTCATATATTTTTTTATTTTTAATTGATTCTGATTTGGACCGAAGTACTCGATGCCGGTGGTATTGAACGATCGAAACGACATCTCGACCTTGCGTTGCCGGAAGCCCTGGCTTGGCTCGATCACGCAGACATCTTGTACACTTGCAAAACGTCGACTTGAGTACCTGCCGCATCCCCCGGATCCAATACCCTTCTCGTAACACGTTCATGGCGATTTCTGTCTTAAAGGCGTATTGATCAGCCGGGTAAGCGGGTCGTCGGCGGGTAGTATCGTACGGCGTACTTGGAATAATTCGTCTGCAAATTGCAGACGCCCGCCAACCCTTAGGAGCCCGTCCTGCCCCATAAAGGGCTTGAATTCCGCCAAACCCGCGTTCTTAGGTGACTCGCCAACACAAGAGGTGTTGCCAATGGCCTCCCTAAGCAGCGCTGCTGGACGTCAAGCAGCACGTGTTGCTTTGCCCACGCGAGCTCTTCCATCGTGAGTGGATCACTTGCATCCTGCTGACAGAAACACTTGCCAGCCCGAGCCACGGTGGCAACAACTTGAATCAGTATGCGCAAATTTAAACACTTGGCTGCGGGTCTAGTAATTTAGCAACAGTTGCTTAGCCTCACCAACCGTCCGGCCGCCAGTCAGCAGGTCATTCATATATAAGTCCTTACAAACGGCCGCGTTGGCATCGTGTTTGTTCCCGACGTACTGATATGCGTGGGCCCGAATGACCGCGATATGTTGTGCTGACTGTCCTTGACCTCGAACGCAGCGGACGTCATTCGTAACAATAACTGGCTCTTAGGGTTGCGCTCATCCTGAGGGCAGAGGTTCGGCGATGCCACCGTCAATGAACGCTCTTGCTTCTAGGACATAGTCTTTGGCCAAACACGGGTCCTTTCGCAGCGGCTTTGCGAGTGATCGCAATTGCCTCGCTACAAAAACTTGATTATTTCGACCATAGCAACAAATATTCCAATGTTACTTGAGACTTTTCTCTAATTTTTCTAACATCGGGTTCAAGCTGTCGGAAGCTAGATATTTCTTTTTGCCGCATTATAAAAAGTCTTACAGATTTGAACACATTACCGCAATATGGCCAAGTTTCTGAGCTAATCGGGTTCCAAAACGACCGCGTTCGAGCTATAGCCCAAGAACACTGAAACACAGTGGTTTACGGTCGAAAGTCAGGATAACTTTTGGCAGACGTTTATTTTTATTACTAGAAAGAACGAACAGTCTTTGAGTACCTGTGACGCCGAAGTGTAATAGTTCCATCACGATTACGTATTTCGTTTGCAAGGTGCAGACATCTTGAATCCTGGCCATAAATAAGGTCAAGTTCGGGCAAGCGGCGGTCACCGGGACGCAATCTACGTACGCTAGGCGTGAGAGTTTCTGAGCCACGTTGATGGATGAGACATTAGTAAATATGCTGCTTTTGTCGCCTAATATTTGATCCTCCAACATCAGTGAAATGCCTTGAATAACCGTAACATCAAACCTTTCTTAAAGTCGGCCAAACTTCCGTCTGGAGATTCCTTGCCTCTTGACACGAACCCAGAGTGCTCCCAATGTTCCTAAGCTGAATTCGTTTTTCGGCATATTTAAGAGTTTTGGCTTGCGCAAGGAGATCTTTTTTTACCCTCGCGTTTTCAACAACAGTGAAACTATCGTGCTCATCGAGGGCTCATCAACTACCATCAATCAGTCGCCTGCGGATTGGCTGCTCTTAGCGCTAGCCAGCCTCGATATATTCTCACGTATGTTCGCTTTGTGTAGGCTACGTGGACGCACAACTAAGAGAAGGGCATTTGGACTCATAGTCGCGTTTCACATTCGCTCGCTAATGTCTTGTATGTATATATATATATATATATGTCACCAATGTCTAGTGTATGTCACCCTATATGTATATATATATATATATATATATATATATATATAAGAACTCCGAGAGGAAGCCTTAGACATCTTAACATGTCGGGTACTTAGTGCATTGAATGCCCAGTAGGGGTGTAGTTTTGATAATGCACAGCCTGACCAAGGCAGCATGTGTTCTCACTAAACGATTTGTACTTTTTTTTTAACATAGTCATGTTAAAACCGACAGACATAGGTCATCACTTTTCATCTTATTTTATTTGTCTGCACTACAATGTGTCAAACTTATTTTAACTAAGCGTGCGTCTTACCATACATTCTTATACTTAAAGCAAACAAAGCAAGAGAAAAATAAAATAATTGTTTGAGATGGTTTAGCCACACTATATCTACATGCATGGAAATGTATTGTACTATCAATCATTCATATTTATTTCACTCAAATAGAGTATGTACAAAATAGTTCATGCTATTATTAAACATAAATACTTGTTGTTTTGCCGTTCCACCGAGAGAAGAAGTGTAAGGATCTTCGTTGCAGTGCCGGACAATCAACCGCGTGGTACTTAGCGCATTGCTGCGAGCAGAACCGACAAATACACTGAGTAGTATAGCCTTTATGAAACTCCCTACGGGAGCATACGAGGTGATGGAACCCGTGTACGATGTACCTGGTATATACATGCCTGTCATCGCAGGCCACCCCGGCCCACAACCAAGGAGACTTAAAGACGTCGATCGTTTTTACCTCCGTCGCTGCTTCCTGTGAATTTGCGTCGCCACTCTTCCAAGAAATGGTTAAGTGGCTCCGTCAGTGGCATACGCAGCCTAAGCCGAGGCATCTCCACCATCGGCGCACAGTCCGACAATACATAGACGAAGCGGCATCTCGCCTTGCTTGAAAGCCAGAGTACTCGCTTCATGTATAGTGTGAAGCACTTTTCAAGCAAATTAAAATTAGCTTGAGATATATTATATATTGCCACACTCTGTCTAAGCTATACGCCTAACTTTGGCAGAGTTTTTAACATAAACAAGCGCACTGCCGTACCTGACGGACAGTCGCCGTACATCTCCGACCCCTCCGTAGAGAGCTGCCAGTGCCGAGGTAACACTGTTTTCGATGTGTGTAGTACACGATGTTCCCCTGTAGTGAATCCGGAGACCCAAGTATGGGAAAGAGTTTACAAACTCCAATGGCTTCCTGCAGCAACGAATAACGTCGTTTGCACCTAAACGCCCGCCGCGACGAAACTTAATCGCCTTGGTTTTGCGTGAGTTTATTTCTAGTTCCTTTTTGCATGAGATACGCCTCTACCATGGCGGTAATGCGCGAGATGGCACCAATGTTACGATGAGCAGCAACGATGTCATCAGCATACATCACTACCACGGCATGTTAAAACTCTTGACGCACGTATTGAACAAGGTCGGCCAGAAGCAGCGTAAACGAGATGCAGCTTAGTGGGTCCCCCTGAGGAATCCCAACATTCTGCGTTAACTCACGCACGCCGTTCCTTCCCTCGACCAACAGTGTATCATCGTCGAAAAAACTAGAAATTACTGGCAGAAGAGCTCCACCTATGCCAATCTGTCTAAAACAATCGATCATAAGATAGCGCGGAGCCTTGTCAAAGGCCTTGACGCAGTCAATGAAGACTGCATACAGGTGGCCCCCTGGACGAGACACCGCCCGTTCTACTTCGGATTGCAAAACGTGGATGGCGTCGCGGGTCCCTATGCCTAAATCCGAATTTCTAAATCGGAACTGCTCGGAAGGCAGAGCATTGTTTGCTATATTTGCAATCCTTTCAATAATCAGCTTACAGAATATTTTCTTGAGCGTTCGCTCCGACGCCACTCCCCGGTACAGATTTGGGTCACTTCTATCGTCGCCGTGTTTACCCTTGAATAACAGAGAAAGCCTAGCAATGTGCCAAACTCTGGGCATTCGCCCTTCCTCCATAATTCTATTAAAGAAATCACAGAGGATCCCCTTCAAGAGCGGCTCCGATTGCACCCAATGTTCGTAGTAGACCCGATCTGGCCCACTAATTTTCCATCTAGGAAGGGATCGGATAACGCGGCATACTTCTTCTTCCTCAAAGGGAAGATTAATTGTGTGCTGCTCAAGTGTAAGTGGATACTCAACCTCTGTGGCCGGGTTTTTTTACGTGAGGGTTGAACAGCAGATTCGTCAATACCTGCTCGTCACTTAGTGAGTGCCGTATCCCCTTACGAGAGCGGTTTATGTAACCTTGGGGCTCCCTTCCTGCTCGTTCAAGTAGACGGGCTTCCTCTCGCCTCGCATGTTTGACCTTATAGTCACGGCATAGCCCTATGTAGGACTTTCTACGAGACGCGTAGTCCTGTCTTCGCCTTGCTTGGAGCTGTGGATCTGCTCGGGCTTTTGCTAGTCTCAGCAAGCCGAGTACTTCTCTATGTCGGAGGTAACAAGTCCGTGTGAACCACGGCCGGGATCTCCGCGGCTTGAACTTTTTCCACTTAACTGCTCTCTGCATTACTCCTTCGAGAGTCCGACAGCAGACATCTACATCACTTCCGGCCAAGACTCTTTCAATACCGACTGGAAGCGCGGCTAAATCGAGTTAACGGGTCGGCTTCATCTGGGAACGTTTCTGCTGTTCCTGCCTTAGAGCAGGCACGCGTACTACAGCTCGTACAGGTAGATGCTTTCTTGAAGCAAGCTCCAGAACTTCAAAGCTCTGAAACTCAGTACGATCAAGATTATGAAACAATAAGTCTATGGTACTCCTGCCGCCTATAGCAGACGTAGGTGAAGTCATTTCGTGCATTAGCACACACAAAACCCACATCATCCATAAGCTGCAGGAGAACTTCCCCTTTGTCGTCATTGGCTCCTTCATCTATTCTGCAATTAAAGTCACCTCCAACGATTATTGGAGCCCTATGGTCAAGACCCGAGAGTCCCGCATTGTATTGTACTATCATGATAGTAGAGCATACCTATAGCGAAATTTCGGGTGCAAATGACCTTATGACTTGTTTAAATTGCCCCTAATAATGCTGCCTAATCCTACTTTTTGTTTTTTTTGCCACCTTATTTGCACAATTCTGATAATGATGCAATGTCACAAAAGCTCTGCTCATTGATGCATTTAAAAATGCCAAAACAGTTCTGGTAAACAGGCCTTAACTGTCTGGCTTTAAACCCACAGAATGTCATATGGTACTATTGTTATTAGCTAGTAGCAATAGTAAAGGATCTATGATATGGATTTATACGGGATACTGTTAAAAAAATATAATTTAAAAGTGAAACGGCAGGGCAAAGATCGTGTTATCTGGATGAAAACCTGCGGAGCAGCTTTGCCCTGGTGAATGGCGCTGACTGCCGAGCACCCTTTCGAAAACCCGTTTTGGGAGTTGGAAAGTAGACTGATCCTTTCTGGAAAGTCTAACGCATGCCTACACAATAAACTCGAAATCATGGGGCCTTGGAGCCGAGCAGACAGATTGAACGGCAAAATGGGCCCTTCGGAACTAGAACGAGGTCTGCGGTCTTCCTCCATTTCTAGGGAGCAAGCGTAAGCGGAACATTTCGGTTAACATTTCTGTATACTAATTTGACCATAAAGGTGGGCATGTTCATTACTGATTTAAACTATGCTGTCCGGAAAAACTTGATAGGTTTAAGGTAGGAAACCGCAGCCAGACTTCACGTAAACAAAGTGACGTAATTGGCGTTATCGGCGGCAGACGACACTGACAGAAGCGCCCTTTACAATTAAATTCTGGTTTCATATTGGTACACTTAATATTCCTTCATTAGTAGCTTGGCCGCAGAGACAGAGATGCCGCCCGTGCTAAGGGCCGTTCTCGGCTTTATACGTTTTAACAACTCGTATATCTTATGCAGTATAACTGTTAGATGATGCTTTTATTTAGCCTATGAGGACCCCAGGTATGGAGCATTGTTAAAAGGACAGTGCTGTAGAAATAGAGGTTAGAAAAATGTTTGCTATAAGAAAAATTGTATTTACTATCCATTCTCATCAATAATTCTTTTTAAACAGCTTTTTTGAAACTCTGGGGTATTAGATTCGCTCCTAGGAAGGCGGGGCACCCCCGTTCCATCTTGCATGGGCGGCCCTAGGGACCGCAGTTCAGTGTCATGATAAAGGCTTTTTAGAAGCTCTTCTTGCTTCTGGAAAATTTTTCCGCGAAGAAGGACGCGCATCATTCTGTACTCGATGTTGTGGCGCAACGAGCCTTCCCGCCAGATACGGGTGAGAAGATTTACGCGCGCATACAGTTCCTCCTGAAGTCCTAAATCCTGGCATCTTACCAGTATTTAGATCTATGGGACCACTTTGTCTTGGGTCCCAAACGAATTACTACGCGCAGCCTCCAGGAGCATCTGTTTTTCTGCAGCGGTCCTAGGAGTGTCTTCTAATCTCATGAGCGCCTTTAGTGGCTCACAAGTGTAGTCACATCAAACGGGATAAAATAGCAATCACCAAGTAATGATTCGTCTTGTAGTACTGAATACTTTAAGAAACGCGCAGCGAGCTGCCAGACGCGTCAGCGGTCTTTGCACTCTCTCGTGGGACGGTCGCTGAAGTGTTCAAATTGTATATAATGACGACTGTATCGTAATTATGTACCATTCTGAAATGCAAAGTTATTGCAAAATCACCTGTCGTCATCAATACATTAAGAGTTTGTTTAAAGTGTCGAGTGAAACCTGGGGCTGCAGTAGCAGATATAAAAAATTACTCAATCTTAGCCGCGTCGAACCAGATAACCCGTTCTCGCTATCGTGTTCACAGATTTAAAGACCTAGTGGCTGTAAGATACTGTCGTTCCAAGGCTGTTTAAGATTCGACCTGGTGGGCAATTTTCTACAACAGCACGCCAGGCACGCCAGTGCCTAGCTTATTGCTGCCTATTAAAAAAAACATGAACTTCTCTGCCGCGGGTTCCTTCCCTTTTGCAATCCTGCACTCTCTAGAAAGTTGTTCAGTGATTTGCACATGTGGCTGGTATGTATGGTAATTGCTGCCTCAATGGTGCGCCAGAGGGCAGTGTCGCACTCGTTAGCGCCGTCATTAACTCCGAATAGGTCTCGAGGACCATCTCAGTTTAATCCGTGTGGGTCCAGGATCTCACGGGCATCGGGAAAGTCTGCTTAGACGAATGTTTTCCACCTCTTTCCACCAGTACTTAAGAGAGTCTCTCAGATTTTTAATGGCAAATCAAAACAGTGGAAAACTTAATGGGGAGCCTTGTTGCAGGTCTGACTGTAAACGTATGACGTGATCCATCAACAGTAGTTGAGTTACATTTCTGTATGTCTGCATAATATAATGTTTAGGTCAGGCGCATGCGGGTCAACCACTCTTAAATGTGGTCCCGTCGAACGCTGTTGCCAGCAATTTGAAAGTATAGTTTGACCATAACTATGTCGTCTAACATGGATTGAAGATAGGCCCGCGCAGCATGGATGGCCACTTCTGTGCCACTTGAGTAGCAAAGCCAAGCTGGTGTTCACCTATTGCATTGCCGACTCGAGACGTATTCCACCAGCGGGCAATCTTCGCTATCCTATAGAGAAGCATGCGACAAGGCGGGTTGTGCGGGTTGTCCTTCTTTTTTAAAGCAAGTAACCTCGCTCCGAATATAATTGGCAAGATATCCGTTGGCGGCTCCCCGTAGCAAATTTTCGATGAGTTTCGTCAATGCATTGGCAAAGCCTACGCTCTTCTACCCATTGCTTGAGAAGCAAAGCTTTTGAAGCATTGGCCTGATAAGGTTAAGGCCCATAACGGAGCCTCTGAAAAAGCTTAACACTGCGCCCTTTATATCTTCTCTTGACACTGGAAAACTTACCACATGGAACGATCCGACAGGGGATCAGTCCACCTCAAGTACGCTGCTGTGCAGGGGCTTGTCGCGTGGAGTCTTTACATGGTCGGACTCGACACCAAACATATCGCACGAGCTTATGAGTTTTACTTTCTAACTTATGGTTAATAGTAAATATATGATAGCGTTGAGTACTTGCAGTCTAAGCGCCAACTATTGACGTCATAAGCAGTTTTTGCCCATATGGCCCTAGTGAAACGTATTCTGGTCGTGCTTAGGGCCACAATACACATGCGCCGTGTATAAGGGGACCAGGGACGCACACTCAAATGTGCAGCCTGTAAACTCGATAATTGCGCTATCTGCCCAATGCAAGTTACATAACCGAATAGTGTTATTGACAACCGCTCAAAAGTATTGAATATACTAGTACATGGCGGCAAGGGTTGCTAAAGGAAACTGTGTTATCTTTAAGTATTTAGAACTTAAATCTTATGTCAAGATTTTAAGCGCGAGCATCTAAAAAATCCTTCATCCTGTACTCCCCTCACCAGTTTTCTAAAATATTATACCAGATTAAGCTCCAAGGTTGATGAACTGTACGCATGCTTGAGAAGAACAAATTTCTGAAGTAATTAACTGAAGTAAAGTTGTAAAAAATATTGAAAAAATCTATTAGGTGTGAACTTATTTGTTTATAACTGTTATTTCAATCACAACTTCAGGCTTCGGCTGTAGACATGTCAACACTGTCTGTTTAGTAAAGCCACTAAAATAATTTACAATGTGCGGCAGAAATTATGAAATTCTAAGGGTGAGGACCGACGGACGTTCCCTGCCTTAGTTGGAAACTCTATTGAGTTAGGAAACGTCCGTGTGGCGAACGTAAGGGCTCAACATATATATATATATATATATATTATATATATATATATATATATATATATTACGCATTTCAGGTAAACACTACGCTTATTGATACTCACCAGAATGACACGCTTGTGCTTTACGGAATAGCAAATCTTTTGAATACATGGTACCAGCTAAGGATCTTTCAAAAAGTCGATATATGTTGCAAACTGTACGAAAAGGATAAATATGGCACTTTGGTACAATTGTGTCACGCCAATGATAGACACAGTCCAGATGCAGTACCGTGTGATCCTAAACACGTTGACACGGTATGCTCAAAGTTTCAATAGAATCCGAAGGATCCGGACTCACCGGAATAATTTCACAGTTTGTATATTTGGCATGTTTATTGTTCACATAATCTAACGGCGAGGAATGCCGATATTAAAATAAAACTTTTGTACGGTGCGGAGTGAATAATTTCCTATTCATAAATTATGAATTAATTTCCTTAATTCATATTTATAGTAAAAAACAAATTATTATGTTTATATTAATATTAGCGTTTGATATACTTATACGTTTAACATATTGATATATTGAATATTATTATTTTTTATAATTTATAAAAACTGATATGCTCTTTTAAGTTTCAACTATTGTAACTTTATAGTGGAGCTTGCTTATGACTCAGAGTGTCATAAAATATGAATGCTATAGTTTTTGTGACATTTCTCCAATCAAAGTCGACATATCATAGAGTCATATCGTGTAACGTATACATTTGCATTGTCGTTGCTTTTCCCCTACCTTTAATAACGGCAAGGATATCAAATAATGTCACCTTTGTAGATATAGCTTGTAACTATAGCGAGCTTGTAGCTATGATTAATGGATTGGCATTTAAGAAAGCAAAAGTTCTAAGAAAAGAAAGAATTGGCAGCAATAAGGGAAGTTGACGAACGCTCGAATATTCAGTAGAGACAAGTAGGGTAGTTGAACATTTGAGGAGGGTATTAGCCGGGTCGGACACAACTCCGAATGCGCCGCTGGAATGTGAAGGTTCGTAAGATAACACAACGGAAAGAGCAAACGCCTGTACACTGAGGGGGGACACTTGGGGAAGTGATAAAAACAATCGACAAAACACCACAGGGGAAGCGTACGTGAAGGGTTTAGTAGATATTGAACACATAAACGATACGTTGATTCTCGCACCATACTGGCAAGGCCTGTTGTCCCTGGCCGTCTGGGGTTAAGGCCAGGGACGACGTGCTTCAAATCCGGGGAACACAAATGACATTCGTGAATGAACAAATTTACACATACTAAGCATTACCTTCTTAGCAAACGGTAACCAGTTTTCGATCGCACAGTCAGGATAGGGTCAGAAAGTACGTCATCGCCACTGCGGCAATTTTATGCCCACCACAATGCGAATTAACAGGATGAGGTTTTTCTTCTAACGAGGGTTCTTGAGGGCTAATGACTACATGCAAGAAAAGAGTTGTCCACAATCTGTAGGGCGGCCCGCTACTGATCAAAGATCTACGAAAGCGATAGAATCTGAAGAGAGCGTGCGCTTTTAACGTTTATATGTGGAATTGGCAAACCAAAATGATTGAGGCGGACATAGGGATTTATATAACAGCGGCCATGAGGAGCACTGAATGGCGGGCTAGCGAGGTAAGAGATTGATATTTAACGAAGTTCTTTGCAGTTCACGGATTTCATCACAGTCCGTGCAACGTGGACGGTTTTTATGAACCATAGGATGGATGTCAATGCAGACAATGCTGAAGCAAGTGTGCACACCGCACCGGTCTGTAATAGATTGGCAAAACGCTAGATTGCTGGTTGTCTTGAAACCTTTTGATGTAACACAAACAAGTTTATCCAGCCCAGATGTTAACAAATAAATATATTCATTTTTTGGTCGTTTGCTATAGCCATTATTATTGTTGTATTGAATTGTTTGATGTGGCCATTCGCATTGTCGGTGGGCATTCTGCTTAAAGGGCGACTAGTGACGCATTGCTCAGAAGTTTTCGGGCTGACCCTCAGCCAAGAACCTCAGTCCATGGAACTGTTTTTCACATTGCGTCATAGACGAACCCCCATAAGTACAAATGTGCAACGGTGGGGCTCGAGCCCGCGCACCAATGTGTCTCCTCTGGTTGCAAGGCGCAGACTTAAGCCACCACGCCACCGGGCTCGACAGATCTGCGCCACTGTCGCTATCTGTTTACGAATGTGATTAATGGAGCAATTTGGGTCTATTTCAAGACTTAAGTCAAATGTGTTTAGTCTACACATCCGTGAGGATGGATATATTTTGTTTGTGCCTGTAGCCTAGATGACAATCTATTTGGGTGCCTTGAGTTATTGCTAAGTGTCATACATTCTGTGTTCTCGGGGTTGTGGTTTATTCAATTAAGATGGACAGGTGATCCTGACTGAGTGATGTAATGTATTCTCCTATTTGCTTCTTTATTATTGACGTACGCTAGCAGAGCAACGGTTAAATAGCCTAATAAAATGACGGACAGCCCGTCTATTTATGGTTTTATTTTTTTTTCGATGTTGAGAGTATTGTGTTGGCGTGCTCTGGGGATATATTAGTGACTTGAACTGTGTCTTTTTGTACCTCACGTCCAATATGTGCTTTATTCAGGAGGAAGCAGAGAAGCACTGATTCTGCGTATTAATGTCAAAAAGAGTGAGTTCATTTCGAAAGAAACTCTTTACGAGTGCATGATATACCTCCAGTTTAAGTGTTGCTCTTGCTGAGTTTTCTATTTGCCTTAGTATTGCAACTTCTTTCCTCATTTTGCAACAAAGTTGACGTGTGAATGCCAAGAAAGGCCACTCGAAATTTCTTTCCACATTCCTCAGACTGTGTGACACCTCTCTTATAGCAATCACAGACGACTTTAATGCAGCCTCGACAACTTAAGGCTCCCCGGTAACTACGGGCCTTGACACTGCCCTTCTAGGTTACCCTCAATGACCACCACTGTCTAGAGATATCCTCCTCAATCCTGGTCAAATCTCCTAAACACAGCTTTATCCTCACTGTCGGTGCTGAGACGGCAAAGCCTAGAAAACTTGACTAAAAAATGAACAATCAATGAACAAACAAAACGGGCCGTTAACTACTCTAACAGCTACTGGAGGCTGCTAGCGTAATGCAGAGGCCTCAGTACCTAACGAGGCGGCTGCTAGTCGTCGCCGTGCATGCATCGGCGCCAGCTCACCCGGGACAGACGAGGTCATGCGCCGGATAATCGATCTCTCCAACAGGTGCAAGGAGGTACGTACCCTTTTATCGAGGCCTCATCCTAGAAGTCATTGCTGAAAGAGATTGAAGATGACTCGTAGGACCGCTCCTATCCGCCTATTAAAGGCGTTCCGGGCTTCCAAAGAAAAAACACGTTTTCGGGCTAGAAACGAGCAAGAATGATTTCGGCATTGTTTCTCAGCCACCCTTCGTGTGATCGTTCTCGCTATCTAGGAGACGCCGCAGACAAAGTCCCACACATCACCAGGCTGGAGATAATCGGCGCCGCAGCACGCATCAAGGTGGGGAAGACCCCCGGATCCGACGGGGTCCCGGCCACTGCCACGAGGGCCCTCTACTGAAACTTATGAAGTAATTTGCTGCGACTTTTACGCAAATTCCGCAAGACAGGACTATTCTCGCCTTGTGGAAGTCGGCTCGTATCATCGCTATTTCGAAAAGGAATAGATCACACAGATCGATATGCCTATTCGGAACGCTGCCAAAGACGTTCGAGGCCATCCTAGAGAAGCGCATTTGTAATTTTGTAGAGAAACATGGGCTCCTCTCGGACTCCCAGCACGGATTCTGACGCGACCGCACGGCTCTCGGAGCCCTTAACAAAGTGCAATTAAAGACCGAGCTGCGACAAGGGGTGGCACCCAGGGCTCCCGGGCTTCTGCTCGCAGTACTCCTAGGCGTTAAACGCGTTTAACAGTGAAGTGCCGTGAAGTACCATTCTTTAGGCGCTCTACAAACGCAACGTACCAGTTTACCTTCGCCGTCTCATTTATAATTGCCTAGACGAACGGACTATAACGTGCCAAGGCTTTAAATTTAGTATAACGGCTGGAATGCTACAGGGCTCTATTCTTGGATCGCTGCTCTGAAACGTGACACACGACGAATTGCTTAGACTACGCGGCCCCTCATTTGGAGTCAACCTCCTTGCACTCGTAGACGATCATTTTGTTCTGATCCAGGCTCAAGCGGCAAACAAACGAAGTCCTTGAGAACGTGGCCTCATCAGCAAGGCTGTCCCTCGCGCCGGCAGTGAATAAAGCAATACTTTTAGGACGCAAGCGCTGCAGGCATTGGCAGATTGTGCTAGACGGGCAGGTCATCAGCGTGTCCAACTCCGTCCGATACCTCAAAGTCGTTTTGCAGAGAGGCCTCCTACAGCATGTGGGAAAGCTCTCAAGGCAGCAGGAAAGCTAACAACCTTGCTCGTCTAATGCCCAACTCCCCTGGCCGAAGGCCATACTGGCAACGGGCTCACGGAGATGTATGCTTCGAAGAGCGCTGCGGGTTCCGGCCCTGCGTTTTATTAACGCGTACTGAATGGCGAGCACGCAAGCTCCCCTGTTGCTGGCTAACACCATGCCATGGGACTTAAAGTCGAATTGGTTGGGCAAAATGACACCGCATTCATTTTATAGGCAGCTTGCAGAATACTTTTGTCAACGTTCAAGCGCTACACCGTAGTTAAATCTTGGTTCTTGCTTGGATTTGTAATAATGCCGTTTAGGAAACGAAAGTCTGACGAAACGCCAAACTTTTGGAAACTGACTATCCGCGTGATCTTCGAATCACAAAGATTATTTGCAAAAAATGGCTTAGACTACTCGTCCATTTTTGTTCCTTAAAACATGAAGATTGACTGAAAAACAAAGTTAATAACCCATTATGTGAATTATTTTTCCGTCAGCAGATGGTTGTTTTGGGCTGCTAACTCAACACTGTACGCGACAATAAACGAAGTTTGCCGGTGGAAGCAGCGACGGCACAACCAACTTTTCGTTGTAGCAAAGATAGCATAAACTGTACAACTGGTAAAGATTTCGAGCTGACCCCCAGCCAAGATTGAACGTCCACGGAACTGTTGTTCACATTGCTTCATAGACGGACCGACCCCCATAAATACAAGTGTGGGGCAACGATGAGGCTCGAATCTGTGCACCTATTTAGTGTCTCCTCAGGTTGCGAGGCGCAGACTTACGCCACCACCACACCACTACCAGGCTCGACAAGCCGTTAGCACAACTGGTAGCACGGGCTACCACGCCATAGGTAGGCGGCCTTGTAGTCGACCATGACAGTGTAGAACTGAACCCCGACAGTTGGTCTTAGTTCCGTCGAGACCCATACCGACTAAACAAACATTCCACCTTGAGCTTTAGTTTTATGTCGTACAGTACATCCGGCTGAGACGAGAAGTAGTAAATGCCACTAAAATAATTTGCCGCTAAAAATTCTCCACTCTAGGTGCATTTGCCCCTATAGGGGGTCTTTAGTCTGCGTTGCTCTTATGAACTCGACGCAAGTGGAAACGTTATTAGATTTGGCCATCGAACCCAACTGTGTACGCATCAATGTACGCTGCTTTGCGTCTAATTATTTGAGTCCCATTAACGGATAGATTTCGAGTTCTTCCACCCGGTCTCTCATTAACACGTGCGCAAGGCCATTACACTAATAGCGCGACATGGACGTGTCTCGCAATGATCTGTAGAAAACGTGTTCATTTTTTGTTGAACTGGTGATCATCAGCTTTCTGCATACTGTTTCAAACCTTCTATTTTACTTGGGAGAACTTGACGACGTGACCGCATGACACTTCATATTTCTACACTATAGGGAGTGTTTACAGCCTAGCTAAGAAGGGAGCTCATGCGGTTATCCCTAGTATTCTATAATCGCTAGCTACCCGGCGTGTGTTTGCACCTTCATAATCATCGATTGGCTCGTTTCGTTCAATGTTTGGGGTTATGTGCGCCTTCTCTTTCGTGTGCGTTTTTGGTCTTTCGTGAAGCTTAGCGCAAGGTATTTTCTTCGTCATAATGGTTGTCATTTCTCAATTGCCAGTTTTAACCGCCACGATTTATTTAGCTTGTTTGAACTTAACACACATATGTTTTCTGCTTTTTATTAAGCGCCGCCTAAGCGAGCCCTTTTCCGTCAGCCGCCATCCAACTCGTGCAGGCACTTAGAGTTTGATTATTGTGGCGTTACTCAGCCTAGACGTACTAAGCAGTAGTCTGCTGACAGTTGTCGAGTGCGGTCACGCGCTTCCGTGCGTTTCAAGACGGAGTTCGGGCAAATTTGTTGAATTTGTAATATGTGTCTGTGTGGCGTCGTGTTGCTAGGCGTCCGCGGCACTTCCACAAACGCGTCCGTTGGCTTTGACGGTGTTCAGCGGAGTGGCAAGGGTTAGTTCCTTTTTCATCTCACACAAAGGGATCCGAGGCCTTCTGGTCCGACAAGGGAAAAATTCGAGCCAAGGCGTTTTCCAAAAGCTCCTAGCCGCTTAACTTTCGCTTTAAACCATAACGTCCTCTTCACCCGACACTGCCGTAGTCCAGGGCGAGGCTGTGGAGACTATCACGAGCTCCGCCCAAACAAGGACATCGATAAGAGGTAGGCCTTCTGCTACAAAATCAGGGAGATGTCATTAAGGACAGAACATCGTTGACCCGGATGCGAGCGATTATACACCGAAACTTCTTAATGACGGAGCACACCTCAAATGACACCCTGTCCCTTCTCTACGTTGCCCCGTACATGCGCACTGTCACGTTTCACCGAATAACAGCAATGCTGGTGGCTCAGTCACCCACTCCTGGAAGGCTGGCACTACACAAAACCCGCACGGCTCAAGTAACCCACCGGATCATGGAAAATACTACAAATAAACCTAAACCGCTGCCGGAACGCTCAACACCATTTTAACGTATTAGTGCAAGAGAACCAGATATCCTTATGCCTCATGTGAGAGCCCAATGTCAATATTGCGTCAACACGAGCAAATTATTATGCTGATCCTGCCGTAGACACAGCAAAATAGTGGATAGGACCCGAAGGTCTCCATCTCGGGCAACGGGGCTCGCTCTGGGTGCACATGGATTCACCTAGGCAGAGGCTTATATATTCTCCCCTGTTACTTCTTGCCAAACCGCCCCCTAGAAGAATTTAACGACTATCTCACATCTCCCACTGATCTCATTACTTTTCTTAACCCCCACCGACTAGTCCTGTTAGGTCACTTTAACGCGGCACATCCCCTATGGGGCTCCCGCGCCATAGGGGACTACTGGACTGGTTGGTGAATTCGGAACTCTCCGTAATTAACGACGGAATCTCTCCGACATTCGTCCCAGGTAGACAAGAGAAATTCATTGATCTCACATTTACCCAAAATGTGCTTCCCTTTGCGTGATTAACAGATGGAAGGTCGTCACAGACGCCGAAACGCTCAGTAATCACCCGTGCATAGTATTCGATTACGACGGGGCACCTACACGGCCACTTCTGTCCTGAAATACCTTTAAGATGAGATATCTAAACAACAATAAGCTAAAACTTTACATAGCTACACCACTCACCAGGCATCAAGATGCCCACCCCTCTCCGGAAGAACTAACACAAATAGTAATAAAGGCGTGCCGGGCCGCAGAAGACCGCAGAAGAGGTAAGGGAGGCTCACTCAGCATGCATATGTGCCAAGCGAGGGCCCGAACCTGGCTTGTGAGAAGACGCCGAAACGGTGAGCACGAGCACATACTTCATATAGCCTTGGCCCGGGAGGACTAACCTTGGCCCGGCGTAGCCTTGGCCTATATAGCCTTGGCCCGGGAACACTACTAGTCATATAGCAAACAGCAAGAAAGACTTTTCGCCAAAAGATCAGGACAGCAAAACGGGAATGCTGGAAGGCTCTAATCGATCTCGTAGAATACGATTCCTGGGAATTTCCTTATCGGATAGTCTAGGAGAAACTCAACACTTCCCTACCCCTCCGCTAACACAAGAAGAAACTCTCCGCCAATTCAAGAAACTCTCCCCCAATTTAAGAAACTCTTCCCATCGCATCCTCCTCGCCTTTTAGTAACTTTCACGAATATAGACCGAGTAGACATTCCCCCCGTCACAGAGGACGAGTTCTCTCAAGCTGCCGAGCGCCTCGCCCCCGGCAAAGCACTGGGTGCCGACGGGGCTCCTCTTGGGATCACACTCGAGGTCACAGCAAACAACGCCATGCGCGGTGTCTCCCGATGGATGGCACAAAAAACTTCTAGCTGGTTCGAGAAAAACATCTGACAGGCCGCAAACGCACTTGCGGCATTCGCTTGACATTAGGCGGCCACGCTGTCATGCTCTCAAAAACGGCAAAATATCTTGGGGCCACGCTTAATTCCGAGCTCACGGGCCGTCTCCACACCTTAGCCATATCCAAACAAGTGCATACAATCGCCAGGGCAATTGCTAAAATTCTGCCTCAGTCGGGGGCCGCTTTGGAGAAAAGAATATTGACAGCGTCGGCGGCGGAGTTCACGGCATTGTCGCGGCGTCAGTGTAGGTTGACATAGCCGTTCGCACGATCAGCAACAGGCATCTCAGGTCGGCTCAATATCAATGGTCATACGAATCAGCAGAATGTACAGAACCGTCAGCACTGAGGCTGCGCTAGTACTAGCCAGAATGCATGAGGCCTCTTGGCAGGGTAAAGGAGCGCCATGCGACGGGACTGACATACTAACTACAACGAGGCTAGGGAGGCGGCGATGGGGACTTGGGCGGAGGGATGGCGCGCTCTATTCACGCTTGCAGGCTGGACGCGCTACCTCGTCAAGGATATACATGAATGGAAGACATGGCTAATTCCAAGCATGCATGATGAGGATAGGCAAGGCCCACTCAGACATCTGTGTTCTGCGCACAACCGGGGTACCTCACGACGTGGACCACACGGTCGCAGGATGCCTAGAATTAAAAAACATTTTTTAAGGAGGTTGTTTTTTAATTCTAGACTATCCTCCGTCCCCTACGGGCTTGGAACTTAACCTGAGGTATATCTTCAATGCACCGAGGGCCTGACATGTTAAGATATCTAGGGTTTTCCCAACAGTCCTTGTGGCAGCATGGCCGCTGACTCTCAGCGGTATGGTTTATCATCTATTCTCAATGAGCATCGCTCAAAGAAAATTCGATCAACAACAGGGATCGAACCGGCGACACCCCGGTAGATGACAACCATTACTAGCGTACTAGTCCCCTAGACCACGCCGCCACTCTAGACCACGCCGCCACTCTATGCAGGATGCCTAAGACTCTCAAGCCTCCTGCAGACTTTCAAATATGTACTAGCTGGAGCTGACACCAAAAACGATCGTAATATCGATGCTGACGTTAAGCCAATTGTGGAGAGAAAGAGCGTCATATCTAGACAAGATAATTAGGGAAAAAAACTCGCCTGGAAAAAGAAAAACGCGTTTATTTTGCTAAAAGAGATTGCGAAAGGTTCTTACAGGCCTCGGAGGCCATGCCGGGCATGTAGAGCGGTTGACTCCCCCCAGGGCCTTAAAGAACTGGCAAACAATACCGAATCCTGGAGGAATAAATGTAAGGATTAGAGTTTTTTAGTGGGTAACCCCATGTGATTAGGAGGTCCCACACTACCTACGCGCTTCTTCACGCCCGGACACTGACATCTGCGCTGGGTGTGCATAAAGCATTTTTCCCGAACCTTAAAAAGACGTTATTAGCGCAGGTACCATAGGCACCCTAAAGGTCGTCTCTCAGACATTCCACAGAATGTTATACGCTTGTTTACTTCGAAGAAGGATTACTGCTAACTTTATTCAAGGCAATTCGCACATTGTTCTCTGGGAGTGGGATTTCTGGTGACAAGTCAAGGATTGCGGTTATGTACATACACCCGTGATATGTGTCCGACATAAATAATGTAATATACGGAAAATAATTCAGTATTTACTTGTTTTATACGCGTTCAAAAAAGGACCGCAGGCGGTTTGGACTCCGAACACTCAGAACAGTTTCCACGCTTGGTTGGAAACATTTTTCCCTGTACAGGTCATCTTTCACCTCCCAGCTAAAATATACCTAATACCTGACGGCGCGCAGAGCCACTCAAAGAAACGCGCCAACTCGTCCTGACTCCGATGATGTCAGATTACCCGAAGGAGACGGCACTAATCATGCTAGAACCCTTATTTCTACAGATATGGTTTTATCTGACGAGAGTACCGCCAATGCACTAGAAGCAAAATACCCATCTGCACCAGCCGAGCATATATGCAGCCTAAACCAACAACATCAGAATCCGAATCTACAGACCGGGCCCATCTTTGCTGCAGTTTGATCCTTACGAAGAGGTTCCTCAGCAGGACTGTAATTTATCCGTCCGAAAATGCTAGCCGACTTGCTGTCCCCAAATATCAGAGAGACAGCAAATCAGTAGGCAATATCTACAGCCAAAGTTGGTGACATATTGCGCTTTGGGCAATCTCAAGCCGAACTTTTACTAGTCATTTTTAGCGCCAAATTATTTGCGTTGAAAAAGAAATTTGGCCCTATCCGAATGATAGCATGCCCAACATGTCTACGCTGAATGACCTTGAAGGTCAGCACAAGAAACAACACAGGACCGCTCAAACACCAAATAGGCGACCGACAATTGGGGTCGTTACTATTAGGATTGACATTTGGTTTCGGTCATATTGTAGGTAAGTTAACCACAGCATAAGAGCAGAACCGCTAGTCACTGCGACGCTGATAGCTGATAACGTCAGTAGACCAATGAATGACGTCAGTAGGCCAATCAAAGATCCAATTCGGTGGGAATCGCAACAATTAAGGATCACCGTCACCGTCCACGGCATCAGCATCATCATAAACAAAAAGGTGAGGCGACACCACAACCGACCGAGCACATGGTCGAACGTGCGTCTCGCTTTTCCGGGAATCGCCACCAGACACAGCATTCGAGACCGTCATAAACAATTCTATATACAACCGACATGCAGCTACATGCAGAAGCGACCACATAGCATGTACACCAGCGTCCACGGACCGCGCCACAGCCATAGCATGAGCAACAGCATCATCAGGACTGCGTGCCGACTGACAGAAGCGGCACCGCCGAACACAACGGGCACCGCCGGAGAGGACCATCTAATGTGGCGACAGTCAACGACGTCATACATTCGAGCCATCATTGTAAATCAATTATTACTAGACGAACGCTGCGGCGACCGCTGGAGCAAACAAATAGCCCGGGAGAAGGATGCCCGTGACGCGTTGTCGTAACCGCCTTGCTAAGCTTGCATTCCTAGTGAACTTGGCGTAACCAACGTCATTACAATAGCAAGAGCCGTAGCCAACTCATGCATTTAGTGCAACCTCGATCTAGTGACCCAGTCAGCTGAATTGCTTTCTAAGTGTAGCACACACGCGTTGAATACAACTTTAACTACTAAAATATGTATATAGCAGCTGCAATGGAAAGGCCATAACGTGTGTCAAAGCAATGGGACAAGACAGCTGGTTGTAAATCCCAGAGATACTCTCTCAGAGATTAACAACGGCAAAGCCAAAATTTGTAAACCGAAACGCGCTGCGTTTGTCCCACTAGCTTCAACCGGAAACACGAATTCGCGCCTGCATTCCTGATGTATCCGAGGTAGTCGACGAGAACGCTCAATAAAAGCCTTAAGGATCAGAGCATTTTCATACGTACAGAAGATTCAAGATTCAAATCGTGGTTTGTTAAAGGAACTGCATTACACAATGCTTTAGTTCTCATTTAAAAAATTATAAAATAATAATAATAATAATAATAATAATAATAATAATAATAATAATAATAATAATAATAATAATAATAATAATAATAATAATAATAATCATAAAAGGATTAGGATATCTTGCTGTCAGCCATGGACAATCACAAAATAAGTTTGTTCAGCCTTGCAGAATCAGACATCCTAACACAACACAAATAGTACGTGTGCCTCCGCCATGTCAACACCCATTAGTGAGTAACCATTTCTGGACCTCACGTGTAAAACAATTCAGGGAAGTGATGCGGCGAATTCGCTGTGGTATATTACTCCATATCACGGGCAAGCGAGAAGCAAGAGCTTGATGACTACATCTCTTAGTAACTAATGGCCCTACGAATGTTGTGGCACGCCTCGAGGTTCTACGAAACAAGGGAACAAGAGGAACAGAACCATCGTAGGGAATAATATTCCGAGTAATTTTAAAGCCCAGCACGGCAACCTTCAGCAAATATAATGAATCGATCGTGAAAAGATTATGTGCCCCATAGAGATCACTGACGAAGTCTCTGCGTCGCCTGCCAAATACAGCTCTTAGAGCGTCGTTTTGTATTATACGCGCCCTACGAAGAACTACCTTGAACCCACTACCCCATATAAGGATACCGTAGAGGAGAACTGGCAAAAACAGTGTTTTGTATACCATTATAAGGCCATCTATACGTACTCCGATAAGCCGCATGCGACAAAGCGTTGAGATTATGGCATAGCATTTAGGCCTGATATGGTCCAAATGGGCACGCCAACTCATGAACTCATGTAGTATAAGCCCGAGACATTTTGCGGTGTCAGAAAAGTCCAACTCACTCCCTGCTAGATAGAATTTCCTGTTAAGGTGCATCCTTAGCTGGGGGGCTCAGAATAAAATAACGTTTGTCTTGCTGGTATTAACAGCAAGACCAAATTTATTGAAGGTTGAAATAACTGTTTCCACTTGTGACAGGAGGTAAGGCAACTCCGAATTGATTTCGGAAGCGTTGAGCCGAAAAAGTAACGTCGTGTCATCAGCAAAAGGGATCGGTTTGCCCAAGTTTTCTTTTTGGATATTCAAGAGGATAAAATTGATAAGGATAAAGAACAGCAGAGGTCCGAGCACTGAACCCTGGGGAGTACCAATATCTACCGGTCTCCATGCAGATTCGACTGTACCAACTCTCACTGCCTGAGTTCTTGAGGTTAGGTACGAGCGGAGCCAGTCGATTGCACCCGATGAACACCCTAATACGTGCAGCATTTGCAGGAGGAATGCGTGGTTGAGACAATTGAAGGCAGCGGCTACATCTAGGAAAATTCCGAGACATATTTTTGTCGATTCTACTGAATCCACGACAGACTGCCATAAATGGGCGAAGGCCAGCTCCGTTGAACGACCATGGCGAGAGCCAAATTGCTGCGACGACAAAAAGTGAATGGGCTCCAAATGTTGCTCAAACCTTGACAAAGCCGCTTTTTCTAGTATTTTGTACACATAATCCACCAGGCTTATAGGACGGTAGCTGCCCGGTTGAGTTTTATCGCTTAGGCCTTGAGGCGTGTGGGGAAGATCCCAGAGGTAAAGGAGAGATTCACATTTTTTGTCAGAGGTCCGACAATGAAAGGGGCCGCTAACTTTAGAAGTTTACCGGGTATTCCCATAGCCCCAGAGCTCCAACTGATTAGGAGTAAGTACACTTCGGACTTAGAGACTGGGCGAAAACTCAATGATTTGCCCTTGTGGTTCCATAGATCTGCAAGAATGGGCGCTAAATTGCCTTGTAGGCAGAGAGGCGCGGCAGTGACCGAACCAATAGTTGCAAAGTGCCGATTGAGCTCATCGGCAATTTCTTGTAATTCGGTGACAGACTGATTACGAGATACAGTCAGAGTACGAGGCAGTTCTACTGAGCGGTTTTGTTTACCACATGTTTTATTGATGAAGTTCCAGAGATTTCTTGAGTCGCTGCGCAACGAATCGAACCGTGATCTGTAAAAAGCAGTTCTAGCGGCGCGTGAGCCACAAAGATACCGCCTACGGCTCTCTTGATATAAAAGTTTACTCTCGGGAGAATTCATCTTTGTGTGCCTCCGATACATCTTATTGGCGTGCCGGCGGAACCGTCGCAATCCAGGAAAATTAGAATGACTCTTTCGGCGCGCCGTCTCAGCGAGTTTTAGTGCGCAGTGGAAAAGAAAACTCGTAGAGGTTAAAAATAATATCTCGAGAAGCCTCAATGGCTAAGTCGACGTCTGCTGCATCGAACACGGTGAGCCAGGATGATTTGCCGACGCGGCTTAAAAAGATTGATGCTAGCTCTATCGTGTGCCCGATAAGGCACGCGAGATTCAACCTGAGGTGCATTGCCCTCTTCGCCGTCATCAGAAATGAAGACAAAGACTGGTAGATGGTCTGAAAAAAGCAAGGTGTTGAGAATCGCTGGTTGGACAATAGAAAAGCCGGAGCAGTTACGAACTGCGATATGGTCAATACAAGTGCGGGAGAGGGGACGTGTGACACGATCGATAAGATGGATCAGATCCCTGCACGAAAAGAAGGAGATATAGTCTGCGGGCGACGGTTCGGCTAACAAATTGACATTCGCATCACCGAGAGCTAGGCAAGGAAGTGAGGAGCTTCTGGGCAAAATATCATCCAAAATGTTGAGCAAAGTATCTTTATAAATTGCATTGCTCGAATAGAAACCTACGATATAGCCTTCAAAGTCCATATGCTTTTTAATATGGACACGTACCGCTTACACGTTACCGTCGGCACTGATTAGCCCAAAAGATGCGAGAACCTTGCAGGTTAAACGAACACAGATTTCAACCCCACCTCCAAGCCTGTCAACATTTCTATGTGAAGCAAAAAAGTCAAACCCCTCAAGTAAATAAGCCGGAATGTCAACATCCTTCAGCCATGTCTCACTAACAACCACAGCGTCGATTTGCGCTCCCTCATCACTAAGAAAGCCACTTAAATTTTCCAACTGTCCCGACTTTTTTAGTCCCAGGGTGCCTGCATTTAGATGCATAACCGCAGGCTTACTTTTGTTCCTGTGGAGATAGGGCCACTCTTCGCAGCCGCGAATATTTGTACTACTCAAAAAGTCATTGTGGATGTGCTTATACATAATATAAGTAGAGATTAAAATCTGAAACTCTAATTATTAGTATAGACCGCACTTTTTAAACTAAGAACGTAAGATGATCATGTCATAGGATAATGGCCTAGAAATGCCTACACGGTATATCGAGGTACTTGTGTGAAACCGCCAAGATTATGGCGTATTAAAACTGTTTTGTTATATGCACACCGAAGAGTAGATAATCTAATATTGACAGACAAATGCCTGTAAAAATTGTAGTTATATAAAACTATCTATATTCCTTATAAGCAAGAAAGGGGGAGCGCAATACAGGGAATTATTAGCTGCAGCGTTATGCGCCTCTAATATACAAGAGTGATGTGTGTACATGCATCTATCAAGCAAATAAACTAATAACTCAATGCTTATCTGTCAAATTTTTTTTGTTTTATCTGAAAGTCTTTTACGGATATTATGCATTAGCATCAAGATGTGAGGGATGGGTCAGATCTAGTGGGGAGTAGGGGTTTCTATATGTACGAGTACATAAATTGGAGAAATAATAATATTAACAATACCGGATACCTCAGTAGAATTAACATAAACGTGTTTGAATTTTATTATAGACGTCTAAGTTGTTTCGGCATTTGGTAGACATAAAACGGTATAAGTCGCACATTATTCTGCTTCTGCCTTATGGCTGTCAAGTCTAGAACCTGCCAAAGGCCGGGGACTATCAACTGCCATAGAAGATGCAGCGGGGTTTCCTGGAGGCAATTGAGAAGCGGTGTGGCTTATCCAGACACACTTTAGTGCTTTTTTTTTTAGATTTGAGGATATTTTTGATGCCCTGTTCAAACTGCAGGCGACCTCAAGCCGAGCAAGCCTCGTCATCGGACCCCCGACTCGGACGATAAGCACGCGTGTTGCTAATTCGTATTCTTCGAGACTTTCGTGCGGGATTAACCACTAAACAGCCACAGTGATAAACACATTTTGAACTGTGAGAGACACATTGAGAATTGTGATACGTATTGTCTGAAGATGTTCCAGATATCTCTCAGGAATGCTCTGCTTTTTATATAATGATCTTAGTACAGATTCATAATTGACTTGTGCAATCTACATATTTCCTTTTATTTGCTGACATAAAAGAGTGCTTTAGCCAAGAGCATCCCAAGTGGCTGCAACAATTGCTTTCAAGTTTTCAATTTCAGCTGCGACCGCTCTTTTTAAGATTTGTGTAAAACCACTAGCAGTGTTTAGTTTAAGACTTAAATCAAAGTAATTATGCAAGGCAGACCTACAGTAACTAGATAGTGAGTTATTTTTCTTCATAACGGTATTTGGGTTAGCTAAGCAAGAAGATAGACAGAAGACAGACAAAATAGAGAATCTAGTGAAGAATGCGAGAAATACGAGCTATGCCTATTATATTTAATTTACTCAACCAAATTGTTAACAGGTAGAACATAATATATCTGCGATGAGAAATTTTTCTTTAACGTGCGCATACATACGTTTGAGCACGGTCATTTACATAAACCATAATTGCTAATAAAATAAATAATTCAGTGATTGCTAAACGAGCAGTCTCATTTGTGAACAGCGTCTCATTCACGTGAGTTTGTCTAGCGGATGGATTGTTTATATCTACAAAACGTCTATGTATGAATGTTTGAGGATCGACCTTGTACACCACATATGAATGTGCGTTCTATAATTCCGTGTGCTTCACGGCTAAGTTCGACACATACCTGAAGCGGCCTGTTGTCTTAGGAAATACTAGTAGCTGATGGCTGCTGACCAGGATATCATGTTCTAGTATCTGTTTATACGAGTGTATTCATCCTCACTTCTGTAGCACCAGATGGGCTGCCCAATGCCACATGAACGAATCCAGCGTATGGTCTCCTCCGACTCTATCGCTAGGTTTCAGCTTTCAAATTATTTTGATAAAACAAGGTCTATTATAAATTGAAAACTTTTATTTCTTCGTGATGAAAACGAAGCACATAGTTCAGATAGAGAACCAATCTCTTATCGCACGTAATGAAAACACGTGATGCAAAAGAACAGAAAGCAACTGCACACCAATCTACTGCGCCATTTAAAACGTAAGTAGCACAATGCGTTTGCAAATGATGATTCCGAAGTAAGTTGGCCATTAAAAGAGTCATCTTTGACTTTCTATCTGCTATGCTTGCGTAGTCCGATACCCAGTTTGATAACCGTTACAACCGTCTCGTTTACGAATCCCACAGCCGCTCGCCTTAGAGTAGACACGTGTGTTAATTTTCGCATTTTTTCATAGTCATGTCAGGTTTTTTCTGTGCGAGATGTGACTTCAAAATGGCTCACGCATGCATTTCGGATTTTTGTTAAAGCTTAAGCGATTCTTCTCTATTTAAGAAAGCATGAGACCTACCGTTGACTAGCTGTATAAAGTATTTCTGTGTATGATCGCGAGCAGATGTAAGTCAAAGCTCCACACAGTACAGTGGTCGCTTAAATGCGCTTCTCACAAAGCGTCGTTAGCTTGTGCATATCCTTTTGCTAACATGGTACATGCGTTGAGTACAAATTTAGTAGTTATTATAAAACGTATATATTTGGTTACATGTTGGTTGTTTGTCTTATGAATAGCGGCTGGTCATAGGTATAACAAGCTGCTGAAAGTAGACAAGCAGATCAACTTAGACAAGCTCAGACAAGCTCCGTGAATGCTATCGCTTACATGCATATTCTTTTCATTTACAGCTCACCCGTAATCGCACTACTGGCATTTCTGTTCATAGTTCTTACGATCATAGCGGCCATTTACGCTACTCTTCTCATCAATCAATACACAGGCTTTTTACATCAATCAGCACGCGCTTTCAATCTAACCTCTGGTGGGCACACTACGCCGAGTCGTTTATCTTCGAGTAGCACCAGGTCGCCGCAAACGAAGTCTGCGAGAGTCACCGTCTTACATTATACGAAATCCTCCGTCACGACAACGAGCTCATCTGACAGCAACTTCAACGGAACATCTGACGGCGGAGTATTAAAGGAATCATCTACTGAAATATCTAACGAAACATCCACCGAAACACCTGACAAAACATCTATGACGGTAGCTGACGTAGTAACACCGGAATGGTGCTCCTTCCAGATACAGCGTCTGTCACCCCTGAGGACTAATGTTCTACTAGACACTCAGCATGTCCAGCAGTTTATTGACCGACCGGAAACATATGTGGTAAAAATCTTGGTAAGCATCTTGTTGTGTGGTCCGAAACTTCGTGACCAATGCGAGCTGTGGAGCGGGAGCGGGAGGGTGTAGAGTTTAGTAGCTTGAATGTTAGCGTACAGTGTTGAAAGCGCATTTAATGTTCTTACTTGGCGGTAGTTGCTTATGCGATTTGACGAGGTGCAGCGCAGATTTGTAGTTAAACCAGCCGTATATTCTCTGTCTCTCTATGTTTCTTAATATGGGTAGAATACGCGCTTTAGTTACTCAGCATCGGCAGTGCAAAACAAAAGACGATGGCCGTGCTGCAGAAGTGGCACATGCACATGAATTGACGGAAAAATTATCTGTAGCAAAGCTGAAATCATCTGCGTTGTTTGATTACAATAATAATAATAATAATAAATTAACATTTATATATATATATATATATATATATATATATATATATATGAGCGCATATTTATTCAATGCGATCAATCATTCACTGTCGGACCATGACATTTGGGTCCCTGCGAACGTGTGCACCATTACGGGGGGTCCAGTGTAGGGACCAGCCATTTCTAGAGGGTTCCACGAACCGAGGCCGCATTGCCCCGTTGCACATCCAGCGACAGACGCTGTCTGAGGAAATCACTTGCTCGCTTATCTCCGCTGGCTAGAATTAGCCGCTTCCCGACCTTCTGTAGCAAACTGCGAGTAGACGGACCCGGCCCGCCAAGGGTCTCGAAGGCAAGTGGGTGAAACTCGTACGGGTAACCGATGTTCTGGTACTTTCTAACATTGCCTGCCTCGGCGAGAGCCGATGCATGACCAGCCTGAGCCGCGCCAGCACTGATCATTGAAGGGGCTAATGAGTCAGTAACTGTCGAAAGGAGTTAAAGTTAGACCGTCAGGTCTCTTGCCGTCCTCTCGGTCTAGTCCGACGGGCTCCAGGACGCACGGTAGACCACTGGATCGTAGAGCTCTGCTAAAGGTTTCGTTCAAGGCTTGGTGTCTTGCTCGCCTACCTGCGCTGACAATACAGGACAGCCCGTGGCGTCCATCTGGCTGGACGACGTCTCCGCAGACGCAGGCATGAGTGTACACGAGGTCTGTCCCTAAACGAAGTCCGACCGCGATTCTTACCGACTCGTCATCTAACAGGGTCTCGATCTGAGCACAGGGTATGGCGTGGAGCCATGCGCCCGCCCCCTTGGAAGAGACGGCGCGCAGCCTGGCCTTGTCGGCGTCCGTGGCGCATTCCGCAATGAGGTTTTCGACTCTTTGCTCATAAAGAATTACTGTCCATTCTCTCTGGTGTCCAGCCTCGGCGGGCTCGTGGCCGCACAGGGCAATTGCTCTGCGGTGGCTTGTCTCCAATCGGGCTTCTAAGTCGGTGAGAGCAACAAAATCCAGGAAGGGTTCTTGCCTGTTGCATAGACCTATGAAGGGAAGCTGCCAGAGCTGTCTCCGATAAGACAGTCGCATCAGGTAACCCTAGGCCACCCCAAATAACGGGGAGTAGAGCTTGTTGGCGCGCACGAGCGGATAGGCTGAGGTTTAGCAACGCCTCTAACGTAGACATCACGCGGTCGTTCAAGGATTCCTGAAGCTCGCGAACAGTCTGCCCCTCGAAACAAGTGGTTGAGACGAAGGGCCGAAAATGATGATCTCAGAAGAAAAAGGCCTCGGTGAGAACCTATCAAGTGAATGCGTGACATTGCATTTTCTAGCTTGACCAGCCACCTCTCGAGGACATCCGGAACTCCTTGCGGGAATAGGGGGACGCCTAGCAACTCTAAATTCGTGCCGACGGTCTTGCACCCTGGGAGAGCCTCTAGCACTTCGGAGTCAGCAGCACCTCCTACAGTGTGGACCTCACATTTTGCAGGGTTTAGGGCCAGGCCACTCCGCTCAGCAAATTCAATAACTCGGTAGATGTCCCTCATTACCGCATCGGGGGCGCCACCCAGAACACCGTCGTCTAAGTACCATACATTTAGAGGGCATTCAAGAGAGTCGACCAACTCCTTGACAGCCAGGCAGAACAGGGGGGAACATGGGTCACCCTGCTGCACCCCAGTTTGCGACATTATGACATCATGCGGCAGGAGAAGGCAGGAAGACTCTTTACCAGTGTTTTTCAGTGTTGTACAGTGTTGTGTGTGTGTGTGGTTAGTGCCCGGTGTATCAGTGCATCATTAGATAGGCAGATTCGGCGTTTTTGGTCACCACCAAACACCAAAAACCGCCTTGTTTCTGTCTATGGCTATTGCTAATGTGTATGTATGTATCCCTAGGGATACATATATAGCATTGTAGTAGCCGCCGCTACCGCGGCCATCTTGGATAGCCGGCCAGTTGGTCACCACGTGGCCTCGTGGCAAAGAGCGGCATTCAAGAGGGAGTGTGTTGTGGGAGAAGTTGACGTGCACATTGCACATCGACAACGTGCAGGCGCGCACCCGGACCAACGTACGGGTGACGTCTGGCCCACACTCAGGTACGAGATAACGTACAGGGCGCGTAAGCCAACCTCACGTTCGCAAGCGTGTGTGCATATGAGCCGGCCAACGCGCATAGAGTGGTGACATACATATATATATTTATATATGTATGTAGCGCTCTGTGTTGTGAACCGACCATAAGTTAACAGCTGCGAACGAGTAACCGGCTTGCGTGTAGTAACAAGGGTGGCCTGTACTGATCGTTGCTTGTTACACACATCCCATGATCACTGTGCACTGGTAATATTATTATATTGTGTGCTACCTATATCTCACTAGATCATAGGGGGGCGGCACTGGTATTCGTTATACGTATACTATCCGCCCTGTAGAGCAATCTACTAGCAATACAATATATTAATAAGTGCTGCTACATATATACACACACGACAACCAGACACTGTGTTGATACATTGTGACAGTGTACGGTTTGGCACCGTGTGGTCAGGCTTGTTTTATTTGGCTGCTATAGAGCAATAGCCAACCGCGCGTATCGGGCCCCGCCATCCACAACCCGATACGCTTCATCTACCACACCGTTTTTAACACCCACGGAACTACCGGATTTTATCCTGCTTTTAACTTCGCTTCCACAGAAGACGAAGAGCGAGATGGACTCCCGGAATCTCGCCTGCCCGATCTGCGACAGGAGATGCAAGACCGGTGCCGGCCTCTCGTCTCACATGCGTTCCCACAGCACACGGGTAGGCAACGAATCCACCAACACTCCTAGTTTAGTTAACTCGCTCATTCCCCCCCCCCCCACCTAGTAATAACAATGACAACATAAATAATAGCTCCACCGCTCCCGATTCAGGCGCTCCCTTACCAACTAGCTCCCAACGACTAATTGCTGCTAATATTAATAATAATCGGCCGAATATTAATTCTCTATCGACTAGTAATAGCATTATAGCCGATTCTACTCCCCCTCCCCCCGTACAGGAGCCATCACCTATACCAAGCGGCTCCGGTGTCTCATTCAATAGCAGCGACAACCAATTAAATCATAATGCTATTGGTGTCGAGGCTAACACCCCCGGCACTAGTGGCATTACTCCCACAAACCCCCCTCCCCCTCGCAGGGTGTCCCCCTCTTCCCCCCCTCACGGTCCCTCCCCCCTAAATTTAATATGCCCAGTCGCTGACTGCTCTCGTAGTTTTCTCTCCAAATCCGGCCTAGCCATTCATGTGAGGCGGAAACATCCGATTCTCATGAATGAAGAGCTGAGCAGTCAACCTCCTCTTAAAAAGGCGCGCTGGGACCCCCAGGATCGTGAGCTATTAGCCTATTTAGAAGCCTCCCTAGTATCAGAGAATAGCGAAACTACACCCTGCGAGATCAATAAACTTTTAGTGTCTAAATTCCCTGATCGCACACTTGAGTCGATTAAACGCCAGCGGAAATCGGCAGCGTATAAGGCGCGAGTTAACGAGTTTGTTCACAAACGAACTCGTTCTCCGTCTGGCCCCGACGACGAGTCTGGCGATCCTTACCCCAAAAGGTACGACCTTGACTCACAGGAAACCAAGTTTCCTTCCCCAAAAGACGCTATCATAGCGCGAATACAAGCCCTCACAAACACGCTCCCCCCACACTCATCAACCACAGACCTAACCCACCTTGCAAATATAATTTGCCAAGGTGAGGCACACTCCCAAATACTAAACGACTTCCTACACAAACACATAAACGCAACAACACACCCGCGCACAGTTGTGACGCCCCCGTCCACTGATAGGGCGCTGTCAAAGCGTAAGCTGCGGCGGGAACACTACGCTATCACACAGAAATTATACAACAAAAACCGCTCCAAGTGTGCTCAAGGCATACTAGACGGTGTACGCCGAATAAACAACATGAATGACACGGAGGTTGTAGAGCATTGGGCTACTGCAATGACCCAACCCCCACCCCCGCCACTTACGCCAAACCCCTACATCCCCAACCCTGATCTCAACTGCGTTTCTACCCCTATCTCCCTCCTAGAAACGCAATCAGCTCTCCGAGGGACATCTAAAGCACTAGGCTTGGATGGGATTAAACTAGCATCCCTCCGTAAACTCCCCTTAGAGAATGTCTGCTGTCTCCTTAATATTCTATTCATTAGCGATGTTCCCCCCTGCCAACAAAAGGCTCGAGTAGCGTTCATCCCCAAGGTCACTGATGCCTCCTCCCCCAGTGACCTCCGACCCATCTCAATTAGCTCTTACTTACAAAGAACGCTTAATAAAATCCTTTCTAAACGTATCCAAAAATCTATTAAAATTCTCCCCACTCAACGAGCCTTCCTCCCATTCGATGGGACTTTCGAAAACCTGACGGTTCTCGATGGCATCATTCATGATGCCAAGTCCACAGGCCGCGAATTGCGGATCGCGTCGGTCGACCTGCGTAAGGCGTTCGACTCGATCAGCCATGACGCGGTCCTGTGGACACTCGGGGCCAGAGGGTATCCGGAAGTCTTCATCGAGTATATCGAGCGCCTATACCAATCGTCCCAAACTCTCCTCGAATTCGGTAAAGAATGTCGTACTATCAGGCCCACCAGGGGTGTTCGTCAGGGTGATCCCCTGTCACCCCTGTTATTTAATCTAGTTCTTGACGACATTCTCAGGAAAATAAACTTAGACAATTTAGGATATCGACTAAAAGAAGGAAACCGCCTTATGGGCCTAGCCTTTGCGGACGACCTCATCCTCCTCGCCTCCACCAAGAACACCCTCCAACAACTCCTAGATTTAGCTTTCCCCTTACTTAAAGAAAGAGGCCTTGAAATCAACACTGATAAGAGCTTTACGATCTCGCATCTTTATGATAGCCGGGTGAAGAAGAGCCTTTATCAGTCAACCCCCGAATTCTCCGTTGGAGGGAGGCAATTGCTAGCCAAGGGTATATGCGCTCGATGGAGATACCTTGGCATCGAGTTCGACAGTAATGGCAGAGTCGACACGGCCAAGGTCACTCTCCTAGAACTACTCGGCAGACTAACATCAGCTCCCCTTAAACCCCAGCAACGCTTAACAATACTGAAACAATTCCTTATCCCGAAAATTCTCTATAAACTGGTCGCTGGTCCCCGACCGTCTCAAAAATTCCTCTTAGAACTAGACTGTGAGATCAGGCGAACGGTGAAATTGCAGTGGCTCAAACTCGAAAACAGCGTGCCAAACGCCTTCCTATACGCGCACATCTCACACGGCGGTCTGGACATCCCCTGTCTCCGTACACTAATTCCCAGACTTCGCCTCTCCCGCCTCACTGCCCTGAACAGATCATCCCACATAGGCACTCAGTGGCTGCTGTCGACCGATTATCACAGAAAGGAGCTGGCGAAAACCAGCGCTCTCTGTGTGTTCGATGACACGACCATTGAAGACGCCGCACACGAGACCGAGTACTGGTCTCGTACACTACATAACACAGTCGATGGGGCTCACCTGAAACACACACACCTAACCCCTTTTACAAATGACTGGGTCAAGGGTACTCCTTACCTATCCGGTAGGGAGTACATAAACCTGATTAAGTTAAGGATCAACGCACTACCAACGCGTGCCAGACTCGCAAGGGGTCGCCCCGGGTACGACAAATTTTGTCGTCATGGGTGCAACGCTGTCGAGACGCTGGCCCACATCGCTCAAGTGTGCGATCACACCCATCGCCCTATAATCAAGCGCCACGATGACATATGCGAGCGAGTCACCCGCCTACTCCGTGCTAAAGGAATGCAGGTGGAACGAGAGCGCACCTTCCGAAGACCCGCCGCACCGGCTCGGAGACCAGACCTCGTCATAACAACACCTACGAGGGTCTGGGTCTTGGACGCCGAGGTCTGCGGCCCCTCAAGAGACCTTGCATTGGCCAGACGGGATAAGATCAGGAAATACGATATACCCGGGGTCAGGGATCAACTTCCCAGCTCGCTTCCCCACCGATTCGGGTCCATCACCGTGTCGATGACCGGTGTATGGGAGCCCGAGTCGGTGAAGGATCTCCTGACTCTCGGGTTATCGAAGAAAAACCTGATCGACCTAACCGTCCTGGCCATGCAGGGTACCCTACGGGTCTTCCGGGCGCACCGGGACCACAAGAGCTGGGTCCGTCGCGGAGGAGGAGCAGGCGAACTCACCGGGAGGCGATTTTAAACTATTTTTTTAGGCGGGCACTGCCTCAGTGTGCAAATGTGCAATTATTGAATAAATTCAATGTTGTATTCCAGCTAGTTCCACCTGGTGGAACATACTTGGGACATAGGCTTTTACCGCACTCAATAAGTGGTCCCTCCGAATACTGTTAAAGGCGTTTTTGAAGTCAAGCTTGACCACAAGGGTGGCTTTAGAGCGTGACTCCAGGAAGGACCGAGTCGAGTGCACTGCGGTTTCGCATCCTCTCGGTGTCGCAAACCCTAGCTGATGGGCACCAAGAGCATGTGAGATGTCTGCCTTGTTCTCGAAGATGCCAATCTTTGCCGCCAGCCTCCGGATTGCAGACGAGCATGCGATGGGCCTTACGCTGCCATCTTTCTTCTTAAGGGCAAAAAGTCTGGCACCAAAGATGAGCGGTCGCCATTCGGAGAGCGGCGAACCCCAGCGAAGAAGATCAACGACTTTGGCCAGGGCAGCCGCAAGTCGGTCGGCGGCAGCTCCTAGAGCGGGGGATAGCAGATCTTGTAAAAGCCGTGGTCTGATGAAATCTAGGCCCGCGGCTGAGCTTCGCGAAAACGTTTTTATGGCAGACCGAACATTGTCGGCTGATAATAATAAGAATAATAATAATAATAACGAAGTACAACAGGGAGACCCAATTGGACCCGCCTTAATTAGTTTAGGAATCTCAGGATTAGTATCCCGTGTAAGAAGCTTACTAAATGTGTGGTATCTGGACGATGGTACACTAGGCGGCCCGGCAAACGTAGTGGCCTCCGACATACGCAAAGTGCTACAGTTTGCAGAAGAGGGAGGCTTAAGTCTCAACGCCTCTAAATCAATCATTTTAATTATTTCACTCATATTGAGTATGCATATAACATGAACAATTATACATATTATACAATTATACACTCAGCTGCTTGCGGCATGTTATTCGAAAGAGGCTGTGCAGTGATCTCTTTGCAAGGGCCAGGCAGGCAGATGCATGAAACTTCGTACACGCCTGAGAGCACAGTCGACAGACGCACTCGGTGTACTCTTCGTGGAGGCTTGTATTCGAACAAACCAGGTGATGATAGCCATGAACTATGTATCTGGTAAAGACGTCGCGATTGTCACACGCAAGACCAGACCGGAGCTGAGAGGCCCTGAAAACATCCAGGTCTCCGACCTCTCGTCGGACTTGTTCAATTTTATTTTCTCATTTCGAGATAAAGCTCTCGAATGGTACTGTCTTCAACCTCAGTCGATTTATCTCAACAACTGGTGCACAGCCTGACATTAGGTACACCAATCGGCTCCTTGTCCGCATTGACAGGCAAAGTACTCGCTTCATGTACATTGTAAAACACCTTTCAAGCACACCAAAGTTTGCCCGAGTGAGGTGTTCCCATACTCTGTCAAGACCATCAGATACATCAGCGCCGGAACAACCTTGAGGTAGAAAAGCGCCACTGCCTTCGGGACGGACAGTCGCCGGACATCGCCTATTTCTCCATAAAGATAAATTAGGGCTGTGCGCGCTGTCTCGACGACGTGAGCAGTAAAGGTCGTCCCAGTATAATGAAGCCGAAGCCCCAGATACCGGAAAGAGTTAACGAATTCCAAGGATCGGCCGCCGCAACGTATAACGTCTATAGCAGCCAATCGATCTCCTCTTCTGAATTTCAACGCCTCTAAATGCGAGCTCATAGCTGTAGGTGGAACCTCCCACGAACAGGAGGAGGCATGCAAAATCATTGCAGACGCTCTGCCCGGTACAAAGAACATCGAGCTGCCTGACTTGGAAGTCTTAGGGGTGCCCGTTGGCTCTCGGAAGATCTCTAGAACAATCCAGGATAAGAGAGACGCCCTTCGGTCTATAAATACTCGGCTATTGGCGATGCACTCACAGTCTACATTGTGCCAATGGAGATACAGTTTAGGGTCACCTAGGTTAAACTATATTCTACGCACTTTGCCCACAGGCCAAAACTGTGATGAGTTGCAAGCATTTGACGAGGTGGCAAAGGAGACACTGAGTTCTAAACGTAGCCCTTACGGACAGATCCTGGAAAAGAGCCACACTTCCACTTAGCAAAGGAGGGTTGGGACTAAGGTCCGTAGCAGACCTTGCTCCATTGTGCTACGCTGCTTCTCTCATAGAGTTCTCAGGCCTCGCAGAGACGTTGTTAGAACCGCATGTTTGTTCTGTTCTCCGCGCAACGAGCGACGAAGCTGAGCTGGCAGCAAGACAATCGATAGACCCTGGCCCCTGGGAACAACACCCTACGCAGCATATACTTGACGGCTACAAGTGTCAAACGACCGCTCGCAAGAACTTAGATGACACCCAATCTCCGACAGAAAGAGAAAATTTATAGCCGCCCGTGAGACCTTCAGCAGTGGCTTCCTAAGGGCACTTCCTTCACCGCAGCTGGGCACCATGAAAACACCTCCTTCCGCATGGTGGCCGCCCTAAGAATCGGCGCTCCCATATGTGAGCCATACGAGTGCAGGGAATGTGGAAAACCAGTGGATAAGAACGGACTGCACCCTTTAAGCTGCTCTAAGAGCTCTGGTAGGACTCTCAGGCACGCGGAAATCAACGCAGTCTTATGGAAGGCTCTTCGTAGAGCCGGCATACCAAGCACCCTAGAGCCCAGGTTGGGCTTCGAAGACGACAATAGACCCGACGGCGTTACCATTCCGCCATGGTCTAAGGGCAAATGCCTGGTATGGGATGCCACGGTAACATGTACAGTGGCTCCGTCATACTTGATGCATAGCGCTACCCGGTCAGGGTGGGTTGCCGAACATGCTGATATCGGAAAAAAACGCAAATATTCTGACCTGGAGAAAATATAGCACTTTGTACCCGTCGCCATGGAAACGATGGGCCCAATCAGTAAAAACACAAGTATCTTCCTCAGAGACCTAAGTATCAAAATTAGTGGTAACACGGGTGACCAGCGCGAGGGTGAGTTTCTACGTCAGCAACTCTCGCTCGCAGTGTGTAGGGAAAACGCCGCCGCTATCATCGGCTCTATGGACTGAAGAGCGGGGGTGAGCCTAGGCGGGTTTAGATCCCACAATTGTAGGAAACCACCGAAATTGAATAAATAATAATAATAATAATAGAATTGTTTGAAGCATATGCAGAACAATGGAATGTAAAACAACGATAGATTCATGTATTTACATAACTAGAGCGATGACAGATTATACTTGGTGGAGATTTGAGGGGAAAGGATAGGGATCTGATAACAACGTTTACAGCACACGCTCTGTGTAAGGTCGATAGTTTTTTGTGAGCTCAGGACCTATGCAAATATATACGATGTCAAATGAAGTGTGGTAGATATTTTGCCGCACAATGCTCCGTGGTTTTCTCAATGGTCGTTATCTCGGGAGGTGCAGTGGAGGCCTAGCGAGAGCGTACGGTTTGTTTCGGTATTAGCGTTCCCGCTAAATACAAAGTCGGCGGCGTTGAGCCGCAAGTATTGCTGTCGGAAGAACAATGCCAAACACTTGTCGCCGAACGCAAGGTTGAAGAGATTACCGAGTTCATCAACTAGGGTGTGTGTATTTAGTCTCCGAATGCAAAATGTTTCAAAAGTAAGTATATGTAGAACTTGCGGGGCTTGACAATTACTTTCTGGGATGGGTATATTCGTGACTGACGAATTTCGGCATGTCTGGTCGCATAGCCCGCAGCCGACGTCTAGCCACCGAGTACCGAGGTGTAACTGAGTCGGTAACTGTGACGCCCCAGACGAGCATTCGACCTCTCGGCTCCAGTCCGAATAGTCTCGTTATCCAGCAGCGTCCTTATTCACGCTCTAAAGGCATGTGCCCGCCAGCCCGAATATACAGGCCATCGGATCTCCCAACCTCTCCCATATCGAGGTTTGGCATGAAGGTACCACACTACTCCTACCCGCTAATTAGACGCGATCACCTCGCGATTCCGCGTTACACCCCGGAATATAATCCCCCCCCCGAAGGGTGGCTCGCCCACTCCAGAGCAGGGGTGCCCCGCCGCTGCGAAGGGCAGCAGCAGAGCCAGATGGTCTTTTCGACGGGAGGTCTGCTATCGTGTGACTAACTCGCTCTCATTATGCCTATTAAGCCAAGGCAGCAGGCGTTATACACGTGAACGGTTAATGTACAAATCATCAGTGTGTAAGCAATAAAACCGCAACATTAACACATTTATTATACTTAGTTCACTCGGTAAGGAGTTGAATCCTTATTAACGTAATACAAGTATAAAACATTTTACAAGTTAGATAAAGAAGATGTAGCTTAAAAACAACGACCTATACTGCATTTCAAATCGCCAATATTCCAAATGGCGGGCGGGCAGCATATGGGCAAGGGAGTGCTGAAGAAGTGTTAGTCTGAACCCAAGCATTCAGTACTGACCTTCGTGGCGCTACGACCGTACTGTGGTTAAGACAAAGTCGAACGCACAATCTGAAGCAATTCCATTGTGTTGCGCCCTACTGGCTAGTACCGCTAACTTTAAACATGCCAGCTGACTAGGCCAGGTTGAAGTAGTAATAACGAATGGTTCCAGCTCCTTGCCTCTTCCGGAGACCATTTAGGTGAGAGGCTTTTAGTGGGTATTATGCTAACAACATCGGCACCGAGTCCCACACTACCCGCTTTATGTATGCGTAAAATAATTTTTCCCTCTCTCCAAAAAAAAAGTTGAACAAAAGCTGGGCCAGAGAAAGCCGAGCCTGGTGTACCACGAAATCACATTCGCGCGACCAAGAAGACCAATCGCGTCATTCTGAACGACCCTGGGCTTGTATAACCTCGCTAAGTACGTGGCGCCCCATAGGGTAAGTCAGTAAGTTCTGATTGGCTCCAGAAGCGCTTTGTAAACATGTGCCGGAAGGTTCCGAAGCCTTGGCTCTTCTCAAACGCACTAGTGAGCCCAAGGCACATACTTGACCCTTCGCAGTTTAAATGATCTCCCAATCATTCAGTGCAGCCACTGGACATATTCGAGCTCCATGTCGTAGTCAACATAGCATTGCCCCGGGCTTTTTTGACGGCTGCAGATTTCACTAAGGAACCCCAGAGCTTTTAAGGGCGGTCACGTACAACAGCAAGCTGCTCTTTTAGTAGATATACCTGCAACTTTCAATTCTACTTAGTAGAACGTCTACAATTTCTGATCCGCGTCTCTTTGTCATCTGCGAACTCTGTGCTATTATATTGATTGACAGTGCAATCGACTTCGTATGCTTTGAATCATCTAAAATATTAGTGGACCATAAGGAATGGTTTATCTTTTAAGCCCATCGCAGTCGCAACGGTAACCAGTACTGTACAGCAACCGAGTCTTGTATGACTCGAAAACTTTGTTGGGATTCGTTAAGTCGAGAACAAATGACCAATCCACTTTAGTGATACCGTCTTAAAATATTCGCCAGTTGTTATTATTGAACAGTTCGTTTTTGTCTTATTGGTTTCGTCGTCCCTGGCGATAAAGATGCCTTGTTATCGGTCAGTGTGATTTCTACTGGGTATAGGTTGGAAGAGTCTGTATCGGCGGCAAATAGAAGAACACGACGTATCGCTCACAATTGGCAATAGCGACGTGTTATTGCAAATGCTATGCCATGTCGCTATTGCCAATCATTGTGAGCAAACCAGGTGACACTGCATCAAATCTAAGAAAGTGGCGAGTATTATTATTGATAGCCTGCCCAATGCCCTTGCATTTCTAAAACAGAGTTCAGCTTTCCCAGTGTCGTCAGACAAAATATCAATGTACCCATAAATACACAGGGCAGAACCCCTGTCGTTGTACCAAGATCATCGAGTATATTCATTTGGCTAGGTCTCATTGGAGTTTACCCCAAATATATAGCTCAGTTTCTCTTCTGCTCTCGAGGTGGACGGACGTGTTTCTCAAATCGCTCCGCTCGAACCGGTCTTCTACACTCGACTTCTTTGAGTAATTTTGTTTTCTTATTGTGTTGTGCGTTTGCAAAAGTGGTTTGCGTCACAGTTGGCGTGAAGTGTCTGTGCTCACGTAAACTGTTCCGAGCGTTGACTTGGCGTGTTTCTATCTCGGTCTGACTCCGTTTGGGCATTGTCTGGCCGTGGGAGACGCTCTCCAAGACACCACAATGACTGCCTTCAACTGCGGTCTCTGCAACAACACTACAGCAAGCGACGAAATCGTATGCTGCTCATTCGGCTGTGGTATAATCGGCCACCGAAAATGTTTTGGCGAAGACGCTGCAAACACGCAAAACTTGGCGTGTACCACCTGCAGACAAAAGCCACCCACCGGCAACTATTCAATGGTCATACGGCGCATCGCTGATCTCACTAACATAGTGCTCAGTCAGCGTCGCGAGCTAGCTGTGATCGGCTCTGAACTGGTGGAGTGTAAAGCCGAACTCAGGGACACCCGTTCTGAGTTAGCCGCACTCCGATCACTTCAGCCCATGCCAAGCAAGTCGGCCAACACTCCACAATCGTATTCGACACCGCGCGCGATCGAATGTGTGACTGGCAGAAATCGATCCAAACAACCGACCGCGGCCCTCTCAGCGCGGTCAGCCGCATCATCATCGTCACCCGCAGCAGCTCAATCATCCGCCGTGTTGACAAACACAGAGGGGAGAGAGCGGCCGCGTTCGATCAAGCGCAAGCGCTCAATGAGTAATCATCGGGCCGTCATATTCGGCACAGCCTCATCAGCTGACAACCTTATCCCTGCTGTTGCCAGAAGTAACAGTAAGCGGATATTCGTATCTAGAATCGCTCCCGGCATTACAGCCTCGGACATCCAAAAGTGTGTTGCGCCCAAACTGAAAGCATCACTATCTGTGTGGAAACTTCGATCACAGTTCAACACGTACTCGTCTTTTTGTCTTTTCGTGCAAGATGAAGACGAGAGAACAGTACTAGATCCCAGTTTCTGGGCGTCTGGGACTGTCATAAAGACTTTCCTTGGCCGTCTCCCGCGAGAGAACGTGATCGAGAAGTGCGCCAGTGCATCTTCAAACAACACTAATTCAAACGATGCCTCCGTTTTGGCCCCCCCAAACGGGGCAGCGCCGGTCCCAATGCAAGACTCTTAAACTGCATATATCTGAACGCACGCTCAGCAGCGAAACAAGGCGCCGTAGACTCAATTTTATCGTATAGTGTAACCAACAACATTGATTTCATATTCCTGTGCGAAACCTAGTTCAATGAGTCCATAACGGACGCCGAACTCTCCTTCAATAACAACTTCCGTTGCTACCAACGGGACCGTGGTTCCAGAGGAGGGGGGGTGTGCATACTTGTTTCAACCCGCTTTAACGTCGTCACGGTGTCGTGCGACTTACCTGGTGAGCATGTCGCAGTGGAACTGCTCACTCCACAGACAAGACATCGTTTCTGTTGCTTCTACGTATCAAACGCCGGGGACACTCTCAGGCGCACCGACCGGATTCGCGAATGCTGCGATGCCATCAATTCGTACTGTCAATTTGACGGTCCTGTATCTATTGTCGGCGATTTTGAGGTCTTCGGCGACAGCGATATAGACAAGGAAGAGGAGACGGTTTATCCCAGAGTCCCCCGGAGGCGTCAGGAACGCTAGTTGCCGGGATGGTCCTCTTGGAGGCGACCTCGGCCGACCTGATTAGGCGTTTCGGTAGATTTCTGCATACTTTCAATGCAGGTAGGCGGGAGGAGGCGCCAGCTGTGGCTGTGACTGAGGAGCTGGGAGACTACACGATTCCTCAGATCCTTGAGGTGTGCTGCTGGGTACTCGACTGTGACGTCAAACTCATTGCTAGAACACCGCCCGCGGACCGAAACGCACCAAAAGAGGCAAACATCTGGGACCAGACGTGGGCAACCCATACAACATTCCGGGTAGGGAAGATTGAGGGTAAAACTGCAGCAGAAACGCTTATGAGCGTGCAAAAAAATGCATACCTCAGTGCGGTGGGGGTGATATTGGCCGCGCGCGGAGAACTAGTCACGACCAAATCTGGGGACGTTCTATTGAGGGTGATCGGCACAAGGGAATCAACAGGCACATTTGCTGAGGCGCTAGCACGATCGATCAACACAAAGGGCAATTGCCGAGACGCTGGGGGCCGCTAAAGACGATCGTACTGCGAGACGCGGAGCAGTTCGTAGACAGCGACAGCATCGAAAAAACGATCAGGCGTATGCGCACGGAAGACCCGCGGTCTGGCAGGACAGGGCGGTATCAGTGCCTTGTCGTTCTCCCGATTGCGGCGGTAAAATACTAGTCGAAAGGAAGTACCTGCAGATCGATAACACCACGTGCCGGGAAGAGGATTGACTTAGCGTACCAACATGCTTTAACTGCCAGTCAGTTTTATTTCTGGTGATGGTGAGAAGAGTGGTCAATCCCATGTATCTGACAGTGCAGACATTGTCCTCAAGAATACTCCACAGAAAGTACGGTGGCCAAAAACCCTAGCATACGCTGATGACCTGGTATTGCTGGTGACAGCCAGTCGGGAAACTCAACTACAGGAGCTGGCAAATATCGCTCTGGACAAAGTGGCCGAGTGGATGCGCGAGCGTCACCTCCAACTAGCGCCACAAAAAACTAAGGCACTTTACCTCATTGGGCGGATGCGCACGATGGGGCTCAACCTGACTTTCGCGCCAACCCATAGCAATCAAGAAGGAGGCCAAGCACCTGGGGGTCATCTTGGACACCGGAATTACGAGTGCTGCGCATATAGCCTACGTCGCCCGCAAGGTCGCTGGGATCGCGCAGAATTTTGCACGGATCCTCCCGCAAGAGGGAGGGGCGTCTGAAAAACGGAGGCGGCTTCTGGCGACCATGGCGGAGTCAACGGCGATTTAAGCGGCGCCAGTCTGGGCAGACCTTGACCTCCGGACGGCACGCAACCGGGACGCACTCAGCGCAGTGGGGTATGGTCATAAAAGTCTGCAGGGCCGACCTGCACGGTGTCTACGGATGCCCTGATAGTACTGGCCCGCCAGCTACTTTGGGATCTCCTTGTCAGGGAGAGAAGCGAACGCCGCCTTGACGGGAATTGGGACCTCGCGCGGACACAACAGAAAACACTGGAACTGTGAAATGAAGAAAGGCAAACTCCCTGGAACGACGCTGGCAGTTAATGGACTCGCCGACTGATATTGGATCTGCGCCGGTGGTATAACAAGCAGCTGGGGGAGCTGTCGTAACCTACAACACAAACGCTCAAGGGACACGGCCAGTTCCAGACATATATTATGTTCATCGGCAAGGACCCGGTTGACATCTACAAGATCCGCCGGGGCGCGGACGACTTCGAACACACGATCGTGATCTGCGCGGCCCTTGCGGGGGCACGTGCCTGTACGGCGCCCGAGCTGAGTAAAAAGACTCCGCAGTACGTAGTGGACTTCATGATGAAGGACGAGACGACTTGGACAAAGGGTCGACGCTACCTCGACACCATTATAAGGAGAAAGCTGAACCTGGAGGCGACGAGACAAGCCCGTTACGACCAGGCCCCTTCGAGGGGCAGTTAAGAGGAGGAATCGAGGGAGGGAGAAGGGGGCAGCAGCTAAGCCCTACGGAGGATCTTGACGTTTGACGACAGAGCGGGCAAGCATTGGCTAGGCGCATAGAACGTTAGAACGCGAAACTCTCCTCTCAGGCTTGTCGAAGTATTGCCAATGCAAACCCGGGTCTTAGGGGGGGTGGGGAAGATAATATATATATATATATATGATGCTTTTGTATGATAAGATAAATATTTATAGTGGCCTTTAATTAATTGGAGATGCAGAACGGTCGGATATTTTTATTTCACATGTATAAGGTACAACAACCCACAAATAGTACCGTGAGTATAGAGGACTCGGTGGCTCAATGTATGCTTTAATTTATCGACCGCATGTAACGTCAGCAAGGCTACTTTATTCGTGAGTCCGCCGGTAACCAGAACTCGATGGAGATCGTTTTTGCCCAAACCGAACCAATAGAAGCATACGAGTTTGTGCTTGGCTTCCCCGGAAACAGGGGAAAGGTCAACTTCAAGACTATCACTGAAGTTGAAGCAAAGCTCCTTCGGTAAGAAATAAGTTTTTTATTTTTTGTAAGGCACACTAGCATATGTTATATTGCGCCATAAGCAAGTCTGTATTTTAGGCTTGCCACGGTCACGTGCTTGCCTATTCTAAATGCTCGTCAATGTTTGTGTGTAGCATTTTGGGGGTTACAGTGCGTTTAGTAAGGTACAATAGCTCACCCATATTTAGTTAAAGGCAAGCTAATATACCTTTTTGATTGAGACGCCGGACTGTGTTTTCTGGGAGTGTTGGCATATTGGTGTTATTCTTTATCGGGATACAATAGGCCCTATACATCTTTATAATAAATGTATGTATTTATCGAACTACGTTAGATTACCTTAAGGTTTAAGGTCTTTCAATATATGTATGGAAACCAAACAACGCTGTGTGTATCAACACGTTTTCTTTTGTCGTTGTTTGACATAGCGCTGCCAAAAACGTAACAACGTCAGCCGTAATTCTCCCAAAATGATAGCGAGGTTGCTCCAACTATAATACGGTTTATTCTCTACGTTCCTATTCTCACGACTGTTAGCCATATTAAAATCTTATAAATACTGCTATTTTCTAGTAGTGTTTAGCTCAGTGGCGGGCGTATAGCAGGTCTACATTTGCATTCAGATAGTTTTGCAGTCTAGTCGTGTCTTGCTCTTCATTGGGGTCGGATTGCTTCATTTGCGCCAGAAAGAATCTACTGAGTAAATTGTATTTGTTTGATTTAAGATTCCCATCTAGTTAAGGTGTGTCCTCTACCGATCATCGGTAACCAGTGTATTAGTTGCCCTTGGTCTCTTCAGAAACGACGGACGTGACATTGACACACTCAGATTTTTTTAATTTGTCGTAGCAGTTGTCCTAATACTGCCATTATTTCAATTCAATTCAGCTTCTTTATTTTCAAAGGGTAGATAATTATATACATGGCTATTCACAAAAACCCTGTATTCAATATATACAGTGCACAATATAAAAGACATAAACAACAATTTACTATTTAATAGGGCACACTAGTACCATTGCGTGATATATGTAGTAGTAATGTTTATAATAATATATATCACTAGCGCATGGTTCTCAACATTCTCGCCATGCGCCAGGAAAACATATTGTTGATTCGTTTAGAGCGTGCCACAATTTTTGCTGATATGGTTTGAGTACTGCGTAGATTGTTGTTGCAACTATTAAAAAGATGGGAAGTTTAGTAGACTGAGAGATTCGTACGTACATTTTAAAATCTTCTCTCGAGTGTCGTTCTAAAATAGGTTTATAACTAAAAAAATTTCGGGGCTGACTCTCAGCCAAGGTTTAACGTCCATGGGATTGCTTTTCGCATTGCTTCATAGACGGACCCCCATAAATACAAATGTGCAACGGTGGGGCTCGAACCCGCGCATTTATGTGTCTCCTCCGGTCGCGAGGCGCAGACGCATGCCACCACGCCACCGGCTCGACTCTGAAATAGGTACTAAGTCGAAACTGCTACGCTCTACCTTACATCTCAATGCCACACGTTGAAGGAATTTAGACTGAACTTTTTAATTGCATCATTATGTTTTTTTCAAATACGGCCGCCAGACTTCACAGCTGTAGATGAATTTGGAAACTACAAAGCTATTATAAAGGCGGACATAGAATATTGGACATTCGATAATAAAACAACGAAATATTATATTACATATATGGCTAACAAATTAAATAGTTTGCGTTATGTGAAGAATAAAATCTAGCTCCGGTGTTATCGTTTCCCCAAGATCGCAAATGCTGTTTACTTCGGGTATCTCTTGTCAGCAAGCGTGTAAACGTGGTCCTCCTTTAGACACACAACGGCGCATTTAGGTACTGAAATTATCATATCATTTTGGCGCACCAATTGGAGATGGAGTCCATTGTTCTCTGTAATATCTTCCTCTCGGCCTTTGTGCCGGATGGTCCATAAAGTTTATAATCATCTTCGTAGAGTTTGTGCTTACAGATTTTGGGTATACCATTTTTAAGATCTAAGATGAATATACAGAATAGTAATGGGCCTATACATAATCGCTGAGGCACGCCCGAGGTACACACCCTCGGACTAACTAAAACTGTTGTTGACCCGCACACAAAATCTCCGATTCGTTAGATTACTTGATATCCATAAAACAGTGTGCTTTTCAAGGTCAATTAGTTCCTTTGGAAGTTTAAAATTGGTTACTCTGTCAAGTGCTTTAGAAAAATCAAAGTAAATGTTTTTTTTCGTTAACGTAAATGGCCCAATCTTGGACTATTTCAACTAGTTGCGTTGCTCTAACTTTGCCCTTAGTAAAGCCATGTTGGTGCCCGTCAAGCGCTTTTTCAGATTGCAATTAATTAAATATATGATCTACAAGATTTTTTTAAATAATATACAGGCTATTGATGATTGTGCTACAGATATGAAGTTATCAACATTTGACTTAAATCCCTTTTAATGTACAGGCGTAATTACGGATTGCCTGAAAAAATCACGCACAAGATCTTCGTAGGAAATAGCATAAATTAATGAGAGTGGCTCACTTATAACATGCGCCACTTTTTTATAAAATAATGGAGGGATACAGTCTGGGGTGAGGCTACATTTAGATGGAAGTTGATTAATTTTCTTTAAGATATTATATTCCGACACAAATAAATAAGGACACTCTGATGACGTTGGCAAGGAGAAAATAAATGCTTTCGTTGGACTTCCTTGGACCACGTAAACAGAGTTTGCTGCTTTTATTGTCTTTGTCGTGGCAACCTTACCGTGCTTACTTTCCCAAATCCCTCTGTCCAGGTAGACTCCCAGGTACCAAGCATGCTCGACTTTCTTGATGCTCTTGTCTGCCAACGTAAAGTTTACCGGGTCGACTGCGACTCGGCCGGTGAGCAAGAACGCCTCGCTCTTCTCCGGCACCAATTCGAGCTATACGTTTTTCATCCATTCGGTTATCGCCAGCAGGGCCTTGTTAGTATTCAGTTCCAGCTGGACACTCAGCTTGACTTCAGCGACTACTGCCGGATCGTCAGCATACGCATATGTCTCCACCCCCTTGGGAAACATTGGATACGCAGCACGTCGTCAAATGCAATGTTTCACAGTAGTGGTCCCAGAATGAAGTCCTGTGGTACACAAGCCGTCATGTTTATTGCTGTATTGGTGCTCAAAATGTTGTGCTCTTGCAGGTAGTCTGAGATCACACTAGCCAAGTACGGGGAAGCTTGCTTCTTCATGAGGATTTCTAGGATGGCCCTCCATAGAAGACTGTTAAACGCGTTGCTGGCGCGTTCTTCGTGTAGAACTGTGTAGCAGTTCTGCCTTTGCCACGACTCTGTGTATCGCTCTGTGAATAGGTCTATTTTTTTCCGGACTCCAAATTGGGTTGCTGACTAGAATCCGAACTCCAGAAAAAGATCTGGGCCCTTTCTCGATGATGCTCCTGAAGCCTTTGGCAAGCGTGTTAATAATATATATTGGCCTGTAGCCACTGTTACCCTTTGGGATCAATACGACCTCCGCAGCCTTCAATGAAGACCGGAGTTTTCATTTCTGAAGAATCGCAGTGGTCACGCTAGCGACAACCACAGGGAGTTCTTTGGAAAGCACCATGACGGCCTCTGCCGGGATGCCATTTGGTTCTGGGGACTTACCAGTCCTGAAGCTTGAAGAACTTCCTGCACCGAGACCGAAGGTACATCGTTCTCTGTCAAATCGTATCCTTCTGGCACATGGGTGTCTTCCCCCGAGAAGTCTTCATGGTAGAGCAAGAGCATCTTTAGAGCGTGATTTCGTTCTTGTTCTGGCATATCCTGCTTTGGTGTCTTCTTCATTTGGCCCCGCACCATCTTGTACGGTCGGCTCCAGGGATTGTCGTCGATCTCCGCCAGAAAGTTCTTCTAGCATTCCCTTTGACTGTCAGCGATTACTCGTTCAGTTCCGCCGCGCACTACCTGTATGCAATGAAAATATCATCAGTGGGCCTCCCATTTGCTTTCTCATGCTCCAGGCGTCTTTGAGCTTACAGCAGTTTTTTGGCGGGTTTTAATTTTGTCGTTTTACCAATAGTTTGGCCGGACGGGTCGTTGCCCCATAGGGTGGATCGGCAAGTCAAAGGCCAACGCACAGGCTCTAAGCAGAGAGACCCTATGGCGTTGTCGGTGTACCACCTTATTGGATTGTCTTTTTAGGTGTTTTTTTTTGCATCAATTTATCATTCTTGATTCTGAGGCATGTGCGTTTTGTGGGCGGAGTTGCCACGATCAGTGTGTCCTTATTGATCGAGAATTCAATGCAGTGATGTTCACTGAGATTGACCTCGCCCGCCAGGACCCTCCAACCGAAGACTGCTTTTGCCATATCCTCACTGCATATAATCAGATTGGCGTGCAATTATGTGTAGTGTTCTGCCTTATTTGGTAGAGCGTTGGTCCTTTACCGTCATTCATGATTACCATAATCTTGGCTGCCACCCAGATAAGTAGCAGGTCAGCTCGTCAAGTATCATTTCCTTTGCCATGTTGCCGATGTTTGGGCTCATATAGCAAGAATGAATTTTAGTATTTTCGGTCCAAAAGCAGCCGGTACTTTCTTGTCTTGTTATATGCGTCAGCTTTATTATCGACTATCCAGTCTGGCTTGCTCTGGGCTAATCGTATATTGGGCTCGCTGATCAATGTCAATCTTGCCCTAAACCTGCTCGCATTCTCCAGGTTGCGAGCAGGTATAGGGGCAATATTGACATTCGTCTTCCGCAGTAGGCCACCGCATGCTATGCCTTCACCATAGCATGCGATGGCCGACTGCGGTTGCAGTTGACCTGGGAGAACCAAAGGTGCAAAGATCACACTGTACGGCGTAAGAACACCTTTAGGTTTTTTTAATTTTATTATTTAAATGTCATGCACATGCTTGGCAACAATTTAAGAGAGACCGCAACGTGTCCTGTGCTTTATACGTGACGGCGTTCTTTCTGTTGGAACTAACCAGTGTGAAATCTTATTCTTTGCGTACGCTGGCTGGAGGTGAATTTGTTACGGCCTGTGTTATGTAGTTAATATCTATGGTTCCAAGGCGTTACTAAAGTGAATTGATTCGTAACGGATTAAGTGCACTTCCTGATAGTTTCGTGGATAATTTCTACAACTCTCACTGCCTTGGAAGCGCAGTGTTTCCAACATCCACAACCGGACATTTCAGAACTGCGCAAGCAATACTTCAAACAATTGAGGGGGGGTAAATAGTAGCGTCCTTATCTTAGCTGCCTTGGAGTGCCTCACGGGGCCTTGTAAAGTAAAAACGATTCTTCTCTTCTTTGGCGTGCATAATACGTTCGATTGTTCGAGCTATAAGATTCCAGTCATCACGTAAGTACATAAGAAGGTGTGCCAGCTTCTTAAGACTGCCGTCACTTGCTGTGGTTATGTCCTTGTGTAATGTAGCCCACGCCGGGCACAGCAATATTGTGTGTTCCGGCGTGTCCTCCGTTGTTCCTTCACAGTGCTTGCAGAGTGGCGTATCTGCTTTACCTATTCTAAAGAGGTAACTCTCGAAGTTGCCATGCCCTGTGAGCACTTGAGTCACGTGGTGTGTCAACTCGCCGCCGGATCGGTTAATCCACGCCTTAACGTCAGGGATTAGAGCCTTTACATGGGCCCCAGGTGCCCCGTCCTGTATGGCGTCCCATTCATTTTGCCAAGAAATCAAAGTTTTTCCCTTTCTTCTTCCTTATTGCTTGTCGGTTCGGCCCACAAGCGACGACGTTCGTCGGCCTTCAGGTCCCAAGGGATTGTACCAGCCAGTACAAGTACAGCCGCCGTGCTGACCGTCTTGTAAGCCATCGTAATCCGTAAAGCCGCGATTCGTTGGGTCTTGCGCATCAGCGCCCTGTTGCGGGTTAGAGTCAGTGTAGTTAGTGGCCACACAGGGGCCGCGAATAACATAATCGACTCGGCAACCGACATAAGAAGGCGTCGCGTTGATTCTCGCGGTCCGACTGTATTCGGCATCAGCCGGGCGATGTCGTGTGAAACTTTAGTGGCTTTCTCTGCAGCCAAGCGGAGATGAGGTGTTCCTCGCTGGCCTCTGTCCAGGTACATTCCCAGATAGCGGGCTGATTGAACCACTCAAATATCCTGGCCGTTCAAGATTAGCTTTGAAAGAGCACACCCTCTTGGGCCAAGGAGGATGACGCCCTCGCTTTTGGTAGGGGCCAGTGTCAAACCCGCTCCCCTCATCCAGACGGAAATCTCGGCCAGGGCGTCATTGGCTCTAAGTTCCAGTTGCTGGGGGGTGTCGCCCCGTACTACAACTGCAAGGTCATCCGCATACGCAAGTAGCTCTGTCCCTTCTGGTAGGTTACTTAAGCGTAGGACATCGTCGTACGCCAAGTTCCATAAAAGAAGACCCAAGATGGAACCCTGGGAACTCCAGCTGTCATTTCAAATTTGGATCCCTCATTGTCTACCCGCCGTTCGTTCAGGTAGTCCGAGACAATTCGACAAAGGCAGTTCGGAACTCTTTTTCTCTTAAGCGTCCCCAGTATCACCTTCCAGGGTAAGCTGTTGAAAGCATTCTTACCATCCAGCAGTACGACAATGAGAAGATTCCTGGACCTTGCCGGGGATTGTCGTAGATCTTCCGCCTTAGCAACGACCCGCTGTATTGCGGTCAGACACGAGCGGCCTTTGCGAAATCCGAACTGATTCAGTGAAAGAAAGCCGCGTTTTTCTGCGAATAATCGCAAACGGTTTTCTATAATCGCCTTAATAACCTTGGCCAGTGTACTGACTAGGCAGATTGGTCGGTAGGTGCCGCTCATTTTGGGAATAAGCACAAGGTCGGCCTTCTTCCAAATCAGAGGCAAGCGTCCGGATCTGAGTATCCGTGTGGCAACGTGGGAAACTACTTCAGGAAACTCTTTAAAGAGAACTTTTACGGCGGAGGCCGGTATACCATCAGGCCCTGGTGCTTTTCCGGCCTTCAGTCTCTCTCCCGCTGCACGGACCTCCTCTAGAGTCGCCTCTTGGATTGGTCTCTCGTCCGCACCCGCTTCGAAAGGCGTCCTGTTGAGGGATGGATGTCGAGGGAAAAGCGTTTCTATTTCCCGTCGGCGTTCGTCCAGGGAAAGGTTAGCGCTCTTTTTTGTTTTTATCTTGCCACGGATCAGCTTGTACGGTCGTCCCTACAGGTCGCTTTGTACTCCCGACAAGAATTCCTTATGGCACCGTTCCTTGCCTTCATCTATAGTTTTGCGTAGAGTGGTCCTAAATCTTCTAAATTCGTTTTGCAATTGCGCAATGATTATGTTATTCCTTCTACTGCGTTTGCCCCGGTGAATCTTCGCCTGGCGTAGATGCAGCGTCTGCGGGCTTCCGCGATCTCTCCGTTCTACCAATACTTCGGCGAAACTGGACGTAGTCGCTTTGGATGCGTTCGCCTCTTGCTTGGCGTCTTGCACGCTTCCTCCAGAACGTTCTGAAGCTCTTGAGCGGTTTCAGGTTCACCCTTTACTTTAAGTATTTTTGCCAGCCTCCTTTGCAGGTCCCTGTTGTCAGGTGGCTTTAGCCGGGTTGGCCTAACCAGGACAGAAAAGGCTGCTAATGGGGTGGTTTCTTCGACGTCAAATTCTATACAATAGTGATCGCTAAGGTTCTCTTCGTCAAGTAGTATGGTCTAATCTAAAATCTAAAAAAGTGGCTTCTCTTACAGATCGTCAAATCGTTGTGCGACTCAGTTTCCCCGCGGTGGAAGGTAGGCTCGTTTCCTTTATTGAGAACAACAAGGTCATGCATTGCTAACCACTCAAGAACAACTCTGCCTCTTCTATTAGTGTTGGTTGCCCCCATGTTGTCAAGGCTGCGTTAAAGTCTCCAGTAAAGACCACTAGTGGTAGAGGGCAGTCTTTCGCTGAAGTTGTCATCTCTTCGAGCAGGCCCTCCAAGTCGTCCAGCGTGTCGTTTGGACTGCTGTAACATGAGTAGAAACGACCGACGACGCCGTCTACGTCTATCCATGTAAAATTTGATCCTCTTCCACAACCCGTAACTCGGAGACATGATGGCAGATTATGCACAATGCAGGTAGTGGTCTGAGCATCCACAACCCAGGTCGTCTGGTTCTTCTTTGCCAGTTTCACATTAGGCTCGCTAAGCAGAGAGAGTGCAGTGCTCCTCCTAGACACTATTTCGTCAAGCATTAGATGAGCGCCGCGGCTCCTGTTACAGTTTAGTTGAATAACCTTAATTCGCATCATTTGAGTGCTGAGATTTGGCTAACCGTTGATCATCAGTCGGGGATTGCTGTCCTCTTTTGCGGTTCTTTTGCGAGATAACCGGCCTAAAACCGTATGCGTCGACAGTAGGCGTATCCGCAGGAGGGCTTTGCCCGCTCAGCGCCACGTCTTCCGTGGGTTCAAGGGTAGGTGGCGACTCCGCTTGTGGAAGAGGACGGATTGCCTTGGTCGTCGTTAAAGGACAGTTTTGCATTTTCCGTCGAGGGCCTGCTTGGTCCAAATGGCGCCTGGCCTCGGCGATCTTCATCTTATATCCCAGGCTGCAGAGTTGGCTGCATGCCCGGGTACCCCGCAGTTATAACATGAGAGGGACCCGTCGCAATTTTTTGCGACGTGACCTAGGGTGCCGCACTTATGACATTGTTTGACCGTGACTTCTTCGAATGTACAAGATTGAGCCTGGTGCCAAACTCTCTAGCATTTCTGGCATGTTGGCACGCTGACCCATTCTGAGATGGGACAGGACGACCAGCCAATCTGGATCCGTCTAACCCTCATCAGCTTGCGAAGTCGGATGAGTTCATTCGGGCCAGAGCCGACCACCGGCCGTTGGCTCCTTTCTGTGGTTCTTCTACAAGCAAGAGGCCAGCAACGCTAGCGGCATGTCTAATTGCTTGGTAAGTTTACTTAATTCTGTCGTTGCCTATTAGATTTCCACTTAAGTTGCTCACCTTAAGAGGATGTGGCGATTATCACGAAGTCACTAGATATCTACATGTGCCTTATCTGTCTTCAACATAGAAAAAGGAACGGCGGAATTTGCACTCTTTTTATTTACCATGCGTTAGACACTCTTGCAGGCCAGTCGGCACTAGACTGTCTTGAACTATATTTGCCAACGTATGGCCTTACCAAAACAGCGGGTAGAATGCGTAGAGAAGCAGTCTAAAACGCCGCAAGAGTCTACAAACTCTTATCAGGCAATATTACCACCCAAAAAAGGTATTTTTGTTCGGAAACTCGTCTGTCAAGCAGCTTCAGCAGATAATAAGACAAGTGAGGAGGTGAAAGTAAACATCGTCTCTTTTCAGAGCCAGATATCCTAAATTATATGCGTGCACGTCTCCTAGAAGAGAAAGGCAAATTCACATACCAGTTCAAATACCACCACGGTAATGACGACTGTTTTAACTTTGAAAGTGAATAACTGATATCCGCTGTTAACTCAGTTGCAGTGTGTCTAAGCCAACGTATTCTTACTGCAACGTTGTGTGTGCTGTCAGTACCAGTACTCTCAATAAAGCGTGAGACAGATGACGAGCTGAAGCGTCTACAAACGCTCAGTTTTATTTAATACATACCTGTCACCAAGCTTCAAATGCAGCTCCTGGTGACTAACTGAAATGGCTACGACACCGACACAGCTATGCCAATACAATGGGGGGGGGGAGTTGTAGAGGGGACTCACCCTAGAGGGGACTCGTCTTGCCCCGTATTCGCGTTAGCTCGCGAGAAAAGCAAGGCCCTGCTTGGGTCGCGTATGCTCCAACATGCGCAGTTGTTGGCGCCGGCAGCCACCCTGGTCACCGCCCCGGACCCCGTACTCGCTGGACCACGCGAATCGGCACCTGGGACCTACGCGGCGGCGGTACGCCGTTTGGTGATTCCAGTCTCTTTAGGCGTGGCCCCGGAAGCTTCGGCAGCGCCCGTCGAGGTCGTGCTCCCCCCCTTCCGGCCGATCCCTGCCCCCCGGAAATCTTTGTTCCGTTCGAAGGCGCCGCCATCTACTGAAATGGAGCCCCCTAAACAAGTGGAACGAGTAATGGACGCTGCTCACCGCCCTCCCAAGCGCCGTCGCCAATTGGTTACGAGTAGATCCGTCCCGCGCGGTCGCGCCGTCCCCCGCGTTCGGTCGCGCTTGCCTAAGTCGACAGACGACTTTGACCTTGGTTGTTTGTCCAAGGCCGCATCACTGCTCGCACGTACCAACCCGAAGCTAGCCGACACGCTTCGAGGCATCGTTAACGCACTGCGTCCGCTGCTAGCTCTGGCACCGTTGCTGCAAGGTCTGGTGTCCCCCGCACCCACTTCCCAATGACGGACCCTGGCTCAGCTTCCTATCCCCCTCCCCAGAGCGCTTCAGTAGCAGATAACCCCTCTATAAGGGTTACTTGTCCCAGATGCGGCCGGGACTTCACCCGCCGCGGTCTCCCCATTCATCAAGCTAGATGCCGTTTCACGTCTGCGACTGCCGCACCGTCTCCGACTGTATCCTCCGCGCCAACACTCCCGTCGCAGCCGAGACAGCCGCTGGTCGACAGGCTCAGCATTGCGATCCAACAATCAAGGGTGATGCGCGTGGTTCCCCGGGCAGTGAGGCCTTTGGTTGCCGAGCTCCTTTGCGACGTCCTCGACCTTGTGGCGGCCAACAACGACCTCTCCTCGTGGGAGTCGCTCCTGTCATTCGCTTATGTGGTACTTCAACTGCCACTTCGCACCTTGTCGTCAATCTCTTTGGCAGCGACTGTCCGATCGAACCTCCGTGCATTTCGCGATGGCTGGCGTTTTGAGTATCGCGTAGGAGGTATTAGAAGAGCCAGAACGGACCCGTGCGACTCGCCTGAGGACTCGGCACGCCGCGTTTCGAGCAAGCAATCTGAGGGAGACGTTTCCGGGGCGGCCCGACTATTATGCTCTACCGACTCATTTGCCTCGAAGGACGGAGTCCTAGCTTCGCTTGCCACCAAGCACCCACCTGCTCCGCCGCACTTGGCTTTTCCTGCCCCTCCTGACTCGATGTCGCAGCATCAAACCTCAGTCGATGACGTCTTGGGAGCTGTAGCCGGCTTTCCGGCCAGTTCGTCCGCTGGTCCTGACGGTCTCCGCCCGCGCCATCTAAAGGATCTCCTTTCCCCCGGGATCGGACCGGTGGCCGGGAGACTGGCCGCATCACTCGCCAGCGTGATGAACGTCCTGAGATGGGGCCGACTGCCGGCTGAGGTCAGGGCGATCGTGTTCGGCGCCAACCTATTCGCACTGCGCAAAAAAGACGCATCAATTCGCCCCATTGCCTGCTCTCTTACGTTACGGAGGATCGCAGCAAAGATAGCCTGCCGCGAGGCCAAAGAACTTATTATGGAACAACTTGGCCCGCACCAGCTGGGATTTGGCATGGCGGGCGGAACGGAGACTGTCGTACATGCAGCAAGAGCCTTTATGCAATCAAGTCCCCCCAGTACGGCACTCCTGAAGTTGGATTTTCGCAATGCATTCAACACCATCCGTGGGGATCACCTCCTTCGTGCGGTTCGGGATACAGTCCCGGAACTCTTCACCTTAGTAGAACACGCGTACAAAGAGCCATCCGTCCTGTTGTTTGGCGCCGAGACGTTATTTTCGGCATCGGGCATACAGCAGGGGGACCCCTTGGGACCGGCCCTATTCAGCCTGGGGATACGGGAGCTGGTTAACTCCGTTCAAGTGCCATTCAACGCTTGGTACCTAGACGATGGCACACTTGGTGGACCGATGGTGGACTTGCTCGATGAGGTGCGCAGAGTCCTTGCTTTCGAGGCAGTCAGTGGTCTGGTGCTGAACACGGCCAAATGCGAGGTGTTCGCTCCGGGGACAGACCCAGACGATCCCTCATTGAGGGCCTGGATCGAGCTGCTACCGGGATGTAGAGTCGTGGCTGACCACGAAATAAACCTTCTTGGCGCACCGGTTCTGCCTTCTGCGCTGCCGGGACAACTCGACCCCTTGATGGACAGATTGTGGGCGATGCAGGAAGGTCTACCGCTTGTTGGAGCCCACCAGGGACTCTACCTGCTTCGCTCGTCGTTCTCCGCGTGCCGCATCGTACATATTTTACGGTCTATAGACTGCTCAGGCGATTTGAACCATCTTCTCCAACCATTCGACGACCAGGTGGTGGAGGCCCTACAGACAGTGCTGAGTCTAAACTTACGACCACGAGAGGTGCGCCAGGCGGCCCTCCCCACGTCCATGGGCGGCCTTGGTCTCCCCTCAGCTCGATCCTTGGCGGGCCCGGCCGTGGCTGCCTCGATGCATGCTACGTCGGATAATGTCCAGCGCCTGCTCCCGCCGGCGGCTCAGGCAATGTTCGAGGCGGCTCGTGACGATATAGCGACTGGACTTCAAGCTTCATCGCCTGGTCCCGATAGACTAGCCTGCCAGAGGGCCTGGGCCGAGAAGGCTCACAAAGCTTCGCTTAGTTCGCTGCTTGAGGAATGCAGGGATGACCAGGACAAGGCACGCCTTTTAGCTGTCGCTCGCCCAGGAGCAAGCGACTGGTTGCATGCACTACCCGCTGACTCACTGGGTACCCGCCTTGATGACCAATCCACCCGGATATGCGTTGGCCTTAGATTGGGGGCTGATTTGGTTGAGCCACACAGATGCTCTTGTGGCGAGCCCGTTGGGCGACTCGCCAGACACGGCCTGTCTTGCGCTCACGCAGCGGGCCGGCGCCCAAGACACACTGCCCTCAATGAAATGCTTGCAAGATCGCTGCGGAGGGCGGGGATTCCGTGCGTCCTGGAACCACCGGGGCTTTCAAGAGACGACGGTAAGCGCCCCGACGGTATGACTTTGATACCCTTCTATAAGGGTCGTTCCCTGGTGTGGGATGCGACGGTGACCGACTCTCTGACCCCTTCCCTTGTCGGTCCCGGCGCGTCCCGCCCGGGGACTGCCGTTACGCGAGCTGAGACCTCAAAGATGAGAAAGTATGCGGACCTAAGTCGGGCGCACCACTTTTCGCCATTCGCGTTCGAGACGATGGGTGGCCCTGGGCCCCTCACGGTAACATTGATCTCTCGGGTTGGCGACGCATTACGGCAGGCGACAATGGACAAGAGGGCGCACGCCTTCTTCTCCCAGCGACTGTCACTGGAGATCCAAAGAGGTAACGCAATCTCAGTGCTCGGAACTATGAGAGACTGGATGGACCCGGACTTTCGTGCCAGGGGGCGGGCAGGACTTCCTCACGGGCATGAGCGATAGAGCGACTACGGCGCGCAGAAGGAGCAACTAGGTCGACGAGCAGCAACGCCTTGAAGCATTTTATATATTCTTCTAAATTCAAATGCATCTCTGAGAGTCCAACAAATAGAGAAGATCAGTCAGACACCGGCAAGAGCAACAACAACAACAACCACAACTGGAAGCCCCTCACTGCGGTCCGCAATTTCAGCGAGCCCCGCAGGCTCAGTGGAGTAAAGACAAAGCGAAAGAAGTTTCACGAAGACGAACAAATAGGACCATCTCATGTGATCGGGAAGCTATGACTGCAGCACTACAAGGTATCTCAGACCAAGCGCCGCCAAGTCCCACCAGTAATAGGACGAAGCTTTGCATCACATGGTGAAAGATCGAAAGCACAGATTCGGTGATTCCAATTTTATATTTAGCATCCGTTTTTACAGCTTAGGATGTAATAGTTTTGACGGAAATTTTGCTACGAAACATTTTGATGTTCAGGGATTATATGACTACCACTGCCCAGCCACTGCTTACGAAGCCGGAAGGCCAACGGGCGTCAAATCTGTATTGTTGGGCCAGCATTTTAAAAATGTCGGACTGGTATTTACAGACTACGTAACTGTGGCCAAGCGCAAGCATAAACTCGTGGCAATGTGCAGTAGTTGCAGATTCGACCAAAGACCTTGTAGAGAAACGTTGTTCTTGTTGTCAAGAGTTCTAGGTAATCAATCAGTCATACTTGCTGTGGACCTCAAATGCTGCTTTGACGTACGATTGTCTCCAAAAACATCTGCGCTTTTCAATGTTCGTAATCAGTACGGTCTCTAGATATGTAACGACCCGCGAACTTGAACATTCTCTGTAGACTCGCGTGGACCCACACGCAACGGCTTGCAAGCTCATCCCGGAACGTTGACAACTAATATATTTACGACTTAATTTTGCAAAGATGATGTGGTAATTAGAGTGTATATTATTTGACGATTGCAAGTCTGAAAGAACACGCACCCGTTTCCATTGATGTTTTGTTGACTACGCCAGTTACAACGTATAGCAGACAAAGTGTCTTTAAGAAAATCAATAGTAAGTGCTCACGAAGAGGGCCTCACGATGTGGGATCCTCAATCAACTGAGTCCGAGCCGCTAGTTTAGGTCGTTGGCTTTCATTTAACGATTGTAGTGAGGTCAGCCCGCAAATCGCAGCATTTTAAACGGAAACCCGCCGCATGGGAAGTCTACTAATATTTGCTGAGTTTGTGCTATTAGCATTGAAAACAGATGGATCAACCCGAAACGTTTACTTAGACTTGCGCAAAGAAAGTCCGGTCTTTTAAATTTACAAAGGAGGTAAATTTAAATTTACAACAACGGTAAGTAATGGAGGCAAAAGAACGAACCTACCTCGCCGCCCAGACATAACCTGGTCGGGAATCCGGAAAGCCCTTGTAGCTTTTCTTGAGGCACTGATCAGTTACAGCGAGGCTCTAGCGAGGCTATTGGTCCAGCGAAATAAAAAAAGGCTTTCGGTCCCGACCGTATTTGAAACAAACACAAAGACACACCTTATATTTGATCTATTCTTTTTGCAACCGCGTGTCCCGGAACCATGGCAGGGAACGCATCCTGAAGGTTATCCCAAATAAAAGGGCGATCTTACTGATGTCCGATCCTAAGGGGCATTGTGAAAAATAATTGTATTTGTAAGATTGTGGCATCGGTGCCGACAACACTTTTATCCATATCCCTCTCTCACTGCAATATAATACTGCAAGAGCAGCATGATCTCAGTAAAGGAAAGTCGGTTATAATAGCTTGCACGAAATTATTATCCGAAGGGAAAAACCTGGAACTTCATAAGTCGCGGGGAAGGTATTTATATGCCTTATACGTTGATCTGAAGTCCGCTTTTAACACTGCTTAGCGCAATACTGAGCATTTGGGAAATATGTGATACATAATTATTATTTACTCCAGACAACATTCGGTATAACACTTATATGGGAAAAACTGGGAGAAGCAGATTTGCAGTTACTAGATAGTGCCACATTTTGCTTTATGAAACGGGTTTTGGGGTTAGCCAATTCTTGTAAGAACAGAATAGTTCATATCTTAGAGGGGTGTCTTTAATGACACAGGAATTACAACTTCGATGGGGTTTACCTAGGACGAGGGCGTTTGAGGCCTATACTTTAAAGTGGATGGAAAAATTAAAGGAAGTCGATTTAGGAATATATAAAACACTTGCAATGAAAAGCACGGCACGAGGTGCTCTGCCCAGTGCGATAGATACCACGCCGCAGCATGTCCAGCAGTTTAGTCAATAGCTGAACTAGCAAGATGAGAGAAGACCCAATGAGATGACCCGTGAAGGAAGCACTAGTTCTGTCTGATGTATATGTTTATAATTTTACCCAACCTGGGTGTTGACAAACCATAATAATTATTCACTCTAGAAGCTCACCAAGACACTTACTCTAATCGCCAACATTTTCCAAGCAAACCTCAGTTCTTGACAATTCAATTTGTCAGCATGAGTTCGTTGTCACAGCTGAATGTCACAGTTGGCACACAACGCGAAAAACCGGAGGTTTACCTTGTTGCTTCTACTCAACCGCTCGTACAAGATCTAGTTACTAGGTTAAGTCTCCCTGAGACCTGCTCTTCATCAGTTCAGAGAAATTATCATAAAGAAGCAGTTCGAGCAGTTCCCGGAAGCTTCTTCAAATTGCTAGCAATTGTAACGCAGAACTGGCAAACACCACTAACAGACATCTTGTGATTTACGGATTCTACCATAAACTCTGCCATCGAGAAGACTTCCCCAATCCTTATGTCGGCTGTGTATGCCTTTAATGCAACCAGCCGTGTTTTTTCTATCATCTCGATACCTTTCCGAGAACCGTTTCTCTTACGCAATTAGCTCGGTGATATTTAGGTGACTTATATACATGTGTTATTACAATTATATATATATATATATATATATATATATATAGCATGCATATAGCGCGATAAATAAATGATGATTAGTATTAGAATATGGCGACGAATTTATAAGTCTTGCTCTAGAATTAGTTACTACGCTCCCTGTACTAAGGTCAAATATTTTCGATAAGACTACGTTTGTTAACATGCCCGGTCACATTTGTTCATACAACCGAGAGCTACCTGAACTGCAAAATCTCGCAGTACCTACTTGTTTGTGAAAAGATCGCTCTTTAGCCAAAATTGCTTTCATCATTGGGCTCTCATCTGCGACAAAAATTGCAGCCAGAGGTGGATTGAACTCACCATCACGAAGGTTGTTGCCAACCTCGATTACTATGGCTTCCGTAGGATAAGTTAGTACATTCAGTAGGCTCATTATAGCTTGCGCGTGTTTCATGTTGTTGGTCAACAAAGACTTTCACAAACATTGGTCGGTTGTAGTGGCCGAAAATTGCGTCACTTCTTACGAATTGTCTCTGGCTGTAAACCTGCAATAGGTCAACTAGCATGCAAAGTCAACTGGCAAAGCTTTTCAGAGTTATTTCGCTACGCTCCAACTAGCATGCCTCTACTAACTCTGAAAGGCTAAACAAATCGTGACGGTAGTAAGCAAAGAGCCATATTGTCAGAAGGCAACCGTGTTATATCAACGTACATCTCAAGCTCAGATATACTAGTCTTCGTAGCTATATTATGTTCCACTAAGAGCACGAGTAGTTAAGAAGATTAACTGCGTTCGTTTGCAGTTTGCTACCAATAGACAACACATAAAGTATGTCAAAGCACTGTCAAAGCTTTGCAGACCTGCTCGCAATCTCCTTAAAGGGAGCTAGCTGCAACTGACATAGCGCACATAATCGGTACGTGCCATGTTCTTGGGACTTTCCTAGCTGGCAGGGTTATCAGCGGTGGCAAGGACGGCGAGGGCGAAGGGGGGCAAAATCATGCTACTGTGAAACGAGTAGGTAGGCGGAATGGAGCGCAACGGACAGTATGTATGCAAAGGGAAGGAAAACTAATATTTGTTAACAACACGTGCAGCTTCTATATAAGATGTTACACTGTTTCTGATATAAAACGAACAATGAATTCCATTACTGTGTGAAATTGTCTATCATGGCCGATCCGATCTAATAACTATGATATAGTACAATACATGTATACATCCTATATATTCTTTAAATGAATTCACTCTCTCTAAGATGTACGCCACTGCTAATAGTAGACATGTACTTTCAGCGAAGGAGGCGCAATCCAGCAGTCGTTTGATGGAAAACTATTTGGATTGTACCCTAAAGACGACTTTGAGGCGTCACCTGAGGACCGTCAATGTGTTCGACTTTACGTCGAATTTGACTTAAATGAAAGTCGGGTTTTTATGAAAGCGTGCACAAACAGGACAGGCACATGCATAGTTCAACGTGACGGACCGGTTAGTAATCAAGATAATTTTGTAATAAAGCTGAAGTTACTTATTATATATATATATATATATAGTGATAGGCACTCCCAGTTCACCTAACGATATGGGAGCAGAGCCTGCAAGCTTGCGGCGACTAAAAGCCCTACGGTACTGCCTCAGCAAGTAAGTCATCCGGGCCGCCAAAAAGCACGGACTCAGTATGTATATTCCGCAATAAAACGCGGGTGCTTAAAGCTTCTCTGTCCACGCGTTTAAAGCCCCAGGTAACCCCTTTGGGCAGATAGGAACCTCAAGGAGCTCAATGTCTCTGGACCACCTTGCAAGGGGGACAGGGAAAAGGATACAATTTCCGAGATATTTATCAAGATCATATCTTCGCAAATATCACCGATTCAGTTACTAGATAGCTTGATTTTTTTCATAAAGCGGGTTTTGGGGTTAGCTCATTCTTGTAGGATTAGAATAGTTCATAGTTAAGAGGGGGGGACTCTAATGACACAGGAGTTAGATGCACAATGGGGTTTACTGAGACGACGGCGTTTGTAGCCTACACTATAAAGTGGGGGGGGGGGATAAAAGGACATTGACATAGGAATATACACGACGGTAGCAATGAGTAGTACAACCTGGCGAGCAGCCAGATATAAAAATGGACATCTAACTGCGGCGGTTTGCAGCACACGGGTTCCATCACGTGTTATGCAGCACACAAGAATTCCACGATCCTCAGGAGAGTTGTAGGTGCGCGAGATGCTTAGGCCATTGCGAAAGATATCACGCCGCAGCATGTCCAGCAGTCCAGTCACTAGCTCAATTCGCAAGATGAGAGAAGTTCCAGTGATGTGGAAGAACCACTTATTATCACTAATGTACTTGTTTAAAATGTACGCAAACTAATAATAATAATAATAATAATAATAATAATAATAATAATAATAATAATAATAATTTATACCGATTACTCTGGCTAGGTCATCCTCTAGCGCACCGCCGTCCAGGTTCTAGGCATTTAGAAGACTCTGTAATGAGTCGATCAAGTCCTTTACGCAGAAATCGAACAAGGGCCTTACTGGTGAAGGCCGGACTGCGTAGATAAAGTGGTGCGTGGGAAGACCAAGTGCGACGGCATCTGCCAGCCTACTGGCAACGGATCCTAAAACCCTGGGCAGCAGATTCTGATGAAGGCGCAGCTTAAGGAAGTCAAGGCCAGGTACAAGGCTCTTGGGAAAGAACTTCACGGCAACGCGCACTTTGTCGCAGGAGGTAGTGCATGGCAGCATCGTGGGTGGGTGTGATGGATAGCAAAGGTCCGAGGAAGCCTCTGGATGTTTGCCTCGAAGAGACTTAAGGCTTTTGGACTGTAGCACAAAGGTATCCAAGAAGCAATCTTCAGATCATACCCTCAGGGTCCTTCTTAATATAACTCCTAGTATCTTGGTGTGCAATGTTCTCAATTCCTAAACCCTGCGAAACTTCGCAAAGGTTCTTTTTAATAACCAATTTGAGAGAACGCATGTCGTTTCGGACCCGCGGAAAGCGCAGCACCACCGGCTGTGCGACTGCCAAGGTTCGATGTCGTTTTTCGCGGCAATCTTTATTGAAGATTTTGTGAGCTCGCCCGGGATGGCATCACCCAGACTAGCTATGCACTTTCTTCGTTTGGTTCCGACGGTATTGCTTTTAGCGCGGCTGGCAACCCGGCAACACGCGAAGATAATTCACCGCCACTTTACGACGCATCCTTGGTTGCGCTAGAACTCGGCTCATTGATATGTCCAGCGAAAGTTGGCCCGCTACATGGCACGGCGTTGACGACCACACGCGAATTGCACCGCAGCCTAGATATATATAGGCTATCCAAGGTTTCCTCCAATTGGCCTCACATCTCAGCACGGCTGCAGAAACAAATTAATGAGAAAAGTCCAGACTTCTGTATCGAACTGTCCTTGTTGCCAACGGAACCGTAGAATGAAGACAGACGAATTTGCGCGGGTTCACACACTCACTAGTCTTATTTATTATATTTCACCACACGCAAGAGAGCGATACGGCGGCGCCGTCTCTCTTCGGATTATTATTGTTGTTGCCTAGCTAGCTCTCACAATGTCCCGGCGGTTAGCGCGAAGCAGTTTCCACCGCCGGAACTCACACAGATCACTGCCGCTACACTAGCGCTAACAATCATTCAACTAACAATATATATATATATATATATATATATATATATATATATATATATATATATAAAAATCTGCCTGCAACTGCCAGCTACAACACTCACCGCCCTAGTGCAGCACTGCTGCCACGCTCCCGCCGCTGTCGCTGCCAGGCGTCGGACGTGCCGGTCGCCGCCGGACTAAGGCTTGCAGAGTGCGCGTTACGCCGAACGCTCGAAGTAGCAAAAAAGGGCTGAGGAAATGGCGCGCACCCCCTTTTATACGGCCGGCGACCGGCAACGTGACAGTGCACGAACGTGCAGTGGCGGGTTGTGGCTAACAGTGCTGTAAATGGTTGTGGCCAACAGGCAGAGATCATTATCATATCATGGCGCGCTAATACAAACTTCTATTCGCGGCCATCCAATATGCAACAGTCCTGTTTAGTAGTATTCGATGGCACAGCCAATAAGCCAATAGTGTGGAAACCTGTGATCTGCGTACATGCTATGTTTCTACTAGCGCTATCACGTAAACAACAGGCCAGAAAGTACATATATATTAATGCATATTAGTATGATTCCAATTGGCATATTCAGCGGAAACATAGACAGGCGCGTTAAGCACCAATGATAAACAGTTATGTGAGGGGTACCGGTGGTCTGCGTATGCCAATAGAGCTGTTAGACTAAATATACACCAAAATTGATTCAGTGTATATGATGTACAATGTTAAATCCGTTTATGAGTATTCTGGCTGCACCATGAGATATTGAGATTGATGCAGTGCAGTCGTTGACGTGAAACAGGGGGCATAGACCGCTACAGCGCCGGCATTCGCAGTCCTCTTTGGGTTCATGAGACTCAGCAGATCGACATAATTGATGATAAAATCTGTGAACATTATAGCGAGTGGCGAGATGTCAACATGGACTCCGAGGTTTCTTCTAGGCCTGGTCAGTCAGTACTGGTGATAAGTAAAAATATAGGAATATTCGTGCCGAAGCTTTCCCAGGGACGACCTTGACTTGGAGCAGAATACTCAATCTAGGAAAGCTAACTTGCCATATCCTACTGCCACATAAAGTGTTTACTAATTTTCACATCACCTAGGCACCGTAGCTAGCTGTGGATGTCACTTTAAGTGTGATTCATACCGTGGAAGTCTGATCGAAATTTATTTTTTCATTTTTCGAAAAAAAGCTTGCAAAAGCTCTGTACGAACTGGCTCATCGTGAAAACGCAGTTTTTTCTGCGAGGGCTCGCTATTTTTTAGCCCTAAAAAACTATGAGACCATTCTGTGATAGATATTCATCATGTAATATGGCCACTCACATTGCAAGGAGCATACGTTCTTTTCCATCAGTCAGTGTATAAAGTTGCCTAATGGTGATACAATTAAGACTGAGCATACATCTATTGATTTTGCAGATAAGAATCCGACGGACACATGGAGGCCTCACGTACTCAGCTTACTTAGCTGAACTACACGACCCTTCGAAACCGGCATCGATCGTACATGAAGAACGCGTATGCTGCGAGGTGTTCGCTATTCACGACAAGGGTGTTCTTAAAAGGGTCTGTCGCAAGCTTTCGAACTCTGACGTAGTCCCTTGCGAACCGAATATGCAAACTCAGTGTTCGCCCTACAACTTAGGCAAATATTAATTTCCAAACTGTATGTAATCCTACATACGATACGTATGCTAACGGAATGCAAATACAATTGAATTACTATTAAAGTTTTTGTAAAAATAAAATTCATGTACGACATATATATATACATATATATAGGGATGTTGTGTCTTACTCAAATAAGCCAATAAAAATAACTGCTGAGGCATGAGTTTTTGCCCTGCCTTTTTTTAAACTCTAAACCAGTACTACTACCAAGTAATACCAGTTGACAGTCTCGCCTCTTACAGCTTGGTGCGATATTACCACATCAATGCATATCCATCATTGACAACGTTTGAAACAGGATAGAGCCAGAGTTGATTCAATCCGTGGTGGCCTGCCATGGATCGCACAGCTTGCGCTGATTGCAGAATGAGCACGGCATTCTCAATACATTTTAAACTTAAAAGGCGGAAACCTTTGAGGGAAGTGAAGGTTTTCGGTCTGGCTTTTTCAGTGTCGCTGACTGCGCAACAGAAAGAGAGGCAACGACACCAATTAATAATTTATTTTCGGATAATTAGCTCAAAGCCACGCTCAAGACTCTACAGGGAAGAAACAACGATTTCCATTATTTTGCTGTAATAGAAAGATGCAATCGTTTAAATGATAGTGCGTCAAAACACTGTATGTTAATTTTTTTTTGTTAAAATTCATTTCGAATAAAGCAGGCATGGTCAGCCCTTTTCACATTTTTTTTTCGATTAAAGTGGATTTAGTGAAACTGTTTGACTATGTTATGTTAGAGCTGGTTGTGCTACATGTTAAGTAATTGGGTACAGGTTGCGTTGCAGGAGGTAGCTGGCGCAAGCTGAGACAAGTTTCAGTCGTTTTGGTTAGTCGAAGGCTCCGTGACGCTCCCCTAACCCAATAATCACATTACAGTCTCAGATCTCCAGAATGTACGCGGGCGATCCCGTGGAATGACTCGCCAGTGGATAGTTGTCACGAACTGGATGACTAACATGTAGTAGAGTGAGAAAGAATCACTGTCAAGTGCGACAGACCCTTCAGTACGACGTCTAAGACATGTAAGGGACTTGTAGGTCTACCCTGGTATACTCTGTCGAGCCCGGTGGCGTGATGGCGGCATTCGTCTGCGCCTCGCGACCGGAGGACACACAAAGGTGCGCGGTTTAGAACCCCACCCTTGCATATTTGTGTTTATGGAGGTTCGTTTATGAAGCAATGCAAAAAGCAGTCCCGTAGACGTTAAATCTTGGCGGGGGTCAGCCCGAAAGTATAGGTCTTATACCCTGCCTTGTCTTTTCTTCATTAAAAAGTAGTAATTTTAAGTGGGAACAACTGCCAATCTTGCACAACAAACCAGGTGCGATGCCTCCATGAATGTGTAACCATTGACAGTTTTTAAAACTGGAGCGTCATAAAATCTAACGATAGTCTCTCCTATACGAAGGTCCGGAACGCCTTGAGCGGCGTTAGGGTTAGGCCGTCCGGCGACTTGGAACGCAAGATAGAATTTAGATAACAATCTGCAAATGCATTGCACGAGCACCACGAAAAAAAAGAAAAGTTGGTTCTTGTGTCCTGCTAGCAAGCCCTATTCATTAAGCACGTACAGAATGCGCGGGAGGGAATTGCAATCAAAATTTGTCCGCGAAAAATATTTTCAGGGACAATAGCAAAAAAAAAAGATTTATTTAGGAATGAGAAAAAGGTTATACTGGAAAAGCAGCATGGATTCAGAAGAAGGTCCACCCACACAGCAATAAAGTATTATCAAACGCATACAGTAATAAAATTGTCTACGTGCTAGAAGGTAATCCGCTATTAACAAGCAGGTTAAATGATATTTTGAAAGCAGAAATGAATGGACTCATATATGCAGAATTGTAGAAAAAATAAGCGCTATGTTAATAAACCATAATATAGTCATATTATGGCTTATTAACATCCAGATAGGGTACAATTATAAACATATACATTAGACACTATTAGTGCTTTCTTCACATAGTTCAGCTTTTGACTGAACTGCTGGGCATGCTCCGGCGTGGTATCTATTGCATTAACCAGAGCATCTCGTGTAGCTGCAATGCTCCTGAGGATCGTGGAATTGTTCCGTGCTGCATAACACGTGATGAAACCCGTAGGCTGCAAACGCCGTGGTTAAATGTCTGCTCTTATATCCGGCTGCTCGCCAGGCATCGCTACCGCAGTATATATTATCGATCTTCTTTCATTTTTCCGTCCACTTGATAGTATAAGCATATAACGCTCTCGTCCAAGGTAAACCCCATTGAAGTTGTAGTTCCTGTGTCATTTAAGTCCCTCTGAGATATGAACTATTCTATTCCTACAAGAATTGGCTAACCCGAAAACCCGTTTCATAAAGAATAATCTGGCTCTATCTAGTAACTGTAGATCTGCCTCCCCCAATTGTTTTCCATATAAGCGATATAACGAATGTTGCTATTGGTTCTATTTTAATCTTGAAAAGGGCGGACGCGGTATGTATTGACAACATTTGCGGGTTCTTAATGGCTGCTGCCGCTCGAATTACTTTTTCCACTCTGCTTTCTATATGCCTTCGGAAACTGCTACCATTTGACGTTCTAGTGACTGCCAGATAAGCGAATTTATATATAAAATGTACGGGTTAGGTCCGTCGCCTGTAGTTTGCTTTACTCTTCCCACAACCCCTATCCCGTTGTCAATTCATTCTATGCTCTCCCAAAAGATGGCCCCTAAAATTTCAGCAGCTAGTTCGGAACTCCTTCCAAGACTAACTTCTCCATAATTATGTTTCTCGGCGCTAGGTCAAAGGCGGCCTTAAAATTTATAAATACCTATAACTTTTAAGTGTTATTCCCCTCTAAGCTTTCGGCTCTGCTTATATGCCCTTCCCTTTAGGTATAACAATAAGGGTATCCTCCTTTTACGCTTTAGGCATTTTCCCGGACCTTAGGCATTCATCGAATAGAGCTTTCCAGCATGGTGCCAGTGCCAACGTTTGCTTTAAGCGCTCATTTTTATCATACCGTTCCCGGCCGCTTTGCCTCTAGGCGCCCTTTTTATTGCCTTGACAACGACTTCGATTGTGACCTCGCGAACTACCCATTCCCGCGCAAACTCTGTGTCTTTGTCCCAAGGCCCGTTATAAAATATTATTGTTTTTGGAGTGGTGTCGGCTCCCAGTAGGATACCAGCAATGTGCTTAATCAGTCTCTCAGTCCCCACTGGACACTGCTGTTCTTTAAAGTTTTAGCCACTTGTGCGAATGTTCCTCTGCTTCTTGTAACAACTTCTACTCTTGGTTTTCCCAGTATTTCTGTTTTTCTTTCTTGTATTTTCTTACTTCGCCATTATAGCAAACGACCTTAATACCGGGAAAAGACTACGTTATCCCTAGTTAGTTTGTTGGCATTTTTTGAAGCTCTACACCGGTCGTTGAACCAGGGCCTTTCTATTCGTCCTTGATGCAGAGCCATTGCAATTTGTATAAGATTTACCAGTTTACGTTCATAGGACTCTATGCAAACTTTCCCTGGTGGACACACTTACCCAACTCCTCTTACGAAAATCCCACTATCCTGTTTTGTTCCGGTCTTCAGCCTACCGCTACACTGCTCCCATTGCTCCTAAACTTGACTGCCATCCCCATGGGTATGTGCTTTCTGAACCCGCTCCTTCCCGAATTGATGTATTTTCTCCCAAAAAATGTATATTATTCACGTTTCCGTCTGTGGCAAAAACGTCGATGGCTGATGCTCCAGTGCTAGATTGAAATGTTTTTAGGCCTGGCTTGCAGACTAACCAACATCCTATCTCCGTTATAATCTTAAAAAATGCTTTAGTCAATTCAGAGTTTCCTTTGTCCAACCTGCCATTGAAATCTCCCGCTAGAATCATAAGTGCTTTTCTTGGAACCGCTTCGATACCGAGCATAATGCGTTCTGTCGTGATCTCTCTCTCTCGGGGCTCTACGCCTGCCTGTTTTACATAAGCTGCAACAATCTAAACCGCCCTTGACGCTATTGCGACTAAATTTTCCGCCATTATTCCTATTTTCATTTTTTGAATTTTTGCTCTCTTAAATACTGCCCCCCCCCCCCCCAACTTGGCCTACCCCGACTCGCGCCTTTATGTGCAAGTGCGTAACATCCCCCCCCCCCCCCCCAAGAGTGAAACGTTTTATAGCCCTAGGTTCCGCCAAAATTCGAATATACACTTCTCGGAATGCTTCCGCTTAACAGTTTTAACATGCCATGCCCTTCACAGTTCCACAACACTATCTTGATTACTTACGTAAGCTTTTCTAGAATGCGGGTTCTCCAGTTTCGTACGTTTTCTTGCGGAGTCCAAATGTTTGTATTCGGCGCACGCATGAAAATACTTTGGTCCTTGAGTTTAGTCTTCCACCAGCGTCACTGGATCTTCGATACACGGGCCGTGATGCTTTTGTCATCACAGCCATTTTTATTCACGGGGGGTGCCGCCGTTGCTTTGACATTGCTACAGAAAGCTAGTTGGATCGACTCAGCCAGCGAGGTAGCGTTCATTAAGGTATTCTCTGGCTGTGCCATTGCACCGCCTACTGTGCGTATGACAACTGGCAATACGGATTCCAAAACTTTTGGGATAAAGTTCGTTATAGTGTCTTGTATAATTGCATAGAATCTGCGGAGCACTTTCTTCTACCATACTGTCCGTCGTTGGTTGTGCCGATATGTCTGGCTGTTGTGACGGAGCTGCCAGCTTTGGTGTGATATGGTCAGCGTCCCTTTCACAACCGACGACCAGCTTCGCTTGTAAAATTATCGGATGCTTGAACGTTATATACTAGTATGCAGATTGGGACTGACGAGGCGTCGTGCTGCTTCTGTACCATGCTTCGCGAGGCCATCTTTAGTTGTTCCATGCGTAGCAGTCTTTGAGGACATGCTCCCCACGTAGCCTCATGCTCCCCGTTGCATAAACAACAGCAAGCTCTAGCGTTGCAATCTTTTCTGAGGTGCTCTATTTTTAAGCACTGCGAGAGTTCATGATATAGTATGACTCCATGCTGTTTAAGCCCCAGACGCACCTCAACCGCAAAGCTGTTGCCGAAGAATGTCAAAATAACATGCTCCGTTGCAGACACAGCGTTGGTTCTTGGGTTTTTCGCTTTCACCCGTGTCGCTTCTGTGACTCCAGAGGACCACAGTGCCGATAGGATCGCCGATTCCGAGATAGAGCATGAACCCCGGTGATCTTGCCTCTCACCGTGGATCGTGTTCCGCTTATCTTCGAGGTGACTTAAGTTCCGCTAACTCCGACAGCGAGAGTAAGGCCGCTCTGTCGTCTTCCCTTTCCACCACTATGACAAGTTCGCCGTTTTTCATGAAGCGAGGCTCCTCCATCTTCCCCACAACAACCTTCGCGATCTCGTCGCAGATCTCGGTAAAATGGAGCTCAAGAGCGTTGTCAGCCGCAGAGAAGACGGCGTCCTGTCTGACAAACGTTATTCTTGGCGGCACGAGCACCTTTGGAGCACGGGTACGCTTATACCGGGTCACTGTGGTAAACTTCAAATTGTTCTGAGGTCCTTACCGTTACGAGCTTTCTCGGTTGCTTCTGTGGCATCCTCTAGGATTGCCAGGTAAGATTCAGCCTGCGATATACGCATCCCTTTGCTGCGAGTATCTTCCGCGGGGCTTGATGCAGTCCGCTTCGCGCCACTTGTTTTTTTTAGATGGCAAGCCGGGTCGCCGCCACCACTGGCCGCTCCACCAATGCATTCATCCGTTGGCGCCGCAGATTCTACGTGCAACGATGCACGTTGTTCCAGCGGCTTTTCGGCGGTATGGTGTCTGTGGTGTAAATGGTAATGATGGCTGCGGTGGTGATGGTGTCTGTGGTGGAAATGGTGATGGTGTCTGTAGTGGAAATGGTGAGGATGGCTGTGCTGGTGATGATGATGATGATGATAGCGACTAGATACGAGACTGTATGTTACTATAGTACATGAAACAGGGGCAACGGTAAACATCAATTGCCCGGCAAGCCAAGCGAATGGTCGAGACTTAACGATGGTCGTTGTGGTGAGCCCACAGGTTTCGTAACGTAGTATGCAGCGGAAGACGGCTTTCACGAACCACACGCGGTGGCTAGAGATGCGCAAGCTGTTGGAGCGTATGTGATAAAAAGCATGTCGGGGGGTGTACAACAATTCCGCCCATAGCAAAACTAGCAAAGCTATCGATCGGTCAACACTTTATATTTCCTCGCTAGGTTACCAGTTTGAACTGCTACGATTTCGTCACGGAGCACTTAGCACCACGCTAAGTTGTGCATTTGGTCTTAGGACCCGCTGCTGCTGCAGTAATCGTCAGATATTCTTGATTCCTGCTATAATTTCAGAGATCCAACCGGTCCCCTAGCGCCATATATAACTGCGACTGCGCCACCAGCGCCCCATGCCTGAGACCTACATATAGCTGTGTAATCGCGTTATTTAGCTGGGTGCATACGACGTTCAAGGAAAAGGCCTGAGATCACACCCTTGATCCAATCGGCAGATCCCATCACAGCGCTTATTTGGTACGAGACAGTAAAAGGACGAGCGTTGACAGCAAGGACATTAATACGCAATTACGATAGTGATAGCACCAGCATTGTGCCATAGGGCAAGAATCAATTACGCCAAAAAATACTTATGTATCACAATTGATCTGTAACCCCCTAGACTGCTTCGGACATCACGTGTCTGAGAAATTTCTATCGGTCTATTTTAATCCCGTGAATATCGATTGCTATGTTTTGCAGGAATACGGCTGTGCTCTTGCCAATTGAACCTGGTGTCATAGCGACACACACACAAACTGGCCTTGTTAATAAAACTCACAATATCTGCGTCAGTTTTCTACTTCGGCGGGACTAACTGCACTATCTGACTTAACTGAACTGCAATGCAAGTATGAGAACGATACTGTATTTGACGCCATTACATCCATGGTTGGAGTGACCTGATCGGGACTTGTGCCACTCCGAGTTATAAGGCATTTGTGTTTAAACACGGCGAAAACACCAGGTAGGCTAAAAACATTTTTATTACTGCTGTTAAGCCCTGTATGCCTCAGGAATCTACCAGAGCTCTTTCATGACATGTTTCACCGCATCATTTGCATTATTCATTTCTGGCAGGGTGTTTATGATTCACGCCTACTCTACTAAGACAATTCTAAAATTACTATTTCATAGATTAGTTTAAGTCGGCCAATTACGAAGGTCGTTTAATCTATAAGATGCAGTAGTGAAACCAGGGTGGTCCATTTGAGAGAAAATAATATCCAGATACTGAGTCTTTATTTAGTTGTAAGCTACTTTAATAGGTCCATCGAGTCAAACCGTAAGCAACGCGGGTTTTGTCGTAGTCCAATCATCGATCGCAGAGTGCTGTTCAAGCGGTGTTTTTCCACGGTGTGAAGCAGTTTCGTAAGCCAGCAATTTCTTCACACTTTACACAAGTTATTACATTACACGATTGTGTCCATTAGTGTCTTCGTAAGAATCGCGCGCTATCGAGCTAACGCTTCATTAACGCTAGCTGAGCATTCAGACTCGATTCGATTCGACGGGACGTGTACTTGGGATGGTTTACTTAAACTTCATCCAATGATCGTCGCTTCCACCGGTAAAGCGTTGAAGAGCCTGTGATCGTTTCCGCTTTTCCCAGCTAAAAGCAGCAAATTCAGCTCCAAACGCCAAAAGCGAAGAACCGAGACCAATCATCAACAGTACCAAACTTCCGAGTACGTCGTCCGGCGATAATGGCTAAAACAAGTACAGACACATACAAATACACTTCAACATCGAACGAGATCAAACGTCCTAACATTGAAAACTTTAAGCCAAGCTTGTACGGGCTAAACGAAAGCGTATAAGATACAAACAAGAAGCGAGCAACTAGGGCAATATCGAGGGTGATACAGACCGAGTAAGGGAAATAAGTTACCTTTAGTTCCTCCTCGGCACTGGTCTGCGGAGAAATACATTGGTCGACGTCTTTCATCGACCACTGGAGTATTTTACTAAAGAGGTGCGCCTCCCGGCCGACGTGCATTCTGAAATTCAAATTTGTATAAATACTAGGTGAACTGAACTCCTCTCATTCTCGTGTATCATTAAGTTGTTGCTGCCCGATAATGCAATAGGGTTGCCCACGTTATAATTGTTGATTTTTTTTTGAATAATCAAGCGTTTATTATAATTTAGAAGAATATATAAAATGCTTCACGGCGTTGCTGCTCGTCGACCTAGTTGCTCCTTCTGCGCGCCGTAGTCGCTCTATCGCTCATGCCCGTGAGGAAGTCCTGCCCGCCCCCTGGCACGAAGGTCCGGGTCCATCCAGTCTCTCATAGTTCCGAGCACTGAGGTCGCGTTACCTCTTTGGATCTCCAGGCACAGTCGCTGGGAGAAGGCGTGCGCCCTCTTGTCCATTGTCGCCTGCCGTAATGCGTCGCCAACCCGAGAGATCAATGTTACCGTGAGGGGCCCAGGGCCACCCATCGTCTCGAACGCGAATGGCGAAAAGTGGTGCGCCCGACTTAGGTCCGCATACTTTCTCATCTTTTAGTTCTCAGCTCGCGTAACGGCAGCCCCGGGCGGGACGCGCCGGTACCGACAAGGGAAGGGGTCAGAGAGTCGGTCACTGTCGTATCCCACACCAGGGAACGACCCTTATAGAAGGGTATCGAAGTCATACCGTCGGGGCGCTTACCGTCGTCTCTTGAAAGCCCAGGTGGTTCCAGGACGCACGGAATCCCCGCCCTCCGCAGCGATCTTGCAAGCATTTCGTTGAGGGCAGTGTGTCTTGGGCGCCGGCCCGCTGCGTGAGCGCAAGACAGGCCGTGTCTGGCGAGTCGCCCAACGGGCTCGCCACAAGAGCATCTGTGTGGCTCAACCAAATCAGCCCCCAATCTAAGGCCAACGCATATCCGGGTGGACTGGTCATCAAGGCGGGTACCCAGTGAGTCAGCGGGTAGTGCATGCAACCAGTCGCTTGCTCCTGGGCGAGCGACAGCTAAAAGGCGTGCCTTGTCCTGGTCATCCCTGCATTCTTCAAGCAGCGAACTAAGCGAAGCTTCGTGAGCCTTCTCGGCCCAGGCCCTCTGGCAGGCTAGTCTATCGGGACCAGGCGATGAAGCTTGAAGTCCAGTGGCTATATCGTCACGAGCCGCCTCGAACATTGCCTAAGCCGCCGGCGGGAGCAGGCGCTGGACATTATCCGACGTAGCATGCATCGAGGCAGCCACGGCCGGGCTCGCCAAGGATCGAGCTGAGGGGAGACCAAGGCCGCCCATGGACGTGGGGAGGGCCGCCTGGCGCACCTCTCGTGGTCCTAAGTTTAGACTCAGCACCGTCTGTAGCGCCTCCACCACCTGGTCGTCGAATGGTTGGAGAAGATGGTTCAAATCGCCTGAGCAGTCTATGGACCGTAAAATATGTACGATGTTCCTGGTGGGCTCCAACAAGCGGTAGACGTTCCTGCATCGCCCACAATCTGTCCATCAAGGGGTCGAGTTGTCCCGGCAGCGCAGAGGGCAGAACCGGTGCGCCAAAAAGATTTATTTCGTGGTCAGCCACGACTCTACACCCCGGTAGCAGCTCGAGCAAGGCCCTCAATGAGGGGTCGTCTGGGTCTGTCCCCGGAGCGAACACCTCGCATTTGGCCGTGTTCAGCACCAGACCACTGACTGCCTCGAAAGCAAGGACTCTGCGCACCTCATCGAGCAAGTCCACCATCGGTTCACCAAGTGTGCCATCGTCTAGGTACCAAGCGTTGAATGGCACTTGAACGGAGTTAACCAGCTCACGTATCCCCAGGCTGAATAGGGCCGGTCCCAAGGGGTCCCCCTGCTGTATGCCCGATGCCGAAAATAACGTCTCGGCGACAAACAACAGGACGGATGGCTCTTTGTACGCGTGTTCTACTAAGGTGAAGAGTTTCGGGACTGTATCCCGAACCGCACGAAGGAGGTGATCCCTACGGATGGTGTTAAATGCATTGCGAAAATCCAACTTCAGGAGTGCCGTACCGGGGGGACTTGATTGCATAAAGGCTCTTGCTACATGTACGGCAGTCTCCGTTCCGCCCGCCATGCCAAATCCCAGCTGGTGCGGGCCAAGTTGTTCCATAATAAGTTCTTTGGCCTCGCGGCAGGCTATCTTTGCTGCGATCCTCTGTAACGTAAGAGAGCAGGCAATGGGGCGAATTAATGCGTCTTTTTTGCGCAGTGCGAATAGGTTGGCGGCAAACACGATCGCCCTGACCTCAGCCGGCAGTCGGCCCCATCTCAGGACGTTCATCACTCTGGCGAGTGATGCGGCCAGTCTCCCGGCCACCGGTCCGATCCCGGGGGAAAGGAGATCCTTTAGATGGCGCGGGCGGAGACCGTCAGGACCAGCGGCCGGAAAGCCGGCCGCAGCTCCCAAGACGTCATCGACTGAGGTTTGATGCTGCGACATCGAGTCAGGAGGGGCAGGAAAAGCCAAGTGCGGCGGAGCAGGTGGGTGCTTGGTGGCAAGCGAAGCTAGGACTCCGTCCCCCGAGGCAAATGAGTCGGTAGAGCATAATAGTCGGGCCGCCCCGGAAACGTCTCCCACAGATAGCTTGCTCGAAACGCGGCGTGCCGAGTCCTCAGGCGAGTCGCACGGGTCCGTTCTGGTTCTTCTAATACCTCCTACGCGATACTCAAAACGCCAGCCATCGTGAAATGCACGGAGGTTCCATCGGACAGTCGCTGCCAAAGAGATTGACGACAAGGTGCGAAGTGGCAGTTGAAGTACCACATAAGCAAATGACAGAAGCGACTCCCACGAGGGGAGGTCGTTGTTGGCCGCCACAAGGTCGAGGACGTCGCAAAGGAGCTCGGCAACCAAAGGCCTCACCGCCCGGGGAACCACGCGCATCACCCTTGATTGTTGGATCGCAATGCTGAGCCTGTCGACCAGCGGCTGTCTCGGCTGCGACGGGAGTGTTGGCGCGGAGGATACAGTCGGAGACGGTGCGGCAGTCGCAGACGTGGAACGGCATCTAGTTTGATGAATGGGGAGACCGCGGCGGGTGAAGTCCCGGCCGCATCTGGGACAAGTAACCCTTATAGAGGGGTTATCTGCTACTGGAGCGCTCTGGGGAGGGGGATAGGAAGCTGAGCCAGGGTCCGTCATTGGGAAGTGGGTGCGGGGGACACCAGACCTTGCAGCAACGGTGCCAGAGCTAGCAGCGGACGCAGTGCGTTAGCGATGCCTCGAAGCGTGTCGGCTAGCTTCGGGTTGGTTTGTGCGAGCAGTGATGCGGCCTTGGACAAAGAACCAAGGTCAAAGTCGTATGTCGACTTAGGCAAGCGCGACCGAACGCGGAGGACGGCGCGACCGAACGCGGAGGACGGCGCGACCGCGCGGGACGGATCTACTTGTAACCAATTGGCGACGGCGCTTGGGAGGGCGGTGAGCAGCGTCCATTACTCGTTCCACTTGTTTAGGGGGCTCCATTTAATAGATGGCGGCGTCTTCAAACGAAGCAAAGATTTCCGGGGGGCAGGGATCGGCCGGAAGGGGGGGAGCACGACCTCGACGGGCGCTGCCGAAGCTTCCGGGGCCACGCCTGAAGAGACTGGAATCACCAAATGGCGTACCGCCGCCGCGTAGGTCCCAGGTGCCGATTCGCGTGGTCCAGGGGGTACGGGGTCCGGGGCGGTGACCAGGGTGGCTGCCGGCGCCGACAACTGCGCATGTTGGAGCATACGCGACCCAAGCAGGGCCTTGCTTTTCTCGCGAGCTAACGCGAATACGGGGCAAGACGAGTCTCCTCTAGGGTGAGGGTCCCTGCAGTCAACGCAGCGAGCGCGATTTCGACATGATGCGGCAAGATGGTCGTGCGCACCACATCTCCTGCATGCACGGGCGCGAGTGCAACGAGTTGCCGTGTGGCCAGTACGTTGGCAATTGAAGCAAACAATCGGCGACGATGCTTCGACCGTTACATCGTGATCCCTCCACACAATAAAGACCTTAGTAGGTGGTGCCCTTTTGAACAGAACGTGTATCCTGCTAGACGGCACTCGGATGTTCTGCTTATCTTTCCACCCAGGCCTCGTGTCCCTCCTTATTTTTACCGCGCCGTACGAGGCGAGCTCGGATAGAAGGCACTCGTCAGAGAAGGCCGGGTTGACGTCTTTGATAACGCCCCAAAACTGATCCATTGAGGAACATAGACCCACGACCGTCACGCCTCCTAATACCTTGAGTGACACCAACTCACTTGCGGCCGAGATAGTGGGCACCGTGGCCGTTAGCCCTTTGGGACCCCCTCCCAACGTTGCCGCCGGCACAAGGTCATGGAGCGCCTTGAACACTTTCAACAGTTGTTCAGCCGAAAATTCCGGGCGCTGGCTCTGCTGCTGCTTGTTGGGGGCTTCGGGCGGCAAGGCCGACAAATCCTGTGGCAGAAATCGCACTGTATAAATTGGACCTTTCAACCGATTCACGAAAACGCGAGAGTTCCGCTTCAGCTTTAAGCACCCGTCTAGCCGACTTCTTGTTCATAATTGTCACAAAGCCGTCGTCGTTCGCCGTATCGCCGGCGCTCCGAGAAACCGCCGCACTGTTAGAAGAGTGTCTGAGGCAGCACGGGCCCGTTTCACAGCAGGCTTTTGCGCAGCTGAGACACCTGGTGCGGTCTCAGTAGCCATTGTCTCCGCCGTCGTTGTGTCGTTGTCAGCTGGGCGACGCTGTTCTATCGGTCGAACAGCAGCATCGCTTGCACCACAGACGGGCGCCGACGTCGCAGGCCACGTGCAGCGCACGTCGGGCGTAGGTGCATCGGACAACAATTCTAAACGTGACCGCATCGTGCGGCAACCCTCCACCGCCATGGCAGACAACGCCGCCAGCGCAGCGAACGATGTCGGCGTAGCAGACGCCAGTTCGAGTGTATACCCGCGCGAACCGCTGCTCTCGCCGTCCGCATCCGCATCGCCGTCCATCAGCGCGTTTGGTCGGAAACACCAAAACGGCTAAAAAACACGAAGACACTCGGAAAAAATAGAAAAGCACACCGCACCAGGCACTCGAGAACGAGAAGGAGCACTCACACAAAACTTGTCCGGGAAAACGAGGTAGGATCACCAAAACGAAGCGAATATTCACAGAGCTCTTACGGAACACGACCGTTTGTCGCTGTAGCAGACGCCCAAAAAAATTGTTGATTGTTGGCATCTACTGTAGCACTAACCGTTGTCACTCGGAGATAAACATTCTATGACTGTAGTTATGCTGCGATATAGCTTCAATGTGCACAAATCATACGTCTAACTGATGGATTATTTGTCAGTCAGTTTCGCTTTTTCCACCTTCCTCTTGCCTGCTAAATATTATATGCCTCTATATTTCTTGTACTGTTCTGTAAATTATAAAAAAAATCACAAGACTTTTAAAGAGTACGTGTGCGCCGGAATTTAAATCGCCGCTACTCGCGCGAGGGCTTCCCGATCATTCCGTCGCCGCCAGCCCGTCCTCTCAACGAGGTTGTTTTTTTTTTAAGTCTTGCAAAGTAAGGGCAGCTGGCCAGAGCGTCACAAAATATGGAACAAGTGTTTGGTTTTCTCTAACGCGCCCCACAGTTATCTGTCACCTATGAGGTACCTGAACGCCTGGATGTTAGCCTTTGACTAAGTAGTGATCAGAGACGATAATTCCTATCGCAACATACAAGAGATCATACAGGCAGCCATAAAAATGAATAGAGGTAAAGAAGACGAAAGAAAAACACATCTTCTGATACATACGACAGAATGATTTTCTCTCTCACTTCGGGAGGCACACGACGTGACATGAGAACGGATCCTGTTACCACTCCGGCGCTCTCCGACGACATCACTAAATTGGGACACTTGCCGAAGGCCCTTAAGCCCTGAAATTTCAATGCATTTCATTTTTTGCATTACACATTGCAGTTAAGATGTTCGTTTAGTTCTTTCACAGCCTACAAAGACTCGTAAAAAGTATCCCTGTAATGGACATTTACATGCGAAACTCGTAAGCTATAATACAGAGAGCATAATAAAATAGGCATAATACAGACAAGTCTTATTGTCGCAAAATATGAGCCAAAGAACCGTAGTCGAACGTATGTTTAACATTTATGATAAAGATGGTAGAACCAAAGGAGGCAATGCATCCGCCTTGTGGCACATCTAACAAAACAGAAATACGCTCACTAAGAGTTGCGGCCAGTTTGATGTGAAGCATGTCTTGAGTCATGATAGCAAGCTTGCGGCTCGTGTTTTCTAGAAAACAAGTTCTAAAATACAAAAAAATACAGGTATCTTGATAAACATTAGCGGGAGAGGTGATTTCTCGCGCTAGAGCTTTTTCTTAGGCATCAGTAGAAGCTCACACGGATCCATATTTAATAAATGCAAGCCCTCCGACCCCATTAAACGCGTATCGATAAAATAAAACAATAATGTGTGCAGCGGAAGTTACAATTAGCGGCGAGATTTTATTCAAGGCCAAATTTGTAGACGCCAAGATTCTTCATTGTTCTGTTTTCTCGTTTTAACGGTGTAAACGGTGCTAAATCCGAACCGACTACAGCCGATATGTTGATGACACATTCTATTGGTATTCTGGCAGTTATTGAAGAACATGAGCCAAACCATTTTGGCTTGTGGGAGGATATATCTTTCTCTCTCTCTCTCGTATAATGTCCGTCAAATATTGGGCAGCAGGAAAGAGCTAGAGAACACTTGTCAATATTACTACTTGTCTAAGTAGCAATATTGGCAAGTGATCTCGGTCCATTTATTATAACTTCTAACCGCCGACTTCAGTCTTGAGCGGGGCACAGGAACCCCTCCCCCCCCCCCATGGTGTAGCCGGAGAGATGCCGACACGGATTCTGAGCCCGCAAAGGAGACCGGACGGAATCCTTGCGGACCAGAAGTCCACGGCCAAGAACCCGGGAGAGGGTCGTCCGGGAGCCAGCAGGCTGAGAGACTATGGACGGTCAGGCAACTGAGCATTCCTACGCGGATCCGACGACTCAGAAAGGAAACGGAAAAGCGGCCGATGTTGGAGTCTTCCGGTGGCAAGGAGGCGACATACAGAGGTGTCACGGACTTGGAGCGTGGACGGAATCTGCAAAAGGCACTGTATATGATTCGCCAGTATATCGACCCAGTGATTGTGCTCTACAAGATGCGAACCATAAGGGTGAAGCTAAAGAATCTCTTAACAGCTACCAGGAGTCCCACACGAAGGCTGATGAGTTTGTAGATCTAAGGAAGGAGCAAAAGCCCCCCCTCGCAGAGAGAGAGAGAGTAAGTGTCAGGGTCAATATACAAGTGCTACAAGAGGATGGGCTCTAAGAGATCAGAGAAGACACGTATCGACAGAAGGAAAAACGACCGACAAGACTGCCTGTTCTTTATGTCGTTGCACATTAGAAGAAGCGCGAAGCATCAGTAAGAACACGCTCGACAAGGTCATATGGTTGGCGACAGAAGATATGATTTGCTTCATTAGCGGCGCGCTTAGCCATATTAAAACGCCGGTCAAATATTTCTTGGATCACTAAAAGGTGCGAGTTATACAAAGAAAAATAGTTACAAAGAGCGCGGGGTCAGACCCAGCCGTCATTGACCGCCTAGCGACCCAGTTTTTTTATGGTCAAGGCTTCACCCAGTTGAAGTAGCAACGTAGCAGTTAGTCCTAGATAACAGCAATGCGCTCGATATTTTTAACGGGTTGGCTGGCCCGATGGCCACATAGCGCCACCTGGTGGTGGGCGTTGTTGAGTCTAAGCAGGAGATGAGAGCGGTAACTCTGGAAATCCTACATACGTTAGTTAAGAAAGCCTTAGAGATCTCGCGGTCAGGGTACCAAGCTTGTACACCTTATCCTCGAGCTCGTCCTCAGGAAAGTCACATGCCGCGGCCCCAGCAGGGTTGCACGAGGCCCTCGTACGACGGCCAGTCCGGGGGCCAAGGTTCTTAGGACACACCTAGAGTTAACGTAGCGAAGGCCAATATGCTCTGAGGCATCCGGTCTCAAGCGGCCCACAAAGCGGACCTGGGGATAACGTTGCCGCCGGACTAAAGTTGGCTTCCTCCAATAAACTGTGAGAGATCCGCGCTTTCCAGGATGAGCGGAAGATAAAGCAGGCGCTGCAAAGGGAGTTGCGAAATCGGGTCGAGCCTGGCACGCGATGGTCGCACCGCTGATAAAGGCAATGACGCTTACGAAGAGAAGTACTACCGTAGACCGGAAGAGATCTCCCGGCTGCTAACCTGATACAGGTGCTACCGCTAAAGGTACAGGGCATTAGGGGGCGGAGTAACTACATCCTGCCCAGTGGTGCAGTGGCCCAGGTGACCTCGTCAGGTAATGCACGACCGCCGTCCCAAGGTGCCGCGGCTGCATCACCGTAGACGGTATGGCGAACCTGATCTACCAAAAACTTAGTGGAAGTGCACGCACTACTTGGTGCGTGCATTTCCTCTAGTATAGAAATGAGTCGTCCTGTAGAGACTTTGATTAACCTGCGTTACCCGGAGAATTTTTGCTATTTTAGGTTTTCTCCGATCACCAGCCAGTATGCAACGCCGATCTCCCGAATATAGTATAAATAATGTGAGGCTGCTATTTTTTTCCAACCGGAACTTAGAAGACTATAGTGACTCCCTCTATGACCTGGACTTAAGTATCGAAAAGTGGGGCGGAAAACAATATCCATTACAGAATGTTTGATTGCCACAAGCCCTGCATAGGGCAGTTGAATAACGGTCGAGAGTGAAACACTTTTTAAATAGACGAGGCAACCTCATTTTTTATGGGGGGTTGGATGGTAATGCACCACCTATTTTTATTGAGACATCTGCGCTCCCCTTTTTTCGATCATGGTCGATTTTTTATCCACCCCGGCATTCACCTTGTTTAAATTAGGAACCATGAGAACCAATTGAGGAGATGCCGGTCTGGGTCTCGAACACAGGCCTCCCAAATGCAAGGCAAAGGCTTTTGCCAATAAGCCATCTTGCTCGGTAAGTATTTACTGATAGAATACCAAGATAGGAAATTTGTATATGGTGAAACAGGAGTCAAGCACAAGCTCGAAACGCAAGAGCGCTACCGCAAGGCAAGATTTGTACATAAGATGCTGGCTGCAATGGGCAAAGCCAAACAGGCGGTGGATGAATTCCTGGGATAAATCATAACGCATGATTATGAGCAAGATCCACAAACCGCCACCGAAACTTTGCCGAAGACCTCACACAAGGGCATTTGCACGTATAATTTAACTTTCCGCATCATGGCGTGGAAAAACTGATAAGGACCATAACTCATGGAAGACTCAACGAAGATATCAAGGCGAAGCTCAAGAAAAGCGATCCACGTTGGGCGCTTTCAGGCAGGTGCTTCAACGCGGACGTGGCGGTCCGTCCTGCCGATGCGGTTGAATATGCAGACAAAATTCTGCCATCTGGAAGCTAATAATAGGCGCCCTTACATTATCGTACTATACGGTATGAACCTCATAATAAGATTACGCAGTGATGGCTGACATTTTTTAGGGTTCGATTCTGGGGCGCTTGAACTAAAGATCCTGCCTGACGAAGTAGAGGCACTAGTCTAGGCAACGGCTTCGCGTTGGTAATTACAGCCCGCACGAATGTCGCCTTTGAGGAAAATACCAAGGCAGCACTGGAAACGGTGAATGAGTGTTGGACCATTTACTTGAGTTGGATCAAAGGCCCTCTGCTTTACGGACCTTAAACAAACACAAAGAATTGACACATTTTTTGCGGGCCACCAAATTCCAATCAAGCAATATCTCAAATACCTAGAGGTGGAATTGAAGGCGGACCTTACGAGGTTTGTACACGTGAGGTACGTGAGGCAAACGTGGGGCCTTCTACAGTCTGGCCGCATCACTGTCCTTCCGATGGCGACTTTGAGCACGCATGTCTTTAAGAACGGCTTTAAATAAATCGTTGCTGTACAGAGCCTAGCGTGACGTAGCTTATCGGGTCGGGTCCACTTTCTTTAACTTTCCGAGTTTGACTGATTGAACTAAGATGTGTCTAGCAATTACTTTAACAATACGAGCTTCCTCAGTCCAAATCGTACGGCCCTACTATCCGGTTAATATGGATGACGTCTGTTGTTTCGTCAGCTGAGATGCCGTCCTGACAAATGGCTGTGCCAGCCGACTTGTTGCCGCGGTTGGATCAACGCGCTGAAGGCTGCACATCGAAAACTACCGCTAGAGTATGCTATCAATGCAATTCCACTGAATACTCTTTCCGCGCCTCCGGAAACCCCATATCCTCACTGTATCACTTGCTTTATGGGCGGCCACCGAGCGGTTAGCATGAGTTGTCTTCTTTATCGTGCGCAAGTTGGGAGCGCCATAGGCGTTAAGCTTGCCCACCGCCAGGAATGGCAACACGCACCATTGCACTACCACGGTAAACGAGGAAGGCAGTGACAGAAACGAGATTGGAGGTGCTCTTGTATAAGTTTCTTTCCATGCATAATTAGATTTCCAGATTACTAATTTCCATGTGTAAGTTCCTTCAGATCAATTTAAACTGGCGCAGCCCATGACCTTTTCGAGGCGTTTGTGCGTCAGCACCAAATAGGCACCTGTCTATCCTTCGAATCCAATTTTGCCATAGCACGCCGCTCGGCAACTATCTGCAGCGACTCTCTGGAAAAACCGTCATATTGTGGACTGGGCACAATCCCCTCCTTCCCGTAGTATGGATCAGATCCAGGGTTCATCTGGGCAAAGTTCTCCACTATTTTCCTGTTTTTTTCTAATATAATTTATTTCTATTATACGCGGTACACTTGTATTACAAAAATAGGTCAACCCCAGTGAACCACTGCCTAAAGGCACCGAGCCTAGCACCGCGGCCGCATTTCACAATGCACTTTAATGGATATTCTCTGCAGCAGAAATTCTCTTGCCCTTTTTTCATCCTTCTCACTTGCCGTTCTTTTCCCAATTTATCTCAGGAAACTTACTGTAGGTTCGCCCATGACCCCCATTGTTTCTATCGCAACTGGTTGTACTATAAAGGTTGCCTCTAACTCGCGATATTTCAGACTTTTTCGTTGCTCCGCAGCTGATCTCGAGGCTCGATTCCTGTAAGAAGGCGCCAGCGTGTCCCACAAAAAGGCCTTTCCGGAGGACCAGGGAACCAGCGTCATCCCGACTGGCCGTAGGGCTGAGCCCGTTGCCAGTCCAACTGGCTCTTTTCTGCAGGGCACGTTAGCGGAATGCGGTGCCTTTAAAATAACTTCGTTAAAGCGCGGCGTGGCGCGAATGTCTTGCGCAGCTCCTAAAACAGCTGAGGCCATGCTCTTCCCTAGGCGACACCGGTGCGTCGCAAAGGGTGCAAGCATGAGGCGCGCATACGGCCACCCCTAACCGCAGGCCAGAAACGATGCGGAGTGTTGTATTGTCCAGCATCGTCCCCAGCTGCAGCGAGGGAATGTCTTGTAGCCATTTGGCGCTTGATTCATTGAAGGCCAAGCCATTCCTAGAACGGCTCACGGAGTACAAACAAAAGGAATTCGCCGCCCGCCACTTCCCTGGTTGTATACTCTTGTTATTATCCCGAATAAATAGGGCTCTATCACATTTTTAGTCGCTTTTAGACGTCCTCTCGCGACAAAGTCTTTGAACCATCAATTCTGGTCATAGGAAACTTCAGCTCTCTAGATGAGAAGCACCCCAAACGACGCACCGGAGTGCCCTCCTTGCAGACTGGTTGCTCAACACCGCCTTAGCTTGATCAGCCACAACCAGCTGCCCGCGCTCGTTCAAGGAGCCCAGCACTAGTTTACGACCACTAAGAGCTTTACCGTAACCGTTGCATCATATGCAGCATACATCTCTTGCAAAGCGCGGTGGACCTCAGCGGTCAGAGAGTCCCGCATGTACTGCTCAAAGGCTAAATGGGTGCTAATCCGGGCTTATTTGTGAATTGCTCGCAGGTGGTGTCGTGAAGTTCCAGATTACTCACTTGTCGCAACGGAGGAACGAGCACTTGAGCTGAAGCATTACTACAGAAAAGCCTGGTGGCCTTCTTAATTGGGTTGTCAGGACAAACTTAATTGCCAGCCACCCTACCTTCCATTTAGCAAGACGCTTGAACTTGTCTCCGCCCCTTTTCGCGCTAGAAAGCGCCGATATTCTATAAGAGTTGACCCGATTACATCTCCGCGGTCACAGAAGAGGAAATGCTGTAAGCCGTCGAGCGCCTCGCCCTCGGCAAGGCTCTAGATTCAGACGGTATGCCCTTTAAACTCGCGCCACTTTTTGCGAACCAGCACGGGACTTGGCCGGCAAACTCCCTATAAGCCTCTTAGAGAAGGGCACGTTGTTGATAAGGCGAAAACGTGTCCATCTTGCGTTAATCCCAAAAAAATTTCTTCTGCTGACCAGCCAATACGTTTACTTGACTCGATAGCAAAAGTCGTTAAGAACATTCTACTGAAGCAACTCAATGCCGAGATCAAAGCTACGCATGCCCTCTTGAAGAGCCAGTTTGGCCTTTGGAAACACCGACCTACCCTGGAAGAGTTGAGTTAACCGCTGTTAACTGGCGGGTCATACAAGACACATCTTCTGGACAGCGCCGTCTTTGGGGTACCAGCCCGTCATCACCGCGGGTGCGCCACAAGGCTTTAGTATGGGCTGGGTTTTTTGGAAGTTGGCGCATGATAAAGTCGTGCGTCCTTTCCCTACTGACAAGGATACGATTATGCCTATGACGATGGCTTAACCCTACACGTGACGGTTCGCCTTAAAACGTTACTGGGAGCAGCAACGAACACAGCATTAGCCCTATTCCGAAGGTCGATGGAGCAGAATCATCCCCTGCAAGCCCGAAGCAAGCCGAAAAAAGACATTGTAAGCGTGATTGGTAAGCTTGCTTGCGTCCATGCCTTATCTTCGAGCGTTGGGGTAAGAACGTTTTTCAAGGCTCGCTTTGCCTGATCGTCGAGGTTTAAAGTTTCTGTCGGTAAAAGAAAGCCAATAAAGTCCTTACTACGGGCAAAACCTTTTGCATTTCCATTGCATGTTCGCATCTAGACGGGTTGAGCTGTAAGCCGCTTGATTGTTCGAAAGCTTTAAGGCCCTTGATCTCCCTAAGCAACGCTAAAAGAACGTTCATCAAAAAGTTTTTATCGTCGTGGTGGAATGGAGAAACCCTGAATATCACAAGCTTGACGCTTTGATGCAGAACCAGGCTGGGAAAAAGATCATTTTGCCACTAAGCTTCCTTGATTTATAGAAGCTTACTAAATTGCTTAAATGATTCTAATGGTGCTTCAATAATATAAGGTTTTGCCCATTTTTCCAAATACTTAAAGCACTTCACATTTTTCTCTATTGTGAAGTGGCGTCTGAACGCACATTGAAGAAATTTTTCTGTAAGGTGGTTATTCGACGGATTGAGCGCGTAGCTGAGGCACTTCCACCGGAGCAATTCGGTTTTAGGAGAGGCCGAGGCACCCGTGATGCAATCCATGTTCTCCAGTCAGAAATCGAGCGAGCTGTAGCACAACCCAAAGGCCATCTGTATGCAGTCTTTATTGACTGCGTCATTGCCTTTGACAAAGCCCCTCGCTATCTGCTGGTTGAAGCATTCCAACGAGCAGGAGTGGGTGGCTCTCTCCTGAGTGTAATAGCAAGTTTCTTTAAAAAGAACACCTTGTTGGTAGACGGTGAGCAGAGATTTGCAAAATTTAGGAACTCCGCAGGGAGACCCGCTAAGCTGCGTCTCGTTTACACTTCTTGCTGACCTTGTCGGTTACGTCCGACAGGAGTACCAAAAAGCCAAAAAGAAAAACACCATGAAGACCAAAGCCATGAAATTCAGGCGTGGAGGTCGTTTGGCTGCCAGAGACGTTATACGTTGCTGCGGCCAACCATTGGAGTTTGTTAACTCCTTCCAGTTTCTTGGTCTTCGGGTTCATTATAGGGGAACGACGTTCACAGCGCATGTAAACAAAACAGTACGAAAGGCACTTGTCTCTCTTTACGGGGAAGTAGGCAATGTCCGAAGACTGTCCGTTCTCTCAGCAGTGAGGCTCTTCATGCTTAAGATTGTTCCGGGGCTGATGTACAGTCTTGACAGGGTGTGGAATCATGCTGGCGAATTTAAACCAGCTTAAAAGGTGTTTTTCTTTATATATGAAGCAAGTGCTTTGCTCGCCTATCCGAGCAAGGAGCCGCTTTGTGTATCCCATGTCAGGCTGCCCACCGGCTGCTGAATCAATCCGACTAAGGCTGAAGATGCCGCGTACAGTACCTTACGAATGTTTTATTTCGGAGTGGGAAGCTAAAGTCGAACAGGCCAGACGGGAGGTCGGTGGTTTGGACGTTTTAAATGCCTTGCACCTTTGGTCTGGTCCTGCATCTGACAATCGCCACGTATACACGAGGTACATAGTGCATAGTTATCACTACCTGGTATGTTCAAACGCAACCTTTCATGAGGAGTACGAGTTGTGCACCTTCTGGTTCTGTCTGCAGAGGTGTGCCAAGTACCATGCAGTGGAATGCACTCAATTTGAGTGAAATAAACATAATTGTAATTGTATAGCATTTTTCAACGAAACCGACAGCTTATGTGACACCAGCAACTTTACTTTCGCATTTCAGACTACTTGCGGTTGGACAGGGGGATGCCATTTTGTAATCCGTCCTGTGAAGGTGCGTCGAGACCATGAGGGCCCGGCTGCTTCCCACCCGCTTCCCCCTTTCTCGTCTCGATCTCTCTCCCGAGAGACCCGCTCAAGCTTATCCCGCCTGGGCTAGTATGGCATAACATTATATGGCCCAAGCAACTCCCTTTGCCAGATAAAAAAAAATTTGACTCTTGACTTGAGCATATTAAAGGTTATGTTTCGTTAGTTATCGATAATATAAATAAATGTCCTATAAATAACGAAATTGCTCCACGGGCAATGGAATGACGCATATTTAGAGGATTTACGCTCTCCCGGTGTCTGGGTTTCGGCACACGAATTGTCTCTATGCATCTACACACTAAACTTTACCTAAATTTCTCTTCTGCTATTTCTTAGAACCTGTGTGAAAGTACTTCAACAAGGAGGCAGGTGTAATTAACGCATCCGCGTTGTGTGTGTAGTCGTATAGAATATTTCTGCAATGACTTCGCTTGTCGTTTACGCATTTCGGGCCATCAAGTGGTCCGGCTGCGCCAGCTCTAAAATGTTTTCGTTTTTAAAATATGCCAAGGTAGGCTAAGATGATCGCCAGTCCTCGCTTGATCACATTGTTATTTTAAGCAGTTTATTTACTGACTTAAGTTGCAACGTTTTTGACGTAATTTTGACTTTTTGACTTCTGGAACTGGCGGTGGCTAGTCCGAATATGGGTAACATAGTACGACAGTTGTTCGAGAGACTTGTCAAACCGAGGCCGTATGTCGGGTTTTAGAGCACGGGTCTAGATTTCCGATGCGTCTATCTGCTCTGTTAGTGCTCATCTCATCTCGAAGGAACTCATCTTGCTCTAAGTGTCGCCCTTCCTGCCCTTTTTCCTGGATCACACGGGAGCATTCCTAGATACTGCTCGATGAGCCTTGAGGATCATTACATCGGCAAAACGCTCAGTTTAATTAAACTGCCATTATGTAAATAGAGTTGTGTCCGCTAATACTGCAGAAGACTTTGTCTGTTTTAGAGTGTACAGCATATAATCTCTGCCGACACCGTTAGTCGTTTTTACTACATCAATTGACTCTTTCCCTTTGTCGATTTGCTTATCTGAGACTAAGTTTATTAAAAAGCCTAAACTTTTAGGGTGCACTAAAGTAGGCTTCGCTCCTTGTCTAAGTCACAAGTTCTGCTACATCCTATAGACGATAGCTTCACTGTCGCGTTATAGAAAAATAAAAAGAAACCCGCGGAGCAATCTAAGCATCAGAAATTACTGCATCTTGGTGAAACTGAGTGTGTTTATTTATTCTCTCTTCTCAACAACTAGGCTGTCTGAAACCTTTAACCTGAGTGAGCTTAAATCCAACCGATATGCGTACAATGACTACCACATATGACTCAAGGCTGGCAGCCTTTAGTTATACTTTTCTTTGCTTCATCCAGGTTCAAACAACTCACTTACCCGCAAAATTAGACCTGTGCATATGTAAGAATCTCCGACGATAGCACCCTTCTTCTTAATTACTCGACTCATAATATCGAGCAGTTTTGGCCCATGTCGAAAGACACCCCTTACCGAAATGACGCGCGGGGCCAGCTTTCGAAACAGATTGCTCTTTGGATCCTGAAGGCCAAAACGCAAAGAACAAAACGTCAGTAAAGTATCTAGAGAATTATACTGCATAGTAGAGATACTCAAACGCTTGAGCCACCATTAAATCAAATAAACAGCTTTCTCTTAGCAGCTTCTGCTTCGATGTTTGCCGTTTAGCATTCATGAAGCCAGAAATGCATGGGAACTTGTGTTCTGGTCCACAAAAATAAAAATACTAAACACATAAATTTAGCATTCGTTTTATACTAAAAAAATAAACGTTTATCCTGTAGCACACACATTTACAGTGGTCGTTCAGACTTGCGCTGCATGGGTATACTTACCGTGAACATCTCCAGTAATGACGTTCCTTCTTCGCTGTACAAACGGACCTTCTTGAAACGCAAAACGTCGGAGAATGTATTAATGTAGTCTTCCGTGTTCTTGATGGTCATCGACGACGTAAGTTCGGAGCTAAGGAAACTCATAAAAGTAACCGACAGAGCAAGGTAAAAGCTCAAAACACATATTCGGTACCAGTTGCTCCGACGTTCCGGATCACCTAGAGAGCAAGTAAATGGGCAGTTAGCATATTACTAAATAGAGTCGGGTTTCTCGTCATTGGGGAAGTTAGTTGAAGTTAAAAACGCCTCTCCAAGAGAAGATTAACGTCCGTAGTAATAAAGATGTCTATCATGGCGACGGTCGATCGAGTTCATAAGCTTTATCGTGGACATCAACAAAGGTCAAATCCTACAAATTCCCAGACGCTTAATCACGAGTAAAGCTCATTTGCTTACTTTGGGGAAATAGTCGGGAGAACATGTCCCATAGAAAGCTGAAATATGACCCGGGCGGCGTATCCTCAACCTGTGGACTGATAAACCTGAAAACCAATTCAAAATTATTACATAGAGCCATTGCAAGTATAATTTTAAAGATAACCAGGAAATGCCAATTTCAAGACCATGTTGCTAGTGATCTTGTTTCCTACTTATCTGCGTAACTCTTTACCTCGTCCTAACTATAACCTAATGCCAATAATCAAATATTTGCCCTCATTGTGCAAAATTGGCTCAGGTCTCTAAGTTTAGACATTTAAATAGATGTTTTGTTGGAATCTTTTTTAATTGTTAGATCACGTTTCGATACTGCTACAATTGCATTAGACGAGTTTATTAAGTCTTCAAACGGCATTAATTTTCGCTTACTTTGAAAATATATAGAAGGTGTTTGAAATGCATATATCGACCCAACATTCAAATAGTTGGCGCTGATCGACATGTATATATATATATATATATATATATATAACGTAAATATGGTTATTGAAGTGTAATACAAATGAACAAATTTAAAATCTGGTACACGTAGGTGTAGTTCTAAGTTGTTTAAGTGTCTAAAAACAAATAAGTAAATATAGCTGATATATGATATAAATTCACGAAGGTACACAGCCAGTGACAGCAATAACGACGACGACGACGACGACAACAACAACAACAACAATCGGGGTCTGGTGACGAGCCAGCGTATAATTGAGTTAGAAACGAGATTGCAATGCACGCGGCTCGGGTAGACCCGTCACCAAAAAGATGGCGGGGCGGTATTTCCTAATAGCCTTTATGTCCATACTTAGCCAGGAGCCAGCAGATCAGTGGCAGAATCAGGATGGCGGCCGTTACCGACATCCACACGTCGAGTTGAAACGCCAGCACAAAGTTGAAGGGATCGATCATCTGTTCGGCCGATAGAATGTACATATATAAACGACAGAAAGAATAACACCATTAGATTTATTTCATTTTGTGGTTACAGTGGAATATGAATATCTAACTACCCTTGGGCTTGTGAGGGGTGCTACTAATCGAGCTTATCCTCGAGGCAGCCCCTCATTGTGCCCATGACGAATAACGACAGAATATACATACGTGTATACAGGGTCATTCAGGGGTTTTGTACTTCTTTCGAGGTTTGATAGAGCTCGGCAAAAAAATGTTTTTTCCCTATGGAGGGAGGGCGCGGAAACGTCTTGTTTAGAAGAGAGAGTGAAATTTCTAAAAATAGTTATTCAGCTTTTTTCTCCTACATAGTTGTGCGAAATCTACGTTTGACAGGGCCATTCGTATCAAAATGTACTTCTTTCGAGGTCTGATAGAACTCGGCAAGAAAATAATTTTTCCCTATGGAGGGAGGACGCGGAAACGTTCTGTTTAGGAGTGAGGATGAAATTTATTAAAGTCGTTATTCTGCCTTATTTTCTTCTACATAGTTGTACAAAATCTACATGTGCGGGAGAACCATGAAGCCGAATACTAGTGTGTTCGGCGGAAAATTCTGCATAATCTGAATGAATTATTTTCTTGCCGAGTTCTATCAAACCTCGAAAGAAGTATATTTTGATACGAATGACCCTGTATATAGCGCAAATAAATAGCTGTGATGAGAGGTGATTAGCAAATTACTAAACTTTCAGTGAAAGCCATCGCCAATACGGTGCTGCTGCTGGCTGCAGCTGGAGTTTTTGTGAGATCCACGAAATTGTCTTCCTACGGTATAGCCGTATTGTATTTTAGAAAACGGCAAATCTTCCCTCATTTTTTAGTGCAATGTCATTTTCATATTGTCGCCTCGAACACCACAATCGGTAACATATTGTCTACGATAGACACTGCCCGAGCAACCTTTGCTTGACCAGCTTATAATGACGGCAATGTCTACAACAAACTGCAACATCACAGCATTTTTTTTCTATGCAATAATCATACCCGGCCTAATGTCATGATGATATCCCTATTTTGCTTCACATTAGACGCTTCACACGAAAAAGACCATTTAGGAAATGCAAACTTTACATGTTGCACTCCTATTCTGGACTTTTTCATTATTTACTGAAGTGTAGTTTAAACTTTAACGTGCTTGTCATCTTGGAGAATTGCGCATGACCCCTTACATATGGTACCGTGTTGCCGTAAAAACGCTTTACATTTTTGTTTGTATCTTTGCGCTCTATCTATTAAAGTTTCACCCCGACGCTTCTTCACCACGAAAACCACTTAAAAACCGTTTGTTAACCTAGCCTCATCTCTTCGTTCATCTATGGCGTTAGCAACGCCTATGTGATTTAGTGGGGCTATTGCAGAAGTTTCCACGCTTGTATTCGTTCTTCAGTAGCGAGTCTCCACTCGCTTAGATATGTAGATGTCACACTTTGCCGTCACACTGAGTAGCTGCCGTTTTTCTGTTTCTTCTAGAAGTTTTTGCCTCTTCTTGAATGGTCTGGATTCTTGAAGTTTTAAGTACAGTCTATTCCAAGGTTGTGAGTTCATACCAAGAAGACCATAAACTTTAAGTATGGCCTAGTGTTCACAAGAAGGACCTTAAGACAAGCCCATGTTTACAATGCTTGAACGTTTTAAATAAATAAATACTACTTGCAGCTGCGCAACTACTCGACGATTTAGATCCGTAGATTTACTAGGCATTTATTGGCATGACGCCCCCTTTAGATTTTCAGGCCACTCCGTGCCTCACTCCAATTTCCTTTTGCGTTTTGGTAGTACTATTAGCGTGAACAAAGATGTGACTTTTACTACAAATTTAGGTTTATTGTTAGTTTTAGATTCATATGACTAAAAACTTTTCAGAATGAAGATAATGTTGTTTTTAATATAAAGTTGTTCCGACTAAATGGGGATCCTATATTCTATAAAGTGTGTTCTAATAAAAAGGTGCGAAACAACACTGTGGGTATAATTGAAGCCTTTATCCAAACACGTAAGTACCACGGGTCTGAGCACGACCATTCTACTATTGCAAAATCTCCTGTTCCGCGATTTCCTGCGGCTGAGTCAAGAACCAGTCCGCCATTGTGTTCTTCAGTTGAAGCGCCTTCCTTGAAGATCTCTGTCAGCAGACCAAACTGATGAAAGTCGCAGGGCAACATGGCCGGGCTATACAGCGGATGCTCAAACTGCTCCTACTTGAAGTTGGCCAGTATGCCAGTACACTTTGTGTGATCCTGGACGCGTGTAAACGCGCGTCATCGCGGCGCAGAATCACTCCCTTCGTGAGCAGCCCAAGTCATTTACTCTTGATGGCGCTGCATAGGCTATGCAGTTAGATACTTTGTCTAACAGTGCACGTCACCGTTACTGGGGTATGTATGATCGAGGAATTCGATGAGAATCGAGCCTCGGACGTCGAAAAAGACGGCGAGCATCAACTTGCCTGCAGATGACACATGGCTTTAAATGCTTGAGGGAGGGTTACGACGCATGTTTTGATTGCATGCTGTCCCGCTCATGTCTCCGGCTCAACGTGATGTCACCAATTCTCGTCACCGGTGACGAAGCGCTCCTAAAAGAGCGGAGTCTTTATTATACCAGAACAGGTGCTAGCAAGCTCCACGACGTCTCCTCACCCGCGCGCGGCGAGCCGCGCTTGAGGGGCAAGCCGCCCCGCAACACGGCGCGGAATACAAAAAGCTGCGAGCCTGCCTGCGTAGGGAAATCTGCTTACGCAGAGAGCCTAGAGCCTTTCTCAGAAGAGCTAGAGGACGACCCCTGGGGCCGCCCGTATAAGATGATGCGGGGCTTTCCCTCCTTTAAACAAAGGGTGGAGCTTACGTCGGAGGAAAACCCGGAAGCAGTCACGGCACTCTTCCCGCGGCACTCGCCCTTTGACCGAACCCCGTACTTAGAAGACACAGGGGAGTCTGGGGACAGCGTACTAGAGGCGTTTCCCCCCCAGCGGGGAAACGCCTCAAGCCGGGAAAGGCACCGGGCCCAGGCGGGATCCCCGTTTTTGCGGTTGGGCTATTGCTAAAGAAATACCCAGAAGCGGTGGCCGCCGCGGGCACGGAGATGCTTCGGACGGGCTTGTTCCCTGTCGCATGGAAGGCCGCGGAACTCGTGCTAACCTAAAGGCCCCGGCATATGCCTTCTCGGCTCCCTGGCCAAGGCCTTCAAGTCCATCGTCAAGGCACAACTCCAAGAGTTCGCGGAGGAGAACGGCCTCTTTTCCGAGACCCAATATGGGCTTCGAAAAGGTCGCTTCACCAGTGCAGCGATAAAGAAAATCCAACTAAAGGCCAAAAGCGTCCGCAACTCTCCGCCCGGACGCCGAGACCTATTTTTAGCAATACTACTGGACGTGAAGAACGCTTTTAATAGCCTCCCGCAGAGAGTCATTTTCGATACTCTCCACAGGAAAAGGGTGCCCTTTTACTTAAAACGGAGTTTATCAATCTACCTACATGACAGAATCATCCATTCACATAACCAAACTTTTAACATGACCACAGGGGTGCCACAGAGCTCAATACTAGGCCCCCTGCTATAAAACATCACGTACGATGACGTGCTGCGGCTGGGGGATCTCCCACTTGGGGTCAAACTTCTCGCCTACGCTGACGAGCTGGTCCTCACCGTTCAGGCCCGGACAATGGGCCAGCTTGAGGCGAGTGCGAATGAAGCTCTCTTCGACATTGCGCACTGGATGCAAATAACGGGGCTTACCCTGGCCCCCGCTAAAAGCAAAGCAATTCTCCTGGTGGGTCGAAGAGGCTTGCCCCCGCCGCACTTTGTCCTGGAGGACCAGGAGATGGCACAGAAGATCGCCAATAGTTTCGCGTGCCTCATGCCAAACACCTACGGCCCTAAACAAACAAGAAGAAGGATTATTATGTCCGTAGCCGAGTCAGTCGCCCTATACGGGGCTCCGGCCTAGCCTACCAACGCTCTGAAGACCAAGGCAAATAGAGCCCGCTTACGGCGGGCTCAACGGGTCGGAGCCCTTAGGGTCACCATGGCGTACCGCACGGTTAGCACAGCGGCGGCGCTCGTGCTCGCGGGCACTATTCCATGGGACCTGAAGGCTTAAAAGCGCCGCCGCCTGTGGGGCGACTAGAGCCTTAAGAAGGAAAAGGCACGGCAACACACATTGCAGCTATGGCAAGGGGAGTGGGATGACCTGGCGGATGGGGACTCAGGTGCCAGTCAAAGCAAGCTGGTCCCTAACATTAGCTGGTCCCTCACCTTCCACACCACCCAGATTTTTGACAAGGCACGGCGACTTTCAGTCGTACCTATTCAGGATCGGGAAGGCCCCCAGCCCCACGTGCGTCCACTGCGGCAATGGACTCGAGGAAACTCCAGAGCACACAGCCCTGGCGTGTCCCGCATGGGCAGGTTTGATGCATGCGTAAGCAGTGTCCAGTCAGTTGGGGGACGGGGACATGACTGGTTTTTAGTGGGTTGAAGCCCCACACTACCGGCCCACACTTGCAGGGACTTCCTGCCGTGGTGCCCGTGTGTAGAACCACATTTTCCAATTAGTCCTCTACAACAAAAAATAGCTCCACGCGCAATTATTCCTGTATGCCAACCTGTCGCACAATTGTTCACTCACTAGGCCCCGCCATCAATGTTAACCTTCACATTGGAACACGCCGATCACTTCTCACCAAGTCCTTCATCTTGTCGATAAGCTCGGTCGTGATTACAGTGTTTGCTCAGTTTGGTCTCGGGTCATCACTCAATGACTCCCGGCCGTCATGAAAACTGGCACTCCACGTTACCACACACACACAACAGTATTTTTGTCCCTTCTGCCACGCGCATGCGCACAGCCACGCCGGATACTCCATTGTTACTCTTAGATGTCGCGCTGTTCGTCTTGTTATCCCAAAGCAGGGTATTCAAGTTTCAACTAGTTGAGTTGCTTTGACGCTTTTTTACGTTTGAACACCTCTTGTATACGAGAGGAAGAAAACTCGTTTCGTCGAAAGTCAAACTATAGATACAGCTAGGATTTTAATGTTCTTTATCAAACGCATCATTGTTAGCATTAGACATATTGTTTATTTCGCAATAATTTTGCATTTCAAGATGGTACATAAATACAATACAATCATCATTATATACAATTTTAACACTTTAGCGACCGTCCCACCGGGCAAGAAAGTGCAAAGACCGATGCGACTGGCAGCTCGCTGCGTGGTATTTAGCGCATACCTGCGAGCAGAACCGGCAACGACATTGATCGCCAACTTGGTGAAATCCTTGAGTCGAACACACTAAGTGATGATAGCCATGTACAATGTACCTTGTGTACACGTGCCGGCTAGAGCATGCCATTCCTTCCCAAAGCTCCCTGGTGAGGTACACATCTAACTGCGCTACCTCAGCCGAGGCCTCGGTCACTTTTCCCTGCCACTCCAACAAAAATTGTTGAAGTGGCATTGTAATAGGTGACTTAAGCCTGACTCTGATTATTTCCACTGCCGGTCCGCAACCCGCTAGCAGGTACACAAAGCGATTCCTTGCCGTCCGCGGCAAGCAAAGAACGCGCTTCATATATATTGTGAAGCATCTTTCTAGCTGCGCAAAATTTGCGGCGGAAAGATGGCCCCACACCCTGCCAAGGCTGTAGCTCAACATTGGCACAATCTTAAGCTCAAAAAGACGCAATGCAGCACTCAGAGACAGTCGTCGAAGATCTCTCACCTCTGTGTGAATAGAGGCAATAGCCGCCCGACACCTGTCGCCGATGTGCTTTGTAAAGGTCGTTCCCGTATAGTGCAGTCTCAGACCCAAATACGGGAAGGAGTTGACAAACTCCAGCGGTTGGCCACAGCAGGGTATTACGTCTGCTGCAGCCAATCGACCCCCACGGCGAAACTTAATGGCTTTCGTCTTCGGCGAATTTATTTGTAGGCCCCTACGGTGAAGGTAACCTTCTACGTCGCCGACAATACGACGAATGGCACCGCGGTCCCGGTGGGCCACTACTATGTCATCCGCGTACATAACAACGACGACGTTTCTAAACTCCTTCCGCACGTGGCGGGCTAGGTCTGCAATGAGCAAAGAGAAGGCTAGGCAACTGAGAGGGTCCCCTTGAGGGGTCCCTACGTTTTGCCTCAGCTGCAAGGTGCCTTCGCCCCTTATGTTTACTTCAAGGCGGTCTTCAGCAAAGAAGCTGGAGAGCACTCGTAGAAAAGAACCACCCACCCCAGCATGTCGAAATGAATCGACTAGTAAGTTACGGGGAGCTTTGTCGAAGGCCTTGACACAATCAATAAAGACGGCGTACAAGTGGCCCCCGGGCGCAGCCAACACCCGCTCAACTTCCGACTGGAGTACGTGGATCGCGTCCTGTGTACCTCGACCCTTCCTGAATCCGAATTGCTCCGGAGGTAGGGTCTTTTCCACAGTTGGAAACACCCTCGAGATAATCAACTTGGCGAAGATTTTCTTAAGAGTGCGTTCCGACGCGATACCCCGGTAGAGATTTGGATCGTCCACGTTGTCACCGTATTTGCCCTTGAATAGCAGAGTAAGCCTGGCCTCGTGCCAAACCTGGGGTATGTGTCCCCCGCTGAGTATCTGATTAAACAGATTACACTGCTCCCCTGCTAAAACATCAGACGACTCAGCCCAGTGTTCGTAATAGATCCCATCAGGACCACTACTCTTCCTCTTGGGCAACCCGCGCAAGATCTGCACCACTTCTTCCACCGTAAACGGCGAATTCATGCAGTGCTGCTCCAGAGTGAGCGGTCGCTCAATAACTGGGTTAGGCGCGGGGGCGTTTGCATCGAGCAGAAGCGCACTAAAGTGCTGCCGCAACTGCTCCTTTGTCATGCTGTGCATGCCTTTGCTCAGCCGGCGAACAATGTAGACATGGGGTTCGCGCTCTGCTCTCTGAAGCATGCGAAACTCCTCCTCCTCATCATACCGGCGCTTATTCTCCGCGAGCAGTTTCTTGTAGGTTGCTCTATGTCGGCTATAAAGCGCCCTACGATCAGCAACTATCTGGGGGTCGGGGTGCAGAGCCCGTGCTCGGCGCAGGAGCCCCAACACTTCCCGACGTTTTAGGTAGCAGGCCTGTGTAAACCAGGGCCGCGCCCGTCTTTTTCTGTACTTCTTCTTGACTACAGCCGCTTTGACAGTGGCCTCCAAAGCGTGGTTGCTTTGTTCAATGTCAGAAGTTGATCTCAGGAGCCGTAATTTGCGCGTTAATACACGCAAATCTAGCTGCCTAGACAAGTACGTTGTCGGCTGCCGCCGCGGGGCGCGCCCCTGGCCAGGCAGACACAGAGACGCTAGCACCGGCAGGTGCTTCCGTGCTGGAATATTAAGGACCTCGCATCCCTGAAATTCCGTCGGATGTTGAAGGTTATGAAACAGGAGGTCGATAGTGCTTCTTCCACTTTGGCAAACGTACGTGAATTTATCACGCTCATTCGCGCAATGCAGGCCTCTATTCTCTAGAAGCGTAAGAAGCACGTCGCCCTTCCTGTCGGTGGCGCCACTATCAATACGACAGTTGAAGTCGCCGCCGACCAGAGTGGGTAGCTGGAGGTTTAGACCCGCTAGACCAGCACTGATCGCATCGGCAACCTCAACGTCATCGTAGTGAGGTGGCAGGTAGAACAATGCGAGGTTGAAACTACCTGAGGTGAGTGTCATGCAAAACTCACTTCGACACACACATTGCATTCGGGGTGACCCTGTTCGTAAATAGATTGAAAGTCCACCTACTGGTCTTCCCCGCCCTCCGTCTGGAAGACTCGCTAGCAGATGAAAACCTCGCATCTCATCGAGATGCAGTTCCACTCGCATAAAAGTTTCCGTCAAGAGTACAATGTCCACACCTTCAAACAAACGTTCTGGTGCTAGCTGTAAAGCCCCAGATAAACCTTCACAATTCCAAAGCAATAATTTGCAGCTGTGAGCAGCATGCAGCTGCCTTGGCAGAAGGCGTCATTGCTGTCTAGCTGTTAAGCCATGCCCGTCAGTAAACTCTTCGCATACCCTAGCCTGAGCCGGCGGAGCCCCCAGCCAGCGCCGGAAACTCACGCCTTTCGGCCAGAAGGCGCTACTTGAAACGTTACTAAAGTCACTATCACCAAAGGCCACGCAGAAGACGGAGTCCGGCCGGGAAACTTTGAGTTTCCAAATAGCACGCACTACAGTATGTCTCCCGGTTAGCCAACCACGCAGCTGTTCTGCCGACGTTTTCCGGCTGAAGCCCTCCAAACGGAGAGCTCTCATGGGCAACACACGGTTTTTACACAGTGTTATCTCACCCAGGTCTACTTCAGCACTTCCTGCTCGAAGAGGACGGTGCTTCCTATTCGCGTTAGTTTCTCGTTTTTCTGCTGCCGTTTGCTTGTGAAGTTGAGAGGCATCGCTCGGCCTCGGCCCCAGGCGTCCATCCTGCTTCTCTGGGCTGTTGCTGGTCGATCCACCACTTTCACTCGCAAGCTTTCTCTTCTTTTTTCTTCTTCTCTCCACCAGCTGGAAGCCTTCGTTGTCCAGCTGATCTACGTTGGCTGTCTCTGTACAGTCCATTGTGTCGACAACCGGCTCGCGCGGCTGCAGCGGAGTGGTGATGTCACTTTCTGCTGCCGGCGCCGGCTTCGCCTTCTTCTCCAGCTTCTCCCGCTGTCGTTGCTGCCGCTCAGCCGCTCTCTCTTCCCGCCGTTGTTGGCGCTGTTGATCGAGATCGACAACACTCTTGGCGACGTCTGTAGGAGGCGTCTGCTGCTGCGGTTTCTGCACTCGCTGTCTCTGCTTCCCCTGACACTGTTGTTGCTGTTGGTTTTGTTTACCAACAGTACAAGTGACGGTGGGCGCATCTGAGACGTTCGAATCAATTACGGGCTTGGCGGCAAGTTTTGAGCTGCCGCCAGTGCCCTGTGCCACTTTGTGCTGTGCCACCTGCTTCTTCGTCTCGATTTCTACTCCCGATGTGCTTACGCTGCTCCCGGTGGGACGGGAACGAAGCTCGGAGACCAGTTGTTCAAGCTCCGACACTCGGATTGTATTTGCCGCCGCGAGACGGCTAATCCGCTGCAGGATCTCAAGCAGGGCGCCGTTTGGGCGGGCGCCTTCCAGTTCAGGACATCCAGGGCACCGAGCGGGCTGGTTTGCCCCTACATCGGTGCGCGGTGATGAGCACTTCACATGGGCTACACCCACAAAACAGGTAGGACACTGGGTCCACTCACACGAGCTCTTTATCACGGAGCTACATACAAAACACAGCGCACTGTTGGGCGCCGCCATCTTGTTTTAAACGTATCATTGTGTGTATTTTGAATTTTGAATAGTCACTTTTTGAACAGCATGAAACTATTTATTTGTGATGTTACAAAAATTATCTAAAGAACGGCCTCCAGTCATTTACATTCTGCAACATCTGCAAAGAACGCTTGAACCGCTCATGTTCGAACGTACCGGTAAACGCCGTCCGAATGGTTCTAGCAAGGGCTGGCAACCTAATGATGAATTAGCATTTTTGTATTATTTGATTTATCTTTTTCAATTTGATTCGTATTTAACAGTGTTTCACTTATGAATGTATATGCAATAATTGCAACAATCTATTAACTCGAGGCTCCTTAGTGTGCAGCCCACTGAACGAGGAAATGCAAAGACCGCCGATCCGTCTGACAGTTCGTCGTGTAAAGTAAAGTTTTCGGTTGACCCTCAGCCAAGATTTAACGTCCACGGAACTGTTTTTCACATTGCTTCATAGACGGACTCCCATAAATACAAATGTGCGACGGTGGGGCTCGAACCCGCGCACCTATGTGTCTCCTCCGGTTGCGAGGCGCAGACTTACGCCACCGGGCTGGACTGTCGTATGGTACAGCGCAAGTATGACCGTAAGTGGCAATCGTCCCCGACCAGGTGAAATCCACAAGTGGAACATACCAGGTGGTGGTAGCCGGGCACAATTTATCTTGTGTACACATGACAACTAGTGCATGGCATTCCGTCCCATAGAAACGTGATTAATCTGCATGGGCAACCTCTTCTATGGCTTCCGCCCCTTTACCTTGCCATTTTTCTACAATTCTAAGCTCAAAATATTACACTACAATACTTTAGGGCAGCCTTCGAACAACGAATTTATTATACTTCGTCGGCAAAACTTGACCGCTTTCGTCTTTTGTTAATTTACTTAATCGTCTGCAACATCTGCAAATTTTAAGAACTATGCTTTCGGACTGGCATATACACTGCCACGGTTCTCTCTGCAATGTCAAGATCATCTTCGTATTTATATACCCGAAACGCTTTTCTAATCGTGGCGTATACAATGTCCTGCCGCTGCTTACCTTCGCAGGTCTCCAGGAGAGCAGGCGATATGATGAGACCTCGGCGAGAGCTGCGTCGGCAACCGAAAACCGGTCGGGATCTAAAGTTGATGGGCCCAAAAAGACGTCGATCTCCTATGAATAAAAGCAAGGAAATTAGCGATAAGAGTCGGCATCCGCCGTAATAACTTAGCGCAATGGCTCAAAATATCAGCGTAAACAATTTTAATCTGCACACAGCGACATTTCGACGGTTAGGACGACTAGAGAGGAGTTTTACAATTCAGTTTAGACTTAAACTAATTGACACGTACGCTAAAGCGGACGAAGCCGGAAAGTTGCAAGCTCCGGTCATAAACATACACGAGATCTAGGTGTTTCTTCAACGCAGAACAAAACTTGCTACCATGCGAAATATAGGTTGCGTACGGTTCGCTGCATTGTGTAAAGTTTGCGCTACCCAACCAAAGTTTTACTAGGTTAACATGCTTGAACTCTTACACCCTTGTTTGCTTCTTATTATCCTCTTAAAGCTGAAATACTGTGCTTTTGAGTCTTTAAACGTTTAAGCTGAGTTGTGCCTACATAAAAACGATTTATTTTTCATCACTGTCGTAAAGTGTTCGACTGCTGTTACCTCTCTTTGGATCTTGCCGAGCATCCCGTCAAAGCTGCCATTTTCATTCGCGACACCAAAGGGCAAGTCTTGCGTTGACACGACCGATATCCTGTGAATGTCCAATTACCGTGAGCAGAATTTTTTTTTACGCTCTGACAACCACATTTTAGATGCTCGTAATGGGCTAAGTTGCCTGTGGCACGATATCGTCTAAATGCATCTATCGTCATCGCGTTTTCGTACTGGAATTATATAGGCTTTCGCTAGCAGAGGTATATAGCAGCAAGGCAATGACAACCACGTCCAACAAATTCAACCAGCACGGCCAGGGCTCGAACTAGCGATGTTTTGCTAACCGTGGTCGCCATGGCAACGCCCCGTTTCGAACGGTGCGTTGGCCGCCTAAGCCCCCGCCACTACAATGTGCTAAAAAATGCACGCATAAACAGTAGATGCATCAGAGAATAAGTTACGTCAGCTAGATGCATAAACGCATCAGCGTGTGTTTGCATACACCATTTAGAAGATTTTTCTGAGAACGTGCGCCGTAACGGCATGGCGGTAGAACTATGTCCTAGTCAGAGCAGGTAGTCATCAGTTGTCAAAGCGAACTAAATCTCATCTTCGAAGCATATCCAACTTCGGAGCTACTCATGCAGCAAGGTAAACATCTATTTGGCAATAATTATTTATACTGTTGAGCTCATTCTCCAATATTAAATAGATCATTGTAAAAATAAATCCAAGTCCGTCAAATTAAGACTAAAGTAGCTGGTAGCGTTGCTGGAATTGATGTCGTAGTAGAAGTTTTTGCGGAACGCGGTGTGCATTTACATCGTTCAAAACAGCCATACATCGTGCAGAAGTGGACCTTCCAAACGTATAAAGCATGCTACGTGAGCATAAGGCGACGATACAAAATGTATGATTCATTCTAATGAACAGTGTCATTTCTAATTTGATGAAAACGTGGATTGATTAACGACGTTGTTCTCTCAATTGTGTTGTGGTTTACAGTATACAGACACGGGTATTCTACACAAAAGGTACCACTACGCTTGGCGACGTACGTACTTGTACCCGGTGATGGACTGCAGGCACTCAGCTAAGGCCGCAAAGGGGCCATAGGCAACGACGAAGTCGCCCTGCCGTTTCTGACGAATAAATGGTACGAACTACATTCGTACGAAGACACGCGAGAACCAGCAGCAACAGCGGCAGTCCAATGGCGGTGATTGGGGCAGTGCCGATAACCAACGCCGATAGACAAATGAAAGGCGCACAGAAACACAAACACACACAGTGTTAACCGAGTGACACAATGTAACGCTTGTTGAGCCTGCGACACACTGCAAGTAAATGCATACTTACGACTGTCACCTGCACCCGCCGTTTAGCGGTCGCGTCACGCAGAGCCGCCGCCCGCGCTTGGCGTGAAGTAGCCAAATAAATGTCTAATACTGCTCAACATTTGCATGGCCTACATGCGGCCGCCGCACGTAGAGCGCAAAGTGTTAACCAGTATTGGAAAACGTGTTAAACAGTATAGTAGAAAGCAAGCGTCTAACGACGATACGCAGACTACAGTACGTAAACCCGATAAAGCGCACATAATCTTCAAGCAAGCTGCTCTATTGTGTTAGTTGCTTGTAAGTACCAGTTATCTTTCTGATAGCGTTGAACACACGAAAATCTGCGTGGCTCACGTGGTTCACAGATAGCATCTTTCATGTGCCATACCTAAGCACGTATCATAGTCATTTGTGAAACTCGGTGTTCATTTTAGCCAGTCCGCTCTTCTGAAGTTCAAACAAGTCCTTCTCAGTAGGATTTCAGCTTCTAGAGCTACAACGAGTGATTTATTTGAGATGGAGTAGATCATTTATGCGTGCGCTTAGTCTCGGTATTTCCCCCGGAAAACCTTAACCACTTCGCAACCACGAATAGGGTGGCGTTTGTTTTTCTCTAGAAAAACTGTTTTTTTGTTCTCTATAAGAAGGCGTCTCGAACTGTCACAACTGGCTGAGAAGCATAACGAAACCATCCGCACAGGGATAAGAAGGTTCCCGTCGGTTCGCCGCGCATTTAAATTTTAACAGCTGCTTAGCTAAAGGGAGTTAACGTTACATGGCGCTATATAGACTAAATCTGGCGTGACGTGCAGGCTTTATCGAACTACGCTGTTGTTTAAGTATTCCTTGGACGCTTTTGAGGCAATGTATGTCGTATGCATGTAGAACGATGCATTATCTCATTATAGCATATAGTGATATGAAGAATTGTAAAGCTCGTTAAAGCAAATATTTTTTTTTCCAGTGGGGCACACTTGGAGAAATCTTGTTTCGAGTGAGAGTGAAATAACTAAAATTTGTGACACTGTGTGCAATAGTCGCGTACCGAAGGTGCTCCGTCGTGCTGGAACCACATTCTCTCGCGATTACCTTATCGAGCGCCTTTCCATATACCTGGTAATGCTTCACCCAGAAATGTATAGTATACTTCTCCATTTAACTCGTTAGGAAGTATTTGTGGGCCAATGAGATAGTTGTTCATTAAGACATTAGCCCACAGATTCATGGAGAAACGCCTCTGGCCTCCACGCTGATGAATCATATGCGGATTTTGACTTGCCCAATAATGGGTGATGTGCATCTTGTTTCGTGCAAGCTTCATTGGTGAAAAACAGAGCAGAAGCAGAGAACTCCGCATTGGCTTCCGCTTGCCGCATAAACCAGCTACAGCATACAACCAGTCGCTCGTAATCTGCCTCCAGCAGAGCTTGCAGTCGGTACGAATGTAGTCGTTCAACTCGTAGTACCTTGTTGACGGTACTGCGACTCGCACCAACCTTTCAGGCTACTCCCATCCTGCTTGCTGAAGGACGATCAGCTATTGCTTGAAGGATGCGCTCTTCCATAGCTGGTGCTCTTGCTACCAACTCTAGCGAATGGTTCGTGGAAGCACCTTCGAGCAGCTAGTTCAGATAATAAACAGTTGTGCGTGCTTCTAGAGCTACAACGAGTGATTTATTTGAGATGGAGTAGGTCATTTATGCGTGCGCTTAGTCTCGGTATTTCCTCCGGAAAACCTTAACCACTTTGCAACCACGAATAGGGTGGTGTTAGTTTTTCTCTAGAAAGACTGTTTTTTTGTTCTCTATAAGAAGAAGACGTCTCGAACTGTCACAACTGGGTGAGATGTGAAGTATGCTTACAGAGGCTCTTAAGTTGGAGACAAAGCTCGAGAAAGCAGATGCTTCTAAGACGATGACAGAGGCACTTAGTCACAGAGGTCAATGCACACAGCCATCGGCAGCCGGCATGCCGTAAATCAGCAGCAGATGCAAGATGGAGGTAAGCGTCAAGGAAATTCGGAAGGAGAAAAAGTAACAGCGCGCATCAGGGTTGCATAGGCTCGTGGCTGAGGTAACAACTGAGCTGGTCACTGGTTAAAGAGAATTGGCCCATAGGGCTATATAGCAACACCAATAATGTTCAAGCTAGCATTTTGATAAAAAAGGGGATGAGCGCAGCAAATACTCGTTGCCCGCCTGACGCCCCAATTCCCGGCGGTAACCCGAGTAAAGGCCGTCAAATCTGGAAACGTCGCTTCTAGCCCGGGATAAGGGGAAAACGGACATAACTCCGAAAAAAAATAGCAGAGATCACTAGGATTCTCATGATCTGAACAATAGAAGGAGTGGAACTTCAGATTAGAAGCGTCGTAAGGATCTTACTACGAATGATCACGCACCTACGGCGTGCTGAGCAAGACACAGGACCGCAGGAACGGGGCGCCAAGTCAAATGGGACAGAAGAGGCGCCCGAAGGCGTTCCAGTTTCCGAAGGACTTAGATACAGTGATAGCCGAAAGATATGTAGCGGAGGGTAACTTGACACTCTACTAGACGTTAGTCTCAAGAAAAAAAAAAACAGAAAAAAAGAAGAGCTGAAAAGGAAAAGCGCCAGAAGCATACAAAGAGACCCCAGGACATACAGCTCTCGGAATGAAGAAGGAGACGCTTAAAAAGAAGACACTTAGGTATTGTAATGAACTTAAACAAGATCATTTTGAAAGCATGAGAGAAAACAACCCCAGCTTCAGTGCACCCGTACCAGAGAAACGCTACGCCAAAGCGCTGGTGGTCCCCCGAGGTGGCTGCTGCACCCAGAGAGTTTATTGGAGCCCGGACACCACGACGCCAGCGAGACCAACTATCTGGATTACTTTTCACCTGTAGGGCTCTCAATAACAAAAGGCAGAGGGCCCGATCAAGACTAGACGCGCAGAGCAGTACGGCGGAAGATCTACTCTCAGGGGTGCTCAGCTCGAGAAAGAGCTGGAATGCGGAATCTTGTTTAGTGGAGCTCGTTATGAGAGCGAACAGAGAGACGGCAACGCATGGAGCGTCGCCAGCAGACTGACGACTGGATATCAGATTAGCGGCTCCGTGTATATTCATAATAACACTGATGTTGCACCGCCAAAATCCCGGTCATATAGGCTAGGGGACTACCATTTTTTAGTGAGTTTGAGAGTCTCACACTACCTTGACCATAAGTGCGTATTATGCATTTTTGTTAGTGGCCCCCTGTAAAAGAAACATATTATAGAGTTAAAAAGAGGAAAGACAAAGAGTACACGTTCACAAGGAGACAATTGTTACCTCTAATGTATAAGCAAATAAAATTGTAAACTTACGCTATACATGCAAAAAACTCATCCATCAGAGGGTCGGCGCCCAGATGCCCAGATAATTTGGGTACATCACTGTGAAAGGTAATGTAACAGAGGAATGCATCATTGTGTGCAGATAAGTTCAAACGCATTGCAATTCGTATAAAGTAGATTATTAATCGTATTCAAATACATTGCATTTTCTGAAAAAATATTTTGCCTAGACATTTGTCAGCCACAAACGCGACTCAAACGATAATGTAAAACGTTTTATGTCCATGCCATTTTGACGTAATAACCTTCCTCTTCTAATAAAGTTGTAAAATGTTTAGTATCGTGTTTTATTACGGAACCTTTTGATACCATATATCTACAGAAGTGAGAATGAGGCTAGTGCAAAGATAGTTGTTTTCACATGACTTAGAGTGTCCTTATTTTGTTTTATTTTATTGCAAGGCATTTATCCATGTATACAGTGAACCACGGTAAAAAGGGAAGGCGTTCTAGAGCGGTGCTCAAGGTCAAAATTACTGTAGCCTAGGAAGACTCAGCGACTCCAGTTATATTTGTTAAATACGCAGCAGCCTTAGCTGATATACTCCGTGATATGATTGCCTTTATGCTAATTAGGCCGATGATTTGTTATTAATAAATGAGACAAGCACTCACCTGCAATATTCCTACACTAGAAAGAGCTAAATAGTGACGATGTATTATGGGGGACTAGTTCGCTAGTCAAGGCTGTCATCTACCCGGCTGTCGCCAGTTCGATCCCTGTTGTTGATCGATATTTGCTTGAGCGATGTTCATTGGGAATAGATGATAAACCATATAGACAGCTGATAGTCAGCGCTCATGCTGCCACGATAACCGTTAGGGGAAATACAATAGGGAAAACCCTAGATATCCTAACGTGTCCGACCCAAGGTAAATTAAAGGTATGCCTTACAATAATTCCAGCTACCATTAAGTAGATAAAATGTATTTATTTAACGCACACAGTAGTACATATAAATAAGACTAAACAGCGGAAATTGTTTGGCAATCGTTGCTGATTCAGCCCACTGAAACCCTTGTTGATATAAGCCTAGTTACAACCAACCTAAAAACTCTCATGAACTTCAAATATGCAATCCGTATGTAAATAATGACCCTGATTTGTCTCACCAAGTTCAAGAATTTTTTTTTAAACGATTTTGCATCAATACGATACAGCTCTAAAACAATTCAAGGCTGACTACAACAACATTGGACCAATATATATATATATATATATATATATATATATATATATATCTAAATTTAAGCTTGTTTGTTAAACTCTTGCTTATATAACTAAATTATTGGGTTGCTATATATATATATATATATATAGCAACCCAATAATTTAGTTATATAAGCAAGAGTTTAACAAACAAGCTTAAATTTTTTTAGTAGATAAATGCGATTTGGTCAAATAGATTTATCCTTAAACTTTAATACGACTAGTATTCAAGATATTTTGGCGTTGAGAACGATTGCATGCGAACCCCGAGCAGCTATCTTTATGCGACCGTATAAGCAAGCTGGATTAGTCTGCTCTTCGTCATCGCCAAATATATCGCCTCTTATGTTAGCCGAAGAGACAGATGCGTTTGAAGCGTTTCGCAGGCAATGGTAATTGTCTCTGCCAAAATTGCATATGCTAAGTTAATAACAGGAATTAGTGAGCATTCTTCTACCATAGCTAATACGGCGATAGAAGCCCCGCATATCCCTGGGATTTAATGTCTTTTTTAAATACCTTACTCATTAGAAAAACAGAACTACCAACAACACAATTATAGTTCCAACAGTGGAAGAAGAGGAAATTTAATAGGTACTCAAATGTTGGGTATGTATGCATACCACGTCACACCGTTCGCTTTTTTGAAACGTTTAGGCCTGGATGTCCTATGATGAAAAGGCCTTATCGCATCGAAACAAGAGAAAGAAAAGATCGGACAAGTTCCTTCAGCAGAGGATCTCAATTCAACGAGGCAACGCGACGGCGGCGGCAGTGGAAAGGTCGTTTTGTGAAATTAGCCAGTCCTGGAAAAATTCTGGCCGACTACTCGTGCAAAAGTCAATTGTAACGGACACCATAAATAAATATATTTGCCGACGTATAATGCGGGTCTCCATAATAATAATAATAAAGTCAGACTGATTACCACGCAAACGATTAATGAAAACCGCTAATCGTTTCGACGCAATCAATTACCCAAATGCAATATTACCGAACTTTATATGTTTAGGTATGTTACACTGCCGCAAAAGCGAATAATGTAGAAGTCCCATGCTGTCAACAAAATATTTAGGCTGTCAGTGGGGTCCAAAGGTTTTATTACTGATAAGGCAAGCTCAATCCTAACGTATCGTTAATGTGGTTTATTGATTAGTTGAGAGTACACCCGTTCGCTTGTTTATAAATGTTTCAAGCGAACGTCTTAAATATGCTTTCCGCATATTCGTTTGTTCTTCATATTGTCGACTTTTAAACACAATACATACGTGGAAAATGTATCCAAACAAATGCGCGCAGTCTTGAAAGACGAGAGGGATAAGAGCGCCATATAACGATGTTGTTGTCACGCAACAGTGGCATATCTTAATTTTTTTAAACATAGCTACCTGAACAGGATTTCTGAACGCAAACAAAAACATACCGGGCTTTGGGCCACAAGTAATCATTAAGGAACTTTTATGAAAGAACCAATACCAAGCGGACTGTTGACTGATTGGTAGTGTTGAACCCTTATTACTTAATACATAAATCTATAAAGTTTGCAGCCCACGGGTTTCATCACGTGTTATGCAGCACGAAAGAATTCCACGTTCCTCATGGAGTTTTGCAGGTGCACGAGGTGCCCTGCGAAACTCCATGAGGCTGCCCAGTGCGATAGATACCACGCCGCAGCATGTCCAGCAGTTCAGTCAGTAGCTGAACTTGCAAGATGAGAGAAGACCCAATGACGTGAAGGAAGCACTAGTTGTGTCTAATGTATATGTTTATATTTCACCCGACCAAGGTGTTAATAAACCATAATATAATAAATCTACAAAGTTAGATTTATTTACGATTTTTCATTGCAGTTCCAACAGATGTTAGTGCGGCACTTTTTGTCTTCGTACCGGTAGACATACAATGCATTTCCGGTAAGGAAAAACCTTCACAACGTTTATAGAACATTTAGCTTAAATTAAGAATACTAAGGCAAGCAATTGCCGAAGAAGGGACGGAAAACAAATCTTAAAAATAAGCATCCTTGACAAGGCCTTGTTCAATCTTATCTTACTAGAAGCTCGAACCCTTCAACAGGTAAGGATGGTTCGTCCTACAGCCATCATTGGAGACGAGCTGGAGATGCCGAAAATACCTACTCAGGTTGCTGCAGCCACAGAAGCCGTGACGCCAAGCCCAAGTTACGTCTCAGTTGTCAGAGGTATCTTGTCAGCGGCTGACGACCAAACGCCGCAGTTAATTCTCCCGAAGCCTGCGTTTTCTCCACGCAAAGTTGCTAAGAATTCAAGTCACTATGTGATAAATTATGGCCGTCCACGCGTTCGACGTTACCGAGGACTTCAGTCGAGCCGCAAGTCTAATCATACGGCTAAAGCTACTCTCGGAAATTTAGGCTCGGTTGCAGATGCATTGAAGACTGTTAGTCCCGATTTAGAAGCTATCAAGATGGTGACAGACATCCCAAGATCCCGCCGTTTTCTCGACTTCTACAGCTAACTATAACTCCGAGTGCCCAATATGTCGAAAGACGTTTACCTCAAGGGGCTTACTTAGACACGTAAATTCTATGCATCTAGGATCGAAGGCCCACAGGCAGCCTGCAGCAATACCCACGCGTACACAACTCAAGTAAAGTTTTCGGGCTGACCCTCAGCCAAGATTTAACGTCCACGGTACTGTTTTTCACATTGCTTCATAAACGGACCCCCATAAATACAAATGTGCAACGGTGGGACTCGAACCCGCGCACCTATGTGTCTTCTCCGGTTGCGAGTCGGTCACCAAAAACACACGAATGTTAACCGAATGTGATGTGTCGGGCGCTGCAAGGCTCATAAGTTCGTGCGATACGTTTGGTGTAGGGTCCGACCATGTAGAGGCTCTACCTGACAAGCACCTCTGCGCACCAACGGACGTGAGCTTCATCTACGGAAAGCTTTCACGTGTTAAGAGAAGATATACACCGCGCAGTGGGGAGCTTTTCGTGAAGCTTCGCTGCTGGTCTCAATTTTATTCGACCAAGGCTCCTTCAAGATTTACTTTCTCAAGCAATGGGCAAACGAGCGGAGGCTTTGGCAGATGCACTTGCCAAATACGTCGAAATTTTACTACGAAGGGAGCCACCAACAGATATTTTGGCAATCAAGTTTGGAGCGAGGTTATTTGCTTTGAAAAGGAGGGATGGCACAACCCGCCCCAAGGTGCATGCTCATCTACACTACGTAGGATAGCAGCGAAGATTGCCTGCTGAAAAAATGCGTCGCAAATTGAAGAAGCAGTAGGTGAACACCAGCTCGGCTTTGCTACTAGAAGTGAAACAGAAGTGGCGATCCATGCCGCACGAGCCTATCTTCAGTCCAGGTCAGAAGACATAGTCATGGTCAAACTAGACTTTCAAAACGCTTTCAACAACGTTCGACGTAACCATGTTCTAAGGGCTGTTGTCTCGCATGCGCCTGATTCATACCATTACATTATGCAGGCATACAGAAATCCAACTCAACTGCTGTTGATGGACCACGTCATACTCTCACGGTCGGGCTTGCAGCAGGGCGACCCATTAGGTCCTCCACTGTTTTGTCTTGCCGTCAAGGAGCTAATAGACTCTCCTGAGTTCCCGCTTAATGTATGGTACTTGGATGATGGCGTATTAGGCGGTGACCCTGTTACGGTAGCCCGTGATATTCGGAAGGTACTGGATTTTGCAACGAAGAGCTGGCTATACCTCAACCCACAAAAGCGCAAACTCTTCGTGTCGGGATTATTAATATCTGACTCCTTGGTCAGACTGATCACCGACCTTCTTCCAGACTGTATCAGGTTAAATAAGACCACCCCTACCTTATTAGGCGTGCCACTTCTTGATGACAGGAAGAAAGAGCAGATATTTGGTTGGGTAGATAAGTTAAAATTTACCTCAAGTCGTTTGGGTCTTTTTGGTGCACACAGGATATTGTTCCTTTTATAGTCCTGCTTCTGGACAGCACGGGTAAACCACCTGCTCCGTGGAATTGACTTAAAGCAAGATATACATATTTTAGAACAATTGAACACCCACACGTTAAGTCCGTGTCTTTCTTACTTAACCAAAGTTTACCAGAGGCAGCTCGCAGGCAAGCCCTTCTGCCCGTGGCAAAAGGAGGCCTAGGCATTCCAGACGCTGCCTTGGTCGCAGGTCCCGCGGTGGTTGCCTCAATGTCTAATCCCTGGCAAGGGGCGTCAAGTATACTAGATACCCTAGCTGTCGAGCGGTTACGTACTGTAGTAGAGAATTTCAAGAAATGTCTCTTAGCACGCACTGGAGCACCCCCTCGGGAGGATCCGATTTCCCAGTCAAGCTAGACCACGCCGTTGGAGGATATACAGCTGGCAAATCTTCTCAATTTAGAAGACGAGGTGGACGAAGCACGGCTTTGAGCAGTTTCATCTAGTGGTGCTGGTGCATAGCTCAATGCTCTACCGAGTGCTCCCGTTGGAACCCTTTTAAATGATTATGTCATCAGGATCTGCGTTGGTCTTCGCCTGGGGATCCCTCTAGTTGAGGAACATGAGTGCAGCTGTGGCAAGAAGGTCTCACCCCTAGGTCACCATGGCTTATCCTGCATCCGCAGCTAAGGGCGTAGGACGAGACACGCTGCTTTGAATGATACCCTAGCCAGTGCCCCAAGGTCTTCTGGCTACCCTTGTGTTCTCGAACCCGCAGGTTTGTATACAGACGACTCTTGTTGACCTGATGGGATGACCCTAACAGCCTTTGAGGGTGGGAAGACGTCTGGGACGCTACTCTTTAGCACCTTCAATAGTCAGTCACGGCGCTAACCAGGCTGGTTATGCTGTTTCGCAGGCGGAAATAAATAAGTGTTGGAAGTATGCATCTATCGGAGACTCTATAGATTTTCGGCCTTTTGCCTTTGAGACCTTAGGGGGCCCAGGTAAAATGACTGAGGGAGTTAATACTAAGACATGCAAGTGTCTTAGATTGGCCACGGGGCACCGACACGCTGGTGCATTTTTCCGGCAAAGGCTCTCATTGGATATACAACGTGGTAACGCCACGGCGGTGCTTGGCACCTTGTCCAGGTGGCCAACACCAGGCCTGGACCTAGGGCTGATGTAGTTTGTCGTCACGTTCACTGGGGGACAATTGTTTACACCCCGTTATAAGTCGAATAATGTGTATATATATATATATATATATATAAACACACATATAATCTTTTATTTGCTTAAATATTAGAGGTAACAATTGTCTCTTTATGAACGTGTACACCGGTTATTTAAAGGCCCGTTATAAGTTAAATAATAACCAAATCTATATAACCTATAAATGCATTTACGCTTACCTTGAACGCGTGTGACACAGACGCACTCACGACGATTGTTCTTCCCGACACATATTCGTGTGAGCTAAATATCTTGAAAAAGTAACCTCTCACAAGCACCAATTAAACCTAACAATCAACACATTCGTACTATATGTATTGCATTCACCAAAGTAGCAGGAGTAACAACACAAGCAGTACCCAGAGACAAAGGTACCAAACGTTTATTTCGTGTATAAAGTAGCAGAAAAATCTGTGCGGAAAATCTACTTGCAGCTCTACTCTGGATGCACTTGATTGCTACACGCGGCTGCACTAGTAGTCAACGTTATTATATTAATAATAATTATTATTATTGCTATAGTTGATAACACTCATGTTGGGTTAACTTTATCATATGGCTTATTGACGGAACTGCTTTTCACATTGTAAGTTTTTATAGAAAGTATGTATATGTAAATATACGTATCGGACACGAATTAATAATCAGTGTGTTGTCTCTAAGTTGTACGAGTTCTAAGCGTAAATATAAGACAAAGATGAAGTATGAAGTTGTAAGACTGCAAAATGACATATTTGTTATAAGCGGCTATGTAGGTTGAGAGAGAGACCTTAGCGACAGTTGCTGAGAGCGGCGCACTTAGCGGAGAAAGCGCTACGGCAGCAGCGACAGCGGGGGTTTGAATCTGGAGTCGTTATAACGGATGACACTATAGAGAGTGAAGACAGTTAGTGTTGAGTCGCGGTCGAGGAAGGAACACAGTGTGCTGAGAGAGGCCGGAGAGGCGGTGCTGTACCGAAGTAGCAAAGGTGTCGGATGGAATAAAACCTCAGCCGTGGTGGTCAATATCCGTGTCTTCCTCCTAGTAACCCAGTTTAGGCCCTGACAGTTCAGAAGTGGGGTTTTTGAGAGGCAACACGGACCGGATTGATCAAAAGGCACAATGAAGGTGTCGAGTCCACGGTGAAGAGCAGCAAGGTGGAATAGTGCTAAACAGGACTGAGTGTGGTGCTGCAGGCAGAGTCGGACCGAACCGAGCGTGGCAATGCGGATCGAGACGGCCAGCGATGTCAGTGGCCAAGTGGAGACGTTCCCGCAAAGCGATGGCTTCTCAGCGGAGGAATGGATCCGGCTGTTTGAGATCGCGAAGGAGACCGGCGGATGGTCATGGAGCGAGACCCGTCGGGTGATTATGAACAAGCTTGTCGGTGAAGCACGTATTTGGCACTCAACACATGGACATGGCTGCGAGTCATACGAAGTCTGGAAGGAAGCGTTTTTAGCCACGTTTACTCGTGAGTTGGATAGAAACCGCCTCATAGACCAACTGGCCTCGTGTACGCAGCAACGACAGGAGTCGTTGGGTTGCTTCGCACGCAGAGTTGAAGCACTGGCGTTAAAACTATCATTATCGACCGGTGAAATTAAGGCTAGTGTGTTGGCCGGACTGCGTCCAGAGTTCGAGGTTGTCATACAGGGTATTGCTGCTCGTCAACATAGCAGCGTGTCCGCAATGATTCATGACATAGTAAACGCGATAGAATTGCAGACTCGGCGTCGCACTATGATCGTCAGCGGCGCGGCTAGAGTGGGCGGTGCCGCAGGTGGAGGTGCCAGGCCTGAACCGGTCTGTTATCAATGCCGGCAGGCGGGACACCGCAGAGGCAGGTGCCCGATGATGATACAACAACAGGGACTGGGCCCATTGAGTGGCAGCCAACCCGTGAACACTGATCGTGAGAGTGGCAAAGCAGATCGGGATGCTCTGGTACGCTGTTTCCGGTGCAAATAACGCTGTCACTATGCGAGAAGTTGTACTACCGCCGATATGAGTCAAGTGGACAGCGGTCGACAACATGAAGTGACGCTGCGTCCTCGTAGTGTTAACTTCGTTCGAGTACAGGCTACCAGCAGTGGATCATGCGCTGTTGTGGTGGAAGATGAGACTGGGTCGCCGTGTGAGTTTGATCATTTGCAGGCGCGATTGCTGCAGCTGACCAAAGAGGTGACCACCGCCAAAGAAGAAGCACAGAGAGATCGTAGCCGTGCTGAGACCGCCTAGCAGACTGCGACACAGGTCGAGAAGGAAATCGACAAAATTCGCCGTTTCTATGAGATCAAGCTCAGGAGGCCCGATCTCAGCATAAGAAGGCCATTGAGGAGTTGGAGTCGGCGTATGAGGCACAGATCGACAAACTACGCAGTCGCTTCAAGAAAACTATTGACGAGTACAATTCGCGTCTTAAGAACGAGATGTTCCTTGTGCTCGGCGAGACCCACCGGCTAAACGCTGTCGTGGCCGAGACCGAAATGGCCTCGCCGAAAGCCCATCTTGAACGAGAGAAGACCGACTGTGAGCGCGGCAAAAAAGTGGAGAAGCGAATTCGAAAGCAGATTGCCACTCTCGAGCGACCTGTCGGCGTGCCGAACCACATTCGAACAGCTGCCGAACTACTTGTATTACGCGAGGGGAGCAATGAGAGAGACATCGTCATCCAGAACGAGCGCAAATGCATGCGGGAACGAATTGTTGCGCTGTTGCATAAAGAGAGGAGGATCCCCGAGACTGCGTTACCCTGCTGGAAATGCAACTCAAAAAGGAAAAAAAACGAAGTCGACGAAGATGATAATACGATCGATGCAGGCGACATTTAAAAATTTGCAGGAATAATAAATGTGTACGCTTGATGATAGGTTATCGTCGCTGAGGGCAGCGACTATAGCAGAATGGCCGAATGTAAGACTGTAAAATGACATACTTGTTATAAGCGGCTATGTAGGTTGAGAGAGAGACCTTAGCGACAGTTGCTGAGAGCGGCGCACTTAGCGAAGAAAGCGCTACGGCAGCAGCGCCAGCGGGGGTTTGAATCTGGAGTCGTTATAACGGATGACACTATAGAGAGTGAAGACAGTTAGTGTTGAGTCGCAGTCGAGGAAGGAACACAGTGTGCTGAGAGAGGCCGGAGAGGCGGTGCTGTACCGAAGTAGCAAAGGTGTCGGATGGAATAAAACCTCAGCCGTGGTGGTCAATATCCGTGTCTTCCTCCTAGTAACCCAGTTTAGGCCCTGACAAAGTGAAACAAGTGTTGGATAGATCCAATAAACTAACGTCATACGTTGTCTGCGTACAAGAATACGAACCCCTGAGAAAGGCCAATACGTAGTGTTTACATTTGTTAAAATAATAAACAATTAAAAAGACATGCAAACCACGCGATCAGCGCTAGCCGCAATCATCCTACGGTACTTTATGGAAAACGCTAGACTCGTCTTTTTATGTCGGAAACTGCCAGATGCCAGCAAATGGAAACTAAATTGGAAAGCACAACCGCATTCAATCCTGAATTGAGAACGTAGATCGCAATGATGGGAAAAGGACATGATAGGCATGAACGACGCTAAACAAAGCAGTAATAGTTATGCATGCATCGGTGCCTTTGGTCTTCGAGGCATGCGCGTGCTGAATACGTTAGCAGATGATGTGCAGATATTTCAGCACCCGTCCCACCGTCTACAAAAACCATGTCCACAGTCTTCACTAGTACGCTATGTAGGCGCTATGTGCGCTAGCGATTCAAAAGAGCTAGCGGTCACAGCATGGGTTTCCAGACGCTTCAAGCGTGCGTTCCACTCGGAACTGATGGAAAAACCTTAAAGAACTCACGTTTTCGACTGATCAGGCCGGCCTGCCTCTACATCAACTACTACTACTTACGTAACATACAAAACGGTTGTATAAATAAATAATAAATCTGTCAAACTACTTACGTTGATAAACGCGAATCGAAGGTATTTTTCGGTCGCGTTGAACGTCGCATTGTAGGGGAATCGCGCCGGCCTGGGGAAAACCATGTTCGGTAGCGCGACGTATCTGCAGCGACGAGCACCGAGAAGAGCACAGTGACGTTGAGGACGACGGCAGAGAAAACGGCTGCCGAATGTCGATCTTAGTAGAAGCCGAGAAGGCTGAACGGGGTCGGCCGGCAGAGGCCATGATCTATCCATGATCTAATCATGTGGCATCTCAATGAGAAAGCTGGTGTCACGCTCAATTACGTCCTCAACAACCGGGCCTGCCGACCACCCTGACCATCATTGTCGTCGAGGTAGACAGATCGTGCGATGCGCGTGCGATAATACAATTGTTTCGCCATACATATCACGACCACACATCTCTGTGTGAGCTCGTCCCTCTGTTCATGTTTCGAATGCTAGGCAAGCGAATATCGCAGCGGCGCCACGTTACGGTCTATGGCCATTGCGATTATGGCCACATTAGGTCTATCACCCCCCGCCCCGCTCCGTTCGTCCGTTCTAAGTCCTACGCAAATACACGCGACACACGCTTGTAGGTCGATAATTGTTGACCAATTGACCTCGTGATATTTTCGCATTGCCCATCACATATGCTTTTTACAAGGCATACTTTGTACCCACAACTGTCGCGTCGCCATATTCGTGAATGCCAATAAAAATGCATACACCATTGGAATAACAAATATTAAATCAGTACCTTAAAACGCGATTTGAGTGCTGCGTTAGAATTCCGTTTTTCTTGTTGTTGTATTTGACCAGCTAGATCACAATTAAAATAATATTCGTTCTAGGACAGATGTATAGTTGAATGGTCCAGTTTGAAAATAAAATGTATGTAAATTAGTAGAGTACATTACCCCCACGTATCCGAGTAACAGCCGCTATGCTGAAATAATCTTGTCAACTCATCAATGCATTGCTGTGGGATAATATTCTACTCTTCGCGCGTAGCATTCATGAGCTTAAGAAGTGCTAGGGTGGGACTGGAGATGGAGTCCTGGCCCCAACTCTTCATTTCAGCACCTCCCACGTAGGTTTGATGTGGTTCAGGCCGTGAGAGGACGTGCTGGCCACTTCATTAAGCTAATTCAAGCTTCTGCGAACAAGTGGAGCGATGTTCGACTCAGCATTATTGTCCATTAAGATGAAGTTATCACCAACAGCCCTTGTATGCGGTACGACGCAGGGTGTCATAATCTCATCCGCGCACCGTTAGGCGGTTAAACCGTTTCTCCCACAAGAATTGCTGGCTTGAGGGATCTCTTAGGTGACTTGTGGCCGTTGGTTAGCCTACCTAAGTTGCTGCCATTACCGACACGAGCGACAACAAAAGCACGGTTGCGCTATTCTCGTTGCCAGGTACACTCCTTCGCGCCTATCCTTGAAGGAAGAGATACCCTGGTCTCACCCGAAGATAGAACGCTCTTCTCCTGGCCAACGGCCTCATTTTCGTGATCTTTCGCGCGATGATTTCGCGCCGTTAGTGGACTGACATACGACAATTTTCTCGACAAGTATTCGAAAACTTGAATTTTCGCGGTTCAGGTGCAAAGAATGCTGAGGCCAACAAAAAAAGATGCGTTACTTTGTACGTGCCTTCACATCTGTGTCCAGTTCTGAGGGCCTGCAACTGCGCGTGCTATAATCGCGTCACAAGTTACCCCACTTCTTATTCTCTAGAATGGTGCTCAATTTGTAAATCCCTGGCTCAAGGGTCTGCATCCCAAAACCAATTTAAAGGCCTGATTTCAGCTACGATGCATTCAGGACGAAAAAATGACATGGTCTGGCCGCACTATTAACAGCACTTGGAATCATTTAGGCGCCAACCAACGCTTGTAAATTTAAATTCGGACGATCCCTATAGAGATTCTTACTAGAACGTAAGCGAAGCGCGCATGTCAACGTCAGATAGATATCGCATATATAATAAAAAAAACGCCTCTCAAACTGGTTAACATTCGCCGGCGTAAGGCGATTCTAGACCCTGTTAAAACCATACATCGGGTGCGGAACTATCTTAAAAACGAAGAGCATCACTGCTAAAATACCGGACAGTCGTCGGATATTGCCTACTTTCTCGTAAAGAGAGACAAGCGCCGCCTGTACGAAAAAAAGCCTAAAAAAGCCAACTTCGTTGTCGCATGCTTCGTTTTAGCAGAGGAGGTGCCTTTGCCAACTTAAGATAATTGCACAACACCTGTAACGTGCCAAGAATTTTTTCTATATTGATGTGCTTTTAACCCCGCTAGCGTTTAGCGACCTGTAGAAAAAATCTAGCGTTTAGTCGACCTGTAGAAACTAACATTTTTACTCCGAGAACTATATATCATATATAGACCAAGTCCCCATGGTCCCCATATTGAAGAAATTGTGAAATTGAGGGTAAGCAAATCATATACAGGCAAATAGAAATTGGCAATGAGGTCGAGCTTGTGGGCTAGAGATTGACTCAATTGCAACAAACAAAGAACGTATTGCAAAATAATGTACAGCCTTGGAGGAGCATAGAAATAGACCTGGCGGAGTCCCTACCTCTAGGAACAAATAGTACAAACAACCAGGCCTATATTACAAAAAAGAGGTTGACCCAGTATAAAAAATTACTCTGTAGGTATTAAAGGATACATTATTTGATTATATGGATGCGTAGGTAATATATATGCTGCCGCTCTAAGCGCCTCTGATATAAAAAGGTGACATGTGTACTTAGTCATACATGCCACGCGAATAATAAATCAGTCAATAGTGAGGTATTGTCTCACTATGGAAAGAATTCCTATTTCAACGATTGCCCCTTACCTAACATCCGGCGACTTGAATACCTTGTTTAAGATTATTTTTATCAACAGAGTGCTAAGTGCTCTGAAGAGCACGTCAACGACATAAGCTATGAAACTATGTAGAAAATCAATTTTAATAGACCTGATACTAGATCGGTCAATACCGAACATATATAATCAATATTCTTCTAAGATGAGGCATGAAAGCTGCAATTCTGTATGTCTACACAAGAAGCCGCTTTCAACTCAGATACGTGAAAACGCGCCCTACAGAGCAACCGCCAAATAATCTGCAGAACGACATGGCATGGATAACATAACACTGCATCAGTGTGACGCAAAACTGCTTTTCAATCGATGAATCTGTCTGCAATTATTGTGTATAGTGTAACATACAACGGCAGCATACCATTCATTATTATGCAGAAATAGAAGAAACACCGCTAACACCCAGAACTCAAACATATCATTGCTGCAACGCCAACTTTTGTGTAAGATTATTTGTAAGTTAAAACGTTGTAAGCTACAAATATATGGTGAACGATATGCTGGATGAATTTTCTGCATGGAGCATCCTTGGTAAGGCAAACACATGATGACATAGCACTGTACTACCATGTTACATTTTGATTGTAAATAAAAGATTGTATATTATATTAGTTGTCACTGGAGCGTCTTCCGAGAGAACGGTTAATGCGGCAATAGCAAATCGACTTTTTGCTCGACTGAGCATAAGACACGCAGTTGTGCAAAGCAATTCCCCTCTACAACACATTTTCCGCATACCATATTAAAGAAAAATAAATACAAGACCTCAAGGCTTTTATCCATTGCCTCTCAAAGCAAGAGACATGCGTTCCTGTTTTTCTGAAATTCACACGCCTATCTAATCCAACATTGAAATGCGACAAAAGCTCTGCTTGGACAGGTACTCTGTGTTTCTACAACCACAGATTCACTTGACAAATAGTAGCATGACAATGAAACTTAAAGGTGCTGCTTGAGCTGCATCACTGCGTAAGATTAATAACAGGCGGCTTATGGTGTCCAAAACTGAGCGCTTAAGCTAACCCCTTAATTAAATAACGCATGATTGCATCAGTATGACTCGCCTGCCACATCTTTGTAACAAACGAGATCCGCAAAAACATCTGCAAATTATACTTTTGAGTAAAGCCTACAATTAAAGCTAGACTAAACCTTGGCCATCTTAGGAAGAATTAAGATCAACATGGTCAATTGCCTCACTCTGGCTAAAGACGAACGCACAAAAGTTGCAGGGGAAATACTAGAAAAGCTACCAACAATAAAAATGTAAAGGCAATAGTAATCAAAATAATAATATTTTTGGCCGACGTCGCGTGGAGCCGCCATAAAGCGAAAAACTCCAGGATTTTCGGTTATACCTCCAAACGGGAGTTTTATAGGAAACTGCAAACAGTCGCGGTAAATCGGATGATGAAGACCGCAGATCGATACACCGACCGTACGCCCCGCAACTTGAGAAGAAACCGTTTGAGACCTTGGGCAACCTGACTCGCAAACTCCTCCACAGAACCGGCGAGCAGCTGAACCTCGCAACCGGAGACAAGAGAATTGCGGCTTTCTTGAGACAGCGCCTCGACCTTGACGTCCAACGCGCTAACGCGGCGTTCGTCCGCGGCACGCTGGTGAAGTGGTCCCAACTCACTCTAAACGAGATAGAGTAATATTTCCAGTGCACACGTTCTTTGAAGACAATTGTCGATCTGTATTCTTAGGAGAGCAGTTGCCTACGTCAGCCCCAGGTTGGCCGCGCAGTCCCGTCCCCCGTAGTGGGCAGCAGTTCGGCCAACGCGCAACGCGCGTTAAGCCGACGCGCAGTGCACGTCTAACCGACATGCAGTGCACATATAGCCGACATGCAATGCGCATATAGTGCACGTGCAGTTCACGTATAACATATGTGTAGTGCACGTACACGGACGTGTAGTGCATGTATAACCGACGTGTAGCAGACGTTTCGCCAACGTGCAAAGCACTTTGCCCACACGTGGGCCAGATGTACGCACAAAACGACAAACCCGGCACGCGTCCACGGTCTTCAGCTGCGACCGCCCAACGAGGCAAGCAGGAAGAAGGGCCAAGGCTAACATCTTCTCCCCACGGCGAAAGAGAAAGATCCGCCTGCAACGCCGCCTAGTGGCCGAAACGGGAACTACGGCAGGTCACTCTGACAGCGGACGGCGGGCAAGGCGCGTGTGTTTCTGCAGCGGTCTTTGTACATCGAGTTTCCGCATTTGCCACTTCTGTTTGCGTTAGCCACCCCAGGGACACATATAGTGAAACAGACATCGTGAGTGAAACAAATATATCTGTGGATGAATTGGGAGAGTTGTTCTCTCTTTTCGGCCAGTACCGAGCCGACCATCTCAGGGAACACCGCAATACAAGGACGCCCAAGGAACAACCGCATACAAGGACGCCCGGAAGCTTGCTATTAACTTTACCTTCCTCGTCCTCGAAATCTTGTAGGAATAGCTCGCATTTAGCAAAATCAAGCTGTAACCCGCTCTATTGTTTGAACGCTCTAAGACCCTTGCTGTCTTTAAGTAACATTGAAGGGTCGTTGTCAAGAAGGGCTTCGTCATCAAGGTGAGATGAAGAAACCCTGGATGTCACCTGCTTGGCGCACTAATGCAGAAGCTGGGTAAACGCAAGAGAATCCTGTTGACAACCGGCTGATGACATGATTTTAGCCAGACCGAACATCGGCGAGTCGACCTGCTAGAAATTTAGTGTATCATTGGATAGAGGGCCGGGCGCACTTGGAAACCTCTGTCAAGAAGTTCCCTCGTCTGTTTAAGGTTAAATCATTTTTTAAATTTTTACTTTAAGAGGCAACCCCATCTGTTGTTCTCTTTTAGGGCGATAAGCCACCCGTTGTATATGGTGCTTTGCACAGCCTTCGAAACTTGCCCGTTACGTATGATGTCGCATACTTTGGCGAGTGTGGTCAGCACACTGTCAAGGCCTTCTGTCGCACCAGATGGAAAGGTGCATGGTGCCTCGGTGACATCTTTGCTCGAGCACGGCCCGACCGCTGGCAAGCCGATAGAGAATGATGGCACTACGTTCGCTGCAGGAGCAGGAGGATGTTTTGCCATCATCAAATCATCGACTCCTCCGTTATGTGTGAAACTGTGTCATCGGAGGACAATATACTAATGGCGCGGCGCACAGTTATATCCATGGAGAGCTTGTGAACAGCGATCTAAGCGTTTTAATCTCGTTATACGTGCGGTTGTGAGACGCTGTCAGCAGTGACAGCGGCTTTTTTTGTGGAGGTTTATGGTTTAAAATATATTTACGTACGACTGAGAGAAAGCATAACAGGAGTCGGTAAGCCTCCTAACTCAGCCACCTATCGGCAAGTCTTGGCGCTTGATAAGAGTCGAGCCGAAAGATTAAGGCAATACCCACTAAAACCCTACATATATAGACGGCAGTGCCTACATATATGTATTCTCCTTAAGATGACCCTCCGACCTTCGCGATCCATAACGCAGAAGAGTAATTACACACAGGCGGCGTGGAAGTCTCGGAAGTTTTAAATCGTTAGGTCCTGCTTGTCGAGTTGCGTGGTGCAAGCGACTCTCTTATGCTTTCCACTAGTCTTCTTTTTCCGGCATCTTCCTTGGCCTTTATAATACGTTGAATAGGCTTTGCAGCCGCGTCCCAGTTGTTGACCGACGTGAGCATGTGTGCGACTAGCTCTCCCAGAGTGTGCTTTCTGGTTTCGGTCCATGCGGCGCATCTCAGGACCCTATGTTCCGGAGAGTCCACCTCGTCGCAATACAAACATTGCGCTGAGTCAACCTTTCCTATCCGGTTTGGATACACCTGGAAATCGCCATGACCCGTGAAAACCTGGGTCAAATGGTAAGTAAGACGACCCCCGGGACGATTCATCCATCGGCGGATGTTCGGCATAAGGTTTTGTACAGGCGCTCCTGGTTGTCCGTCCGGGATACTGCCCCACTCCTTCTGCCACCGATCGAGTGTTATTTCGCGTTCTTGTTCAAGTTCCTTAGCTGGGTCATTCCATAGGCGCCGACGTTCGGCTGCCTTTAGGTCCCAGGACACTGTCTCTGCCAGTACGCAAGAAGCGACTTGGTACTCTGTAAGTGTCCTGTAGCGTAGTCGGCACCGTATATGGTTCAGATTCATGCAGCCGGGCGCCGCGAGATTCAATTAGCTGCTGTGTATCTTAAAATGTATCCTCAGGCACAGCCTGCAGATTTTAGGAGGTTTGGGTGTCGTCACGCTGAGGCAGAAAGTAATGTAGTGATGATCCGAGAGGTTTTCGACGTTGTTGTGTACAGTCCACTTTGTTATCCTGGACATTAGGGTCGGAGAACACAAAGTCATAAGTAATTTTTGGTGTCCTCTTTAAAAGTGGAGCCTGGAACATTGATCAGGTGCAGATCGTGTGTACCGATACCCAGTCCACTAGCACGGCGTATCGCAGGGATACCCTGTTATTCCCTTAACTATCACGGTGCGCTGGGTTGGAATCGTCCCCATTTACGACGTGGCGATGATTTTCTCCTATGAACGATGTAGTCAAGTCTTGTAAAGACCTCGGTCAGCTCCGGTAGAGTGAAGAACCGAGGTGGTACTATATACAGGTGAGAAACCTTTGATGCATGCACAGCCGCTTCGTGTAGCTGACGTTTGGGGATTGCGAGGCCAGAATAAAATTGATGATTTAGAAGCGGTGAAAAGTAATGCCTATTCTAACGCCAAGGCGCATATTTAGGTTTATTTGTTAAAATTAAAGCGCCATAGTATCTTGCTGTTTTTTGGAGCGCCTTAACTTGTTGTCTGTAGGCCAAGTATTGCCGTTGTATATTTTTTCGGGTTCTCAGCTGTAACAATTGGTACGATGAAACGTTAGTTTATAAAATTTTGGTTGTGAGATTTATCTACAATTTGTTACAAATATATGTATGCAGCAACCGGTATACGTAAAACTAAGGAGTAGCGGATCACTCGGCAGCAGATTGCACAAATACTCACACACAAGCGTGTTGTGTTGTTGCGCTGTTATAAAACAAAATGTTTTGCTGATGACACTAATATGAATTTAGCCATCATTACATCTGTCAGGCGACGAACAATTCCTTGTTATCGCACTGTCCTGTAAAGATAACATACATATTTATTCACCATAATATTGGTAGCAGTATACATCGAATGTTGTGTGAAGTCTACACTGATTCTATGTAGTGTATCCCTAAGAACTTGTAGTGACGCTGTGTCTATTTCGGTGCACACAAGTATATGGTATCCATCAATATCACAATTTCCACAAAATCTACACATACAACTATCGACCTCAAAACATTGTCCACTCAAACACATGTGGTGATGGTATCCGTGCCATGTCACTTGACAAACTAGTGCTCAGTTCTTCTGGGCTCCTCTTTTTCATTTGTCCGAGCAAAACGCTAATCCGTCCGTATAGTTATTGCACGCAGTGCACTTCACGTTGCGTATCTCCCGAAACTCTCTATATACTGTGAGCACGGCTTTACTAAGTGACCGTCCGTCTAGGTCAAAATCCTCTGTAAGAGTTCATTCGCGACATAGTTGAAGGGCGAAGATAGCAGATGCTTTTGGTAGTTGCATGGGTAGACCTAGCGCGCGCTTAATTTAAAGTGCCTTTAAACGGTCTAGACTTTTCAGATCGCTAACAGTGAGGAATTGTGCAATTGCCGGCAGACCGTATCGTATAATAGGACATTTTTTAGGCTGAATATACTTAGCGCAGTCTTCAGGTCGATATCTCAAAGTTCATCGAGAAGCATGGCAGTCGCTGTTGCCCTGGCTAGTATTATCTCGAGATGTTTGCTAAAAAAGTCTTGGTGTCAATGTAACGCCGAGATAAGAAAAGTGGCTGACGATCTCTAATGCAATGCCATTAACTTTGATGCGGCGATCGGCTGGGCCCTTCCTCGGCTAAAGCGAAGGACTTTCGTTTTAGTTATGTTTATGTTATGTTTTTTTAGGTATGTTTAGTTTGTTAGCCAGTCCTCTCCTGTAAATATGCAATCTAATTTCTCAGATATTTTTTTATTTCTTTTATGGCTCTAATAAAAACAAATAACTCAAACCTTATATCAGATTAGATCTAAATAGAATTATTTCTAAGATTCTACATACTCGGGCGTAGATACTCTCAGAAATCTGCAGAAGCATTCAAATTTTTTGGTTTAATGCTGGCGGAAGCTCTCAAGGGGTTGACAAAGGTCCTAAAGTCCCTGCTAGTCTAACTCGCACCAGTGGAGAACTAAGAAACAGACCATAATGTCGGATCAAGATTTCGCGTCGCAAGATCCCGGTGTTATCTCGGTTTCTGCTATAGCTAGCTATACGCAACCTGTAACAGAATCAACTGAGATGAGACCGCTCAGTTAATTTGTTTCATATTCATAGTACTTCAATATTTATAGTTATATATATATATATATATATACCCCAAGCTAAAATCATTTCGTATACACCTGCATGCAAATGCAACGAAGTATTGAAAAAAAAACTCTTCTCTAAGACTCCCCCATTAGCTTGCAGATGCTGAGCAGGCCCCCCCCCTAGGGTTTTTGGTGTTAGTACTGCAAAAGCCTGGCGGAGGCGCGCTGCTCCGTCCATGCTGGAAACCTCAGAAACGTGTGTTTCGGGATGTCCTCAAGTCAATCGCCGCAGTGGACGCACGTGGGGCTGAGAGCCTTCCTGATCTTTGAACAGGTAGGACTGCAACTCCCCGTGTCCCGTCAGGACCTGGGTGGAATGGAAGATTAGTTCTCCCCTGGGCCGAGTTAACCATTTTATGATGTTTGGTATCAGCTTCTGGACCCTAGCGCTTGGAGCACTCCCCTTCAGGCCGTCCCACTGCTTATGCCATAGGGCGATCCTCCGTTGACGCTCATCTTCCTTCTTGACTGCAGGGTCTTCCCACAGTTAACGGAACTCTTCCGCCTTTAGATACCGGGGAACCGGTAAGTAGAAGCGCTGTTGCTGTGCGTCGTTCAGTATGCCGTGATCACTCTGAGGGCTTCAATCCGTTGAGCTCGGCGCAGGCGACTTTGGTTTGTTGCGGTTGTTAAGGTGTTAACAAACGAGGCCAGAAACCCGTATATGGCTACTGACTCGGCCACGAACATAACGAAGCGTCGCTTGGAGTACCGGGGTCCGTAGGTGTTAGGCATGAAAAGTTATTAGCATTTTTAATGGATTTCTCCTTTCCCCGGCGCAAGTGATAGGTGACCCGATCAAGGAATACTCCGAGGTAATTTGGCATGTTCACTATATTGATCTCTTCGTTATTGAGGCCTAGATGAAGAGCAGGACAACTCCGCTTTTTCCTGTAAAAAAGTATGTAGTCTCGAGTATGACTTTTCACGGGAGACTGTTGAAATCATTCTTGACGTCGAGTAAACGTTTTTTGGCAGAAACTTTCAGAGACTTCGATTGAGAGGCAATATTTGTTGAGCGGCCTTTCCGAAATTGAGAGTCGGATAGAAGGCCGTTTTTTCCGCGAAGTCTCGGAGACTTGCCTCCACGGTATGAGATAGGCCCTTTGGAATCAGAACGAGATCTGTTTTTTTTCGATCGGGAAAAGCCCAGACAAGACATCGCCGTCGCCGTAGCGGCTACCGCTTCCGGATATCCTTTTGTCAGTAGCTTGGCTGCAGAAACGGATATTCTTTTGTCAGTAGCTTGGCTGCAGAAACGGATATTCTTTTGTCAGTACCTTGGCTGCAGAAACGGAGATACCGCCCGCGCCCGGTGCCTTTCCTAGCTTGAGGCGTTCCGACGTTTAGTGTGTCCCTGTTACTGCATAAAGGTGCTCTTCTTCAGCCTCTGGGGTTTTCTTGTAGGGGGCGCGGTCAAGAGGCAAGTGCTGTGGAAATAGCGCAGAAATCGCTTCTTTAGTGGCCTCGGGCATTAGGTTCGGCCTTCTTTTTAGGGCGGGAAATCTGCGTATCAGATTGTATGAGCGGCTCCAGGAATCGTCCTCCAACTCTTCACGAAAGGCCTTCCAAGAGCGCTTCTTGCTCCCAAGGGCCCTCAGCCTTTTGTACTCAGCGTTGTGATGTAGAGCTGCCTCCCCCGCGAGGCGCCAACCGCCTGGCCCTGGTGAGGAGGCGTCGCGCTTGTATGCAGTCCCTCCTGGGGCGGCCAGTCTCCGCCGTCCATCAATGTTTCGGGGCAGGAAGGCGTTGGTGTCTTTAATGGATAGCGTAACCCAAATACGCTTCTTTCAGGAGCTTCTGCAGGCTCGCCGCAGTCTACGGCGGGTCCTCTAATCTGATGAGCCTTACCAACGGTCTCCGAAATTTAAATTATTCTCCCAGTCGGACTGGAAACTGCTTCCACATAGCATTAAACATTCAAGGGAGTCGAGTCTACAACTTTTGACGGGTTTGCTCGGAAGGAAGCCGGGGCGGCGCGACCGAGTTAGCAGACAGTCTCTAGTAGTCCTAGTAGTTCTCCTGTAGTATATTTTTGCAACCTTGTGTCGCTTGGTTCCAGATATGTGTTGATTCCGACATTTTGTTGATGACGTCACGTAGGTTAAAAGTTGTCATGTTTGATAATATAAATACAGTATGTTTGTGCGTTGCTCCGCCCACAATCGTTTTATGCTTGATCTATCGTATCTGCCCATCAGTGCTTGGGAACGAATCGTTTTCCGATCTCGTTGGGGATCTCCTTGCTAACCGCCAGAGCCGGGCCGCGCTGCAACATACTTCTAACAGAAGGAATCTTCCGTGGCGTTAACGCGTACGTATCTTTCGAGCCTGCCCGGGTCCAGATGAGGATAGTCGCATCGCTGGAGAGTGGCGTAGCAGGGAGCCCCGCGCAACTGGCTCCATAACTCAAACTGTGAAATACCGATAATCGCTAAATTATTCCTCCTCAGCAGAGATCCTTTTGGTTTAAAGGTGAAAGGCATCCTCTTTCATTATAGCTAAACCAACGTATGTAACCTGTGTATTTCTAGCGAATGTGGGGTCTATCCCATCACTCACCATTACCATCGCCTCCTCTCTCATTCAATCTTAAAGAAGGTAGGCCTTATCCGTTGCTGTCCCTTTGCCCCAGACCATGACACACTGAAGTTCTCCGCCAATGTAATGATACTACTTCTCTGTTGCCTTTTATTTCGTTCTAGCTCCTTGAGGTAGCGTGCAACATCTTTAGGGTCTCTGTTAGGGGAATGATAGCAGCTGAAAGCAACAGCTATTCTACGTAGCTCCATCTATCTGCAGCCGGTCTCCGACCCTGCGTTTTTGACCCGTCCGTCAAGTTGCTGTCAAGTCGGTCATCAATTGTCTAATGTGTTCTATTCCTGGCTGTGGAGATGTTGACTCTGCCTGCTCTCTGTCCGAGACTAGGCAGAGTCCTACCTTTCTCTAGCGAGTAACCTGCTAAAGCAGCTTGTGTGCCGCCTTGCACCGATTTAGTTGATCGGTTGACCTGCAGAACTTTACCTATCAGGTGCCAATGCCCCCATTGCGTTTTCCGCCGTGAGGCATATCATTCTTCTTTTGTATTCGCACCGATGTCCGCGGCGAGTGGGATAGGGGAATCCAGGTAATCTGTCCCCATTCAGCTGTTAAGAGAGGCAATGCACTAAAGGCAGTATCTCTTCGTAAAGGCCAGACAGGCAGACGCATGATGCTTCGTACACGTTTGAAAGGTCAGTCGAAATAATATTCTGTTGACGTTAAAACGCACGATAAACGAGAAAAAGGGGTACGCTTCGTGTGATCTGACATGGACACATATGCCGTAAAGCTGCAATTTTTGTTTTACCAAGAAAGGTTTTATGTACATTTGCAAGTTAGTGCAAATCATGTGGTACTTGCCGCCAAAGAGGTGTTCTGCTCGCAGCAACCGGGATGCACTGAACAGAATCCTTAAACTTAAACGGCATGGAGTCATACTATATCATGAACCCTCGCAGTGCTACAAGTGTTATAGTTTGAACCATTTCGTCGTCAACTGTAGACTCCAAAACCCAGATGTCGGAAATGCGGCTCTGTGGAGCACCTCAGAAAAGATTGCAGCGCTCAGGCCCGCTGTTGTTTATGAAACGGGGAGCACGTCCGCAAAGACTGCTACGTATGGAACAACTAAATAGAGCCTCGCGAAGCATGGTACGGAAGCAGTACGACGCCCCGCAGTCCCAATCTGCGTACCAGTATCTAACATCCAAGGATCCGACATTTTTATGAAGCGAAGCTGGCCTTCGGTTGTAAGGAATGGGGTAACAGAAGTTGACGGTGGAAGTCGTATCCCCACGGACACGACACGCATACAGGACGCTGACCGTATCGCATTAAAGCCGGCAGCTCCGTCTCAACAGCCAGACATATCGGCACAATCATCAACGGACAGTATCGTAGAAGAAGTGTTCTGCAGACTATCTCCAATCATACAAAAAAACTGTAACGAACATTACCACAAAAGTTTTGACAGTTTTCATACGGCAGTAAGCGGGGGAATGGCACAGCCAGAGAAGAGCTTAATCAACGGTTCCTCGCTGGCTGAGTCTATCCAGCTAGGTTTCTGTAGTAATGCCAAAAAAACTGCGGCACCTGCCGTGAGTAAAAATGATTGCGATGACAACAGCATTACGGCCCGTGAATCGAAGACCCCGTGATGCTCGGGAAAGACTAAACTCAAGTACCAAAGCGTTTTCATGTGTGCGCTTTTATTAAATTTAGTAGCAATAGCGTCAAGGGGAATTTAGATTGTGGGAGTTTATGTAAACCCGGCAAGTGTACCACTGAGACCAGACAGAACCTATTATGCTCGGGGTCAAAGCGGTGTCGAGAGAAGCAGCTATGATTCTAGCGGGGGATTTTAATGCCGGGTTGAACAAAAGAAACTCTGAACGAACTGAAGCGTTTTTAGAGATTATGACGGAGATAGGATGTTGGTTAGTTAGAGAGCCAGGTTTACACATTTGAATGTAGCACTGGAGCATCAATCATCGACGTTTTTGCCACAGACGGAAACGTGAATGATATAACATTTTTTAGGAGAAAATACATCGTTTCGAGAAGGAGCGGGACTTAGAAGACACATACCCATGGAGATGGCATTTAAGATTAGCAACAGTAGAGAGAAGTGTAGGCGTAGGCTGGGGACCGGAACAGCACTGGATAGTGGGATTTTCTTAAAGGCAATTGGGGAAGTGTGTCCACCAAGAGAATTTACATAGAGTCCTATGAACGTAAACTGGTAAATCTAATCTAAAGTGCAATAGTCCCGCGTTAAGAACGAAGAGAAAGGCCTTGGTTCAGCGAGCGGTGTAGAGCAGCAAAAAAATGACAACAGGCTAACTAGGGCCTACGTTTGCTGTAATGGTGAAGAAAATGACGCAAAGGGCATACAAGGAAGAAGAATAGAAGTACTGGGAAAGCCGGGAGTGGAAGTTGTTACAAGAGGCAGAGGAACATCTGCACAAGTGGCTAAAACATAAAAGAAAACAGCAGTGCGCAGAGACTGATTAAGCACTTTGCTAGTATGCTACAGGAAGCCGACCCACTCCAAAATAAATCATATTGTACCTCGCCAGGGAAATTTGGGATGGAATGGCATGCACTAGCCGGCACGTGTACACACGGTACATTATGCATGGCTATCATTACTTGGTGTGTTCGACTCAAGAATTTCACCAAGTTGGCGATCAATACCATTTTGAAATTGAAAGTTATTGCGAAATAAACAATATTGTAACGTTGTTGTGTTACGCTAAGTCAGCTTGGGGATGTAGACTCATCCGGACGGGTACTGCAGCCCGAGGGACTCAGGAACGATGAATGACGACACGTAGCATTGGGTCTAATGCAAAGCACAGCCGAGCAACGGATGGTTTAAGCCATGCTGCTCGGTCTATTTATTGGTTCACGAGGCACCGCGGCGTGCTGACACCCCAAAGGGTGTCAGAACCCGCTCTCAAATCGGTCGAAATGAACAGCAGTTTGTGTTTGTTTCGTATAGGAATACAGGTTAAGTGACTGTTTGACTTGGACTGCCGATCATAGGTCGACCCTCTCCCGATGTCGGCCGATGATCGTTTGGACGGCGGAGGACGTTGGAGTTTCGGCGCGAAAGGCTGTGGCTGTTCTCGGCCGGCTGGTTGAGACATGTCTTGTTCGGTTGAGGCATGTATCATTCGGTGAACGTTGTGTACGTTGAGATTCTGGCGCGGGCGCTGTAGCCGTTGGACGTGGTCGGTTAGAACTTATTTGAATTGCGCTATGATGCGTACACAGTGGGTGAACTTCGTCACAATATGTATGTAAAATAAATAATATTATACAATGGGCCTTGGGATAATGACACAGAGTTCGCACGGGAATGGGTAGTTCGTGGGGTCACAATTGAAGACGTTTTCAGGACAATTGAAATGGCGCCTAGAGACAAAGCGGCCGGGAACGATATGATATGAAATGAACACTTGAAGCAAACCTTGCCACTGGCGCCATGCTAGAATGGCGCCATGCTCTATTCGATGAATGTCTAAAGTCCGGGAAAATGCCTAAAGCGTGGAAAGAGGATACCCTTATTGTTATACCTAAAGGGAAGAACATAGAAACAGAACCGGAAGCTTGGAGAGGAATAACACTTAAGAGTTGCCCTTATAATATAATCTCGGGGATAATATCAGATAGACTTCAGTACATCCTAGAAACCAGAAACGCAGTACCAGAAGAACAACATGGGTTTAGAAGATCAAAGTCGACTCATACGGCCTTGCTAGCAGACATTTGAGAAACTCTAGCTGAGCCAAGAAAACCGTTATATGCGGCATTTATAGATGTTAAGGCTGCCTTTGACCTAGCGCCGAGAAACATAATTATGGAAAAGTTAGCCTTGGAAGGAGTACCGAATCAGCTGTTAAAATGTTTGGGTGCCATCCTTAGGGAGAGTATGCATTGAAAACGGTATAGGTATTGTGGGAAGAGTAAAGCAAACTACAGGCGTGGGTCAAGGCGACGGACATTTTATAAATAAATTCACTTATCTGGGAGTCACTGGAACGTCGAATGGTAGCAGTTTCCGAAGGCATATAGAAAGCAGCATATAGAAAACCGAGTGGGAAAAGCAAAGCGAGCGGCAGCGGCAATTAAGAACCCGCAAATGTTGTCAATACATACCGCGTCCGCTCTTTTCAAGATTTAAATAAAACCAATAGCAACATTCGGTATATCGCTTATACGGGAAAAATTGGGAGAAGCAAATCTACAGTTACTAGATAGAGCCCGATTTTTCTTTATGAAACAGGATTTAGGGTTAGCCAATTCTTGTAGGAATAGAATAGTTCATATCTTAGTGGGAGGGACTTTAATGACACAGGAACTACAAGTTCGATGGGGTTTATCTAGGACAAGAGCGTTTGATGCCTATACTTTAAAGTGGACGGAACATTTTTAGGAAATCGATTTAGGAATATATACTGCGGTAGCGATGACAAGCACGGCCTGGCGAGCAGCCGGATATAAGAGCAGAAATTTAACTACGGCGTTTGCCTACGGGTTTCATCACGCGTTATGCAGCACGGAAGAATTCCACGACCCTCAGGAGTATTGCAGGTGCACGAGGTGCTCTAGCCAGTGCGATAGATACCACGCCGCAGCATGTCCAAGAATTCCGTCAATAGCTAAACTAGCAAGATAATAGAACCCCAATGACATGAAGAAAGCACTAGTTGTGTCTGATGTATATGTTTATAATTTTACACAACCTGGGAGTTAGTAAACCATAATAATATTGGGAGGTGCCACGACATCGATCACGGCATTAAACTTAATATGCGCTTTTGAAACAGTTTCATTTAAATACTATCTAAACGGATAGCAAGACACGTTAACCATTTAGTAAAATACGTAGCTTTATTCATGTTTCAGGAAAATTCATCACGTTTTGAGAATTGTGCAACGTGGTCCCTGGCAGTAATTGTAATGATGATGGTTCTCCACCAAATGTATTGGTCCCCCAACAATTACAACCCCTTTATGTCGTGGTCTTTAGTTTACACGGAATTGCAAAGAATAAAGAAGCAATAAATATTCCGTTTGATGTCAACTACTGTATAGCGCCTGTAGAAAGCTATTTTCATCACACGCACACACACCCGGGCGCCGTTCTCAGATATGAGAAAAATTGAGATCTTTTTCGATACAAAAAAGAACGCAACTTGCTCACTTTCAGCTTCATCACTGAATGGTGCTGCTGATTAGGTTAAATCAGCACTTACAAACGTAACTTGTCACGCCGACTGAGAGGATCACAAAGTGGCACTTAACATTTTGTCGAATTCCCCCCCTCTTCATCTCTAGCGTTCTCTCTCCCTCTGTCTATGTAATAATAGCTATTATACACGTTTACCACTTTTAACATATGTACACGTGGACAAACAACAAACAGACTTATCACAAATTGCCAACGACTGAGTACCGCTGTTGTCGTCGATCCGTTCACTTCGCTGTATTGTACGTACTATGATAAATAACGGGAAACCTATAGTATTCACATACATATACAAATGGCTGCCGACTTAAATTGACTACGGAATAACCACGGTTTTAATCAAACCCGTATAGCTGCTGTTTTTGGTGTTGTTGTTGTTGACGTTATCTCTATCATGAGGTCATAATGTATCATGCGCGGTCAACGTGCATGCCAATACCACCCAAAGACGCTTTTTTACTTATTTATCGAATTATCGACGAAGCAGCTCAACCACCGCTGCTCTACGGCGGCTTTTATTGTAGCTGCGTCCAGGCTCTCACAGGTTCCGCCGGTCTTTTGTGAACGTTCACTTTTGTCATATATCCAAAAACAAACAGTGTGACGAATGAGTGACGCCAGCCGAATAGCTTGCATTAGCTTAGTGCAATTCGATGGCACTCCCAAAAATGCTCGCGAAGACTGTTCACGTTCAGGCAGCTAAAACGGCAGTGACAGCATCTTCTCTCCATAGGACGCTGAACTGTAACGATAGAAGATTTTTTTAGTTTCCAAATTCGTGATAAATACTGATAGACCATTGTTTTGCACGTTTTACGTTTTTTTTAAATACAAGTAAATAAAATCTAAAAAATGCGTGTGCCCTTAATAACAAATTAAGATAAAATGTACATAATCATGTATACATATACAGGGTGTCCCAATTTGCGTGGCCAAAACGCTAGGGTATGGTCAAACTCGGTGAGAAAATCATTTTTGCCAATGGAAAGGGGGAGCGGAAATGCTTCGTATATGAGTGAGAGAATTTTCTTTATTGTTATTTTAGGGGGGGGGGCTGTTCCGACAAACGTTTGCAAAATGCACGATTGTGAGAGAACGAATTCTTCAATTGAAAAACCGAGCACACCGGCGCATTCGTTCCAGCAATATTTAAAGTAAAATAAATTTTTTTGAGCTTCTACAGGTTTGACAAGTAATTTGATTGACAAAGAAAACTAACATAGTAGCCGCATGTGTGCACTCACACCCGATATGGTCCTAGGTAGATTTGAGTTACTCTGCAATTACAGACACCAGCTCTACCAATTTGGTGCCAAAATGATTTACTAGAGATGCATGTTCGTCTGGACGTATTAGTTTTGCACGCTTTATGGAAAAATTTTAAGAACCTGGGCGTTAAAGTTTAAACATGCAAAAGTGAAATTATAATTTTGCAATCTCTTCTAAATATCACAATAGTCATTGCGCGCGCTTAGGTTAGGTATGGTTTTTAAAAAAATATAATTTTCTCCCGAATGCGCCGGTGTGCTCGGTTTTTCAATTGAAGAATGCGTTCTCTCACAATCGTGCATTTTGCAAACGTTTGTCGGAATTATATATATATATATATATATATATATATATACAGGGTGTTGCAGGAATATTTGAAGCGCGATTTACAGAATTGTAGAGCTCGTTAAAGCAAATATTTTTTCCAATGGAACATGGTCTCTGAGAAGTCTTGTTTCGGAGTGAGAGTGAAATTACTACAATTTGTGACACTGGTGTTTTTGCCCGACATAGGAGCACAAAATGTGCTGTTGCGAGACAACCAGTATTCCTAGACAGAAACTAAGCACACCAACATGTTCGTGATAAAATTCTGCTCCATCTGAAGAATATGCAAGGCCGGTCAGAAGACGCGACATGGTCGCTTAGAAGAGAATTCGCCAAAAATAATGTTCTTTATTAGCGTTCACGCCAAATACTTTAGAATTATAACCCTACAACCACTCACAGCGCTCAAAACGGACATATCCAGCCAATGCAATTCATGGCGATCATTTTGGTACCAAACATATATCCATGCGAGCTGTGGTTGCGGAGTAATTACGATTTTTCGGAGAGCATGTCCAGATTAAGTGCATGTAAAATGACTGTGTGGCGACGTTCACTACCGCCGACGTGTCGCGCGACAGCCGCAGCGCGTCATTTTTCATGCACTTAACCTGGACATGCCCTCCGAAAAATCGCAATTACTCCGCAATCACAGCTCGCATTGACATATGTTTGGTACCAAAATGATCGTCATGAAATGCGCATTTGCTGAATATGTTAGCTTTGAACACGTGGGTGATCGTAGGGTTATGATTCTGAAGTATTTGGCGTAAAAGTTAATAAAGAACTTCATTTTTCACGAATTCTCTTTTAAACGACCGTGTCGCATCTTCTGACCGGCCTTATATGCCCTTCGGAAGAAGCAGATTTTTCTCACGAATACGACAGCGTGTTTAGTTTCTGTATAGGAAAACTGGTTGTCTCGCAACAGCACACTTTATGCTCCTATGTCGGGCAAAAACACTAGTGTCACAAATTGTAGTAATTTCGCTCTCACTCCGAAACAAGACTTCTCAGAGACCATGTTCCATTGAAAAAAATATTTGCTTTAACGAGCTCTACAATTCTGTATATCGCGCTTCAAATATTCCTGCAACACCCTGTATATATATAAATATATATGTACATATATATATATATATATATATATATATATTTATACATATATATATTTATATATATATATATACAGGGTGTCTACATTTTGTGGGCCAAAACGCTAGGGTATGATCAAGCTCGGTGATCATTTTTGCCAAGGGAAAAGGGAAGCGAAAATGCTTCGTATATGAGTGAGATAATTTTTGAATGCATTTTTTGGAATTGTGATTTTAAGAGTTGCTGTCCCGACATCTGTTTACAAACTTCGCGATTGTGAGAGAACGGATTCCTTAATTGAAAAACAGCATACCGGCGCATTCGGGAGAAATTTCTACATTTTCGGAATTATACCCGGCCGTAGCTAGCGCACGGACTATTGTGATATAAAGAAGAGTTTGCAAAATTATAATTTTACTTTTCCATGCTTGAACTTTCACGCCCAGGTTCTCCAAATGTTTTCATTACGCGTGCGCAACCAATACGTCCAAATGAACCTCCAGACGAGCATCTTACGTGAATCATTTTATACCAAATTGGTAGAGCTGACATATGTGGTTGCAAAGTAACTCAAATCTCCCTATGGCCATATCAAGTGTGAGTGCATACATAAAGCTACTATGTTGGCTTTCTTTGTCAATCAAGTCACTCGTCAAACCTGTAAGGGCTCAGAAAAAGACTTATTTTACTTCAAATCTTGCTTGACCGAATGCTCTTCGTTAAGCAGCGCGATCATAGATAGCGTCAGTTGGAGACAATGGCAAAGACGCGGAAGTCACTAAATGCACGGGCAATCTGTGATATTGTGACGAAGTGACAATGTATCAACAGAATAGCCAACTACTGGCACCGTCGACGTCAACCAAGCATCCAATCCAACGTACACCGCAATGACATCATCAGCATCATCATCATCAGGCCTACGTATCTGACATACGCACGCTGTGATAATGCGTAGTTTAAACAGATCAATCATCAACGAGGACAGATGGAACATTCGAGATGCCGAATGTTCGGGAGGATCCGATTCCATCGTTTAACATTATTACTATACGAATGCTGCAGCGTCCCTTGAGTGAATAAATAGACCGGGAAAGCATGGCCTAACATCCATTCTTCGCCCGGCTGCGCTACGCGCTAAACGTACGTCGTGTGTTGTTGCTCATCGTTCGTAAGTCCCTCGCGTTGTAGTAATTGTCTAGCCGAGTCTGCATCCCCCTGTAAATTTCATTATAAAGTGCAGGCGTTTCTACCACGTGTATCGTGATAGACCGATTCACAAATGCCGCGAAAGCTGGCATGCATTTTATTTATGGTGAAGCAGGCGGGAACGTGAGTCTTGCACACCAGTTGTACGCAGAGCGTTTTCTAGACCGACGGATAACTGGCAGGAAAATGTTTTTGAGACTTCATCGTTTTATCTGCGAAACTGGATAATTTCAAGGCCACGGACAGTGAGAAGCGCAAATACGGAGGAACACATTGTTAAGCAAGTAATCGCACTTCCAAACGCAAGCATTAGGCAGGTGGCTAGAAGTGTCGGTGTAAGTCATGCCACTGTTCACGAGGTGCTAAATGAATCCGGGCTACATCCATACCGGTCGCTGCGAGTTCAAGCCTTGCGGAATCCTGATTACCAGTCACGCACTCATTACTGTCGCTGGTTTCTGCAACAAGCAGCCGCCGATGAGATATTTCCTGCTCTTGTTCTCTTCACGGACGAAGCGTCCTTCACACAAGATGGTGTGTTCAACGCACACAAGGCTCATTGGTGGGCTACGGAAAAGCCGCATATGACCCACCCGCACGCACACCAGCGTCGCTTCTCCGTGAATGTCTGGGCTGGCATAGTGGGCAACTATATTTTCGGTCCTCATACTTCCAGATAGGTTAAATGGACCAACATACAACATGTTTCTAAGCACAACCTTGCGAGAACACTTGGCAAATATTCCACAAAGTCTTGGGTCGAGAATGTGGTTCCAGCACGATGGTGCCCCAGCACACAACGCCCTTCCGGTACGGAATTATTAGGATGATAACTTCGCCAATCGCTGGATTAGCCGAGGCGGTACACAAGCTTGACTTTTTCCTTTGGGGCCACCTAAAGGATCTAGTCTATTCAACTCCCGTTGGGTCTCCTATGGATCTGATCGGCAGAATAGTTCCTGCTTGTGGAACTATTCGGGAGACGCCTGGTATCTTTGAACGTGTGTAACGCAAGCTTTGCCATCGCTACCAGAAGTGTTTATTGGCTGGCGGGCATTCGTTCGAACAAGATTTGAAAAATAAATATTTTTCAAAGCTCTTACAGGTTTGACGAGTGACTTGATTGATAAAAAAGCGAACATAGTATGCACTCACACCCGATATAGCTATAGGGAGATTTGAGTTACATTGCACAGTCGTCAGCTCTACCAATTTGGTACCAAAATGATTCACTTAAGATGTATGTTTGTTTGGGCGTATTAGTTGTGCACGCGTTTGAAAAAACAGTAAAATCTGGGCGTGAAAGTTCAAACATGCAAAAGTAAAAGTATAGCTAAAATAGCTGGCTTCTTTTCGACTACATTTAGTAGCGGCGATCACTACGCGTGCGGGTGATCCGCAGTCTGTTCGGGCAAAGACAATATTAGGTCGTAGATAAAAAAGGGCGAACGAATAGAAGTAAATTGGCAAAGATTCGGGGCCCGGAGAATTGAAAGAGATTGAATTTTAGCGTCCGTAGGGTGGCCAGAGATCCTGTTTTCTTTAAGTGCGTATTTCATTGATATTATGTAGCATGGCTTCATTATTCCGCAAGGTAAATGCCCGTTTTGCGGGCAAGGTTTTGCAGTGATACATCCCAGCATCATACTGAAACGTCATGCTGGAAAATGTGACAACTTACGGTCATTTTTAAAGCCCTTCGATAATGACGACGATGGCGACGATATTGGCAAATTCACTTTGGAGACATTGCCATTCAGGACGCTTCCATCAAGACGCTCGAGATAAATCATGGGGCAGCTCATCGTGTTTTGCACCTGCGGCGTGCTGTAGCATGTCCAGATTCCCCTCCTTTCTGACCTTGCAATAGCCTAGAAAAGACATTGACGTTTTTAAATATGGTCGAAGCTCGATCTAAGATGCTCTGGACTGGAAAATACTAAGTTTATACAGTTTTCATCAGTTTGCAATATTACTAGACTTTCTCTCTCTCTTCCTTCTGTCGATCAAAATCAATCAATCAAAATGTCGAATTCGGCTTTTATACAACAAAACTAGCCATACGAGGCCATACAGCAACGAGAACTAGAACAAAAATATTAAAATGCTCTTTTTAATTCTCTTCTTGGAGTTCTGCACATTGAGTCCAGTAGTGTTCCATTTTTGTGACCCTTTGAAAACATATGAAGTTTTGACGCGATAAATAAGTAGTTTGCGTGTGTTCACAATAATTTCATTTGTCGGGTTTGTTCCGCGTCCTGCGTCGAGACATGATGGCCAACGTGACAACGACCACTACACCGTCGTGTTCGTAAATGGTCTTCGAGACAGCAGCGACGAAAATAGCGCGAACATCAGTGAAAGTGAAATAACAATAACACGAAAACAAAATGGTGCGAAATACCACTATGAGCTCACTCCCCCCTCTCTCTCTCTCTGTTCTGCTAAAGCTAAACAAACACTCACCCGCTGTAGCGTCGGGCTAATATCATCGGGTCCTAAATTGGGAGTATCCGGTTCCTTCGATGTTGAAGCTGTGGACACTGAAAAAGTATATGAATGGGATCTGGTGTCACTGTGCGTAAAAGCCGCTCTATCACAATAGAAAAATTTACCGATGCAATCGCATATTTCTGACAGCGAGAAGTCGTACGCCATTTTCAAAAGATCTAGAAGAGCTGAGAGCGAGTGAACGTAACTGAGCAATGACGTTAATAGAAAAAAACATTGATACGTCCATAACTTGTATTTCATTGACTGGAAGCCACAACACCCATAAAGTGGTGTGCACATGCCCGACACGCCGGTATCTGGACACACACACACTTGATGGACAGTTCGGCGAGTGAATTGTGAAGTTAATGATTCGCTGAATGTACTGCTGGACGACGCAGATGCCAAGTGCGCCATACTGATGCCGAAACAAGGTGGCGCCACAATGATGGCTCACAGCGCGCCCAACATCAATCGTGACAGTAGCGGCCGCAGCAATAATAATGAGGTTGCAGTAATCGCACGGTTTATAGCCGGTTAGGAGCGATCTGTTCTTAATAAAGACGAAAGAGGACACTGTGCGAAGTTGAGAAAACGACTTATACCGATTAAGTTGAGAAGACGGACGCGTCTCCGGAAGACGGTAGAAAGATGGTATGGGTAAATGGAATCAAATTGTCAGCTAACCTTGATGCCGAGCAAAGATCACCGTCATCGCAAACTGTGCAGCTAACCTGCGACTGTTGGCAGAATGAGCGTATCCTTGCATTAGTACTCCTACTAAGGTGGCAATAATGTTACCATGACTATTACCGATGATTGTACGCTGAGGGGTAAATTAATACTGCCTGGGCAATAGATCTATTGACTAGATAAAGTCCGATAACTACTTCGAGTAGCAACAAAGCGTGCAAATGAAACAAAGCGGAACCAAAATTGGTACTGAAATCGTTGAATTTGAATGAAGATAAACTAGAAAAACTGCGAATGGTTATCGATTATCCGAAGCAGTCGTCACAGACAAAAGCTCGTCGCTTGCCTCGAAAGCGTTTAGGTTTAGTTTCGTCAGGTCGAACTGTCCGTCATATCCGAATTTCGGATTCAACATTCGCAAGGTAACGGATCATGCAAACGCATCAACAAGAAAGTGGCACTATCGCTACGATCCGAGTGTATTTTGTCAGATCTGGTAATAATTGGTCGCGCAAATTAAAAAGAGTAGAAATACAAAAGCACAATAAATACACGTTCCACTCTTTTGTTGACGATCTTGTCGGGTATGAACTCTTTGAACGCACCTATAGCGAAGTCGATTGTCCGTGACGGTGATGTTGACCTTTGACCGTGTCCGTAACTTGCCTCGTCTATTTCCGTGTCGCTGCTGATAGCCGCGTCTGTTCTTGCTGTTGCAACGGCCGACTGAAACTTAACATTTGAAGCAATAGTTCAGTAACCGCATCTTCCTACCTGTCTCTGGTTCTCTCGATATATACATATATATATATATATATATATATAGAAATACAGTTTGGTAGCATGATGTTCATCCTTTTCAAAATACGAGCTACTCACAGTCACTTCCGGCTTTGGGGTAACGTTAGCGTTTGGTCTGCATCTTTTCTTCGGTTTAGCGGAAAGTATAAGCCTATTACGCCTCTTTTTGTGTTTCGACTGGCCCGGAACGTCTTGACGAACAACACGAAACGCTTGAGGCTTCATAATGTCTTTGGCAATCACATACTTGTGAATGCAATCAGCTTTTCGCACGGAAACCAATGGGTTCATGATATATCTGTAAAGAAACGACAGGTAAGCAATCCACAGGAGGCATGTGACAGTTTGCTTAAATTTAGTTATTTAGAACTGCCAATAACAACGTGCACGAAAACAGCTTCAACTAGTTGTATTCATCTTAATTTTGTTTAACATGTGTAGATGCTACAGCAGGTTTGTCTAGTCTTCTCTGTTTATGTTGCGATCACTGTTGTCCTGGAAAATGCCACTTTACCGATTACCATGAGCCACAAACGTCGAGATGATTATTCTTTTCTGACACCTTGGCGTTTGCTTTACAAACACTTACGACCGCGTTTAGGTGCTTTTGCTGATAGTTCTTTAGACATCTCTCATACATTTGTTGTTAAGGAACAACAGTGTATCAACACACATTGAACAAGTCCTATTAAAATGAAGTAAAAATTAAACAAAAAAATAACGAGTCTGATTGGAGGTTAGAGATCTGGATATTTTTAGTACTCTTCACCTCTGGTCTTGCATGTGACAATCACTATTCAGGATGCATAGTTCGTGGCTGTAACTACAAAATGAAATTTACTGTAACTACAAAATGAAATAAAACTGTTCGTGGCTATCATTACCTGTTCTTTTCAAGTAAGAGCTTCCACAGAGTACATCTGTCGACCGTGTTCTCATGGATGTACAATGTATTATGAATCTGCCTTCGTGGCCATTACAAAGAGAACTGCCTCTCTCGAATGACATGCCGAGAGCTTCCGATATGAGTGATATAAATTGAATACATTTCAACCAGCATACAGCACTGAAAATACGCCACCCCTTTTCGGATAGTAGGCAAGGCAAAGTGCATTAAATGAAAAAAAAACATACAACCCCTGGCGTTCGAAGCTGCGGCGCTGAACGTTTAGTTCTAGCACTAATAGTTAGGATTAGCAAATGATAAAAAAAAAACGACGAAATGACCAAAAACGCGTTGATGTTTTTGGTGGCGTAATGTCACATGACGCTCAGCCAAGGCCTCAAATAATCTATCTTGGTTAACTGTAGATTTTTTGCGTTACCTTTTGATCGTGCGCCGATCTTTCAGAACAGCCACGACGTCTTTTTTTAGCGGGGTCAGAGCTCGTATCTGTTTTGCGTCAGCCAGCGTGACCAGCCCAAGCGCCGCTGTGAATCGCTCCTTGGATGAGGCGCCATCCGTCTGTGGTCGGTGTTCCTCGGCTATGGCAAACGTCCCTGTCGACACTTCCGAGTCCACCTGTCGGATAGTAGGCAAATGTTAGAAGCGAAACACGCGACACGAGCTGGCCGTGGAACTTACGCGAGCAAACAACAAAATCTCAACTCAATATAACCAAACATGAGGCGGGGGCAAATTTCATCATTCGAGTCTTTCAAACGACTGGGCTGTCCGGGTAAACCGCCATAAGGCAAACAGATAGACCGGTTCGTCAGACAGAAAGCATCAACACATGATGTCTAAAGGTACAAAGATAAAAAAAAGATAAAAGTAAAATTATCTAAGTCAAATTTAGTGGAAACCCCACGACTCCACACGATCAACCAAAAAGAGGCTTGCATAATTCTGATACGACATAAATATTCGCGCATTCCTGCTTCCTTTAGATGCTTAAGTGCTAAAGCCGTATTTGTTTCATTTACGAACGTATACGAATAAGCTACAAACCCTTTCTCGCTTTATTCTGGTCGGCGTCAAGGTTTTGCAGGCATAATCTTCATCATCGTCCGAAGAAATCTCCTGCAAGACAGTACAATAACACGGTTTATTACCGATCCAGTTATAAAACGATGATGATGATGATGAACATCTTCAAATCGAACAAAACTGAGGAGAAAATTGCGTTAGGCAGGGAAGAACTCTGATATCCATAACTATTTCATAAGTATACAAAGGTTACGATAACTCAGACCAAAGTCAGACCCGTCCGATAACGTCACACAAGCCATGCTTAATTTAATATCGCCTCGACTCACTAAACACCGTAAAGCTGCCGACTGTGATTATTTAATCTACTTTAGCCTTTTCTTAAGTCTGCTGACAAAACGATCGACAGATCGATTGAGCGTCGCACGTAAGCCTTACAAATCGTTTAGCACAGAAGAATGATGAGCTAGCTGGTCCGATTACGTAATGTTTATAAATGCCTTAAAATTCCTTCCATAGCAACCGTTAAAATACTGTTCAAATAACAACTGTAGGCATTCATCTGAAAGCGGCCATATGCACAACAATGTATATTACTACTACGAATGGATACGTACCACAATTTGATCGGCGAGAGTAACTGGAGTCTTGAATCTTCGTGGGGGAAACCGCCGTGGAGCAATGCGCAAGTTCCGCGGTCGAGTCCATTCCTCCAGGCCGCGACGAACAATTTCATCGATTGAGACCTCTTCCAGAACGTGTGAACCATATCTAGAACAAATAAGATCCAATATACAAACATCCATGATAGCTAACTCAAAAATGGCTGATCTGTGTGACGTAGCGTGATAAACGAAAATGTGACAGTTCACCCAGGCCAATCAGCAAGGTCTGTTTTACTTGGTAAAATGAAGACACGATGAACTACTTAGCACTAAGTCGTCGTACTTCAGATACTTGCAGGAAAAAGCGAACTTTTTTGTAATCTGTATCTGTTGTAGAAACATTTGGTCACATTTTTCTAGCTTGCAGCTGTGGTTGAGATCAGGCGTAATATACTTACTGCATGACAACAGCATTCATCTGCTCCAGTGTTAGGTCCTTCACCTCCTTTTTGGTTACTTGTCTGCGCGGCGATACAAGCAAATTGCCTCGACAGGGAAGCCCGTGAGTACCTCTGGAAGTTGCCTGCATCAATAATGAATATCAGCATGTAAGCTAACGTTAATATATATATATATATATATAACAGCGGTAACAGGCGTGTATTATTTTCATATATTTTTCGCAAACTAAAATTATAAAGCTGCCTAATGGACTCCATCATTAGGATATGTCTGCACAAAATTAATGAATCACGCACCAAAATCGCAATTTACTTTTTGAAAAAATGTAATTCCAAGCGTCATTGTTTCTGCGCGTCATCATCGCGTATCTCGCTCTGAGATGCCTGATCAACGAGTGACACATTTTAAAGATAGATTTTGGAAACTATAAAAGCCACCCAAAGTGTTAATAGGCCAGCGGGACATACCATTACACTCGGATTGCCATTGCAATCTGTTGCAGTGGCTTTCGTCTCAAAATTGCCTACGTCAACTTTCCTCTAACAAGTATCAGTCCGGTATGGGCCAGAGTAAAGCGTATATAAGGCGACTCATACCTGCGCTGAACAACGAGACGGTTTCGACCGTGGCGAGCCAGTGATATGTAGCGAGTTTGGAGCGGCCTTATTCGTGGACTGGCCTTCCAGCCGTAGCGGTATAGCAAGAGGAGGTTTCGCAGCACCAACGTTGCTCCTTCGCGTCGACGGCTGATGGCTGTGGCTCGTGTCCAGCGCACGAGCGCGAACCGGTGGGTGTCTCAGTGGGCTGCTACGATCCGGCGTAATGACAAGCGACGGCGGCCGAGGCTGCATTGGATTCATCATCCTGAAGCCCGGCATCAACGGAACAGACACGCGATGTACCAAAAGTGGAGGAGCCTGTGCTCGCGAGATTGACGTCATCGCGTGATTCGCGGCCGACGGTATCATGTAGCCCGGACTCGAGCCGTTCAAAGTATGCAGAACTCGGCTGTTGGACGCGACCATGCTGTCGACGCTTAGGGCCGTCGGCGAAGAGGTGGTGGTGCTGCTGCTGCTGCCTGGGTTTGGCACGGGGCCACGCGGACGCCTTACGAGCGGAGGTCGACCTCGTAGAGGAAACGCGTTTGGTATCGGCGACGCAAGCTGTGTTTGGCCGCGGAACGCTCGTGGATGTGCGACGGACTCGTGGCGAATCGCAACCAGCCTAGAGTGAGTGCACTCACCGTTAACGCCGGAGGAAACAACCATATGCCGCGGCCGCGTCGACGCCAACACGATGGGCACTTGTGCAGGTGGTAGAGGTGGTGCTCTCGGCGCCTGTCGTTGTTGTTGTTGTGGCTGCTGCTGCCGCTGCTCTTGTTGTTGCTGCTGCCGCTGCTGTTGTTGTTGCTGCTGCTGCTGCCGCTGTTGTTGTTGCTGCTGTTGTTGTTGTTGCTGCTGTTCTTGTTGTTGTTGTTGCTGCCGCTGTTGTTGTTGCTGCCACTGCTGTTGTTGCTGCGCATGGCTATATGTGACTGCTGGGACTGACGACACAGTCGATGCCAGTCCGCCCACTGCCGGTATTGGCTGGTACGGCGTATTATTCAAAGCTCTGCGTCTTCTTGGAGCTTCGATTCTGGTTACGCATACGTCGTCCTCCTCGCTATCCGACAGTTCAATGACTTCACTCGGCTGCGATGGTCGGTTGGGTGGGTTTCGGGTAGGCATGTGCTGTCGGCCTCCTTCACAGTCGGCGGGAAGGACGACACTCAACTTGATGTCTCTACACGCTTGACTCAATTGAGCAGCAATCAGCTCCGCTCGAGTGACCTTGGCGTTGTCATCGTCGGTCGCATGTTGGTGCTGTCTCTTCGTTGCGCCACTGGCAAGACCATCATATGGGCTGCTTGCAGCCAAGGATTCGACTGCCGCTATCACCATCCTGCTTGAATTGCCGTTCTCGTCCTAAAAAAAAGTAAGAAAAATAGAGAGAGAGGAAGACAGAAAAAGGCGAAGAGGAAACACAGGAAAAGCGAAAATTAGACAATTAACTCATTCATACCAAATACGCCTCAACACTGGTCGCACTACGGAAGTTTGCCCCGAAGGGGCTACACATGAGTACATTTGAACTCACCCGTTAGGGATACGACGGCCTAAGTTAAAATATGCTCGCTGCTAAGATATCACAGTTGTGCGGAGGACGAACCAATCTATTCATTCATATACTTAATAAATATATATATATATATATATATATACTCAGGAGTCGTGTAAACGGATAACCCAGATAACCTGACAAGCGTAAACTAAGTGCAGTTCAGCCCATATAACAAAGTTAGATTAAAAATAACTATCATGGATGGCTCGCTAAAATCAAGGTTGCTTACCTTGGCACAGAGACTTTCGACGGCCACGAGAGACTGCATCATCTGTGGCCCTGGTGCCAATTCAGGCACCGCAGGGCATCGCTTCCTGTCAAGTCATCAGCACAGATTAATAGAAATATATTTTCAACTCTAACTAAAAGATCAAAGGATATGTCTCCTACTCTGGTTAACTTCATAGTGATCATACTACATTAATCTATCAGCAGATATATATATATATATATATATATATATATATATATATATATATATATATAGAAGATGCACTGAAAATATCCAGGTCTCCAGCCTCTCATCGGACTTGTTCAACTTGATTTTCCATTCCGAGATAAAGCTCTCCAAGTACGCGGGGTCTTCAGCCTCAATCGAATTATCTCAACAACCGGTGCACAGCCTGACATTAGGTACACGGCTCCTTGCCCGCATTGACAGGTAAAATACTCGCTTCATGTACATTGTGAAACATCTTTCAAGTAAATCAAAGTTTGCCCAAGTGAGGTGTTTCCATAGACAGGATAGAACACTATGACACACATTTAGGTGTGCATTTCAGATTATACATACAAATGCAAAGTGATAAATAACAACATAGTTGGCGGGAAGTTGATCGGTCTCTGTGTTTTTTGGTCTAGCTTGGTTTATTGGTCACGCACAAGCGACCACCGAGAACCCCATATCCATTTCAATGTTAACAAAACTCGTATTTTTTTAACACAGAAAACATGCTTTCATAACTAGTTATGTGTTTGATTTAATTCATCCAGCGTTTTCCCCAAACCCACTGCGTGTACGGATGTCCCGCGAGTTTGTCTTCATAGATGTAGAATAGCCCGTGAACTGTGGTGTTCGTTTATAGCCGGGAATCCTACCAGTCCACCGCTAATATCTAATACAAGCGCATCCGGTGCCCGAGTGTTTGACATTTAATTGCGATTTGGATAGGCTTATCCGAAAAAAAAAACATTGAACACCCTAGGTTAAATTTTACCTACTTTGGCACGCCAGTCTGCAAGGTATCATCGTTTCGTCGAGTCCAGCTTACGGAGATATCGTCAACTTATTGATAAACTGGAAAAAACGTCGCCGCGATAAACACGAACGCTCAGATCTAATTGAATGGCAAATATAACATCATAGAATTAGTATCCTAAGAGAAAGTGGTAATTAGGCTCATATATGCGTGTGTAGCGACGTGATCTAAGGGACTAGTGCGCTAGTCATTGGCTGTCATCTACCGGGGTGTCGTCGGTTACATCCCTGCTGTTGTTGATTGAATTTCCTTTAGGCGATGCTTATTGAGAATAGATAGATGGTCATTAAAAAAGAGCGAAAAAAATTTCTTTCTAGACCCAATAGAATGCTTATTCCACTAAAAGTCAGCGGTCCTAAGCTGCCACAAGGAATGTTGGGTAAACCCTAGATATTTTAGCATGTCTGGCCCTCGGTTCATTGAAGATATGCACCTCATGGTGAGTTCCAAGCCCGTAGGGGACGGAGGATGATGGTCTAGGTCATATGCGTACCTTCTGTTCTAACCTGGAACGGGACAAAACGCCCGTGTGAAGCTACTAATAATCCGTGTAACTTTAATATCAATTAGAATTTATATTGAAAGAAATATTTGAACGCAATAATGCGACTACTGGCAGGCTAATTTTGTAGTCTGCGCTGGCTAACTATAGCATCTTGCAGCTTCATCAGCGCAAACGAGACTCTCCGGAAAAGATATATGAAAGTGCCAGTTCTGTCCTTTCAAAGTTTACTGCCTACTCAAAAAGTACTGCTGTTTAGAATACGTGCAGCACATTCACCGACCTCCATGTTAGTCTTCGCCAAAACTGTCGTGGCTACTAGGCCTAATTCCTAGCCGTCGTCTAGCAACGTACTTTTAGGCAGCGTATCGCTTGTAACGCTTAACGTGCAGTCATGTAATTACATTGTGCTTGATTGCAATGCTGATCCACCCATACGCGTGATGGTCTTCCACATACAAGAACCGTCTTATAACAAATACACTTATTCCAGCAAAATCTAACTCATAATACAATCAATAATAAACAGCCTTCCTTGAAACTTTGAAACCGTGTCAGTCGTGGCACACAGACATAACACCAGCTGAAATTAACTATTAATGGCTGTATTTTGGTAAATTTCACACGACGAAATTCATTCACACGTTGTGTCAACATATAGTCGTAACAGACAGGACGTTCTGCCAAAATCAAATAATGCTCGTCAAAAAGAAGCAGCATTCAAAGCGACACGACGAAAGTGATGCGGTAACGTCAAACCGCTTCGTTCTTCATAAGAAAAACACTACTAATGAAATACGAATATTGTGGTTATGTCGGTTAGTAAAGTATTCACAAATAATAGGAATGATTCCTGCCTAAGTAATAGGTACATAGCACACAATAAGAGTTCAAATTTGACTGTTCCTTATACAAACTTGCATAGCTTAGACAGAAATAGCTCTTACAGCAGTAGTAGCATATCGAAAGCTTCAATTTAGTTTTAGTGAGCAGAAATTTGCGCCGGATCACGGCATTAATCGCGGCACGACCGCGACGCCGAATTTATGACAAAAACGTACGTCCATTGCAACCACATGAACACCCACCTCGGCGTGTATCGTTGAGCATCGAGCACGTAATCTCGACGAGCTGACGACTCCACAACAGGCCGAAGATAGCGTCGTTACCCGTGACAATCGATCACAGTAGCGGCAGCGGTCGCAGCACTCACAGAGTAAACAAAATGGCGGACGGTCGAACAAACCCTCGGCAATTGCAGATAAACGAGCGCACTTCGTCTATAGTTTCTCGTCGAATATGGAATCGCGATGAGCCGAACGTTGGAAATAGATCAACGCTTTCGACTAGTTCGGTGACGCCGACCAACGAAAAATCGATATGCACCGGCAAGCGGTTAGGCCTAAGGGCCTAACCTGGATTGATCCATAAGATCGTACCAAACGGAATCGATCTAATTTGGTCGCCGTGGTTACGTTTCGTTTTACTGTCGCTTCGTCACCGTTTTAACCACCGGAGCCTGACGACGGACACGCCACGAATGCCACCGTGTAGCGGTGGAATGTGTACAGTGATTCACGGGGGGAGGGGGGGGGGGCTAGCGATTATGGAAACGTGGGGGGGGGGGAGCAGTGATTATGGATACGCGATCAACTCACCGGTGTCAGTTCAATAACATCTCCTCATTACGAACAGCTGAGCTGCTAGCCTTTGATGAGTTCCCTGAGCGGTACAACGAACTACTCCTACTAACTAGTTCGGCATTTGGAGCAGCTGCACTCACACATTACACACATCCGTACAGCCACAACCACAACGAAGCACGACTCGTTGACAACAAACGAAAAAACCTACCTAACTACCTAACGACACCCAATCATACGAGTGGATGACGCATTATCGCAGAGGCCGAGCGACAAGGCGCAGGGAGCTGGGGGGGGGGGGGGGGGGTGGTTGGAGGTGCAAGGAGGGGGCAGGACGAGCCGCCCTGTAGACAGACACACACAAGCTTAGGCTCCTGCGGCATGTGGCCATGCAATGGAGCTGGGCGCTGGCTGAGAACAACAATAATCGTTAGCGTTCGTCAACAAGTGTCACTCAACACCGTCGCCATGCGTCGTCACACGAAACGCATGACACTCATTCGTTCCGATTTCGTGATCGACTGCACTGCCTGCTGCAAGTTTTGGCATGTCTGTCAAAAAACGAACGTTCATTCGATCACCATAGACGATAGGAGGACAACATTTAAAATAACGGCGCCGAAAATACCGACGACGACGACGACGATATCAGCAGGATGACGGCAGCTCTAGCAGCAGCGGAAACACAGTACACTGTCTGCATCTTATAACTACTGGCTGCTGTTCGAATTCGAATGGACAGATAGACGACTTAAATTACTACGTACTACAACTGCTTTTAGTCCAGGACTCAAGCAGCCTTGCATGAGGGTTTACTGTGGACCGCCCGTTGTTGATCATATCCGTTTTGTTGTGATGTTGTGCTGCGGCTGCTGCTGCTGCTGCTGCTGACGGCTTGATGTGACCTACGAACGGAGCACTTTAGCTCCGGCGACTAGATGCAGTACGGCTATCAACAACAACAACAATTAGAGTGATCGTATGTAGCAGCCGACTAACGGGAAAGAAGGCGAGGCGAGTAGCCCGCACGAGTAGAGAAGGAATGATAACGCTGTCACCGGGCGGTCTTTTGCGCTCAAATGCGCGCAAAACTACGACTGAATTCTTTCGCTGGCCTATTTTCGTCCGCCACGCCTCATTGCTGTTGGCCTGGGGTATCCATAGAGCGACTGCATTCGCAATCATCAGCATACAGAATCACTATAAATCTAGAGTATATTTTCACACATGCGACAGACGTATATGTGCTAAAAAAATATGTATATATATATATATATATATATATATATGCATATATATATGCATAAAGCAGTCCTGGGGATTGAATGGGACCAGCGTTAAAATACGCAGTTGTTTGAGGCGAACACGTATGTGCAAACGTATTGTAATTGATGAATAAATTATCACAATATTTCCTATATATATATATACATATATGCATATATTTATATATTTTTTTTACTTGGTCTTGGACCCAAGCTCACTGCCATGGCCAAAGAAGTTTTTTTCTAGTTTGTTTATAACGAATGAGTACAGCTGACCTGAAGCAATCTCTTCCTTCTGAAGAGCAGTTTAGCTAAGTTTTCGTCAAGTGGGTAGATGGATCACAAATCACCATCGTGCATGGGCTTACACCAAATCCATTAGACCAATATTAGACATCAAGTTTACACTATAAGACAATTAGCTCTTAGCGACAGGCCGACTCTACCAATAGTAGGCGAGTCTACCTTGGCACGAAACAGCACTTCTTGGTTTGAGCCACTGCCAAAATTCTGCAAACTTCCATTTCGGGACAGTGAGGCCTGTATGAGTCGTGACTCGTTTTCGTGATATCCTATCGTCTGACCAAGCTACATTTACACTTCGAGGCGTAACTTACGCTGGTGCGTAGCATAACTGAGAAGGGAGTTTTCGAGTCCACCCTTTCTCGGTCTAGTTACTGGTTCAAGACGTACCGTGGCTTGGTGGCATCCCAAACGATGATCCCAGACTCCGCTCTGAAACCGGTCAAAACTTACAGCCGTTCGCCTTTCTTTCGTATAGGAACACGGGTTAGTTCGGGTTACAGCGTGGATTGAGCGTCTTGAGTCAGGTAGAAGAAGGAAAAGTTTTGGCGCGGAAGGCTCTGGCCATTCTTTGACTGGTTGGTTGAGACGCGCCGTCATCGGCAGGTGATCGAGTTGAAATGGTTGATGACGTTAGGGTTTTGCCGCGGACGCTGTGGCCCTTAGACGCGGTCGGTTAGGATTGATTTGAATTGTAATGCCATGACGCGACAACAGTCTAGTGCGTGGTTCGACCGTTGTTGTACTGTCCAGGGGGCGGAGCGCTTCGCCACAATATTGTAACGTTGTTGTGTTACGCTAAGTCAGCTTGGTGATGTAGACTCATCCGGACGGGTACTGCAGCCGAGGGACCCAGGAACGATGAATGACGACACGCAGCATACGGTCTAATGCAAAGCACGGCCGAGCAACGGATGGTTTTTAGCCAGGCTGCTCGGTCTATTTATTGATTCACGAGACACCGCGGCGTGCTGACACCCAAAAGAGTCTCAGAACCCGCTCTCAAATCGGTCGAAATTTACAGTGGTTTGTGTTTGTTTCGTATACGAATACAGGTTAATTTAGGTCTGACTTAGATTGCCGATCATAGGTCGACCCTCTCCAGGTGTCGACCGATGATCGTTTTGGACGGCGGAGGACGTTGGGGTTTCGGCGCGAAAGGCTGTGGCTGTTCTCGGCTGGCTGGTTGAAACATGTCTTGTTCGGTTGAGACATGTATCATTCGGTGAACGTTGTGTACGTTGAGATTCTGGCGCGGGCGCTGTAGCCGTTGGACGTGGTCGGTTAGAACTTATTTAAATTGCGCTATGATGCGTATACAGTGGGTGGACTTCGTTACAATATTACGTTAATGCACTGGGAAGAGAGCGGACAGTAACTAACAACAGTAACTAACGGTCGACGCCCGCCGCGGGGAAGGCAACTCTGTACCACAACGCCGAGTACAAAAGGCAGCAGGCCCTTCTTGAAAGGGAAATCTCTAGGAGCAAGTAGCGTTCCTGGAGATAGACGCCTTGGTGGGCTTTTCTCGAAGAGCCGCAGGACGATTCCTGAGGCCGCCCATAAAAGCTGGTGCGGGGATTCCCTGTCCTAAAAGAGGAGGACGAACCTAACGCCCGAGGCCACTAACAAAGCGATTTCAGCGTTTTTGCGCAACACTCTTCTCTTGACCGCGCTCCCTACAAAAATCCCAAGGGCTGAAGAAGAGCAACCTCTAGCAGTATCACCGCATGTGGTACTCGAGGCATCGAAACGCCTCAAGCTGGGAAAGGCACCGGGCCCGGACGGTATCCCCATTTCTGCAGCCAAGCTACTGATAAAGGAACACCCAGAAGCGGTGACCACTGCGGCGACGGAGCTGTTCCGTCTTGGCTTGTTTCCAACCGAATGGAAGGACGTGGAACTTGTTCTTATCCCGAAGGGCCCGAACTCATACCGCCGAATATGCTTACTCGGATCCCTGGGTAAAGGTTTCGAGTCTATCGTTAAGTGTCTTATCGAAGGCCGAGCTCCTCTGCAGGTCTCCGCCAAGAAAGCGCGATCTTCTTTCTAGTGGCCGTTTTACTCGACCTCAAGAACGCTTTTAATAGTCTCCCGTGAAGAGACATGCTCTGTGAGCTCAAGACCCTCCACAGGAAAAAACCCTTTTATCTTCTTGGAGTCATATCTGACTACCTAGATGACCGGACTATTAAGTCCCAAGGAATAAAACTCCATACGACTACAGGAGTTCCACAAGGCTCTCTACTTGGCCCCCGGCTATGGAACATAGCTTACGACGACGGGCTGCGGCTGGGAGACCTCCCCCCTCAGAGCCGACCTCTCGCAAGATACCTTGGAGTATTTCTTGATCGGTATCAGACGCACTTATAACTTTACGCCGTTCAGATTAATTTAAGTACGCAGATTATAAGTGTATTCTTTCTTTCTCTTCCGCCACTGTCCGGCCTCTAAGACCATATCGAAGTGGCATTCCGATATCCGCGGTTTTTCGTCGTCCTTCCACTGTTACTGCGGTCTCTTTCTCTTCACCTTCTGCATGTGGCCTAGTGTTGCAGCTATGACAGATCGGGAGGGTGATCCACTTCTCGTACCGATTTTAAGGCTCTCGTGCTCTTGGATCACATTTGCAGTCGCCGCTGTTGCTCTTACTAGTTCGTTCCAGGCTGGCAGACCTAGCGCCGCGTTCAGCGCGCTGCTAATTTCTCTGCCGCCTCGTCCTTTATGGGATCAACCCCCCCCCCCACAACGCTGTAACCAGCTGTTTTCCCGCCTCCCTACAGTCTGTCTGCATTCCTGTGGATTCCCTTATGACAGCCGCCACCTCTTTTTTTCCAGCGTATTTCGTGTTCTTATTTAGGCGTAGTAAAAGGACCTTTCCTTTTGATGACTCCTCAAACTGTGACATTTGGCCCCCCTCCTGGTTTTGGTGACGCCATACATACATATACATAGACTTGGCTATCCGATTTCGTCTTAAAAATTCCATTAAAGTTCATAATTCCAATTCCAGCGCATGCATGCAAGTGGGGAAACCTATTTTCTAACACTGCCTTACAATATATGCCAGTTTCCTGACCTGCATTTGGTTTCACTTATCTCATGCAATATTGGTTTATCACCGAAACCTAATGCCTCGGCTAAGCACACTGTCCTCACTCCTCCTAGCTTGCCGCTGCATATGTCCTTTGGATTCCTTTTCTATATCACACACCGAACGCTTTCAAGTTCCGAGTATCCGGGGACCAGCAGTCGAGTGTTGAGCATACTGGCCCTGCAGTACCCTAAGGCTTGCGAGTTTGGGTATGGCCGTATTTCTTTGTTACTGTCTGTTGGATCTGCTCTCCATCTTTTATCGCCTGTTTCGTCGACCTTTTTCGTTCAAGAAACTTTACCCTCTATCCCATTTGCTTATATTTGTCTCAGTCAGTTTTGATGTCGGCCGCCCAGTTTTGTTCTTTGTTATTTCCAGCTATGCTTTTTAGACGGCTTACATACGGTATATTTGCGTGTGCTTCCTTTGCCAAGAAGCTAGGGACTCTCCCTCGATTAACTGTGCTGCGCATGCATAGCTACATTGCATGGCGGCCATACAACGATAATTGCACGATGTATCATGTCTAGCATTTGTTTGTGTAGAGCAGTAACTAGAAAATGCGGCTTGCACATACGGACATCACTTGCCGGAAACTCGTCTGCATGTAAGGACCGGTATTGTGGGACTAACCAACCAGAAACCAATCATCTCCCCATAATCCCAACCCACTAGAATTTGCATGTGCAAATCAGATCCCAGGGAACCGTTCCAGCAAGTAGAAAAGCCGCCTCTGTGCTCACCGTCCGGTACGCCATGACCACCCTGACGGCTCCGACCTGTTGAGTCCGGCGTCCCGATGAAGGAATGCTCCTAGGTATCTTGCCGCGCTCACCATATTGATATATTCGTTATTGAGGCGTAGGTGAAGAGTGGGGCACTTCCTTCGGCCCACCAAAACAATTGCCTCGCTCTTGGCGGGGGCTAAAGCAAGCCCTGCTTTTCGCATCCAAAACGTGACATCGGCGATTGCCCCATTCGCACGCTTTTCAAGCAGCTTTGGTGTCCGGGCCTGGAAGGCGAGAGCGAGGTCGTCCGCATAGGCAGAAAGGTCGGCTTCGGGAAAAGGTTCCTTAGACGCAGCATAATTTCATAAGCTATGTTCCACAGCAGAGGGCCAAGTAAAGAGCTCGGTGCCAATCCTGCAGTCATATTTAAGGTAATGCCTTGGGTATGATTAGTCCGCTTATGTAGATAGTCAGATATGGTTCTAAGTACATAAAACGGTTTTTTCCTGTGGAGGGTCTTCACTATGACTCTTCATGGGAGACTATTGAAAGCGTTCTTGTCGTCGAGTAAAACAGTGACGAGTAGATCGCGTTGTCTTGACAGGGACTTGCAGGAGAGCTAACTATAACTCTTAGGCAGCCTGGTCCGTTTCCTGTTTCAACTTAAGATCGCTTCATTCACTTGCCTCAACAACCCCTACATGGTGACGGAACATTTCCTTATGTACTCCAACTCCTCCGAATCTGCTTTGTGACGCCTTTCTGTTTATACCTATCCACCTTGGATCATCATGTAACGGTGGGGTTTCTATTTGCAGCAAGTTTGTCTCAGTTACTGCTAGCATATCCAGACACTCTCATTATGTCTTTCATTATTCCGTATAGCATTTAATCTTTTTCTTGTTTTCTACCTCCTCGTATGTGTATATAAATATCATATTTCCAGATCTTGTATACCGCATAACTTTGTTCCTCTTCCCTTTCGAGTTTTATTTGAGCTGTGATATGTAAACCGTGCTGTCGGACATACATATTGCACTATACTAGATAAATACTATGTTATATATCTATATACTAAATTGAACACCAACCATACCTTCGTGACTATCCGTTTTTTTCTGACCGTTCGTTGAGTAGCCGTTTGAATTTGAATTCCGCTCGAACCATACTAGCCGTTAGGTAGCAGAGCTCGTTATACTCCACCGGTTCCGCGGACTGCTGCTGCTGCAATTCAAATCAACTTGGCTCCTCGGTTTTCCATCGCACGGTTCCACACTGTGCACCAAAATTATTTTTGAAGTGAAGCTCCACTCCTCACTCTGGTATGCGCTTTTTTGGTGTAAGCCTCTCTACTCAACGAGCAAATGAGCCTACTTAGAACTCCGCTACACACACAACCGCTCCTGTCGCCTAGCAGACGACAACTGCTTTGTATATACAGGGTGTCCCTATTTGTGTGGCCAAAACGCTAGGATATGGTCAAACTCGGTGAGAAAATCATTTTTGCCAATGGGTGGAAGCCGGGAAAACGTTTTGTTTAGAAGTGAGGATGAAATTTATAAAAGCAGTTATTCTGTCTTTTTTCTCCTACATAGTTGTGCAAAATCTATGTTTGCGGGAGAACCAGTCAACGCACAAAGGAACCGATCATACCGGCGTGTTTGGCGGAAAATTTTGCACAATAAAGTATACATTACTAGCTTGCGTAGCAAAAAGCGAATAGCCAGATTAAGGAAAGTCATAAAAAGTCAAAATGTTACGTTAACGCTTTTTTGTGCAACATTGCAATTTTTTCCATTACGACCGAAAATGTACGTTCAAAAGACTACTCTCAGGCAATAGCAGATTTAATGCCCATCATTTTCGTATCAAGGTGATGGTGCTGCGTTACGTAGTTGTCAAGTCACTAAGCTTTTTCGACAGTCATAGTTGTTATGTTTTACGTGCAAGTTTTCACGTTCAGAACCGTTAAAATTTGCCAAGGCGTTTCCGCCCCCTCCTTCCACTAGGAAAATTTATTCTCTTGTTGAGTTCTACCAAACCTCAAAATATGTACCTAACTTTCAGATACGCCCTATGGAAATATGCATGCCTTCGCTTTCGATATGGCTATCGAAAAAGCTTGGTTACTTGGCAACTACGTAACGCAGCACCATTACTTTGGTACGAATGTAGTGGGCAAAAAATTTGCTATTGCCTGAGAGTAGTCTTTTGAACGTACATTTTCGGTCGTAATGGAAAAAATTACGATGTTGCACAAAAAAGCGTTAACGTAACATTTTGACTTTTTATGACTTTCCTTAATCTGGCTATTCGCTTTTTGCTACGCAAGCTAGTAATGTATACTTTATTGTGCAGAATTTTCCGCCAAACACGCCGGTATGATCGGCTTCTTTGTGACTGGTTCTCCCGCAAACGTAGATTTTGCACAACTATGTAGGAGAAAAAAGACAGAATAACTGCTTTTATAAATTTCATCCTCACTCCTAAACAAAACGTTTTCCCGGCTTCCACCCATTGGCAAAAATGATTTTCTCACCGAGTTTGACCATATCCTAGCGTTTTGGCCACACAAATAGGGACACCCTGTATAATTGCTAGTAGGTTGCAAACAGGCAGTGCAAACAATTAGAGTCAGACTCAGGTTATTACCTATTACAAGACCATTTCGGCAACCTTTGGCGGAGAGGCAGGGTAAAGGGATCAACGTTTCGACAGACGTAGCGCAGCTAGATATGTGCCTCACCATGGAGCTTTAGGATGGAGTAGCATAAACTAGTTGAACTGTGTACATAAGGGACCTTGTGCCTGGCTTCCAGCACTTAGTGTGTTGAATTTTACCAGGTTGGCGATCAATGCCTATACTGATTTGGCTCGCAGCCGAATGGTGAGCTAACTACCACGCAACGAGTTACCAGACGCATCGGCGAATTGTGCGCTTTTTCAAAATTTTAAATACGCGTTCATCAAATCCAGACCTGCACAGCCCTCTTGACGGCCTCGGCGTCCTCTATATCCTTTCGGGCTGACTCTCAGCCAAGTTTTAACGTCCATGGGACTGCTTTGCGGATTGCTTCACAGAGGGGCATGCCCCATAAATACAAATGTGCAACGGTGGGGTTCGAACCCGTGCATCTATGTGTCTCCTCCGGTCGCGAAGCGCAGACGCATGCCACCACGCCACCTGGCTCGACGTCCTCTATATACGGGCGCCTGGCGTCGGCGGCCAGCTGTTATTGCGTTTTCCGTCCACCCACGTTTAACAGGAGGCTCTCGTTCTCGACCCCTAGTCCTGATCGCACACGACCATGACGTTGTCGGTTGCTCCTATCATCTCCTGGGCAACACAAGCGTCCGGGTAACATTGCTCCGAATTATGGCGGAGGTGTGAGTGTGAGTGGCACTGTGTGTGACACTATTGTGTGAGTGGCAACTGTGAGGGCCACGGTTTACAGACGCCCAGTGAGGACAGCGGCAACGTTAGGCCTAATAGTATCAGGACGAATATCCGCACTAAGGTTCATGTTTCCTTAATCTATTTTATAAGATTTCTCGGCAATGGGTGTTTGGAATCTATGTGACGGAGGAGAGCCCGCACTGTCAAGGGCTTGTCGCATTTGGGGCAAGGAATACTATAACTGCTGAGTTACTGCGTAACTAATCTGTGAAGTGATGGTAGTGTTTAGACGGGCCCGAATAATATAAAGTGGTCATCCTCCTACGGGCTGCCCTAGGACCCCTAGCGTACAGGTTGACCATTATGAAGACTGTTCAGCTTTGTCAGACTGTTCAGCTTCGACCCCAGTGTCGCAATTTACCGAGACGTATGACTTTGCAGCATAGGAGTAGGCGTTGCACTTTCCGTGGGTGTCGAAGCTTCGAAGATAAATTCTTCACGTAATAGCGTCCGACTTAAAGCATTATATTTCCTGCAACAGCCTGCCTTCCATGAGGATCCACTTCCTCCCGCATTTGCCCTATCTTCAGGCAGGTATACGCCTCTATAGGAGCTAACGCTAATACATTCGCTCACCGGCGGCAAAAAATGCTGCCAATTAAATGACCATATTGACAATGCTTGCTTCTGATGCCAATGAAAGCAGTATTTAACACAAAGCTATACGTTATAGAATAAAGTGTTAAGAGAGGCGAAATAGAAATAGCAAAACTCTGGGTGTCTACACCGGCAGCAACGGGCATAACAAATTCATACAGTTGTGCGTAAATCTCTGGAAAATAGACCAAGCAGCAAATACAAAAATAAATCACTGTTATTTTGTAGACAATTTGACAGACGAAGTCGTCGTTGAGGGCGATTTCGACAGCCGCACATTACTAGGCAGAACTAACCGAGGCAATTGTAAAGGCTAGTAACGCCGTGGTGACTTTTTCGCTTTGGGCTGAAAGAGGCGCCAATGGTATTATATAGATTAACAAACAATATCGTAGATTGCCTAATGGGGTGGTGGTATATCTAAATTATATAGCAGTCATTGGTAATGCAGCAGATAATAGTGCATTAAAAGATGAATTCTGGCCGCTTTCATTTAAGGTACGCGCCTCACGAGAATCATAATGAAACTGAATCGACTTGCAACTATGCACCACGAAAACGCAATCAGAGGGGAAAAGGCAACGGCAACTTAGGGCTGAATATTAGAAACAAATACAGTGGTACAAAAGAGGAAAGACCGCCACGCACCTTTAATTGAGAAACGCAAATACAAGCAGGACATGCCATTTTTGCCTGTGAGTCAAAAATTGCTAACCGTAATGGCGCTGGTGAGATGATTAGCTTAAGTAGAGACATACACACATTCAAATGCAGCTCCTGTTTGTGCCAACAGTGACGTACGCTAACGCTATTGTGAGTTTAGACGCAAGCATGGTAAACAGATTCGACACAATACAACGGGCAGTTGGCCGACATGCAATGCAATGTAGGTATACATGTGCAGCACAATTTAACGAAGGGGAATTTGGAGTCTCCAGCTTCTGGGCAAGGGAAGCACAAGCTAAGATATCGTATGTAAGTCGTCTAAAAAACATAGCCGCAAGTGAGGAAGAACAAAACTGGGCGGCCGAACTGCGCATAGCAAAACTGAGCGGAACAAAATACAAGCAAATGGGATAGGTGACTAAAGTTCCTTGAACGCAAATTTAAGTGCAATACTATGGATTTTGAAGAACACGAGGTGATAACAAATAAACAGATAACCAAATATATGAAGAAGATTGACAAAACAGCCGAAGAAAGATGGAGAGAGGATATGGAGGAAAGACATCTTTGCAATTTACAGGCAACAATAAAGGAATACGGCCGAGAAGATATAATTTATTCGAACTCGCAAGCGTCCGGGCTGTTCGCTGACTGTAGGGCCGGTATGCTCAACACCCGACTGCTGGCGGCCAGATACGCGAAAAGTGAGAACGTTCGGTGCAGAGCGTGTGATATAGAAGAAGACTCCATCGAAGATATCGTGCTGAAGTGCGACGAGCTAGGAGGAGTGAGAACAGTGTCCATAGGCGAGGCATTAGGTTTCGGTGATAAACCATTATGACAAGAGATAAATGAAAGCAAACGCAGGCTAGGAAAATAGCACAGATTGTAAGGAACCATGGGACAACGCCCCGCTAAAACAAACTATTATGTAATAAGATAGTAATATAACCATCGTGATAATCCAATTAATATTATGAATGCACGACAGACGAGGATATTTGTTAAAAGACATATAATGATACCATAGCAATAATATACAACTATATACGAAGTCAGCAGCACGCTGTATGACATACCACACAGCGAGCGCATCTGATTCAAAAGATATTCCACAAGGAATGGTAAATAAAACTCATATACATAAACACAAGAGTAGGCGTCGTGGCGTATCTAACGATTTAGGGTTCTATACGCGACAGGGCCCTTGAGATACACACTGTAACTAGCGCCGGAAAAGCTGCTAGGAAGTCTTACACTGAGAGTGAGAATAGTACTTTGTTTCCCTGCGCTTTCCAGGCTATGGAAAAAGGGTACTCGTGGTTATCTTTTCCCCCGGACGCGCATAGTGCTATGGCTCTAACCGTGAGTGCGTCTTTAAGCATTCGGTCTGTCGCAGAGACAGATATTCCATTATTGTATTGCGCATACTGAAAGGACCGGTCTTCAGCATAGTTCTTGTTAAGGTACTTGCGGCTTCACGCTGTTTCGCTGGACATTTATGAATCGTGTAATCTGAGATGTCCTCAAAACCAGGGCCGCAATAGACGCACGCGCGGGGGGGGGGGGGCCTTTCCAATTTTGTGGAGGTACATTCGGAGGTTACCCGTCATACCTGCGCCGTGAAAAAGCTAGGTACTCCTTACCGCCCGTTGTAGCCACTCCCTGATGTTAGGAGTGACTAAGCTGAGACTAGCTGAGTGCCGTTTGCCCTTTTAACCAGATTGCCCCATTTCTCCTGCCAACAGTCTATTGTACGCTCTTTGTGTTTCCTACATCGTGTTTGGATTGCGTCGAGCGTGGCTTTCTTGTTGCCTGACTCGTTGAATAAGCTTGGATATCTGTGGAGCCGGCTCATACCAAACATTTCGACGGCCAACGGAGGAAATTCATGCGGGTTACTTAGCTGTGTGACGGAGGGGAAGCTTCTAATATACCTCCTAAGTAAAACTGAAGCTCTATAACTAAATAATAAATTATAACGTATATATAATATCATACTGGAGCTCTTGTGCCCGAAACTGCTAACTGGAACTCGTCGATTTTCCCACCAAAACGAAAATACTTCCTTCACTAAGTAATATGAACGCAGCTCGGTTGAGAAGTAGTCACGGGAGGAGATCGATTAGACGGTCTATCGAAGACAAGAGGTTACTCCGTATATCGGCTCACGAGGCAGCACACACTACGAGAACCTTTGGTTTGTCTGCTTGCCCGTTGGTCACCCGTATATATACATCATTCAGCAGTGCTCCCCGGCCGATCGGTCGCTGCTCTGTTTATTTGAAATGCATTCCTCAAACAGCATTGTTATCTATCAAGACATCTGCCGACTGTTGTGTGACACTGGGGCGTTCAGTGGTCTACACTTGTATATTACATAGCTCTGTTGTATGTTGCTCTAATTATATCGGGCACCTCGTTTGAACGAGGCTAGGGTCTCGTATGGAACGCCACCGTAACCGACTCACTTCTCCCTCAATGGTCGGTTTCGGTTCACTTAGAGCTGGTCACGCTGCGATTTCAGCAGAAGAGAACAAGATGAACAAATACTCCGAACTGACAAGAACCCATAACTTCAGCCCAGTGGTCTTCGAGACCTTGGGACTACCGGGCCCGCTGACTAAGAGTCTACTTACTAAATTGGGCAAACGCTTGAAGATAACTACTGGGGACAAGAGAGCCGCACAGTTCTTACGCCAGAAACTTTCCATTGCCGTCCAGGGGAGCAACGCGATCTCAATTTTGGAATCGCTTGCCAACGGTGCAGACCCGGGTTGTTCTAGGCTGCAAATTAACACGTTCACTTACACACTATTGTAATATGAATTGATGAATAATATAGCGCATGCTACCACGTGAGATTCTACCAACACAGAAGAGGCGCAATGGTGCTAAAATGGCGCGCGGCGGGAGACATGGTTGTCCTTAAGACTTTGGGGTGCTACCTTCCACCACGGTGGAATGACATCGTACATAGACTGAAAATCGGCAAACCACGGCATGCTTTTAAAGCTTTAAGCTAGACCGTACTACCTGACGGAGAAAATCTTACCGACAAAGATTATACAGAACATGACGTCGGGAAAATCATCACTTTCGGATTTTAAATAGGACCAAGGTAGATGTCACAGGGTAACGAAACGCTCCGGGCCAAGCTGACAAATTTTCTGGACCCAGGGGGAATCCTGAGAGCGCCCAGCACTTGCCAATTTGTTGACAAAATGTTTGTAGCGGGCCATACAAATACCGCAAACATTCCATGCACTACCGGCCTGCTTTACTAAAGTAGTGGCGGAACAAGAAGATTACGTTAGCCTGTAGATGCTGCATCTGGGCTTGAAAAAGCCACTAGAGCAAGGCGCAGTAACCTGGGGAAATCTTGTGTCATAGAACTAGATTGTGAGCTTAAGTGCCTTAGGGCTTTTCCGCGCAAAGCGATAGATGAAGCAAGGATCACTGCTGGAGGGTGTTTTTATCCGAGCTATGAGAGGACCCGTGGGAATGGCCCTACAAGTTAATATGCTGTGCACCGGAAATCAGAAGGTATAAACATTTTCTCCATGATGCACGTCTTCAAGTAAATAACAGGCTCTTTCCTTAACATCCTCTATCTGACAGAGCACTGTATGAAGTGGGAGTACGCTGCGGGGAAGATTAAAGACCAGTAGGCACCGGCTCCTGGTGGCATTTCGGTTTCGGCCACAAAAGTACTCGATAAAGAGTTCCCAGAGGCTAACGTAGCCATACGAATACTCCGCAGCGGCTGCGCTAATAATAATACGAGATAATACGCGCTCCAAAAGGGCCGATCAGTCCTCTCGGCCATAGCGTGGGTGGTTACCAAGGCGGGAGCCCCGGTTAACCCCGTCTCGGACAAGAGACATGCCACTGGTTGCACCGCTGAACGTTCAAAATGCATTCAACAGCCTGCCCTGGAAGGTAATCTTGGACACAGTACTTAAGAGCAGTCCCTATCTGCGCCGCGCAATCTCGTTCTAGCTGAGGGGGAGGCGCATAGTCAGCAAAGACTCAGAGGACACCTTATATGAAGTCAGCAAAAACTCAGAGGACACCTTATATGAAGTCAGCAAAAACTCAGAGGACACCTTATATATTCTAAAACATCTTATATGAAGCGTGGCATACGACGACGTCTAACGTTTAGACGACCTTTCGGAAGGCATTGAACTGCTGATGTACGCAGACGACCTTGCAGTGGTGGTCCAGTCCCTCTCACCCCAGCAATCAGAACTGAAGGACTAACGACGTCCCAAAAATTGCTGGTTGGATGAGGGGGCTGGTTTGACACTGGCGCCAGAGGTGAGAGCATTCTGTTAATTGAGCCAAGGATGAGCCAAGGAATTTAAAGGTGAGAGCATTCTCTTAATTGAGCCAAGGAAGCGACTATTGTCGAAACTAAGTCTAGTTGATCAGGACATCAAGGCTGTCCATACCGCCCATTATCTTGGAGTACACCTGGACATAGGACTACGGGGCACGCCCTACATACACCCTGCAGCAAAAAAATACTTTTAAGGTCTCGCACAAGATGGTCCTGCTAATGCCAAATAACTACGGCCCACGGGAGTCAAGAACGTGTTATGTCTGTGGCTAAGTCCATAGTTTTTTTCGCAGCCCCGTTGTGGCCGTTAACCGCACTGTCCACAGCCAACAACACGCTGCGCAAAGCCCAACAAGTGGCCGCTTTGACGATCGTATTGGCTCATAGAACAGTCAGGGCAGCTGCCGTCTTTATTCTGGCTAGTATTATACAATAACTTAGGAGCGACCCCGCTTATAGGAAGCACCGGAAAAACGAAAAAGGAGGAAGTGAATTAACCCCTCGATATTTGGCAGGTCAAATGAGACTTTATTCAGGGCAGACCTTTCGGGTAAAGGCTTTAATCACGGATATCAGGGCCTGGGTGTGCCGGCCTGATGGCGAGCTGAAGATGACTCAGGTCCTCACCGGACACGGTGATTTCCATACTTGTTCAGAATTGGGAAAGCCACATCTTTATTCTGCAAGTAGTGCTAACACGAAACCGAGGACACGCCTGAACATACAATCTTGTGGTGCCCGGATCAGCGTGCCGATTTTTTTCGGAACTTTCACCGTGACTGAGACACCGCTTTTCGTCGCGCGTTTAGAGGTAGAAACATCTACACAACAGACCGCAGCCTACGCATGGCTGGTAGCACTGAATTATGTTGAAATCGACGTAGCAAAGTTAGCAAACAGGCGCTGTATAACTGCGAAGTCGCTTGCTACCGAAGAATCACCAAGTCCACAAGCAGATGTAAATTCTCAAAGCAGTAACCGGAATATAACTTACACACTTAAGAACACAGTTAAGTGTTTGAGAACTCTTTTGGAAAATTCGTCACATCTATTTCACTCATATTGAGTATGTATGTAACAATGACACTTAAACAGTTGTCAGCTGCTCTCGGTGTGTCTCTGTGAGGTAGTGCAGTGATCTTTTCGCAAGGATTAGGCAGGCAGACGCATGAAACTTTGTACGCGCCTGAGGGCACAGTTGAAAGACACACTCCGTGTATTCTTCGTGGAAGTTCGTATTCAAACAGACCAGATGATAGCCACGAACTATGTATCTGATATAAACGTGGCGATTGTCATTTGCTAGACCAGACCAGAGGTGATTATTTCGAATTATTTCAACAAGCGGTGCACAGCTTGACATAAGGTACACAAATCGGCTTTTTACCCGCATTGACAGACAGAGTGCTCGGCCCATGTACATTGTAAAATACCTATCAAGCAAGCCGAAGTTTGCCCGAAAGAAATGCCCGTGTATTTAACGAGGAAACTTCAATGAGAATTTGATATAGACACCACTGACACATAAGAAGCAGAGAAAATCCGTATGCAGTATTTATTGATGTTCGAAAGGTTTTCGGTTCCACCCTAAGAGGTAAAATACTGCAAGAAGTTTGGCTATTACAGAACAGGGGACCGCATGTACAACTTCAGTCACGACTGCCTACGCCCGAATTTGATCTCGATCAAAAACGGAGATCATTGCTTCGACTGGTCGTACTGTACGCCGGTAACAGTGGCCTTGTCAGGGTAAAACGGCAAGCCCCATCTACTTTGTCCCCTATGCGACTGACACTAGGCTGCCATCATTTGGTGCGCAATTTGCACTCTGCGCAGATCATCTAGTAATCATGAAAAAAATCAAGAGAACGTCTGCAGTTCAACATGAACGAAACGGCTCAATGGTGTAACATTATTAGGGTTGCTGTCAGTGCAATACAAACGAACATCATTAGATTAACCGAAGAGGGGCCTACGAAATAGCCTAAAGATTTTAAAAAGTAAAAGAGCAGCGAATAGAACTTGCAAACAGCTTATCATACCTATGGATCCACCTTAGTCCTAAGCTAAATTTTACTAGGCACACTGAAATCAAACAGATTTAAGCGGTCTCGGCGTTGGCACTGATAAATGTAGACACAAAAACTGCTATGCAAATATTTTACACCGATAAGAGAGGCTATGGGGAAAATTCTAAAGCACTAAAAGTGGGTTCCACATGAACTCAGCAGGCAGCAGCAGAACCAACCACTTGTAAGATTCTCCACGTCAGGTTCCAAGAAACGTCATTCTTGCATCAGATCGTGACTAGAGATAAAAAAGTGAATCTTATTCGACAATGCCAAGTAAGCTTTGTTTATATATACAGAACAACTGCCAAGCATATTTAGTGAAATCATCTACGGCTGGATTCATGTGACGGGCACAACACACATCTACATATATGTATCACGATTGCTTTACAGTTGACGTACACAAAGAAAAAATATGCGTATACTGGTAATTATGCGTAAAGCCGTATGTTCACTTTCCGTGTGCGAGAATGCCCTCGAGAGAATGCTCTACCGCTGTTGCATTTATTACCGGCGTAAACTACTAACTTACTCTATATATATATATATATATATATACAAAAGTTATATAACTAGATCAATACAAATAAATCAGATGATAATATGTATATATAAATATATATATATATATATATATATACTTATGTGGCATATATGCGTTTGTTTTTTTTTTTACTTGATGGGGGTTGGATGATAATGCACCATCTCTAACGTTGCAGAGATAAAGAGGACGCTAATGACAGGTATTATTTAAAACACTACAATGGATCTACAGTATTTTGAACACCGCGCTGAATATAGTTTATGAATATTTGCTCATAGAGCAGAAATTAGCCTTGGACATAACAGAATAATAAACGTATATATATATATATATACATATATGTACACATATAAATATATATATATATATATATATATACATACATATGTACACATATATATGCGTAGTTTCACCAAAAACAAGTTGTCCGTGCAAACAAGACAACATTTTGCTTCGTAGACACAAAAACTGCTATGCAAATATTTGACACCAAGAAGAGAGGCTATGGGGAAGATTTTAAAGCACTTAAAGTGAGTCCTACATGAACTGAATGAAAGGCAGCAATAGAACTAACAAACCACTTGAAGGATTCTCCACGTCAGGTTCCAAGAAACGTCATTCTTGCATCAGATTGTGACTAGAGATAAAAAGACTCATTTGACAATGCCAAGTAAGCTATATTTATATTTACGGAACAACTGTCGAACATATTTAGTGAAATCATCCACGGCGGGATTCATGTGACGGGCACAACACACATTTACATGTAAAGTGTATGTTTCACGATTGCTTTACAGTTGACGTACACACAACACAAAGAAAAAATATGCATATTCTGGTAAATATGCGTAAAGCCGTATGTTCACTTTCCGTGTGTAAGTATGCCCTCGAGAGAATGCTTTACCGCTGTTCCATTTATTACCGGCGTAAACTACCAACTTAGTGCAGATCATATATATATATATATATATATATATATATATATATATATGTATATATATATATATATACACACACATATATATGCGTAGTTTCACCAAAAACAAGTTGTCCTAGCAAACAAGACAGCATTTCGCTTCGTGGACACAAAAACTGCTAGGCAAATATTTGACACCAAGAAGAGAGGCTATAAGGAAGATTCTAGAGCACTCAAAGTGGGTCCTACATGAACTGAATGAAAGGCAGCAGCAGAGCTAACAAACCACTTGTAAGATTCTCCACGTCAGATTCCAAGAAACGTCATTCTTGCATCAGATCGTTACTGGAGATAAAAAGTCTTATTTGACAATGCCAAGTAGGCTATATTTATATATACAGAACAACTGTCGAGCATATTTAGTGAAATCATCCACGGCGGGATTCATGTGACGGGCACAACACACATTTACATATATGTGTATGTATCACGATTGCTTTACACTTGACGTACACACAACACAAAGAAAAAATATGCATATACTGGTAAATATGCGTAAAGCCGTATGTTCACTTTCCGTGTGTGAGAATGCCCTCGAGAGAATGCTTTATCGCTGTTGCATTTATTACCGGCGTAAGCTACCAACTTAGTGCAGATCATATATATATATACTTATGTGGCATATATGCGTTGCAGAGATAAAGTGGACACTAATGACAGGTATTCTTTA